>OZ005742.1:117211816-117921816 GCA_963930735.1 Dioctria linearis | reverse complement strand
GGGTGGGCCGTAACATCAGCACTATATCCTGCAACTGCCAACTCCGATAGGACCTCATCATATCCACATTATTCTACTGTACTTAATTTAACTGGAATAACATTTCCCATGACACTTAAGCAAATAACGCAATTTGAAGGCCAGAACGATTTATCAATAAACGTATTCATCCTATAGAAAGAGCGTTCCTTCACCACAGTTCCAGTTAGACTTACAAAACACAGGACGGAGCGACATGTAAGTCTCTTAATGCTACAAGATGACTATGACCAGGCTGATGATCATATGGATGATGATGACGATGATGGCAGATATCATTTCTGCTGGATTAAAGATCTTTCTCGACTACTCATATCAACACAAACTTCAAAAAATACTCTTAGGAGGCATATATGCGACAGATGTTTGCTCTACTTTTACTCTGAAGAAAAATTAACATCACACACTCCCGAATGCGAGAAACAAAATGATTGCAGGATTATGTTTCCCTCAGAGGAAAAGAAATGGTTGGAATATAAGAATTATAACCATAGGAATCCAGTCCCGTTTTGTGTGTATGCCGATCTTGAGTCAATACTGAAACCGATTCAGGGAAACGATCAAAATACACAGCGAATCCAAGAACATGAAGTTCATAGCATAGGGTTCTATTTCCACTGCAAACATGATGCTAAGCTCTCATATTACCGAGCATATCGAGGCAAGAATTGTCAACAATGGTTTGCATTAGAATTGCAAAAAATGGCATCCATAGCTGTACAGGAAAAGCTGAATATCAGGCCAATGCAACCCCTGACTAAAGAGGAAGGGCGTTCACATATGGAAAACACTTGCTGCCATATATGTGAAAAAACGTTTGAAGCTGATGAGGAACGAGTTCGGGATCATTGCCACTTAACAGGAAAATATCGAGGACCAGCGCATAATGCATGCAATCTCATGTATCAAGATTGCTCCATAATTCCAGTAATTTTTCATAATTTATCCAGATATGATGCCCACTTCATTATTAAGGATATAGCTACATCTTTCCCAGGAAAAGTTGATCTCTTACCAATAAACAAGGAAAGATAAATCTCGTTCACCAAGCACATCGAAGGCAGCCATATAAAATTCAGATTCATCGATTCCTTCCGTTCTATGGCAGAATCTTTAAATAAGCTATCATCATTACTGCCAATGGATAAATTAAACACTACAAGATCAGTATGGCAGGGATTGGTCTTCCCATATGATTTTATTGATGACTGGGATAAATTGGATTTGCAGAACTTGCCAATATAGGAAGCGTTCTACAATAAACTAACTGACAGTGCTATATCTCGTGAGGACTACAAGCATGCTGAAGAGGTCTGGCAAACATTTGAAATACAAACACTTGGTGAATATTCAGATCTATACCTTAAGACGGATGTTCTCCTATTGGCCGATGTGTTTGAGAACTTTCGAGAAGTGTGCATGAAGACGTACAATTTAGATCCAGCACATTATTACACCATGCCAGGCCTAACATGGGATGCTATGCGTTCCATGGTTTTTGCCGTTCCTGATGTTTTAGGTAAATTTTGTTATCGGTTGATTTCTTTGTTGTGATATTTTTCTCACTTTTGATTTATGGGAATTTAGATTTAATTTTGTGTTTTTTTTCCTATATCTGTGTTGCATTGGGTATATTTAAAATGACTGCCTGTTACTTGTTCGTCTAGGCGTATGATTTTAGTTACGATGCTTTGATTTGCATTGATAAAAGCTGTTAGTGATTGGCCTTTTTGGTAGGCTGTATGTTTTTTTACCGTCTCGTTTATATCATTTTTACCTGTGTGACATATGTATCATGTTTCGCAGTTTTGTCATTTTAATTTTACGATTTTATTCCAGTTCTCTGGCTTCCCTGTTGTATGGTCCTCTCTGTTGAATGTGTACTGTTTTCGGATCTATTTATTTGGTCTATATCTGCATCTGAGTCTGGTTTCTAATTTATTATACATATGGTATCATTTTGATACAGTTCGTGCTTCCTTGAATTTGGCTCATTAATTTTGAGGTGATTTTATTTTAATATGCTAGTTTTATGAAAACTCCATTCTTTGGGGGATTTGTGTGCGATTGGCTGGGTTGTATAGTTGTTTGGTTGTTGGGATCTATGTTGATTTTTCCAATATTTGTGATGTTTTTCTTGAGTGTTGTTAATACTTGATCCTGTTAACTTTTTGTGAGCTTGGTTTTTTTGCATGCCTGATCATTACATTTTTTGATTATGGCTATTGGGTAATTGTTATTGATTAGCTCTTCGATTAGTAATTTGATGATTTCCGTTATATATTCAGGCTCTCTAACCTTTAGGGTGTATGCAATCCTTTAAATAATTGCATTTCTTTTGAAAGTAGCTGGTTGATTTGAAAAGAAGTTTATGAGTCTATTTGATGCTATCCGTTTCCTGTACCATTTCGTTTTCAGAGATGTGTGTGTTCTAAAAATTGTCAAATCTAGAAAATTTATTTCGTTATCGGAACTCTCTCCTCCTAATCTTAGTTCCATATTTAGGTTGTGTTCGAGCATCATTTTTATTTTTTGGATATTATCCTTCTTTTAAGAAGTCATCCACGTATATTTTAATGAAACTTACTCCCATATTTTTAAGTCCTGAGTATATCTGAATGACTTTGTAATCGATAAATATACTGGCGTATTTCCTTGATGTTTTTCCACCCATTGGTGTCTCTTTGGTTTGTTTGTATATGTCGTTATTTATTTTGAGGTAGTTCGAGTGATATAAATCAAATTCTATTATATTTATGAGATTTTGGATGTTATATAAATGTTCAATTTGGGGTCCTATGCGTTTTTTTATTATGATTTCTGTTAATTATTTTAGGACTAGATTGTTAAACATGTCTTCCACGTCCATGGTGAATAGTTCATGTTTATCTAAGATTTGAACTTGTTTAATCTCCTCCATTAGGGTGACTCTGTGTTTTACATTCGGGTCCATTCTTAAACAGTCTAGGTTTCGCATGTCTCCTAGTGCTCTATTGATATATTTTCCGAGTATGGCGCATGTCTTTGATTGGTCTCATTTTTGGTTGCTCTTTGTGGATTTTAATTACCGGATGTAGAATGCTTATGTTGTTCTCGTAGTCTGCCAGTTGTTTTAACATTTTTATGTCTTCATGACTTAATTTTGTATCTTGTCTATCTTTCTTTAGGTATAAACCTTTACTTCTTAATAAGTGTATTTTCTGTTTAATGATTGTTCCATAGCTTTCTGAATCCTGTTTTGATTATCTCTGTTAATTAGTTTGTATATTCCATTCTTCATTCCTTCATTGAGCATTTCTTCGAGTAGGTTGTCATATTGTTCTTTATATAGGGCAACCGTGACTTTTCCTTTGTCAGCTTCCATTATGATTATGTCGGGATTTTGTTGAGCATTTCTTTGATTTTGCCTATGGTTGTAACTGTTTTCCGGTCTATTTTAATTAATTTTTGGTTTTCGTTGCTTTTAACGTAGCTGTTGGTATTTTTATATGGAGTTTTCATTCGTTGTCTGAAAATTGCCGGGATTTCCTCTTCTATTATGTCTGCGATGCTGTCGAGTGTTATTAGGGTGTCTGCCGGGTCTATGTTTCTATTGGTGGTACAAACTTCGGTCCATAAGATAGGATTGCTCTCATTTCTGGATCCATTTCGTAGTCTGTGAGGTTTCTGAAACCTCCTTTTATTTCCCTTAGTGTCATCTTATGTGGTGAATATATTTTGGTGGAGAGGGGTAGTTCTGGTTAATTTTTTATTTATTTCTGTGTTAGTGTAAAATGAGGGCACATGAATGCTATGCGGATGTGTATGCATTTTGATAAGCTTGTTATAACCGTTAGGTTACTAGCTGTATGTTATGTTATGGGCTATGTTGAAATTGAGATTGGAATTTATTTTATGCCACAATGTGTCTCCTACTTCCACTTCAATCTTCCCTTTACTAATTTATATCACCACTGATTTGTGTTGGCTGGAAGGGGGTCGTGATTACCCTCCCGAACATATATGTTGCAGAGCGGTGCCATCTTGAGGCTTCAGGACTACTATCGGGATCAAACTCGTGGTCAAACTGTACTAAGAAGTGCAAGATTTGTCGTGTAATGTTCGAAAAGGAAGATAGCTGCGAAGCGTTGTGACGATAGGATGGTGCACCATTTCTCCACCATCGTCTGGTTAGTATATTCACGGGGTATTATTTGTATGGTACTAAAGGGTTTCGTTGAGATCGATTGTTAGCATAAGTGTCCTTAATTTAGAGAATTTCAATTATGTTTTTTAATGACGATTTTATTTTCTATTTTTTAAAATAAAATTCCCTATATATAAAACCTCTTATATAAAAAAACTTTTATATAAAAACTATGCATTCACGTACGGACAGGTATTCTGTACGAAGTCTACGCTTGTTATATGCTAAAGGACTAAAGTCTGTACTCTACTGGAGCCAGAGGGCTAAGGAGGTAATAATGTAAAGAAACAATATGTGTAGGAATGCAAATTGATTATTCTTGGGACATTTTATTTAAACATTCCTTGTATAGGGCGAAGTCTATGTCTGTTATGCTGTTAAAGGGCTGAGTATTATCTGAATTGTGGCCATGGGACCAAAGAGTTAGGAGATAGATATGCGTACTGTTGTGGGGCTATTCACTATTGGGGTTATTATGTTATCAACAAAACTTGAAATGTCACCATATATGCACGAAAAATCATAAACTCGTAAGATCAGTTTAGTTCATAACGGGCGGAGACTTCGCCCTCCGTAAAATGATAACATGATAACCCCCATAGTGAATAGCCCCACAACACTATGCATACCAATGATTAATAAAATCATGGGAAATAGGACAAACTAATAATTTTACTAATAAAATAGTATATTTAGCTCAGATTTTTAAGAAAAATACAATTTTAATTTTTTTTTGGCCGAAAAACGAAATTTCGGTTGCAGCTGTCAATTTCTTTTCTGTTTCCACATGTGGAACTTTTCGGAACGAAAAATTTTTTCGGTAGTACTAAACTTCACTTTTGTATTTACATTGAAAACTATATTATTTTATTTTATTATTTATTATATATATTATTATAAAATGGTTAGGGACTTCGAAGTAAAATTTTTCATATGTGCTCTCATCATACAACTTTTATGATAATTAAATATTACTTCTATTTAACCGAAAAAAAGTTTTCGGATTTTGATGTGAAAGCAAATGCGAATTTTCGGTGTAGAACTTATCGGATTTCGGTTTCGATGTGAAAGTGCCTTCAGTATAAACTGTATTGCCGGCCACTTATATGAACTGGCTCACCCGCGCAGAATTAGATATTTGTAACGTAGATATAGTTGTTTTATCTTGTATGATGTTGCTGGTATTGTAATTTTATTTAGGCCGACAGAAAAGAAGTATGTTTCATGATAATGAAAGTACCATTAACCGACGCCACGCTCCATTCACTGTTAGAGTTGAAATCAACTCAAGAGAAATCTTTGATTTTAATAGATATAAACGAGCACAAAACACTGAGTACCACAATGTATCCGAGAGACTACAAGTCCAATGCTGCATGGAAAGCATTACTAGGGAAAAAGGAGTCTCTAGGAAAAATCCTACTCTGGTCTAATAGTCCAAGCGGTCGGATTAGATGGAACATCTGACTGCGATGAAGAACAACTTGGAACTCATTCATCTACATCGCCTACTGACTATTCGCTTGAATTAAGGCAATTATACATCCATACTAAATGTCAAACATGCGCGCCACCTTTCAAATTACCCCGATTTATGTGTTTATCTTGATGTTTAACGTTTTCAATTTTAAAAAGTGGTAAAAGTGAAAAAATTAACAAATGGAAGTTGATTAAATTGAAGATTTGTGCTTTCTACTAATTCGCAGTACCATTTTTAATCCATTTTAATTTTTACAATGCACTTTTAATCATTTAGTAATAATTTAATTGTTTGGACACATCGCGTTCTTACGGAATGTGCGAATCTAAGCGCACTACACTTACAGAGAATTGGATATTTAAACTTAACGAAAGACTGCGTTAGCTTTACGTAAGTAAAGGTACTTATGTATACTTCTATTGTAGTTCAGCAATAGGGTCCGCAACCGATCGAGAGAAGTAATCTTTGAGGGAATTTCATCTCTGTTTTAACTACGTCGGATGAATACAATTCCATGGACAGTAAATACCGATGCAAACACTCCGTTACGTTTGGACTTCATGCATTCTTTAAAGATTTGTAGGTTTGTAGCAGAGAGGCACTGTCTTGCATGAATGCTATTTAGACCACTGAAACCAATCTGTGAAATTTTTGGTTTTTTTCCTCATTGCTTTGATGAAATCCATCTTCTCACTTGGCTTACTAAATTTAACTGCTATAGGAGAGATCAGAGCCTTATTCACTGCAAGTGCGATAGTATGGATAGGAATTCTAAATCCAAAGATGTTTTTTTGTATGGAATACCTCACCTTCCGGGTGAAAACAGTAAAGGAGTTGTGGAAAATCTCTCAGCTATAATAAACCATGTAATATTCCTCCAGATGTGACCGTTTTTAGATTGCGTAGTAATCGTGATTCTAGTAACATTTCAAATAATGGCATTACTTAAAGCCAACATTTGTTGGCTATCGCACTTGCAGTCAAGGGCATCAACTGGTTTCAGCAAAAAAGAAATTTCATTCTTCAATGTGGCTACTGTATCATTAACTTGTTTACAGCAATTATTAATTTTTTCAATAAGTATAGACTCAGAGGATGTTAGAGGCGCCTCCGATGCCGATTCACGAGTAGCACGTTTAGACATTATAGTTATTATAGATTAGATTTCACACACCTCACAAACAAAATTTAGTATTTATGTAGAAATTGATCGTACTATATGACCACGAAAACTACTTCTATATTCTTCGAAACAATATTTAACAAGAGAAAATCTTATAAATAGTAAAGAGGTTAATAAGAAATATTATGATAGGACAATCCGTGAGGAGTCATTCCTAATAGGTGATATGGTCCTTTTGAAAATGAAACTAAAAGGGATTAGTTATCATCGATATGGATCGGATCATATGAGGTAAAGGAAGTAACCTCTCCAGTGAATTTAAAAATTCAGATAGGTCGGAACGTGAGAACAATTCATGCTAATCGATTAAAGAAATTCCAAAATTAAAGCTAACTTAGTCTACACAAACACCCTGAATATGTACAATGTACATTAACAAAAACACAATTTTTTTTTATATTACTGAATTTACGATTTTTATTCCCTTTATTTCAGGTACTAACTGAAAATGCAATTACTTACTATCTTTGCATCGGGAGCGCTCTCCTTAGTTAGAGCAGAGGTTCCATTTACCCGAACCCAGGTATACAATACACGTTTCTTGTTTGAAGAAGCTAGTGAAGCGCTCCTTTACAAGGACCAGTGGACCATTCTCACTGCAGTAAATTTGTCACGAGTTTCCGTCTGGGAGGAATACTTAGATTGTAGCGAAAATATTGCAATCAGTATATAGTTTTTAACATAAATAAAACCTGTAAACGAGACATAAAAAATGTACTGTTCAGAACCGTACATCTTTTTAATTTCATAGTAAAATCATTAACAAAATAATTTGATCAGATAAAAAATACCTACGCATACAAGTCACTAAATCGGCACATATTTTCCAGCAGGCAACAAATGCAAGCTTTGCATTTCTTATAAGTTATTAACCTCGGGTCAATATACAAAATTGCCGCGTTAACATTAAATTAGTATCTAGCATGAATAAATATCCAATAATTGCAAATAAATGTTATGTTAGCAATAATTTAGTATTAAAGTCATACGAGTACATGAATAAAGTTACAGTTCTGCTTTTACACGTAGAGTGGTTTTTGTCGACTCATATTTAGTTTGAGTTATTTATAGTCTCATTACATGGTCCTTCGAGCGGTAATTAAAAAACAACAATAATTCAAGAAATCTTGGATTACTAAATTATAATCCGAAAAGCTACTTCCAGCAACTTCGTGTTTAAATCAAGAATCTTTGAATTATTTTTGGAAGAAAGCAACGGCACTACAACTGCGTGATTAATTCAAGAATCTTTGAATTAGAAAGCAACAAGCCATTACTAGCTTCGCAAGAAGCGATTCAAGAGCCATTGAATTGTCACTACGAATTAGCAACATCTTGAGATAATGATTCAAGAATCTCTGAATTATTTCCTCACCTTGCATCGTCAACCTATCTTAAAAGATCCAGATAGCCACAAAAAAAGTCAATTTTTTTTTATATCAAAATGCCTACAGATTCATTGCATGAGGATTTATTAAAGGCACAGAAGCATCTATTGAACGGCCAGAAGCAAATAGCTGCCGATATTGAAAGATTTAAGACCAATCTCACCAAAGATCGACTGAAACGGAGAATCCCAGAAAAGATGGTTGACAAAAATACTTGGAAAGCTTTAATGAACTGCACAGATATATAGTGACCTGCATTAGTGAAGATCACGCGTATTTCAAAGAAGACATTTTTAATAAAACAAAGGCGATTTACATTGATGCTACCAAACTCATTGCAAAATGCGAAGCGATAACTAAAGCTACAGGGGCCAAAATCTCCAGCACCATCCACCACAAAGCAGACTATCAATCCAATAACAGACATGCCAACACATGCTTTCACCACTCCCGAGTTGCACACACCAACAACAATATCCGCTGCCAGTCCACCCAACCCCAGTGGCGCAATACAGCAGCAAGTTCCACCAATGGATTACTTAAATCATAACAACACCAACAACTTTCCGAAACTTCCGCCAATAAAAATACCCAAGTTTAGCGGAAACCATAAGGAATGGAAGACGTTCAGCAACATCTTCACCCAAGTGATAGATCACAACCCCTATCTGAGCAAGGTTGAAAAAATGCAGTACCTTATTTTCCGTCTTGAAGGTGAAGCAAGGAAGGTTATGAGTCATCTCCAGCTGAGCAATGAGAACTACAACATTGCCATTCAACTGATAGAGGCTAGATTTAACAATAATAGAAAGATAGTTACTACGTACATCAATACTATCATAGACGCAAAGAAAGTCGAGCACAGATCTCAAGAGCATATAATAATGCTTTATGACACATTAAGGGAATGGCTTGCTGCATTAAAAAATTTAAACTGCAATACAGATGAATGGGATGCTATGATTGCTTGTATTGCTACGAGAAAGCTCGACGCAGAAAGTCTCAGATGGTTTGAAGAAAGTCTAACAAGCCCCAAAGCAATGCCACCAAGAACCGAGTTGTTCAATTTCTTGGAAAAACGTTACCAGATTTTGGACTGCATAAAAAGTTCAAGGCAACATTAAGAACAGAACATTTCGCACAACATTGAAGTGTTCATGTATCTTGTGCAACAAAGAACATGCAATATATCACTGTATGGATTTTAAGGCATTGAGCGTAAGGGAACGAAACTCATTCACTAATAAGAAAAATCTGTGCAACAATTGCATGGCCCACAAAGCAACTGACAAATGCAGAACTAACAAATCATGTTATTACTGCAACAAAAAGCACCACACCTTGCTTCATAGAGATCATGAACAATCCAAGAAAAGTATGAGTAGACCTGTAATCACATATAATAAGAAGGATAGCCTAAATTCAAAACAGCCAATTGAAGAAGATGTAACGATTCTACACAATAAAACCAAATTTCCAAGGGTTTTACTACCCACTGCAAAGGTGTATTTAAAAAATATCTTTAATGAATCAATACCCTTTAGAGCATTGTTAGACCCCGGCTCACAGGTATCGCTCATTACTGAAGAAGCGGTGCAAATCTTAAAACTAACCAAGGAACGTATTAAAACAACCATATTGGGAGTTGGCGATACTAAGACCGCCACTTCCTCTAGCAAGGTAACTATCTAAATTGAGCTAAAACAACCAGAACGCCCAAGCCTCACTGCAGAAGCACTTGTATTGCAAGAATTAAATTCGTTACTACCAGATGCACCAACAACACGAATTTATCCAACAAGGCTTGGAAATATTACACTAGCAGATGACACGTATCATATTCCTGGACCAATAGATTTACTGTTAGGCCAGACGTTTACGCAAACGTAATACTGAACGGACTGATAAGTAGTTACGCTATGGCGTCACCACATCACAATTTTAGCTTCCAGGATTTCGCCACAGATGGCGCCACCGTCCGTAGGTGGTTTGAGTCCATACTAAATGTATCTTGACTGAATTGGTTTATGACTTTGATGCATCATTGGGACTTGGCTGGTTTATGTCTTGAATCCACCATTGAGTCTTGATTGGCTTATGTCTTGGATACACTATTGAGCCTTGACCGGTTATGCCTGGGATGTGTCACTTGGTCTTAACTGCGCCTGCGCATGCTCCGGTACTACGGTTTTCTTGGATGTGTGTGTGTGTGTGTATGTGTGGATGTGTCATTTGGTCTTGACTGCACCCTAACGGCATTAGCCGATACTACCACCATGCCTTTGTGGAAATGTCATTTGATCTTGACTGCACCCTAGCAGCATTAGCTGGTACTACCAGCATGCTCCGGTACTACGGTTTTCTTGGATGTGTGGTGTGCCTAAATGGGGGCTTTTTTATTATGAACTTGCTGTTTTCAAGTGTTGCGCCTAAATGGCTATTAGCGTATTAATAATTCAAGTTATTTTTGTTCATGCCAATAGATTCTAGGTGGTGTGGGTTGGGGTGTTAGTTCTAGGGGGACGAAATTTTCATCAGAGATCCTCTACGGGCACGACATTTCTTGAGTAAGGTTACCTAGCAGCATTAGCCGGAACTATCAGCATGCCATAGTTTTGCTGTTTTCTTCTATTAGCGGGGAAGCTCTAGATTTCAGCATAACCTAGCGGCATTAGCCAGAACAATCAGCATGCCTTGGTTTTGCTGTTTTCTTTTATTAGTGTGGAAGTGTTAGATATCAGCGTGCCGTCATCTTGGTTTTGCTGTTTTCAAGTGCTGCACCTAAATAAGTTTTCTTAGCAGGGAAGTGGTAGATATCAGTATCAATCGAATTTCACAACATAACATCGCCACGAACAGATTCTAGAAGATGTCAGTTGGGGTTCTGGGTGTCAAAGCTTTTACAAGATTCGAGCTCAAACGCCATTTTTGAGTAAGGTTACCTAGCGGCATTAGCCGGTACTACCAGCATGCCTTGCTTTTGCTGTTTTCCTTTTTTAGCGGGGAAGTTGTAGATATCAGCATGCGCCTAGGCTTTTACAGGATTCGCGTACAGATGCCATTTCTTGAGTAAGGTTCCCTATTGGCATTAGGCGGTAATACAGGCATTTAACGGTAAGTAATATGAAAGTATTTCATTAATTAAGAAATTGCGAGAAGATGTGTTGAAGTGTTTAAGTGATACAAATTTTGTGAATAAAAACAATATTGTTAAAGAGTGCAACAGAAACATTCGTAAATTTCAAGCAGCATTTCGGAAGTGCATTAAGAATGCTATGAAACCACATTTGGCCAGCTTTATTGTTAGTAAAAGCTCCCCATCGAGGTGGAGGAATTATTCAACGAGTAATAAGAAGTGATTTTATTACGTGGGAAGAAATAAAAACAGCATTCGTAGGTAGGATTAGGGCAATTGTTATCGTGAATATAAGCAACCTAGATCATAAGCTATTTATGCAAGATGCCTCCAAATTACTTGCTCGCCGCATTAAGAATACATTAAAACAGCAATTGCATATTAAAGTTGCTACAACGTTTTGCGGGGAATTTATTAAAGAAACTAGTGATAATGAAGTTATTAAAGACATTAAGTATTTCCAAGCAAGAACTGTCCCAATCAGTGTGGGGGATAATTTGAATGAGTGGTATATATTAAATATATACGACCAAATACTCACTCAGCTAGAAGAGTTTCAAGAGAAAGATAGTGGTTGGGCTCTGCATTCTGTAATACATTTAGCGGTACATATCAACAAGTTTGAACCGATTCGGGGATCATTTTATATATCTCTACCAAAGGAGATTGCTTTAAAGCAGGTTTGCATCAATGTGAAAAATAATGATGAGGCAAGCTTCGCATGGGCCGTTACATCAGCGCTATATCCAGTAAATATTAACACCAATAGGACCTCATCATATTCACATTATTCAACTGTGGTTAATTTAAATGGGATAACATTTCCTTTGACGCTTAAGCAAATTACACAATTTGAAGACCAAAACGATTTATCAATAAACGTATTCATCTTAGAGAAAGAGCGTTCCTTTACCACAGTTCCAGTTAGACTTACGAAACACAGGAAGGAGCGACATGTAAATCTCTTAATGATGCAAGATGACTATGATGAGGATGATGATGATGATGATGATGATTATGATGATGATGATGATGATGATGCTGATGATGATCATGATGAAGATCATATGGATGATGATGATGACGATGCCAGCAGATATCATTTCTGCTGGATTAAAGATCTTTCGCGCCTCATATCGAAACAAATTTCGAAACATGGTGGTGGTAGAAGGCATATTTGTGATAGATGTTTGCTCTACTTTTACTCTGAAGAAAAATTGGCATCACGCACTCCTGAATGCGAGAAGCAAAATGATTGTAGGATTATGTTTCCATCAGAAAAAAAGAAATGGCTGGAATATAAGAATTATAACCATAAGAATCCAGTCCCGTTTTGCGTGTATGGCGATCTAGAGTCAATATTGAAACCGATTCAGGGAAACGCTCAAAATACACAGCGAATCCATAGCTGTACAAAAAAAGCTGAATATCAGGCCAATGCAGCCCCTGACTAAAGAGGAAGGGCGTTCACATATGGAAGATACTTGCTGCCATATATGTGAAAAAACGTTTGCAGCTGATGAGGAACGAGTTCGGGATCATTGCCACTTAGCAGGAAAATATCGAGGACCAGCGCATAATGCATGCAATCGGATGTATCAAGATTGCTCCAGAGCTCCAGTCATTTTTCATAATTTATCCGGATATGATGCCCACTTCATTATTAAGGATATAGCTACATCTTTCCCAGGAAAATTTGATCTCTTACCAATAAACAAGGAAAGATATATCTCGTTCACCAAGCACATGGAAGGCAGCAACGTAAAATTCAGATTCATCGATTTCTTCCGTTTTATGACTGAATCTTTAGAAAAGCTATCATCATTGCTGCCAATGGATACATTAAACACTACAAGATCAGTACGGCAGGGATTGGATGATGACACTATCAAACTTCTTACACGCAAAGGTGTCTTTCCATATGATTTTATTGATGACTGCGATAAATTGGATTTCCGGAACCTGCCAACCCAGGAAGCGTTTACAATATACTGACTGACAGTGCTATATGTCCTGAGGACTACAATCATGCTGAAGAGGTCTGGCAAAAATTTGAAATACAAACACTTGGTGAATATTCAGATCTATTCCTTAAAACTGATGTTGTGACTCAGGTACCCAATGCCCCGAATCACAACCATAAGGTCCTTGCACCAATATGTTGCCCTATGCAATATATCGATGCATTGCAAAGATGACCTTGAAAATTAATTTTAATTTAATTCATTTAAAATTTCATTTAAAATTTTAAATGCATTTAAATTTACATTCTCATATCATAACAAAATGCAATTTTGCATTTTGTTATCAGACACACATTCCACTCACACGATATGCACACTTACCTACATTCAGTGTCGGCTTACTTTTTTTCCGCATGTACACTCTGCATACGTACAGTACCTATTTTTTCCAATCTAATTGTATGTACATACATACATACAATTATCGGAATTAGTCGCGCCCTCTTAAAATTATTATTACAAGCCGGGCGCAAAAGTGCATATCGGATTACAGTTTTGCATTGATGCATATAGTTCGCATCAAAAAACTTTTGCATTTTCCCACGTACGTTTTGTCAACGTCGTGAGAAAACAATAAAAGGAAAAAAGAGCTTTTAAAAATATCATGGGTACCTGGGCCCAATTTGCCAAAACCTCGAGGAGTTCTTTTTTCCATCCCGTCGAGGTGACACTTTTATTATAGAATATTAACGGAAAATTAAATCGGAGTTAAAAGTTGTTAAATCAGAAAATAGTGAAAAGAAATATATATATTAAAGGAATTTAAGTCTAAAAAATGTGAAAAATATATAGGAAATTATATCAAAGAAAATAGTGAACAATACAGAGGAAATTATATCAAAGAAAATTGTGGAAAAATATAGAGGAAATTATATAAAATAAAAAAAATTGTGAAGAATACAGAAGAAAGTTTAGTTAAGAGGTGTGTTTTAATTCTTACATATCCTGCTCTCTCCACAGGAGCACGGAGCAAACAAGAAAAATACAACAACTGGTGGCAGCGGTATTTAAAAAAAAATCAGTGCTCTAAAAAAGAAAATTTTTTTTCCTTAAAAAATAATAAAATCTGCAACACGATAACAACTGAACAACCCGAAATCAGTGCCTATTAAGTTAAATTAAATAAAATAATAAAAAGAAAAAAAAATAATAAAATCTGCAGCAGAAAATTTAAATTAAAATAAATGCAAAATTTGTTTTTTATCATAAATAAATAAATAATAAAAAAAATAATAATAATATCCCGGGTACCCAGGAGGTTCTTAGAGGCGTGAAATGTTTAAGCGCCTAAGCGCTCACCGTGGGACCCAAGGAGGCTTCATCTCTGCCTCACTGAGACGATTCCCAGAAGGAAGACTACAAGAAATCGTCGTCCCGGACGCGCGACGTATCTTCACTATCATCAGCATCATTATCTTCATTCCTCAGTAACATTATCAGAAACGAAAACGCCTGACAAACGACTCCGAATACTACAGCTCTAGCAACGTCATCTACAGCTATCGGAACTAAAAACCAATACTTGGATATATAATAAGGTAGAAAAAGCAAACAATTTTTCCTTTTTTTTCTTACAATTTCCCGGATTTGTGTAAATTTTTTTTTATTTTTTGCGAGTGTACGCAAAATACGCTACTCCACAAAGCGACCTCTGCGGTAAGGCTTCGTGAACTTGCTGGCCAGAGGACTTTGATAAACCAATTATCAATCCCCTGCAATAGAAATTCGTAACTCTATTGATCAGGGGAAAGATTTTGGTTGGAGATAGAAATTTTGATACAACTGCTCATGTTATTTAATTACAAAAAGATTAAGACAACATTTTTAAGAAAAAAGAATTTTTCTTTTCATATTGCACCACAAATTTACAGTTTTTTTTTATAATTGCAATTTTTTTTCTCTTTTTCCTCCTTTCCCATTGCGTTAAAAGAAAAATTAAAGATAAAATTTTATTCCAGTTCCATAGAAAAGTTAAAAATTTTCCTTTTGGAAAAGGTGTTAATTCAAAATTTTTTTTCCTATCGCTACAATTGTATTTTTTCCCCTCTTTTCTTACATTTATCCCCAATTTTATTTAAAGTAAAATATTTACGCACTGTTGTTGAGAGTCCCAACCAGTTTGTGCACATAATTTTACCACAGATATATATTAGATATATATTTAATTATAATAAATATATTTAAACCATATGTTCTGCAGTATACATATTATACATATACGGACATTTATAAAAACACAAATTTTTTTTTATTAAAATTCATACTAGCTCTCATTACCTAACATCAATGAATATAATTATTTAAAAACAACAAATTCTGCGAAAAAAAAATTTTTTTTTTACAAATTTCTTCCTACAAACAAATCTAACAAACAAATAGTTCTCCTATCCCTGTGTTTTTCTTACTTTTTATAAAATATAATCCCCAAATTTAATTAAACACAAATATCTACATACAAACAACGTACTAGTTGTTTTGTACCCGTTGTTGAGAGTGTTAACCATTTCTTCTGGAATTTTCTTTCAAATCGAAACAAATTTAATCCCAATTTTCTTCCATCCCTTTAATCAATCTGCTGCGTAGCAGCTATATACCGTATGGAGTACAATTGCAATATTATACTAATACATTTCCTTTCGTTTGTCAAATCTTCATTTTTCGTTGCTTCTCCTCCTTCTCAATTTTACACGTCTACAACAAACATGACTGAAGAAAACATATCTTTTGACGAGCTTTGCTTGTCACAAATACAAAAAAACAAAGAAATCAGAAAAATATTAAAGGAATACCACAGTACTAACAAAAAATACAGAACTCCAGAATTAGTTTCCGAAAAGATCAAAAAATTAGAAGAGTACTGGACAGACTTTGAAGAAACAGAATCCATTATCCAAAAACATAAAGATTTCGACGAAACTCATGAATATTTTAAACAATCATGCTCTGATAAGACAGAGGATTGGTACAACCTAATCAAAGCAACACTGGCTGATAGGTTGAAATCCATTTCAACTCATGAGGATTACACAAATAACCCATTTTACATCGCACCTCCAAAAAATTCACAAAAAGCAGCATCGATAGATAATCACTACAACGCAGACCAAGACCAAGAAAATATAATACGATTTCGGCTGCAGGAGGACAGACAAAAAACAATATCACATATTATCCAGTCTATCAATCTTAATTCACTTTCAACTGCAAGCCGCACATACTTAACGCAAAAACTAAATTCGTTGCATGAGTATTGGGATGATTTCAAAACAACTCATACTGAAATAATTTCAAATGCTGGCCCTAAGGACAAAGGCATCGATTACTTCACGAAAAATGTCTATATAAATATGGAAATAACATATTCAGATACTATAATTGCACTTTAGGGACAGCTAGATTCACGATTTCAAGAGTTATCAAATACTACAAATGATTTAACAAATCATCACCATAATGTCTCTTTTAGAGACCAGCAAGGTCATTAATCCCAAATTTTAGTGGAAATTCTAAGGACCTCCACAAATTTATTTCAAGTTGCGATGACATGTACGCAACAGCATCGACGGTGAGCCAAAAACACTCCCTCCTTAGCTTAATAAGGAGTAAATGATCTGCAGAGGCGTATGATGTATATAGGTACAAAGAAATATCAGACTGGTCTGAATTAAAATCTCTGTCAACTCAATCCTTCGAAATCAAAACCTCTAGATCCACCCTACAGTCTCTATTAAATAAGTCAAGACAAGGTAGAGAGGAAAGTGCAAAAGACTTTCTTCAAAGATTAAATACAACACTGTTCAAGCTAAATGAAGCAACACATTCCTATACAATGGACAAGGTGCTGCTACGGTCTTTGTTAAAAGATAATGAGTGTCAGCCTGTGAGAGCAATTGAAGATTGGTTATCCAATCCACAATTACAGACCTTGGCTAAGGTACATTCCGATAAATCCTTCTCTGCACTAAAATCACATATTCTAGATCACTCATTACGTATAGAGCAGAAGCAACCCAACCTTCAAACATATAACAAGGTAAGTCAAAATTCCTTTCAAAGTATAAATAACAACCTACGTTGCTTCAAATGTAATAGACTGGGGCATGCTGCTTCAAAATGCCCAGTCATACAACGATCTATGGAAAATATTAACACCATCCAAAGAACACATTCACAATTGCAACGTCCTCCAGATTTTAAGAATGCTACATCTCCGTCACAGGTCCCTAGTTGTCGATATTGCCATCGGATGGGCCATTCTATTGAAGAATGCAGAATAATAATTCCCGATTTAACGGCAATCAAGGAAATCGAAATAATCTCCAAAAAGTAAACATAGCTGCGCAAACAAGCACGGCTGATAGACAGCCACAAAACAGGAACTGGCAGCAGCCAGTATTCCAAGAGAATCGAACTCCACCGAGATATAAAAATGCAAATATCTCAGCTAGATCACCGTCTCCAAATAGGAAGGACAGCAAAACTCCATCGGCATCCAAGCAGGGAAACTGGATGCAGCGGGAGGTCTCATTTGACAACCCCTCGCACATACAAACTACAGCACGAGTCCACAGGATTCCCGAGACAGTATCGACACAGGCAATAATAAATTAATTCATATCCCAGTCCAAATTAATAAAAATTCATCAACAATTTCTTTGCCTGTCGATATCTGCTCTACTCCAAAACTTACTTTTTTAATCGACACGGGAGCAGAGATCAGTTTAATAAAACTACATCCATTAAGGTCAGACAGTATCTGCTACAGAGATGCTGTGTGCAATATAAACACATTATTCACAGAGTCAACTTCTACGGAAGGGCTCATCTTTGCTAAGTTGAATTTAGAATCTTCGAATAATAATAACTCCATCCTAGAACACCCATTTCAAATTGTGGGAAATAACTCCATCCTCTCATACGATGGCCTGCTTGTTCATGACTTTTTATCTCGATACAATGCTAGCATCAATTATAAAAATAAACTTATTTCTCTAGAAATTAATGATTCAAATGAATTATATTCATATGAGGATTACTATTCAAATTATCCATATGTTTATTTCAGAAGCGAAGACCCAGAAAAGAGGTCTCAAACAAAAAGCCTATTATATACGGAGATAACATTCTCCGATATTAATACTAATAAAAATCTATCTCCATCTATAGCCAGAAAAACAGGCTGAATTCAATAAAAGTATATCTCCACCAAATGCTTCACAAGAAGTGAATCCTAAAGTTTTTTTAAATGAAAAACTGCCTCCATCAGTAGTTCCAAGTAAAGTGGAACCAACATACAAAGGAAGTCTATCTCCATCGACAGCTTCACAAGAGATGAAGCACAAAGGTAAAAGTATATTTCCATCTACAGCAGCACAAAAGGCTAAATATAATAAAATTCTATCTCCTTCATCAACAAATTCACAAAAAGTGAATTCCAGAAATAAATCTGAAAAGGACTTCAATAAAGTTTTATCTCCTTCAAATTTTATCGAGTCGGAATCATCGAATAACTCCTTCCAAATTCCACAAAAGTTGGAATCATATCTCCTTCCTTTTAGAAATCCGAAAAAATCGGATAAATTAAATAAAATTAAAATTCCGGCTCGATCAGAGTACATCATTGAAATTCCATCTCCTTCTATTCAAAATCAATCGGTCTGTTTCAAGAAGGAAATAAGGCCAGGTTTATTTCTCGGAAACTCGATCGTCGAACCAGTCAACGGTATGGCAGAAGTCCTAATCCTCAACACAAAAGAGGAGGACGCCGATCTGGCACCTTACGAGGTGAACCCAGTTTACCAAGACGTGGACGACTTTGTGGTCATCTCCACAGACTCTGACAGAGATCCAATTAAGGGCAGAATAATTAAACTGCAAAACCTTATAAAATTGGATTACTGTAATTCAGAGGAATCTGAGAGTATTCGCAATATCTGTAGGGAATTCAACGATCTCTTCTTCATAGAAGGGGATTTCCTTTCATATACAAATGCGATAACCCACAAAATCGAGACACTCCAAGACAAACCGCCCCTTTATACAAAGCCTTATAGACTTCCTGAGGCAAGCCGAACGGAAATAAATCGGCGAATACAAGAAATGCTTGAGTCAGACATCATCAGACCTTCACATGGTCCCTGGAATTCTCCACTTCTCCTGGTTCCCAAAAAACCAGATGAGAATGGAAACAAAAAGTGGCGAGTAGTTGTAGACTTTCGTCGTATTAACGACATTACTATTGGCGATGCGTATCCACTGCCTAATATCACTGATATATTAGACCAGTTGGGGAAGTCGAAATATTTTACCACACTCGACTTAGCCAGTGGATTTCACCAGATATAAATGGACTCGAAGGACAGGGAGAAAACTACCTTTAGCACACCCTATGGCCACTACGAATACAATCGTATGCCATTTAGTTTAAAAGGAGCCCCTGCTACTTTTCAACGAGCCATGAACAATGTTCTATCTGGACTTCAAGGCATCTATTGTTTCGTATACATGGACGATATTGTAGTCCATGGATACAATCTCAAAGACCACAATTCCAGACTCACAGCAGTATTTATTCGTCTCCGCAATTTCAATTTGAAACTTCAACCCGACATGTGCCATTTCTTAAGGAAAGAAATTATGTATTTGGGGCACATAATTACAGAAAATGGAGTCAAACCAGACCCAGCAAAGATTAAGTCAGTTTAGTCCTATCCCAGACCGAAGAAGGAAAAAGATATCAAAGCTTTCCTTGGTTTCGTCAGCTACTATCCCCGCTTTATACCAAACTTTTCAAAAATAGCTAAATCACTTACAAATCTTTTGAAAAAAGATACGCCCTTCAAGTTCGTTGCAATTTGCGATGAAGCATTCTGCGAATTGTGGAATAAACTTATTTCAGCACCAATTTTATCTTATCCTGATTTGGACAAAGAGTTTTTTGTCACCTCTGATACCAGTGACTACGCCATCGGGGTTGTCCTTTCATAAGTTGATGATCACGAAGATCACCCAATCGGCTATGTGAGTCGAGTTCTCAATGGTGCAGAGACTCGTTACTCAACTATAGAAAAAGAGCTCTTAGCTATTCTGTTTGCAGTTGAGCAATTCAGACCATACGTTTATGGCAGACAGTTTACAATTATAACTGCCCATAAACCATTAGTATGGCTCATGAATCTGAAAGATCACTCCTATCACTCCTCAAGACTGATGAGATGGAGAATATGTCTTGAGGAATATGACTACAAGATAGTCCACAAATCAGGTAAGCTCAACACAAATGCAGATGCTCTCAGTAGAGCAATTCCGGAAAATTCCGAACATTCTGCAGAACCAACCACCTCCGTAAATGTGGTAACTAGAAATCAAGCCAGAGCTCAGGCGAATATATATACACCCAACCCAAGTGTAACTACTCCAAACCCAACTCCATCACCTGTAAACAATTCCTCAGTCATAATAACTGAGACAAATTTCCCTCTTCTACTAACTAAGTATGCGAATCCTAAATTTTTCATCTTGCCAATGCAAGATACAGAGCTTGAAAGAGTGTTGGATTCGAAACTCAAATTTTCAGATAAATCTTCATCTTTAGGAAAGGAACTGAACTTCTTCAAGAAAAAAGAATCAACAGTTATCATTTCAAAAATTAATTTACCTTGTCGATCCCAAAGAGATAGATCAGACCTCGAAAGGATTTTAACTGAGATCTACTCAAATACAGAAGCAAATCAGTTCAAACAAATAAATATCTCCTTCCCGATATTAGACCCACAAAATCTAATAATTATCAAAAACATTTTTACCCAGGTCTTCGGTAATAAGCAAATAAACATAAAACTGCATCAGGATTCAATTAAATATTTATCAGACATTAATGACATCGAACAAGTCTTAAAAGATTTTCACTCATTACCAACGGGAGGCCATCAAGGAGTTTCCCGTACTATTAAAAGAATCCAAAAGCAATTCTACTGGCCTGGCATGTCAGACGACGTGGTCAAATATGTAAGGAAATTTAAACTTTGTCAGGTGAACAAAGTATCCAGAAACCCTAAAAATCCAATGAAAATCTCGAGCATTAGTTCCAAACCTTTCGAAAGTGCGTACCTAGATGTAGTAGGACCTCTCCCAATTTCTCATTATGGAAACAAATACATCCCAACATTTCAAGACGACTTTTCAAAATTTTCTGAGGCTATTCCCATAGTCGACACCGAGTCTAAGACATTAGCGGAAGCCTTCACGACAACGATAGTTTGTCGACATGGTATTCCAGAGAGCCTCACAGATCAAGGTTCTAACCTCATAAGTGGCATGTTCGCGGAGGAATCTAATTTGCTGGGAATTGAAAGGCTCAAAACTACTCCATATTACCCTCAAACGAATGGTGCATTGGAGAGAAGCCACAGAGCCTTAGCAGAATATCTCCGATCTTATGTAGCAAAAGATCCACAAGACTGGGATACATGGATTCCTTATGCCATGTTTGTATACAATACAACCCCTCATTCCAGTACAAATTATATTCCCCGCGAACTCCTATACGGACTCCCAGTCGAAATCCCAAACAATCTAAAATCATCTCCGACCGTTTGCTATAATTACGACAATTATGCAAACGAATTAAAAGCGCGTCTACAGCATAGGTTCAAAATAGCTAAAGACATAGCCATGGCCAACAAAGAAAAATCCAAATTGCAATGCGATAAGAACTCCGTCCAAAAATCATTTTATACTGGCGATAAGGTCCTACCTAAGAGCAGAGTTCGAGAGAACAAATTCTCACCACTATGGTCAGGTCTGTATGAGATAATGGAGATTAATTCCCCCGAAAATTCCACCATACAGGTCAACAACAAAAATAAAAGAGTCCACAACAATGACTTTTCTCAGAGTAATATCAACAACTTCATCATCCTCTTCATTCCAAATGATTAAAACATTATCACCTTCCAGGTTTCCAAAATGATGTATACAGCATTCATTTTGATTTTCATCCCTTTCGTCTACAGCTCAGGAGTAGAAGTAAAGCAGCTAAATGCTACTGCAGGCATTTACTTCGAAGAGATTGGCAGAGCCAACCTCTACACGAACGAATGGAAAATCGTCACCAATTACGACCTAGCGAATTTTAAAACAGAATTCAACAACATCCAATTCATAACCCATCAAATTACAGCAACCTGCCAGAAGCTGGACAAACATTCAGCTTTGAGCCACACTTGTAACGGTACGTTGTTACAAATAAATCTTATATTAGCAAACATAGAATATAAGAATATGTTAGTTGTGACCCAAACTAGAAAACAAAGAGAACATTTCAATGCTATATGCTCAAAGGCTCTTTTCGGCACATTATACGAAGATGATGCCAAGATTTATGATGAACAAATCCGAAATCTCACCCTTAACCAAAACTCCCTCCTATCACTTATGAAAAGCCAAACTGCGATAGTCGAAGCGACCGCAAATGTTTTCAACAAAACTAAAGCCGCAATTGAAATGGATTTCTTGGTTATGCATAAAAAGTTAATTTCAATACAGATAACTACATCATTAATGGAATACAGAACACTTGATAACAAGATATCAATTGAACTGGAATCACTCATTTCACTAGTCTCACTAATGGCATTCAGATACCAAAATACCCAGTCCGAATTAATAGATCTCTTAACAGATTCAAGGCATGGAAAATTTCATCCTACACTCATTTCCCCTAGCCAAATTGAAGAACTCTTATTGTTCCTACCTGAACAAAAAAATAATTTCTCAACATGTTCATACATAATTTCTTAATCACGTTCATGTTCACGTTCACTATAATTACCTTCCGATTTCTCAAATGCAAAAGAATTTGTCACTTTGCTTATTTTGTACATTTCCTCCTATCAGGTCAAAATTTAATCAAACGTAAGTTCACTTACTCATGTTCTTGCATCATTCATAAAAATATTTCACGAAAATATTTCCGCATGCATTGCCCCAATCTGGGTCAATGATTGCAAGGTAAACATGATGAAGTGAACTTACGATAATAGCGAAATTTATCATGTAAGCGTAAAAATTGTATTTAAGTTCTTGTATTAGCACAATAAAATCCAGTGTAAGTTTAGAATCAAAAAATCGAAGTTCTTTCTTTTTTTCAAGTTACTTACGCCCGCTTAGCAAGCACTTAAATTAAGTTTGAGTGTCTGTTACATGGTCCTTCGAGCCTCAAGAAGTGAAACTAACGCCTGTACAAAGTGAATATCTGTTCCCCCACCAGTGGTAAGCGCAAGCTCACAATCATACATACATCCACTACCTACAAGCAGCAGTTCTCAAATTAAGTTTGAGTATTGCTGTACAATCATCGTCAGAAATATTCTTCAGATTACAATTCTCAAATTAAGTTTGAGTGTTGTTATACAAATCATCATCCGCAATCCCCAGGAAAAGCAGCAGTTCTCAAATTGAGTTTGAGTATTGTTGTACAGTCATCACAGTCGCCATAAAACAATTTCACCAATCACCAGGTCAGCTTAACAAGTTCTCAAATTAAGTTTGAGTGTTTGTCACATGATTTGAGTAGTTGTCATTACCACATCAGCCGGTTAAAAACAAGTTCAAACCATCGCCAACTGAAAACACTATTTGAAGCCTTGAAGCCACAAGCTCAAAGATGTCTCAAGAACTTTTAAAAGAGCAAAAGCAATTGGCTAAATTGATTGATGATTTGTTAAGGAATATCGGAAAAGATGGATCTTCTAGAAAAACTAAGGAATACATAGTTAAAAAGAGAGCAGAGCTGAACACACTTTGGGACAGCTTTACCACAAGGCATGAGTAATTAAAAGAGTTAATTTCTAAAGAGCATCTTTACTTCACTGAAGATCGATATGGAACAACTAAAAAGATAACCGATGAAATTCTTAACTTGTTAGAAAGCTATGGAATAAATCCAACTACAGTAACCACTACATCTAGTAAACCAGCAGACACAGCAACCTTAACACATTCTGCGCTAGGGCAGGATACCAGACAACCTACATCTTCTGCAGCATCTTCCACACCTCTTAGTACTGATACTCAGGAAAGCACTGGCTCTAATACATTTGCTCAGAGCGACTTGTGGGATCCCACACGACACCAAATAAATACCAATCCATATTTGTCAGACAACAGGCAGAATAACTTTCCAAAACTGCCACTAATTAAAATTCCAAGATTCAGTGGAAAGTACAAGGAATGGAAATCTTTCAGCGATATATTCATGCAGGTTATAGACCACAACCCCTATCTAAGCGAAGTTGAGAAGATGCAATACCTTCTATACCATCTAGAAGGCGACGCAAGAAAAGTAATAAGTCATCTACAATTGAATAATAGCAACTATAAAACTGCCATCAAGTTAATCCAATCAAGGTTTAATAATAACAGGAAGATCATAACAGAATATATCAACAACATCATGGGTGCAAAGAAGGTTGAATACAGATCTCAAGAAGATATTATAGCCCTCTATGACATAATAAGAGAATGCCTAGAAGCATTAAAAAATCTAAACTGTCACACGGACGAATGGGGTCCTATGATTGTCTGCATTGCACTCAGAAAACTTGATGCAGAAAGTATAAGACTGCTTGAGGAGAGCCTTGCGAACCCAAGGGAGATGCCATCTACGCCTGAATTGTTAAATTTTTTAGATAAGCGCTATCAAATCCTAGACTGCATCAAGAGTAGCAAACAAACAAAACCAGAAGCATTTACCTCCAACAAGAAAAAATCTTTCAATACGATGCTACAACGATCATGCATCTTCAGCAACAAAGATCATAGCATTTACCAATGTATAGAATTTAAAAAGATGAGCGTGCATGATCGTCAATCATACATCGCAAAAAAGAATCTTTGTATCAACTGCATGGCTCACAACAAATCTGAGAAATGCAAAACAAGCAAATCGTGCTTTTATTGCAAAAAAAGACACCATACGCTACTTCATCAATACGATGAGAACTCAAGAAATCAATCCAGTTCTTATATGACTACTAATACAATTGTAGAAAGCATTCCAGAGGCCACGGTAAATAAAGGGGTTATTGTTCCCCACAACAAGCTCAAAATGCCAAATGTGCTATTACCAACTGCCATGGTAAGAGTTACAAACATATTCAATCAACCAGAGCTTTTTAGAGCATTAATTGACCCAGGCTCACAGGTAACGCTTATTACCGAAGAAGCAGTCCAGAATTTAAGATTGCAAAAGGAGCGCATATCAGCCACCATATTAGGGGTTGGCGAGACTAAATCTGGAAAGGCATGCAGTAAAGTGGAGATACGCATCCAGCTTCAGGACAAATTACACACATATCTTTGTGTAGAAGCACTTCTCTTGCCTAAAATCAATTCATTTCTTCCAAACTCACCTGTATTATCAGTTGATATAGGAAAATATGGAAATATAACTTTGGCCGATGCCACATTCAACAGACCAGGACTAGGTGCAGATGTTTATGCCAGTATATTGTTAAAGGGGCTCAAACAAGAGCATCCGGCAGCTCAAAACACAAAGTTAGGTTGGATCCTATTTGGAACTATCCCCAGAAGTTACCAGAGAACCAACAAAGTTTCAAGCTTTCTCTCTCTAGCAGAAATGGACGAAAAAATCGAACAGTTTTGGGAGATAGAAAACAGCGTCATATCCAATGAAGCAACTGATTATTGCACAGAGCATTTTAAGACGACACACCAAAGAGATGAAGAAGGCAGGTATATTGTCCGCCTGCCATTTAGAGAAAATGTGGGAAACTTAGGCGAGTCAAGACACAAGGCCGTTGCTCGTCTCTTGCAAATAGAAAAGAAACTTTCTGAAGGAGTATCTCGCCTTAAATCACATGAGCCCCGTTGGAGCTTACACAGGTGAGAAGTCCAAAATATACTATCTACCTCATCATGCGGTATTTAAAAGAGACAGCACCACAACAAAATTGCGAGTAGTATTCGATGCTTCATCCAACACGGATTCTGGATTGAGCCTTAATCACTTGCTGTATAAAGGACAAAAAGTTCAACAAGATCTAAACCAAATTCTCCTAAGATGGACAAAACATCGTTACGTTTTCACTGCGGATATAGAGAAAATGTTTCGACAGATCAAGATCGCAGAAGACGACAGAAACTATCAACGAATACTATGGAGGAAGCTACCAACAGAACCCATTCAAGAATTCATCCTAAACACGGTCACTTATGGCACAGCCCCAGCCACATTTCTTGCAGTCCAAACACTAAAACAATTAGCCAAAGACGAAGGTGACCAGCTACCTTTGGCAAAAAAGGTGCTCAATGAGGACTTTTACGTAGACGACATGCTGTCAAGAGCTGACACAAAGGCTGAAGCTCGGGTACTACAAAAACAAATAACCTCTTTATTAAATATGGGGGGATTTAATCTGCGTAAATGGACTTCAAATAATGAAGCACTATTAGACGACCTTCCCGAGAACATGATAGAGAAGGGAATATTAGAAATTGGAGAAGATGAAACAATCAAAACTCTGGGAATACATTGGAATCCCAAACAAGACGAGTTTCAGTTTAGAATACGTTTCCATAACAATGAGGCAAAATTGACGAAACGAAAAATACTGTCAAGGGCTACTACCATCTTTGATCCGCTAGGCTGGTTAGCACCAGTAACCGTTACAGCCAAGCTCATCATGCAGTCACTGTGGAAGGCAGGAATAGATTGGGACCAGCCTCCACCTGAAGATATAACCAAACTCTGGACAAGCTTCGAGAGAGATCTGCTGGGCTTACAAGCAATTAGAATCCCACGTTCGGTTGGACATCGCACGAACCAACAAATTCAACTTCACGGATTCTGCGACGCCTCTGAGAAAGCATATGCCGCAGTAGTGTATACACGCACGGTTGATGCTTTTGGTAAAATACATACTACATTGCTAACTGCAAAAACCAAAGTAGCACCATTAAAACAGAAGATCACTTTACCACGTTTAGAGCTCTGTGGTGCATTACTCCTTGCCCGGCTGCTCAAATCAACCATTGAGATTCTACCGATAAAGTCACCTCAGATTTTTGCTTGATGCGATTCTGAGATAGCACTAGCTTGGATCGCTAAAAACCCAAACAACTGGCATTCATTTGTCGCGAACCGAGTGAGCGAAATTCAGAGCCTAGCTGACAAAAAAATATGGAGACACATAGCCTCTCCAGAAAATCCCGCCGATATAGCTTCCAGAGGAATAAGTCCGAAGAAAATCGCTTCGCACACGATCTGGTGGAGAGGTCCACTTTGGCTAGGCCAACCTGCTGAAGCTTGGCCATCAAACAAACTAAATATGGAGACAAGTGAAGAAGAAAAAAAACAGATTAAGGTCTTCAATACAGTTTTCTCAACAGAGAATATTTTTTCATGCTTATCTTATACCAAACAGTTAAGAATTACTGCATATTGCCGACGATTCATCATGAACTGTAAAGTTCCACGCTCACAGAGAATGTTGCACCATCTCTCACACAACGAGCTGAGGGAATCAGAGAAGTGTATAGTAAGGATGACACAGTTGGAAGCATTCTTTGAGGAAGTCCAATATATCGGAAAGAAAATTCCGTTGAAGAAAACCAGTAGATTACTTTCGTTACGTCCATTTCTAGACGAAGATGGCATTCTACGAGTCGGAGGAAGATTGGAAAACTCTGAGCTATCTATGAATGCAAAACATCAGATGATACTACCACCAAAACATCATATCACCAGTCTCATTGTTGATCATTCTCACCATCAAACGCTACACGGAGGTACGCAACTTACATTAAATTTCTTAAGGGCACGATTCTGGATAATCGATGCCAAAAGAGTAGTACAAGGAAGAATCCACAAATGCATCAAGTGTGTCAGACACCGCCAAGAAAGCACACAGCAAGTAATGGGCAATCTACCAGCTGTTCGCATAACCCCATCACCACCGTTTTCTCACTGCGGAATAGATTATGCCGGCCCATTCATAACCAAGATGTCCAAAGGAAGAGGCAGAAAAACAAACAAGGGATACATAGCACTTTTCGCCTGTATGGTAACAAAGGCCATTCACTTGGAATTAGTAAGCGATTTAACCACAGACGCATTCCTCGCTGCCTATAGAAGATTTGTCGCGCGGCGGGGAAATTGCAAGCAAATATTTAGCGACAATGGAACGAATTTTGTTGGTGCTAAAAACAGGCTAGATAAAGACCTGCAACTTGCAATTTCCAGCTCCTCCCAACGAGCAGCAGAGATTACAGCCAATGATGGGACAGAGTGGAAGTTTATACCCCCAGCCAGCCGACATTTTGGAGGTCTGTGGGAGGCTGGCGTTAAGTCCGTTAAGGCACACCTCAAACGAGTGCTGGGAGACATCTTGCTAACATATGAGGAATTTACCACCGTGCTGCATCAAGTGGAGGCTTGCTTGAATTCAAGGCCAATCGGGCAAAATTCAAGCGATCCCACAGATCTAGAACCATTAACTCCAGGACATTTCTTAATCGGAAGGCCTCTGCTAGCACCGCCTGAACCAGATATTCAGTGTAAAGAAATCCACCAAAGATGGAAGCTTGTTACAAAATTATACCAGAACATTTGGAAGAGATGGTCACAAGAATATCTGGCACTACTACACAAAGAAGCAAATGGAGAACAGACAAAAAGAACCCAGTTCTCGGCGAGTTAGTTCTAGTAAAGGAAGACATTCTGCCCCACAAAAGTGGCCGTTAGGACGAATCGTACAGCTTCATCCTGGCGAAGATGGAATAGTGCGAGTAGTTTCTGTGCAATATAGAAACATTATCAAGAAACGGCCACTTATCAAACTGTGCCAGTTGCCTATGAATATACATAAATCTGACCATGAAGATGCCGGCCTCAGGACTTTTACAGCACTGACCACTCTCAAGAAATCCACAAAAAGGGGG
Source organism: Dioctria linearis (assembly GCA_963930735.1). Taxonomy (NCBI): domain Eukaryota; kingdom Metazoa; phylum Arthropoda; class Insecta; order Diptera; family Asilidae; genus Dioctria; species Dioctria linearis. Next base: position 117,892,417 of record OZ005742.1, on the reverse strand, counting down.
TTACCTGACATTTCAGCCGAACCTGAGCTATGGTCAAAACTAGAGCACTTTGATACGATTTCCACCAGTAAAGATGGAAAGGGGCCTGAACCGATTACAGCTCGACATAGCAAAAGAATTAAAATCGCACCATGTACATGGGCCTCAAGACTGTTACATTCCACCTTGCTGATACTTTATTGGTTGACTGTAGCATTCGCACAAGACTACGAGATCATACAGCCCAATTCCGGCCTCTACATAGAGAATTTAGACAGAGCCAAAATAAAACGAGGAAATCTGCGATTGCAGGTGTCACTTCCAATGGTTGACATTTTTGATGACGAAAAAAATATCAACTCCACTTGGGAACAAATACAGGAAATGTGTGATAAAACTGAGAAGCTCACTGAAACCACGCGCTGCTCGCAACTATTCAGGCACTTATCCACAAGGAGGAAGAACCTTTTAAGATCAATAGATGAAATCCGATTTACAGAACCAAGGAACAGAAGTAGAAGAGGTCTTCTTGGTAGGCTACTCACCAGTATATTTGGCGTCAATGAGGAGGTTTATGCAAATATTGACGCATTAGAACACAATCAATAAAATCTCTTACTTTCAACAAATCAACAAATGCTGCTCCTCAACGCGAAGGTTAATCAGTCCAATTTTATCATACTAGATAAATTGAAGCAATTTGATGCCAGATTGGCTCAAGCCATTTCTTCAATTAACGAAATGGCTACATGGTACTCAGCAGCAGATCACAATAGGCTTAGCATTGAAGTGATAGCCGCATACCTAAGTGCAGAAGATTACTACGACGAACTCCAGGAGAAGTATGCTTACTGGTTAAATGCCATACACAATCATGGTTATCTCTTGAATTTCATTTCTTTACACGAAATCCAAACTGTTATTCAAAAGGTAGCCCAGAAAATTGGTTCCAACTTCATTATCTTACCAACACCACAGGAACGACTAGACGTGGTAAATCAGAATGGCACAATAATATTGTATGGATACTTAAATATTGTTGAACCAAACATGTACGATTTGATACATATAACACCAACTCCACACTTAATCAAAGGCAACGAATTCGCAGTGGCCGACATAAAATCTTCCACCTTGGCTGTTGATTATACCCATCAAACATATTTCAATCTAGGCGAAAGGGAATTGAAGAGTTGCACTACTATAGCCAATCACGTGTTCCTGTGTAGCCCAACAATAGTGCACAGCATAGGATAACAGCCCATCTTGTGCAATTGATGAAATTTATGATCGTTATCCAAAGACCATATGTGAGATGCGTCAGTTCAAGCTGACTGGTACAGTTTGGAAGGCCTTGGTGACGAGACACACTTGGTTATACATGACTAATGAAACCAAGGTCGCCTCCATATTCTGCAAGGGAGCTAGAAAGCAATTACTTCTAAATACCACAGGAATTATACACACTGCTGATTACTGTTATGTGAAAACAAGAGAGATAACCTTAAAAATCAAATTGGATCAAACAATAGAGGTCATCTCCAGCCATATAAGGGAAGTTCCCCCACGATTAAACATTTCCAACTTTAATAAATCACCAGCATTGCTGCAACCAGGAGTTTTGATTCAACCAGACGAGCAAATCTTACAATATATGGAGGAGCCCAAGATAGATCCAGCTATCCTACACAACACGCTGATACTCTACTCAACCACATCAATATCATCTGCCTTCATTCTTTTCCTAGTCATCCTCATCTGGAAGTACTGGTTCACCCTCAAAAGGACCTTTCAATTTTGTTATACTGGATGTTCCCAGCGACAAGCAAAACCCAAGGAAGGAAGACAACCATCACCACAAACTTCAATAGAACAGCGATTCAATCGTGTATTGGAATCTGGCGGCCCCCAGCATGTTCCTACCTGAACAAAAAAATAATTTCTCAACATGTTCATACATAATTTCTTAATCACGTTCATGTTCACGTTCACTACAATTACCTTCCGATTTCTCAAATGCAAAAGAATTTGTCACTTTGCTTATTTTGTACATTTCCTCCTATCAGGTCAAAATTTAATCAAACGTAAGTTCACTTACTCATGTTCTTGCATCATTCATAAAAATATTTCACGAAAATATTTCCGCATGCATTGCCCCAATCTGGGTCAATGATTGCAAGATAAACATGATGAAGTGAACTTACGATAATAGCGAAATTTTTCATGTAAGCGTAAAAATTGTATTTAAGTTCTTGTATTAGCACAATAAAATCCAGTGTAAGTTTAGAATCAAAAAATCGAAGTTCTTTCTTTTTCTCAAGTTACTTACGCCCGCTTAGCAAGCACTTAAATTAAGTTTGAGTGTCTGTTACACTTATTGAACATCAGACAGGAATTACCAAATTCAATGATGCTTCCCATAAATTCTAAAGACAATATTTTATCACAAATTTACAAATTGAGTACAATAGCAGGGAATATTTTCAATAATAAAATAATTATCGAGCTCCGAGTTCCACTTCCATTCAAGGAACCATACCAATTATTCAAAGTAATGCCATTACCTTCACTCCTTAACGGCTCGTTCATATATATTGAACCAGCAAATGAATATATACTAATAGACTACTATCATGAGCACTATACTGAACTAGCATTACATGATATCCACAATTGCGCAATGTTGGATCATACGCACTTTTACTGCCAGATCACATCCCCAATCTTAGATGCAAATACTAAGGTAAATCAATGCGAGATAAATTTAATAAAAAAGGAGCCGATTACATCCAATTGTAAAATTTTAACATTAAAACAAGATTGCTTCTGGACACAATTATCGCAGCAGAACGCTTGGCTTTTCTCCCTAAAGAATTCCATCCACATAGATATTATTTGCAAAAATTCCATTAGCTCACAAGTTCTGCAAAGAACAGGAACAATGCACATCAATCCCGGTTGTTATGTTCGCAGCAAGGAATTCATCCTGCACGGACATAACGTAAAAATGTCCAAATTCAATTCCCATTTTATCCCAACAGTAAACATTTCCAGTATAATATTGTAACGTTTTTCTATGTTTAAATAAAATTGCCCTGGCCGAGCGGTAGACGGAGCAGCTTTATGACGAGGAACGTAGAATTCCCTTTTCTTTTATATCCCTATCGGTTGCGGAAGGGAGCTTTTATTCGGGCAACCAACCTTCTCACCTCTAATGGGAAATTCAAATATTTTCGACGACCTAAATGCCCAGTCGGGGATAAAGTGCAAAAGCACTCTAACGTAGCGAAGATCCGGTGCGGTACTTATCAAATGAAGCTTCAAGAATCGCTAATCTCTACACGCAGAGAAACAAAAGAAATTCTTGATGAGTAGTGCATCTACTGTCCCCTAGATTGCACGTAAAACAGTTGCCTTCGAACTCAGCTGATTAGCGGCGTGTCATATTACGAATGACCAACCGTGAGGTGTTGAATTTGATTTGTTTATGTTCACGCCAAGTTGGACTTGTGAGGACTGACAACGAGTGTAATTAAATCATTAGCGCTTTTTTTCGTGATTTGTTTACTATTTACTTGAAAGTGTTTTATCGTAGCAGGAACACGCCGTCAATTGGATAATTACTATAATTATCCGTTTATGGCTAAGCTTTTACTTCAAAGTAAAAGCACTGAAGACCATGCTCCGCTCACGTCCTTCGTAGACGACTGGTGGCGTAATGACCGCGCCAGACTTGGAAGACGTGAAAAGTGAAAAGCTTTTTAGTTTCGTAGGCGGATAAACCTGTTCTGGGAAATTAGAAAGTCTAACCCAAATTACCAGTCTTACTCAGCTAAGCACAAAAACAATTGGATTATACTCCGATTTCACTTGTGTTATACGATGGCAGGTGCGGTTGAGTTAAAGAAACCAGAGGGGGTTTTGTGAAGACTTCAGTACGGGGGCCTGATGTAAACAATGTGCACTTTCGTGTTGCGATAAGGAACCTTCCGGCAATTGTTTCTTATATCACGTTCTAAGGGAAATAAACCGAGATCTCACAAACACTTATTTTTAATACAGGCCGTAAAGAGGTACTTTAGGTGGTAGTCTCCCAAGCTAGTGTTACCGTAGAACTGAATCGGGAAATTTCTTCTTGTCTTACACCCGAAAGGAACCAAATGTACCCAAGAATCCCTTCTCTTTTGTATATCCGCTAAGCCGTGGTTCGATATAGCGAACTTTTGACTTTTTACTTTTACAGAGAAGTGTCGAGAAATAATGTTTTATTTTATGCCTGAACGAAAGGTAACACAAATCTAGAATCTCTTCTCAAGTACAGCCGTTATACGGTCGTTCGGTATAGCGAAACGTCGACTTTTTGCTTTTACGGAGAAGTGTCGAGAAATAATTTTTGTATTCTATGCCTGAAAGAAAAGTAAAATAAATCTAGAATCTCTTTTCAAGTACAGCCGTTATACGGTCGTTCGGTATAGCGAAATTTCTACTTTTTACTTTTACGGAGAAGTGTCGAGAAATAATTTTTGTATTCAACGCCTGAAAAAAAGTAAAATAAATCTAGAATCCCTTCTCAAGTACAGCCGTTATACGGTCGTTCGGTATAGCGAAATTTCGACTTTTTACGTTTACGGAGAAGTATCGAGAAGTAATTTTTTATGCTAGGTTCTCAAAGAAAATCGAGATAAATTTAAGACAAAGAAAGATCACTTATCTTGTGCCTAAGCCGTTAGATGGCTTATTTCCACCAATAGCGGGAACCAGGAGAGACCCGTTGGATGCTCCCGTTTGCGAAGTATAATCGTCCGTCTTCCGAACTCCTCTCCCCTGAAATTCCTCTATCTTCGTTGTAGGGTTTTATAGAATTACGATACGTCTTTTTGTTACTGGATTATAATTCACTTTTTATTGACAGCAACACTTCTTAACAACTTTTTTTCTTTAAGCAAAAAAATACTTCAACTTCCAAAAATTTCTATATCACTTCGATCTGTCGCCTTCAAAAAAAATAGGTCATCCAAATTACTTCTTCTTCTACTACTTTTTTTTGTGTCGCCGTCAAAATTCTATTCTGGTCCCTCGTCCCTGGGGAAAGTGGCCTGCCAGGTTGACTCGTCGTAAATTTGAGGGGAGTGTGTCGCCATCTCTTGTTATTTTAGGTGGCCCCCTCTCAGACGTGCTGCCCTAATTGTCTTCTTATATTTATCAGAAAATTGGGAGCTCATTTCTTCATCGCGGGGACCTAACTTTGAGATCTTGTAACAATATCAAATATGACGTCCTCCTCAATAGGATCGATATAAAAATACATACGTTAAATCTTTCGACAAACACGGATCTAGAGAGCCTTCTGGAATCCATCCATTCCCAAAAAGAGCAGGAATTAAATCCGCTTAATCCAATAAGTAATCATCATGTTCACCACTATGCAATATCATATTTGACTATTGCTTTAATCATCTCTGTTGCCTGCGTATATATGTTTATTAAATACCAACCAAAGGTGTGTGAATCGAAAGAAATAATTTCTGCACACGAACTAGAAGATATGCCTACCCCGGCCCCAAGATGAGAAGGATTTAAAATAGCTCCTGCTCCTATCAGAAAAAGGACAGAAAATTGATGCCATATTTTAAATATTTATTATAATTATATACGAGCATACATGCCATGGACTCAAGACTCCAAAATCGAAATAAATCCAATAAACTCAAGCACAGAGATCAACTTCCAGGAAAAACGGACATTAGTAAACTTTAACAGTTACTAACCAGAGAGACATGACAAACAGAAAACTGAACTCCTTCCTGCCTTAAAATTCTCCCTATTAAAAAAAAAATACTTTTAACTCCTATAATAAATGTATAATTAAATATATTTGGAATAAATAGTAATATGGTATGAAAAAAAGGGAAATAAAAGTTTTCGTAAATAGAAATGAGAATAACAGAAAAAATTCCTGAAATATTTTTTTCTCAGAAAAATATTTTTTATATTAATGTTTTTCTTTCTTGATAGGAGTAATAATAAAATATAAATAAGATATATATATGTGAAATAAAAATAAATAATAGTTTTGCTTATATAGTAATAAAAAAAAAAACAAATTGTAAGTAATAATTACGATTATAAAAACTATAAAAACTATCTAAGTATTATATTTAAAAGCACCATTTTTTCTTTTATAGCAAACAAATAGTAGCCATTACAAATGTTACGTATTAAATTTCTATTCTCCCCTCTAATTAGTTCCACCATTTATAGCTATAAAATATAGTATATAGTATACTGTTATCATATAATTATATTATGCATTTGTAATCCTAATAATCATTGAGACCAAAAGTTAAGCTAATCTTCATTGAGAAAGAAAGTTTTCTTCTCAAAATAATAAAATTTTCTTTTCCCCAGGGTGGATGGATATTGTGACTCAGGTACCCAATGCCCCGAATCACAACCATAAGGTCCATGCACCAATATATTGCCCTATGCAATATATCGATGCAATGCAAAGATGACCCTGAAAATTAATTTTAATTTAATTCATTTAAAATTTCATTTAAAATTTCATTTAAAATTTCAAATTAATTTAAATTTACATTCCCATATTATAACAAAATGCAATTTAGCATAAATTGCATTTTGTTATCAGACACACATTGCACTCACACGATATGCACACTTACCTACATACAGTGTCGTCTTACTGTTTTTCCGCATGTACACTCTACATACGTACAGAACCTATTTTTTCCAATCTATTTGTATGTACATACATACATACAATTATCAGAATTATTCGTGCCCTCTTAAAATTATTATTTCAAGCCGGGCGCAAAAGTGCATATCGGATTACAGTTTTGCATTGATGCATTTAGCTCGCATCAAAAAACATTTGTATTTTCTCACATACGTTTTTTCAACGTCGTCGTGAGAAAACAGTAAAAAGCAAAAAGAGCTTTTAAAAATATCATGGGTACCTGGGCGCAATTTGCCCAACCCTCGAGGAGTTCTTTTTTCCATCCCGTCGAGGTGACACTTTTATTATAGAATATTAACAGAAAATTAAATCGGAGTTAAAAGTTGTTAAATCAGAAAATAGTGAAAAAAAAATATATATTAAAGGAATCTAAGTCTAAAAAATGTGAAAAATATATAGGAAATTACATCAAAGAAAAAAGTGAACAATATAGAGGAAATTATATCAAAGAAAAAAGTGAAAAATATAGAGGAAATTATATCAAGGAAAATTGTGGAAATAGAAGAAATTATATAAAATAAAAAAGATTGTAAAGAATACAGAAGAAATTTTAGTTAAAAGGTGTCCTTTAATTCTTACATATCCTGGTGTTTGATCTCTCCACAGGAGCACGGAGCAAACAAGAAAAATACAACACTGATGTTCTCCTATTGGCCGATGTGCTTGAGATCTTTCGAGAAGTGTGCATGAAGACATACAATTTAAATCCAGCACATTATTACACCATACCCGGTCTAAAATGGGATGCTATGCTAAAATACACTAATGTGAAATTAGAGCTGATAACTGACGTAGATATACTGCTATTCATAGAGAGAGGCATTCGAGGTGGTATAAGTCAATGTTCGAACAAATATAGTAAAGCAAATAATAAATATATGGATACTTTTAAGCTTGAGGGGAAAGAGAAATACTTGATGTATTATGATGTGAATAACTTTTATGGATGGGCCATGTCACAGCATTTACCAACCGGAGGATTCAAATGGGTTGATGTTCCTAATATTGACGTTTTCGAAATTCCTGATGATTCTCCAACTGGATGCATATTCGAAGTCGAATTGGATTATCCTCAACATCTACATGATAAGCATAAGGACTTACCGTTTTGCTCTGAGCATGCAGCGCCACCTGGAGCAAAATTTGAAAAGCGTTTGACAACATTACATCCAAAAACTAAATATATTATACACTACCGAAATTTGAAGCACACATGGCCTCATCCTGAAAAAAGTGCACCGGGTTCTTCGACCAATCAGCTTGGCTTTAACCATATATTGGCTTAAAGCTACGAAACGGATGCAGGCTACAAGCGATCATGAGAAGGACTTCTATAAGACGGTGAATAATGCAGCTTTTGGTAAGATCATGGAAGATGTGCGGAAGTATAGCGATATCAAGCATTGCGTAAAGTGGGAAGGTCGCTATGGGTTAAAAGCTCGGATTGCGGCACCCAACTTCCATAGTACAACGATATTTGATGAGAATTTAGTTGCTGTGGAATTAAGGCGACTCAAAATCTTATTCAATAAGCCTCTCTATATTGGAATGGCAGTTATGGAAATTTCAAAGATATACCTCTACGATTTCCATTACAGTTTTATGCAGCGTGAATTTGGAGATAAGTGTAAAGTTATGTATACATATACATATTCTCTAATATATGAACTTGAATAGAAAAACGCATGTGAGTTTATGGCTGAAAATGTAAACAAATTTGATACAAGTAATTACCCAGAAGATAACCAGTTCAATTTACCGCTCATGAAGAAAAACATTCCTGGTCTAATGAAGGATGAGCTAAATGGGAAAATCATGAACGAATTTGTAGGCTTGCGCTCGAAAATGTACAGTCTGCGTATAAACGATGGTAAAACTGTAAAGAAAGCAAAAGGAGTAAAGTCTAATGTAGTCCAGAGGCATATCAATTTCGAAGACTACGTCGAATGTTTGAATAACAAGCGAATATTAACTGCTAATCAGAGCTCCATACGATCCCATAACCATAGCGTGTACACTGTCAGTCAAAAGAAGATCGCATTGAGTCCTTATGAAAATAAGCGACATATTATGAGCGGAACTACGGATACTCTACCATGGGGACATTACTCCATTTCATCAGATCAACAAGTGGAGTAGTATAGCTATGTCGGTTCTAGACCACTTTTGATCGAAATTTTTCTAAGTCCAGAAATGACATTTGGACTTAGAAAAATTTCGATAAAAATTGGTTTAGAACCGACATAGCTTTTTGGGGGTGGTATTTCTGAAAAAAAATTTATACTCCGACCTTACAAACACACACACACACACACACACACACACACACACACACACCTACACATTTATTTTTTGTTAATACCCACACACAATAATTGTAGCTGATCTTTACTAACGCACAACTCGAACTTCTTAACATTCATTAAAACACAGTAAGCAATAATTGTTAAAGTTGATTATTTTATTTTACCTCACCAGAGATAATTTCTAAAAAAATATTTTTTGGCATAATGACGTTTTATCGCTGATAAGAATTGCGCCGGCAGCATAATGTATTCGTATGAGAATAGTTCTATGACCGCAATACGAGGTTGATAAGAAAACTGACCCCAGACTTTTCGAATAATAAATTTAGCGTAAAACTGGCCTTGAAATTCATAATGGTGATAACACGTATGAAACTGGCTCGATGACCAGAATACGAAACTGATAAGAATAACGTACAACTGCTCGATTTAAACTAATTAGACATCAATCATAAATTGCCAAATTTTTATAAATGCAATGAAATCTAATCAATTGTGGTTAACAAATTTAGAGCGTAAAATTCCCATCATCTATTTTAGTAAGCGACCCGCAACCACAACTTTTGAATAAAAATTTCATGAGAAATTCAAGTCAATTCGTTTTCAAACCACTATATCCTGTTATGCCAAAAATTAGAAGCCGCAACTTTTGATAAAAATTTCATGAGAAATAGAAATTAAGCAATTTAACTGTAATTAAATTTCTCATATATGAACAAAGATTCTATACATAAAATAAAGCCGCAAAACGCTTTGTTTTCTTTTTTTTCGTTAGAATAAATTTACAGGAAAATGGTAACCGCACCAAAAATAAATGATGGAAATTAGTATAAATACAGTTGTAAAAATGATACAATTATCAGTTATTTATTTCTTAAGCTTTTGAAATACCTAAGGAAAATTTGAAAATTAATAGAAGGTAGGTAGATACAAATTAATAACTGCCACTTGAGAAAACTGACTGATCTTTAAGTATCAGCGTAATACACCCCCTTTCATGTACAATTTTACTTTTCTAGCTCAGGAATTTCAATGGCCCCAAAATCTAATAGCCAAATCTACTTTCGTTCAATAAATTCGGAAAGAAGTGCTACATCTAATACTTTGGAAGATGATATAAGAAGAGGGATAAATCGTATTGCTTCTTTGCGGGAATATCTTGATATATTACATTTATTTTGCGATGATGATGAAGAAATTCCTGAGTCTGATTATGATGAAGATGAGGATATGAACATACACTTGGACCATGCAGTGATTGATACAGATTCCGATAATGAAGATGACGATAACTTTGAAATAAAAATATCATTCCACTACATAATTTCAAATACTGAACCCTACTGCATCTATTGTGCAATCAATAGAAATGTTATAATTGATGATGAAGTATTAGTAAATAGGTCGTTTTTTAATTTTGATGATTTGGATGATTTTTTGGTTGAACATTTTGTAGTATGTACTAATTGCAATAATGCACTAGATATAAATATTATATGAAAATTACTTCTCGTAGGTCTTTTATCTTCTTTTATTCATTCGTTTCTCTCTACTTTTTTCTTCTAGATGTATGTGTGTATATACATATAGCCTTTTATTCAACTATTTTCATACCTTTTTTTCTTGGAGGGGTATATAAGGAGTACAGCTTTTCGCTTTCGTTGATCAGTTTACTCACGTTGATTGAATCAGGCATTTTAGTTATTTCTAAAGATGGCTTCTTATACAAAAATGTCAAATGAAATAGTAAATAATTTAAAAGAAGTTATACCTTTACTTCAAGCAAATAATATTTATGAGTTAAAGAAGTGGATAAAATATTGTAAAAGTAATATTGGTTTAATGTATCAAGCTCTAAAACGAGCTAAGACAATAGGTGAAAAGAAAAACTTAGAAACGAATATAGGCCATATGAAAAAGTTTTTATGCGATATTACATCACTAGTTCATGTTGGTGGTGGTGGTGGTGGTGGTGGTAGAGTAAAACTTGATAGAAGAAATGAGTCTATAGTGTGGAAAGATATAAATTCAGCATTCAAAAATCGCATTCAAACAGGTGTTTTTATTAATAAAACGTTTAAAGATCCTAAACTGTTTTTGAAACGAGTTGGAACACTGTTAGTGACGCGATTGAAAAAAATATTGGGAAAGTTTAATACAATTAAAGTGAACACTTCTTTTTGCTGTGAATTTAAAAAATTAACTACTGATGGTACAGAAGTTCGAGAATATAAGTATCTAACAACAGGAAATAATACAATTGATGGTGGAAGTAATTTAAAAGAACTTGTTAAGAACATACAAGGTGTATTGTTAACTAATTTAGATGAGTTTCAAGAGCGTGATAGCGGATGGGCTTTAAGTCAAATTATTAACTTGGCGGTGAACATCAACAAATATGTACCGCTTACAGGCTCATCATATATAGATTTACCTCCACAAATAAAACGGAAAAAAGCTTGTGTTAATGTAAAAAATTCAGATAACGCATGTTTTGCTTGGAGTGTTGTAAGTGCTATACATTCAACTACTTTACATGCAGATCGTCCAAGCTCATATCCATATTACGCTAATATACTTAATTTAGATGGCATCACTTTCCCGATACAAATGAAAGACATCTCCAGGTTTGAAAAAAAAAATAACATTAGTGTTAATATATATATAATGAAAAAAAAGAGAGGTGATTTTACTGTTGTACCAACAAGATTAACCAACCAAAAATTACTGCAACATATCAACTTGTTAATGCTTCAGGATAAATACGTAGATAATACTGATGACTTTGATAGCAATGATAGTGATGATGATGACGATGATGCTGAAGTTAATTATCATTTTTGTTGGATAAAGAATTTATCACGATTAGTATCATCACAGTTACCACGGCAAGGACATAAAAAGTGGATATGCGACCGATGCCTTCATTATTTCCATACTGAAGTTAAGCTAAAGCACCACACCATGGACTGCGAGCAAATTAACTCATGTAAAATAATCTTACCGACAGAAGATGCGAAGTGGCTGTCATTTAAGAATTTTAATTATAAACAACGATGTCCATATATAGTATATGCTGATACCGAGAGTTTGTTACATCCTATTAATGTTGCAGCTGGAAGTAGTACTAGGCGTTATCAAAAGCATGAGATACATAGCATTGGACTTTATTTTATGTGTTCTTATGATCCAACTCTCAATTTCTATCATTCATATCGAGGATCAGATTGTGGAAAATGGTTTGCCTGTGACCTCAGAAATTTAGCTGAGGATATTGAGGCAACATTTCTTTGCGAAATTTCTATAGAAGAAATCACAGAGGAACTTGCCAGTAAATTAAGAAGTCAGACCGTTTGTCATATATGTGAATCCGAATTTTTAAATTCAGATGTACGTGTAATAGATCACAGCCATATGACCGGGAAGGTGCGGGGGATGGCTCATCAAAATTGCAACATAAATTTTCAAGATAGTCGTGTAATTCCAGTGGTCTTTCACAATTTGAGTGGATACGATGCTCATTTTATTATTAAAGATATTGCTATAGCTTTTGATGGTAAAGTTAATTTACTACCACTAAATAAAGAAAAATACATTGCTTTCACAAAAAAAGTAGAAGGTTTTCAAGCTACATATAAATTTATAGACTCCTTTCGATTTTTACCAACATCTCTTGAAAAATTAGCTTCTTACTGTGATGACTTCAGATTAATAAAGAGAGAATTTCCTATTAATCATCACCTTCTTTCAAGAAAGGGGGTATTTCCTTACGATTACGTAGACAGCTGGGTAAAATTAAATGAGGTTCATCTTCCATCAAAAGAAAATTTCTACAATAAACTTAACGATAGCCATATCAGTGATGATGATTATGCATATGCGCAAAATATATGGCGAGTATTCAATATTCAAACAGTGGGTGAATACTCTGATCTATATTTAAAAACTGATATTCTTTTATTAGCTGAAATATTTGAAAATTTTCGTAATAGTTGTCTTCAAAGCCATCGACTAGATCCAGCTCATTACTTTACAACTCCAGGTCTAAGTTGGGACGCTATGCTGATGCACACCAAAGTGAAATTAGAGCTCATTACAGATATTGACATGCTATTATTTATTGAAAGAAGTATTAGAGGGGGTGTAACCCAATGTAGTGGGCGATATAGCAAAGCAAATAATAGATATATGGCAGATTATAAGCCGCAGGATAAAATAAAATATTTGATGTACTTTGATGTGAATAATTTATATGGATGGGCAATGTCACAGTTTTTACCTACAGGAAATTTTAAGTGGATTGAAAGTGCTGATATTGAAAATACTTCCGACGATTCAGATGTTGGATACTTGTTGGAGGTTGACTTAGAGTATCCACATGAAATACATGATCATCATAAAGACTTACCATTTGCTCCAACGCAAATGAAACCTCCTGAATCGATGAATTCAAAACTATTGCTAACCGAATATAATAAAGATCGATACGTTATTCATTACCGCAGTCTCAAGCAATGCTTAAAAAATGGTTTGATATTAAAAAAAATACATCGAATTTTGCAGTTCAATCAGTCACCATGGTTAAAAGAGTACATTGATTTAAACACAGCTTTTAGAACAATAGCAACGAATGAGTTTGAAAAAAATTTTTTTAAGCTTATGAATAATGCTGTATTTGGCAAGACGATGGAAAATGTTCGGAACCGTGTGAATATCAAACTTCTCACTAAGTGGCATGGTCGATATGGAGTTAAAGCAATGATAGCTAAACCTAATTTTCACAGTAGAACTATATTCGATGAGAATTTAATTGCAGTTGAATTAAATAAAACCCAAGTGCTTATGAATAAACCTATTTATATAGGCCAAGCTGTACTGGATATATCCAAAACATGTTTATATGAATTTCATTATGGATATATGAAGCGTGCTTATGGAAATTTATCTAGATGTATCTATACAGATACAGATTCATTAATCTATGAACTGGATGATATAGATCCATATGAAATAATGAAAAACCACGTCGCAATAAGAAAGTTCCAGGCTTGATGAAGGATGAATTGAATGGACGTGTCATGACTGAGTTTATTGGTTTGAGAGCCAAGATGTATAGTTTACGAGTTGATGGTAAAGATTATTTAAATAAAGCTAAAGGAGTTAAAAGTTATGTTTCTAAAAAATCAATTTGCTTTATAGATTATAAAAAATGTTTAGATCAATTTACTGAAATATATAGACAACAAAATTGTATACGATCTGTCAATCATAATGTTTTTAGTATAACTCAAAATAAAATTGCCTTAAGCCCTTTTGATGATAAACGTTTTATTATAAATGGCTCCACATATACTTTACCTTGGGGTCATTACAGTTTATTGAACAATTGAAATTTTAGCAAAATAAAAGGCTTCATATTATAAGAATTTTTGTTTTTATTGTTCCCATAAGATTAATTACTAGTCTTATAAATCATTTATTTATTTATACAGCAAATTTATAATATTTCATTTTTATTGACCCATGAATTGTGTTTTGCAGAGAACCCTAACCATTTTACAAAAAATTTATTCCGTTTTTTCTTCAATACTTTTTCAACAAGGTAATTATGTGGATATTTAGTCTTTAGTAGTTCTTTTTCATAAAATCCTCCTTTGATTGGGTGTCTCTCATAATCCTCTAGCAGATATGTAACCGGATTCGTATTTTGTATGTTTTTAATTTTAAAGATCTCAGTCGTCCAGTTCGGTGTGTACCCCTTTTCAAATATATGTTTATGCTTGCTGATGCGAACATAGTCATCAACCTTATATTTTGCTGCCCCCGCTATTTTTATGTGATTGTATACTGTTTGTAGTAGAATATTTTTATTAATGTGATTAACATCGGAGGGGCGCATTTTAATGGTCCTATGCTTTTTATTATTGTATTCATGAACAAGATTATGTACAAAATCAATCCAACGATAGGAACCATTCTTACTGAATTCTTTCCACATCATACCTTTTAATGTTCTATTAAATCTTTCAACTATTGAGGCTTTCATTATACTAAAAGTCGAATAGTGTTTGATTCCATATTTTACCATTAGTGTCTGGAATATTTTATTATAAAACTCTTTACCATCATCTGTCTGCAAATGTTTAGGAATCCGACCGCTTTTTAGAACTTTTTCCATTGTAGCCGTTACCTCTTTTCCAGTTTTATTTTTAATGGGCTTTACCCAAGCATATTTTGAAAATGTATCAATAACTGTTAGCAAATAGTAGTATCCATTATTTTCGCGAACATAAGCACCCATTTCAACCAAATCTGCTTGCCAGAGATCATCCAAATCTTTCATAATGACACGACGCCGGGGAAAATTTCGACGAGCTGCTTTATGCAGCTCACTCACAAGGGCCTCTTTACTCATTGTTAGCTTTGACTATAAGAGATTCTACATTTATTAACCCTCGTAAGTTCTTTTCAATGTCTTCGCACTTTGTATCAATATAAACTTTTAACTTTTCAAATGACTTATTTATGTGTGATTGTGTCAATGTTTCCAGTTTTTCTCTAGTTATTTTAATAATATTATGTACATTCGCAAGCTTTTCCTCTAATTCACTCTTAGCTGTTTTTGTTTCTAAACTACTATGGGATTTGCATAAATCTAAATATTTATCTATTGTCTCATCTATATATAGCATGTTTACAGCATCACTATCTTCTTCTGGATTTTTGAGATTCTTAATATTCTTGAATTGCATATCATAGTTGTTATCTGAAGTTAACAGAAAACCCACTCCTGCAGGTCCGCTTAGGCCTCTTTCGCCTGGTGGTCCAGAGGGACCCCGTTCTCCTCGAGGTCCGGGGGGGCCACGTCCAATATTACCATCTCTTAGCGATCGTCCGAACTTGTCAACACTCATTTCATGAATAAATATATAAAAGCGGAAGAAGGCTTTTTATAAAATTAAATCAGACTCTCTTAACTCCTCAATAATGGAAACAATTTCATTGTTATGACTATTATTTCCAGCTACTTGAGAGCCAATTAAAAGTCGTAATCTGTCCACCAATTCATTTGGATCGTCCCAGTAAACATAGTCAATAGTGTCTCTTGGAAGCTTCATGAGCCCCTTACCTTCATGACTGCTAAATTTCTTAATAATTCTCATATATTTAGGACCTTTACTACCTCTTATTTGCCCATCTGCACTATAATCACGTCTATGGGCATTAGAATTTTCCAAGATTTCTCGATAATTAGCCAAGTCTTTTTCATCATATAAACTCTTTGATGGTTCTTTCATAAAAAGAAGTTCGCATAAACCCATTGTTATGTAATATTGCTTCCCATTAATAATAAAATGTTGTGAATCAATATCAATGCTAGATTTCCCAATTTTCCACCCTCCATTATCCATATAAACACCATAAGTGTTGTCAATTTTAGGACTTTTGGTTTGGTAAAATTCTAAATATTTATTAACTAACCCAGTTGATAAGTTGAGGGTGGAATCCGATTTATTAGCTAAGGTTCTTGAATGAGTAGGTGTTCCATACTCGTCTAGTGATGACATTAAAGAAGAGTCTCTATACTTTAGCGGTGTGCTTGTTGGTTCCATTTTCATATACATTTGTTTTGGGTTTAACTCGAAGCCATCATAATCATCATCATCTTCATCATATATTTCATTTTCCTTTTTTGGTTCTGGTTTGATATCAGCATGAAGCCTCTGTTTTGCTTTTGTATCACTTACAAGCTCTTTAAGTGGTCTTGTTATGGGCTTAAATGTTTCTTCAAGTTGAGATTCAACATCGATTCGCCCCGTTTTTATAGTTCGATACTTTTTCTTGATAGCATTCCTAGTTTTAATAATATCCTTGATTAACTCCTTCTTATTCGTAATGATTTCCATCTTTTTACCCATTTGTAATGATAATTATTTTTAAAACGATCTGTTAACGGCTTTATTAACTGGTCTGTTAACAGCTTTAACTGCTGTCGTAACCGCTTTAACTGATCTGTTAACAGCTTTAACTGATCTGTTGACTGCTTTAACGGGTCTGTTATATTTATACAGAAATATATGTATCGAATCCCTGACGATAACGTCCCTTGCTTAAGGGGCTGTCTTTATCTACTACCAGAAACCCATATTTATCCCCCCAACACTTAGCACACATATCTCGGAAAGTATCAAAATTCATATCCGTATTAACATGATCATCATAAGCGTGCCTAAGATTTGTATCATCTTGCTTAAATAAAATGAGAAAGTTGGCATTATCTCGTACCAAGTGTTTTGGTATATGAGTATAAGTCTGGCAAAGATAGAAACTATCAATGTTATTATGTCGACCCATACAAAAATAAGAGCGTATGTTGTCTTGTTTCCCACATGCTACATCATCAAAAATAAAAACTGAATTTTGTTTTGCCTCATCAAATGGTATAACATCATCATTATTAGAAAATGTATAATAGCCTAATCCTTGTATGGGTGACAAAAGTTTTCTTAAGTATAAATACTTTGATTGGTAGAGTGATTTTGAATATACATAAACGTTTTCATAACTCAAACCATTAGGATGTTCCAGCAAACTAATCATAACATTTGTTTTTCCACAATTGGAGGGACCAACTATTAGAGCACGTATACTATTGGGTAATAATGAACTATGTCTTCCAGTTTCTTTAACATTGCTCTGAAAATCATTATTTCTTATTGGCAGCGATAGATTTTGCTTAATGAACTTCATTTTGAATACTAACTACAACCTATAAATGCTTACTGAATTTAAATACTTTTTTAGTTTGTATCTGAGTGTTGAAGGCTAAAGACATTTTACTTATGCTTGAGCATAATAAGAAAGGAGCGGGGGTAATTAACACACTCATTAATAGGTTGCCGTTTGAATTACACTTACCAGGCTACCAATATTGCGGACCTGGTACGAAACTAGCAAAAAGATTAGCTCGGGGTGATCCTGGTATTAATCCTTTAGATAGCGCATGTAAAGAACACGATATTGCCTACTCTAAATTTAAAAGTACACCAGATCGCAACATAGCAGATCGGATTTTGGCTGAAAAGGCTTGGAGTCGAGTTAAATCTACTGACGCAAACCTAGGTGAGCGTGCAAACGCATTGCTAGTTACCAATATCATGAATGCTAAGGCTAAATACGGGGTGGGTATGGCGAAAATGAGCACACGAAAGAAAAATAAAAAAGTTAAGAAAAACATTACCCTGAGAGCGGTTATCTCAAAGGTGCGAAAATCTATTCAAAGGCAAAAACCTGATTCTTTGCAAAGAGCCATTGCGTTGGCACGAAAGGAAGTAGGAGATACAATTAAATATAGGAAGAAATATGTGAAAGTTCCACGAGTCATACCTATACCAAAAACTGGCGGTATTTTACCATTCCTCGTTCCTTTATTTGCAGGTCTTTCTGCTTTAGGATCGCTAGGAGGAGGTGCATCAGCTATTGTAAACGCTGTTAATTCTGTTAAAGATGCAAAAGAGCAGCTCAAAGAGAGTAAGAGGCATAATGAAGAAATGGAATCCAAGCTAGTAGGAAAAGGCCTTTACTTAAAACCTCATAAAAAAGGATTGGGGTTGTACTTAAACCCAGAACCAAAAAACTATTGAAAACGCTGCCTAAAAGACCGCTAACTGAGGTAGACTTACTTAAATATGCAAAGAAATACGAAAAAGAAAATATATAGAGTGATTTATTTCTTTTTTTTCTTTTACCACATTTTCGAGATTTTTCAATGCGTGATAAGCTTCCAATTAGATTCACTTAACTCCAAAGAACTAGAATGCGGTATTATCAACTTGGATATATCATCCGGTCCAGGAACTCATTGGGTAGCGTACTATAAAAATGATGAAGATATTCAGTACTTTGATAGCTTCTGGAAATCTACAACCACCATTAGAAATTATAAAATATTTAACTAGTAATGTAAGGTATAATTATTCCCCATATCAAACATATAACTCTGTAATATGTGGTCATTTATGTTTGAAATTTTTGTATGATTGTTACGAAAAATAAAAGAATATGTATGTATTTTTATTTATTTATTTAAAATATTTCCTTTATACAATAGGAACAACAAGGCCCCTTAATTCTATTATATAACTTCAATAGTTTGGATATTCGCAAAAATTCTCTTTTAACATGCCGGCAATTACAAGTATCTGGACCCGATGTTGAAGTATTGTAAGCCCAACTGCAGGATTCATAATGCTCCCCATATTTTGAAGTCAAAATGTTCATTTCTTTATATTCATGCAAAAAGCGGTAGGATTTTTCTATTTCCTCCTTATGTTCTTCTAGTAACAACTTGTCATACTCTTGCAAGAATCTGCTAATATCGAAATGTTTAAGAAATATTTGCACTTCATCATTTAATCTTTCCATATTTTTTTATTTCTTCCTTGTACTACTGAATTCCCCAGTGGTTCAAACTGAAATGATTCTCATACCCTAACAAATCTATATAAATGAGGAGGAAATCAGATAATTGCATCATTTTAAATTACACCACAATGTCATTAACACTTACATTAAGCGGAAATTCATCTATATTAACAACCGAGTATTTCCCACCCATAGATTTGTCGGGGGATTATGTATGTGGGTTAATTGATTTCCAAACTTACAATTCAATACCAAATATTGAGAATAACAAAAATAATCTACTTCACATTGGGGGTGCGGTTATAGAAATACCTACAGGATCATATGAGATAGATGACATAGCTGAATATCTGGAGAATCAATTAAGTAAATTAAGTGAAGAGGGTTACCATATAAAATTGCGTGCGAACAATAACACTTTGAAAAGTGAAATCAAATCTAGTGGGCCCATTTACTTTAACAAAGAGGGTACAGTTGGATCACTTTTAGGGTTTAGTAAGCGACAACTGGAACCTAATAAATTGCATGTATCAGATTTACCAGTTAATATAATTAAAGTTAATACAATAAGAGTGGAATGTAATATAATAAGTGGATCATTCATGAACGATACCCGAGTACATACAATACACGAATTCTCCCCAAAGGTGGGGCCTGGTTATAAGATAGTTGAGGTACCAAAGAACGTCATTTATTTACCGCTAACCACTCGAAGAATTACTTCCATTAGCTTAAAGCTCATTGATCAGGACGGTGATTTAATAAATTTTAGGGGAGAGACAATAACAGCTCGGTTACATCTAAAACCGCAACATGATAATATATAATAAGGATAAATTACGTACATTAGCTACCCTCAACAACAGTTCTCCTGCAACTCTCACCGAAATTAGACCACAAAGAGAAAAAAAAGGTCAAACTTACCACACAAAATAAGAATTACTTGAGATCTTTAGGATTTATCATAAAAGACGAGCAATGAGTGAAGTTTTGAGTATCAAGGATGCTGTAAGCTATGATAATAGTGTCGCAAAAATTGAATATCATAGTTACTCACCCTTTACGAACTCTTTCAAAAACAATGATGAAATACGTATAGCTATTCAACATCAAGACATCTATGTACTTCCAAGTGAAAGTTTTATTTACATTGAAGGGAAATTGGAATGTACTCCTAGGGCGGCTGACAAAACTCCCGATGTAAAGTTAACTAATAATGCGATGGCATTTTTATTTGAGGAGATCCGATATGAAATAAATGGAGTACAAATTGATCGAAATAAAAATGTTGGTCTTACTTCAACGATGAAGAATAAGCTTTCATTAAACGAAAGTGAAAGTAAAATGCTTCTAAATTCAGGATGGTCTCTCACCAATATAACTCTTAACACAGAAAGAAACTTTAATTTTTGCATACCACTAAAATATCTTCTTGGATTTGCTGAGGATTATAAGAAAATAGTTATTAATGCCAAACATGAACTAGTTTTGGTTCGTTCCAGAACGGACCTAAATGCAATTTATGCCAAAGATTGTGATGGCTCAGGAAATATACTTAAATTACAATGGCATCTGCCACATGTTACTGTAGCTGATATGGAAAAGTTGTCTCTATTGAAAATTACCGAAAGTAATCGGTCGATTGAAATGGTATTTCGAAGTTGGGATTTGTATGAATATCCATCACCACCGCAGTCCACGCGACATACATGGGCTGTTAAAACAGTTAATCAACTAGAAAAACCAAGATATGTGATTTTTGCTTTACAAACTGACCGTAAAGATTCGAGTGAAAAAGATGCGTCCAAATTTGATCACTGCAACCTAACAGACCTAAAAGTTTATCTAAATTCTGAAAAATATCCATACAATGATTTGAATATAAAATATAACATAGATCAATACGCTATATTATATGAGATGTATTGTAAATTCCAACAGTCATATTACAACCGCCGATCTGAACCATTACTCACTAAAGAGCAGTTCAAAAATTTGGCTCCTTTAGTTGTTATTGATTGCTCACGCCAAAATGAATATCTCAAAACTGGTCCTGTAGATGTCAGCATAGAGTTTCAAACATCTGTAAATATACCGAAAAATACTGCTGCATACTGTCTACTTATACATGATAGAATAGTTCAGTACAATCCTCTAACTAGTGAAGTTCATAAACTGTAAAAATGAATTGCATCATTGATATTCAAGGGTTCAAAGGACCTAGAAATACGTTCATCTTAAAGGAAATTGCCATTATAACTCAGAATAATCAACTACAGCACTTTATTTTGAAACCAATATACAACTTTGAAAATCTACCTCCGGAACTACAAAATCAAGCAAGATGGCTAAATCAATATCACCATGGATTTGTTTGGAATGGAGGATTTACTTCACAAGATAGTGTCACTACCCTTTTTAAAGATATTCTCCAAGACAAAATCATATATGTGAAAGGAAATGAAAAAATCAAGTGGATTACCGATATATTAAAGTTGGAAAATAATGTACCAATTTACAATTTAGATGAAAAGGGGTGTCCTATATCAGAAGAATTACGAAAAACTTATGTTGATGTACCACGATGCGTAATACATAGTGGTGTATGTGCATTACAAAATGTTTGTCTGTATAAGAAATTTATGGATAATTTTTAATAAAATACATTTTTTAAAAAAAATCAATTGTTTTATTCACACAATTTTATAATATATAAACTATTCACTTTAGCTGGAACTCTACAGTTTATGAAATGACCATGTTGTAAGTCTGCTTCATTTTCCTCAAATCAACAGATGTGATGTCAGATTTATATGTAGAGTCATTCTCTCTGAAGTATTCAATTTCACCATTACTCAAAATCCGTTCTCCTTCAAGTTCATGATATTCATAACAGGATATTTTTAGAGTTCTATGCTCATAGTTGCTATCATATGTACATCGAACTCTCATTGATTTGTCCTCCTCAAAGTTTAATTTAAAATGCCTGTAAAACACACGATCACTCTCTATAATTCCACCTATATCTTTTTCTTTGCTTATTAAGTTTTGCCTAAATCCCTCAATTGCCTCCTCAACACTCACTACACTATTTTCTGGTATTAATTCCACATCAGTTTCCTTAGGTGATTCAGTTCCATTTTCTGAAGAGATAACAGAAGAATCATCATTTAAGGGTATATTAGTTGTTGTTGTTGTTGTTGTAGGTAATGCATCATAAGTAGCATTACTTAGTGTAAGTAACCGAAATGATAAAGAAATTTGAACGGAATCATTATTTGGCAACTGTATATTAAAATCGATATTATCACTTGATTTATGCCCTAAGTTTAAATTGATTGGGAGTGCTAGGCAATTTGCATATAAAGAGCATACTAATGCAAATGCAATAAAAATTTTGAATGACATAATATCTCTTTATTTGTTTAGCTGTTGATTGCTCAAAACGTTGACAAAGACTATGCATTATTACGGTAATTTAATTGATTATATACTTTACATCTTTTACATCTTTTATTTTTTCTGATTTGTATGCTTCTTGTTGCTTTATTGGTTTTCGATACCACTCCTCCTCACCTGCAAACGGGCAGTTATGTAGGAAGAAATTAGTACTTGGACGTCTGATCGTCCCATCTTGTAGCCAGCCTATTACAGTTATTTCTCCTCCCTTGACTTCAATCTTAACATGTTCAAATGGATTGATGCGCATCTCCCCAAAATTTGAGGGAATTGGTTGACCTCTACTCAAAGTTAATACCTTGCATCTTTTACCATTTTCAGCAGTCATATATACTTTCATTAAGTCACATCTTACAACCGAATGCACAATCTTCATATACATCCAACCATTCAGACAGGTACAAAAATGCGTTTCATCCCATATAGAATCAACCCAAAACATTTTTTTTTTTATGCCCTCCCGTTGAAACTATGTTAACCTTTCTATTGTCAGATTACCAATGATCAGGTGTTAAAAATGAAAATGTATTTATTCATTTTCTTTCACCCTTTTCAGGACTCAAGAACGTACTAATAATGATCCCATATACATTGATACCAATAACTCTAAAATTGCACCACCTTACTTTTTCCACCCTTTGACTGTATAAAATTAAATGAAACTAAATAAATGTTATTCAAATATATAAATATTTATTTGTTTATTTTAAATAGTTGTACATATTTGGTATTTTATGAGGATAATTAATTTCATTTTCTTCTACATCATCATCATCATTGTCATCATCATCATCACCATCATCATTGTCACTAATAATGAATTTTAAATTATAAGTTTTATTGGGATGAAATTCATTAATAATTTTATAGGTTTGCTTGTTATTGATGTCATTGATAACATCTTCCGAGAGGTTATTGAATCGGGCTGGTAAATATAGGTAGTTATCATCCAATTCCAGCAATAGCTTTTCACCAAAACTAGTACTTTTCCTAGTAACGTTGAGAATTTTATATGTTTTGTTTACATCCATTTTTGTAACAGAGAGTGTCGGCTTGAAGTTAAATCCATTTAAAATAGCTAGATATTTAGTATCAGGTTTTGACGTTCGAGTTACGGAATTATCATCTCTCATCCCCCGGGTTCTTTTAATATGCAACTTTTTTGAATTATCACAATCCATTTTATCCTGAGTGATGTATCAGATAGTACTTTATTATACAAAATTCAAAGCCTTACTAACGTCCAAACAATTATTATCGAAAGGTTTTATAGAGCAAATATAAAAAGAAAAAAATGGTGGGGGCTTTTCCCACACCCAAAAATTTGCCTCATATATGAAACCACAACATCCTGAACATGTGTTATGTATTAAAAATTAAAAATAAGATCGTCCCAGTAAACATAGTCAATAGTGTCTCTTGGAAGCTTCATGAGCCCCTTACCTTCATGACTGCTAAATTTCTTTTATAGCTATGTCGGTTCTAAACCAATTTTTATCGAAATTTTTCTAAGTCCAAATGTCGTATAAAATTTTTTTTCAGAAATACCACCCCCAAAAAGCTATGTCGGTTCTAAACCAATTTTTATCGAAATTTTTCTAAGTCCAAATGTCATTTCTGGACTTAGAAAAATTTCGATCAAAAGTGGTCTAGAACCGACATAGCTATACTACTAAGTGGCAACCGCAGAAAGAATCTAAGTCTAGTGTAAATAATAAATATGTTACACTTTTAGTTTTATTTATTAAAGTAATTTGCATTATACCTACATGTATAAAGTATTATAATTATAAATTTATATTAAATTGTTAAATGTTTTTTCAAGAAATTAAAAAACATCTTTGTTATTAATCCAAGAATTGTCTTTTGATGAAAATCCGAGCCATTTAATGTAAGCTTTATTTCCACTCTTCTATAAATTTTCTCCACGAGATATAAGTTTGTGTGTTTAACTTTCAGCAGCTCCAATTCGTAAAAGCCTCCTGTGATTGGATTTCCTTGATAATTTTCCAGTCGTGTTTTGAATTTTAATAATTCTTCTTCTTCTTTTTCTTTTCTTGGCCTCAATTTGACTGGTGGCTCGTTTTTGACTCTTGTAACAAATTCTTTTAAGGGTTTGGTGATTGGCTTGAAAGTTTCCTCAAGGTGAGCTTTTGCTCCACTCCTTCCCGTATTTAGAGCTTTAAATCCTTCGCACTACATTCCTTGTCTTGATGATTTCTTTTAATACATTTTCATTCATCGTCGATATTAACTGAATAACGGCTTTTAAAACAGATCTGATAATAGGTAAACAGCTTTTCAAACAGCTCTGTTAACAGCTTAACAGCTTTCCAAACAGCTCTGATAACAGCTTAACAGCTTTTCAAACAGCTCTGATAACAGCTTAACAGCTTTTAAATAGCTCTGATAACAGTTTAACAGCTTTTTAAACAGCTCTGATACAGCTAAGCAGCTGTTAAAACAGCTAAACAGCTATTGAAACCGCTCTGATAACAGCTTAACAGCTTCTAAACAGCTCCGATAACAGCCTAACAGCTTTTCAAACAGCTCTGATATCAGATTAACAGCTTCTCAAACAGCTCCGGTAACAACTTAACTGTTTTTAAAACAGCTCTGATAACAGCTTAACAGCTTCTAAACAGATCTGATAACAGCTTAACAAGTTTTCAAACAGCTCTGACAACAGCTTAACAGCTTTTCAAACAGCTCTGATAACAGCTTAACAGCTTTTAAACAGCTCTGGTAACAGCGTAGCAGCTTTTCAAACAGCTCTGACAACAGCTTAACAGCTTCTAAAATAGCCCTGATAACAGCTTAACAGGTCTGATAACAGCTTAACAGCTTTTCAAACAGCTTAACAGCTTTTCAAACAGCTTAACAGCTTTTCAAACAGCTCTGATGACAGCTTAATAGCTTTTAAAACAGCTCTGATAACAGCTTAACAGCTTTTAAACAGTTCTGATAACAGCTTAACAGCTGGGAACCTTGCTCAAAAAATGGAGTTTGCACTCCAAAGATCAATACACACACACTCCTAAAGCCAATAATAATAATTTGCTAAGAAAACATCAAACCAAGCTGATGTCATGTCGTGAAATTCGAATGATGCTGATATCTACAACTTTCCCGCTAATAAAACTTATTTAGGTGCAGCACCTGTAAACAGCAAGAGCTAAGTTGACGTCATACGTGATATCGACAACTTCCTCGGTAATAAAAGAAAACAGTAAAACCAAGTCATGCTGGTAGTACCGACTAATGCCACTAGGGAACCTTACTCAAGAAATGGTGTATGCACTCAAATCCTGTAAAGGCCTATGCGCATGCTGATATCTACAACTTCTCCGCTAATAAAAGAAAACAGCGAAAGCAAGGCATGCTGGTAGTACCGGCTAATGTCGCTAGGGAACTTTACTCAAGAAATGGCGTTTGCACTCGAATCCAAAATATGGAATATGCCAAATTGTATCAGGGCATTGGATGGGAAAAATATTACTTACCATTAAATGCCTGTAGTACCGCCTAATGCTACTAGGGAACCTCATTCAAGACATGGCATCTGTACTCGAATCCTGTAAAAGCTTTGACACCCAGAATCCCCACTGACATCTTCTAGAATCTGTTCATGGTGATGTTATGATATGAAATTCGATTGATACTGATATCTACAACTTCCCTGCTAAGAAAACTTATTTAGGTGCAGCACTTGAAAACAGCAAAACCAAGATGACGTCATGCTGATATCTGGCACTTCCCCACTAATAAAAGAAAACAGCAAAAACAAGGCATGCTGGTAGTTCTGGCTAATGCCGCTAGGTCATGGTGAAATTTAGAACTGCCCCGCTAATAAAAGAAAACAGCAAAACTATAGCATGCTGATAGTTCCGGCTAATGCAGCTAGGTAACCTTACTCAAGAAATGTCGTGCCCGTAGAGGATCTCTAATGCAAATTTCGTCCCCTAGAACTAACACCCCCACCCACACGACCTAGAATCTATTGGCCTGAACAAAAATAACCTGAATTATTATTATGCAATAGCCATTTAGGCGCAGCACTTGAAAACAGCAAATTCATAATAAAAAAGCCCCCACTTAGGCACACCACACATCCAAGAAAACCGTAGTACCGGAGCATGGTGGTAGTACCAGCTAATGCCGCTAGGGTGCAGTCAAGATCTAATAACACTTCCACACAAGCCTGCTGGTAGTATCGGCTAATGCCGTTAGGGTGCAGTCAAGACCAAATGACACATCCGCACACATACACACACACACACATACGCATCCAAGAAAACCGTAGTACAGGAGCATGCTGGTAGTACCGACTAATGCCCCTAGGGCGCAGGTAAGGACAAATGACACATCCAAGGCATAAGCCAGTCAAGGCTCAATAGTGTATCCAAGACATAAGCCAGTCAAGACTCAATGGTGCATCCAAGACATAAACCAGCCAAGACCCAATGGTGCATCAAAGACGGTGGCGCCATCTGTGGCGAAATCCTGGAAGCTAAAACGGTGATCTGTTGACGTCATAGCGTAACTTCTCTGTTATCAATGCAACCTACGGCACAGAGCACAAAGTTAGGTTGGATTCTCTTTGGTCGTGCGCCATATACCTTCATCAAAACCAACAAGGTATTAAGTTTTCTGTTCACAGCTGAAATAGACAAAAGGCTGGAAAAACTATGGGAAATAGAAGAAGACATGTCCTCTAGTCAGGTAACCGATCAATACGCACAGCATTTTCAAGAAACACATAGTAGAGGTGGGGATGGCTGATACATTGTCCGCTTACCATTTAAGGATAATGTTAACAAATTGGGCGAATCAAGAATCTAAGCGTTCGCTCGTTTATTTCAACTAGAGAAGAAATTGCCTTCACAGGACATGTGTCCAGAGTATTCTACCTACCGCATCACACAGTATTTCAAAAAGACAGCACTATGACAAAATTAGGAGTAGTGTTCGACGGGTCCTGTAAGTCAAACACGGGCATAAGTCTGATTGATTTTATACATACAGGTCAAATGCTACAACAAGACTCACATCATTAAATTATGACTTCTACATGGACGACATGCTTTCGGATGCAGACACCCGAGGTGACGCATGCCTGCTCCAAAATCAGATAATCTCCCTATTAAGCAAAGGTGGATTCAATCTAAGGAAATGGACCTCAAATAATTACGAGCTGTTACAAGACATGCAAGAGCACATGGAGAGGATGATACTATAAAATCCCTTGGAATACAACAGCCAAGCTCATCATGCAGGCTATATGGCAAACAGGTATAGACTGGGATCAAGCCCCACCGCTAGAAATAACAAAGGTATGGAAAAAGCTAGAAGCAGAGATGCAGGAACTGCTATCGATCAAAATTCCACGATGGATTAACCACAGAACAGGCCAAGCAATGCAGCTTCATGGGTTTTGCACAAGAATAGTAGACGCATTTGGTAAAAAAAAACACAACTCTTCCAGCGGCTAATACTAAGGTAGCACCCCTGAAGCAAAAAATTACGCTACCAAGGTTGGAACTGTGTGGTGCCTTGTTGTTGGCACAATTACTCAAGTCAACTGTTGACAACTTGGAAGTAAGCTCACCTCAAATATTCGCCTGGTGTAACTCTGAAATCGCTTTAGCATGGATAGCAAAAAATCCAAACAATTGGCACACCTTCGTGGCAAACAGAGTAAGCCAAATACAGAGCATATTTAACACAAGTATACGGAGATACATATCCTCCCAAGAAAATCCTGCGGATGTTGCATCAAGAGTTACCACACCAAACAAATTGGTTACGCATTACCTCTGGTGGAAGGGTCCACTATGGCTAAGATAACAACCTCAGGCATGGCCTTCAAACAAACTGAAACCGTTGACATATGAAGAAGCAAAAAAAGAAGTAAGGGTCTTGCAAGCATCTATTTCGTCCCAAGATGTTTTCACCTGCTCAACATACACCCGACAAGTAAAAATGATTGCCTTAGCCTGAGATTCATCAACAACTGTAGATCATTAAATACACAAAGGAAATTTGACTACCTTATATCACAAGAGTTTGAGGAATCAAAGAAGTGCATAACGAAAATTACACAACTGGAACAATTTTATGAAGAAATAATCACCCTAAGAAAGCGTCGATAGCTGAAGAAAACCAGCAAGCTGCTTTCGGTACACCCATTACTGGACAATGAATGTATTTTGCGGGTTGTCAGAAGACTGGGCAACTCTGATCTTTCGACAGATACGAAGCGTCAAATATTACTACCTCAAAAACACCACGCCAGCAACCTTATCATTGATTATGTTCACCAACAAATCTTACATGGAGGCACGCAGCTTGCCCTGAACTACATAAGGATGAAATTTTGGGTCGTACAAGGAAGAATTCACAAGTGTGTAACATGCGCAAGACATCATCAACAAAGTATACAACCTGTAATGGGTAACCCACCAGCAGTGCGAATAACCGCATCTCCACCATTTTCACATAGTGGGGTTGATTATGCAGGCCCATTTATCACTAAAATGTCTAAAGGGCGAGGCACCAAAACCATAAAGGGTCACATAGCTCTTTTTATTTATATGGCAACAAAGGCAGTACACTTGGAACTGGTAAGTGATCTCACTACAGATGGCTTCCTGGCAGCCTACAGGAGATTCTTTTCCCGCCGGAGAAACTGTAAATAGATATTTAGTGATAACGGCACCAATTTTGTCGGAGCTCGGAACAAAATGGAGAAGGACTTGGAGATGATCATACGCAATTCCACCAAACAAGCAGCAGAAACTTTGGCCAATGACGGAACCGAATGAAAGTTTATTCCCACTGACAGCCCACATTTTGGAAGTCTTTGGGAAGCTGGTGTGAAATCAGTTAAAGGACTCCTAAAGCGTATTTTGGGGGAAACGCTCCTAACTTATGAAGAGTTCACCACAGTCCTATACCAGGTCGAAGCTTGCCTGAATTCAAGACCAATAGAACAACAATCCAGCGACCGCAGAGGTCTAGTGTCATTGACTCCAGGCCGCTTCCTGATAGGACGCCCTCTCATAGCCCCACCTGAACCGGATATTCAATGTAATCACTTGCACCAAATATGGAAATTGGTTACAAGTTTATATCAGGATACATGGAAAAGGTTGTCACAAGAATACTTGACTCTCTTGCAACAGGGACAAAATGGAAAACAGGACACAAGGGTCCATCCATAGGAGAACTAGTCCTAGTAAAAGAAGATAATTTACCACCACAAAAATGGTCTTTGGGTCGAATTCTAGAACTATACCCTGGAGAAGATGGAACAGTTCGAGCAGTATCAGTGAAATACAGAAATGACGTATGAAAACGCCCAGTTAATAAAATCTGTCAATTACCTATAAACGAGCTTAGGGATGAGGATTCCTCTCATGTTGCTATAAATATGACGACTCTGAGGTCAAAGAAAAAAAAATCCACAAGAAAACGGCTTACAGTAGTTCAGTCAGAACCAGAGCTATGGTCTAGACCTGATCAATTTCACCAAATCAATCCAGCTAAGGAATACAATGCACCCTTAACTCCACCGAAAAAGAGGAGGAGAGTAGCACCCTGCACATGGGAAACAAAAATGCTACATTCTGGCTTATTATTATTTTATTGGTTAAGAGATAATAAGAGATCAAAAACATATTGACACTAACTGGGCCCAAATAAAGAGTATGTGTGAGCAAACCAAAAAACTAGCTCCAATTACACACTGCTTGCATCTTTTTCAACATTTATCCACTAGAAGGCAAACTCTTTTGAAAACAACCAATGGAATCCTAGAAAGGGCACAATCAAAATACAGAGGGAAAAGAGGTCTTCTTGGTAATTTACTAAACAGTATTTTTGGGGTGAATGATGAATTGTATAATGACATCGAAATCTTACAGCGCAATCAGGAAACCTTCCTGCACTCTACAAATCAACAAATGCTCTTATTGGATGCAAGAATCAATCAATCAAACTTTGTAGTTCGTGAAAAACTGAAGAGGTTTGACACCAGGCTATCAGAAGTAATCTCCTCAGTCAATGAAATGAACACATGGATTTTAAAGGCAGACCATAACAGGCTCAGCCTAGAAGTGATCACCACCTACATAAGTTCTGAAGACTATTATGATGAGATCCAGGAGAAATACAATCATTGGATCAATGCCTTACATAATCAAGGGCACTTGCTGATTTTCTTTACCCTTCACGACGTAAATTCGGCAGTACGGAATATATCCCAAGATATTGGATCAAACTTCATAATATTAGCCACTCCCAATAAAGACTGCCAACAACACCATAATATTGTACGGCTACCTAAGCATTATCGGGAGGGCTTTATACGACTTAATACACGTGACACCTACTCCTCACATCATAGATAACAATGCATTTGCCTTAGCTGACATTGATACAACTACATTCGCGGTCAACTTTGATCAACAGACATATTTCACTTTGGAGGAAGAAGAACTAAAGGTTTGTTCAAGCACAGAAAACAACGTTTATCTTTGCACTCCAACAATAGTGCACAACATTGAAAAAAGTCCCTCCTGTGCGCTAAATGAAATTTACGATCGTCATCCAAAGGCAATGGAACGGAACTGTATGGAAGGCTCTAATCATGAAGAACACCTGGCTGTACATGACTAACAAGGCCAGAATTGCTGCAATAATCTGTAAGGGCTCAAGGCGAGAGTTATTGTTAAACCTGACCGGCATCATCCATATCAACAACGACTTCTACATAAAAACCAAGGAAGTGAATCTCAAAGCAACTTTGGACAAAACCAGGAACATCATCACCAGCCATATGAAGGAATTTCTTCCGAAATCAGTCAGTCTGGAGTTAGACAAACCACCTTCAATACTTCAAGGTGGAACTCTACTACAACCCTACGAACAGATACTCCGCTACAGTGTGAACCCAGAATGATCATCAGACATCCCCAAGAAGACTATTGTATTACATTCAATTGGCGCAACATGTACGATGATTCTGATAATCCTGGCGATACTCTGTTATAAGTACTCAACGTGTATCAAGAGAACTGTTCTCCGTTTTTGCCTCAAATCTCAAGGAAGTACCAATGACCATGCGAAACAACCATCCCCAAACAGTTATATTCAGCAATGTTTTGACAGAGTCTTAGCATCTGGCGGCCCCTAGCATGTTCAGAACTGAACATCTTTTTAATTTCATAATAAAATCATTTCGCTATACAAAAAATATATATTTTCATAACAAAATAATTTGATCAGATAAAAAATACCTACGCATACAATTCACTAAATCGGCACATATTTTCCAGCAGGCAACAAATGCAAGCTTTGCATTTCTTATAAGATATTAACTCGGGTCAATATACAAAATTGCCGCGTTAACATTAAATTAGTATCTAGCATGAATAAATATCCAATAATTGTAAATAAATGTTATGTTAGCAATAATTTAGTATTAAAGTCATACGAGTACACGAATAAACTTACAGTTTTGCTTTTACATGTAGATTGGTTATTTTTTGTCGACTCAAATGAGGTTTGAGTTTTTTACAGTCTTATTACATGTACAATATATATCAGGTAAAATAAGACTAGCACTATGTAAGTAAAATAGAAATGAAACCTTGACATAAACAGCGCGTTCATTATTCGATGATGTAGGGTCATTTACTAATTTCTTCTTCGAAACGATTGATCAAGAAGATGCGAAAGAGATTTACTCTAGGCTAGACAAATTATAAGCGTTAATAAGCAAACTTTCGATTTAATTAAAGAGCAAGTGAGCTTAATAAAAGCCGTAAAGGCATATCCAAAAAAGAAATTTTAAATAATCAGTGACTCTAGTTCAATAAGTTTTTCATGAATTACCTGTGTGGTGAAATTCGTTATTTTTTTCACGCAGTGAAGGTATATCTGAAAAGGAAATTTTGGTTAATCAGTGACTCTAGCGATAAGTTTTCATGAATTACCTGTGTGGTGCCAGAAATTGAAAGAAGTTTATAACTATCGTGTTTAAAGGATTATTCGCTCACCTGCTGGGCCGTCACACAAAAGCTGGCGTTTGTGCATTGTTCTGTAATTTAATGCTTGCAATTACCCGGAGTATGTAATTATGGCTTCTAAGTATTATTTGCTCACCTCTCGTGATTAAAAGTAGATTACGATTTTGTGCCTGAAAAAAAAATAGTGTTTTTTTTGTATATTTTTCTCAACTGAAGTACGCACCTCTTTAATTGTTTCACGAACCGTTTGATCGGGCATATTTTCCATTATACTCGGTGCTTGAAATGAAAGGAAACAGTGAACCTTGATTTATTTTTAAATTATTTGCTCACCTATTGAATTGCTAGTGCAAACGCTCCGTTTTTCCTCTTTCTTTAAATATTTAGTGTATTAGTATTTATAGAAAATATAACACATAAACATCAAACTTTTTCCTCTTTCTTTTAAATATTTTGTGGTCCTGAAAAGGACCGTTTTTCAACAAGTACACAAAACTGCACAAAATTTTATTAACCACCGAAACCGTATAGAGTGCGTCCTTGTCTTTTCAGAGCATAAACTACATCCATTGCAGTAACTGTCTTCCTTTTAGCATGCTCAGTATATGTTACAGCATCACGAATAACATTCTCAAGGAATACTTTAAGAACGCCTCGAGTTTCTTCATAAATTAAACCTGAGATACGTTTTACACCACCTCGACGAGATAATCTACGGATAGCTGGCTTTGTGATACCTTGGATATTATCACGAAGAACTTTATGATGACGCTTAGCACCACCCTTTCCTAAACCTTTTCCACTTTTACCACGGCCAGTCATTTTTCACTTTATTTTATTTTTTACACAACACGAGCACTTCACTGAAACACTGCTGATCACTTAATGAAAAATTTTTGAGAGCATATTTTATTTATAGAAAATTTTTCTATCCAACACAATTGAAAATCCAGAATAACGAATATGTATATGTGAATGAAAATCTTCTATAAATATTCTGTAACTTTAAAAATTGAGGCATTTTCAAACTGTGTCTTGTGTTGTGTGCAA
This sequence comes from Dioctria linearis, assembly GCA_963930735.1. Taxonomy (NCBI): domain Eukaryota; kingdom Metazoa; phylum Arthropoda; class Insecta; order Diptera; family Asilidae; genus Dioctria; species Dioctria linearis. The sequence goes on along the minus strand of OZ005742.1, from coordinate 117,858,410 downwards.
CTAGTGAAGTGAAAATTCAATTTAGTTTTGTGAGTGAATAAAAAATGGCTCGTACTAAGCAAACTGCTCGTAAATCTACTGGAGGAAAGGCTCCTCGTAAGCAATTGGCCACAAAAGCTGCGCGTAAAAGTGCACCAGCTACTGGTGGAGTTAACAAGCCGCATCGGTATCGTCCTGGTACAGTTGCTCTTCGTGAAATTCGTCGCTATCAGAAGAGTACCGAATTGCTTATTCGCAAACTGCCTTTCCAACGACTTGTCCGCGAGATTGCTCAAGATTTTAAAACTGATTTACGTTTCCAGAGCTCAGCGGTCATGGCATTGCAAGAAGCTAGTGAAGCATATTTAGTTGGTTTATTTGAAGATACTAATTTGTGCGCTATTCATGCAAAACGTGTTACTATTATGCCCAAGGACATCCAATTGGCTCGTCGTATTCGTGGTGAACGTGCTTAAAAAGTTTCTCTAAAGAAATTTTACATATAACGGTCCTTTTCAGGACCACCAATTTATTAATTAAAGAGATGAAGAAAAGATGTTATCTGAAAATTATTACTAATAGAATATATTGCATACATTGCATAGTTAGTTTTGCTTTTTCATCCTACGTAAACATGAAATTGAGGGCACGCTAATGTGATTTAGAACTAATTTCGTGTATCTAAGCATGAGAATCTATGCGATAAAGTTATAACTCATTTGAATTAAATAAATAATTATAGCGGTTTATGTAAAGTAAAAAAAAACATTATTATAGCAGTTTACGCATAACATTTTTAAGTAAAATAAAAAAAAATAATCATTTAATTTGAAATTTTTGCAACATCGGAAGAAACATTTTTTTTAAATACACACATACACTCTTTAAACATTTGATAGGAAGACTTATATATTATCAACAATCTAAAATACTCTTTTTTTCATTAATTTGGCGGCCCTGAAAAGGGCCATTTTTTGTGTTATTAACTCGATGATGAAGCGACATTTATTTAGAGCTTGTATATTTGGTAACAGCTTTAGTTCCTTCACTTACAGCATGCTTAGCAAGTTCGCCAGGCAACAAAAGCCTCACAGCAGTTTGAATTTCCCGACTTGTAATTGTTGATCGTTTATTGTAATGAGCTAAACGAGAAGCTTCAGCTGCAATACGTTCAAAAATATCATTAACAAAACTGTTCATGATACTCATAGCTTTCGATGAAATTCCAGTATCAGGATGCACTTGTTTCAACACTTTGTAAATGTAGATTGCGTAACTCTTCTTCCTCTTACGCTTCTTCTTCTTATCACTTTTCGAAATATTCTTTTGGGCTTTTCCAGCCTTCTTTGCTGCTTTACCACTGGTTTTTGGGGGCATTTTCACAAAATTCACTTTAAAAAAAAATAACAACACTTCAATCAATTCAAGTCAAGACTTGAATACGAATGCTGAAAAATTTTTAATGCGCTGATATTTATAGGGTTACGTGCAGACGTAAGATCCCCTCCAATGACGCTCTTATTTTTTTTCTAAAGTGTGAGTGAGCGTCGTTTCAAAATTTGTATAAATATTAGATTCTTGAAAAAATTCTGCTATTGTTTTTTCGATGCTGAACAGCCAAAGGAGCAACATCTCATAGAGCAAGCAAGCAAACAAACCAAAACACAAAAGTGATTTTTACCGACGGCATTCCGCTTACCATGCGCGTGTGTTAGTAGGAGAGGGAACTTTGTGTTTAAATAAAGGACAATTAATGTGTTAATGTGTGTTAGCAGAAGGAAAGACAGTTCGCCGACGGCATTTTCGGTGTTCCGTAAGTAAAGTGATATAGATACTAATATATAAGCAAAAGTGAGAAAAGACTCAAGTAAAAATTATTGTTTTAAAAAAAAATAAAAAGAAGTGAACAAAATGAACTCTAATGAAGAGCAGGTGATAAACGCCGTCAAGGCAAACGTACGGCAAATATTTAAGACGGGCAACATTATTGACGTTCCGGAAGACATTATAGAATCTCTCGCACAGAGAATGCTTAAGGGGAAACAACAAGCAGCATCGGGAAGTTGCTCGTCAGCATCTACGGACTTAACAAGTGACTCAGAACACATGTCACAGGATGAAGAGGAGACACCAAATACTGACGGAAGTGATTACGTGACGGTCGGAGGAAAACGTAAGCCGCGCAAAAACCCGCCAGAAGACTTAACTAAGAAGGCTAAACCAGCAACAGACCCAAGACAGAGCAGCAACTACTACCAGGCGTTACAAACAGACAATCGGTTCGTCATACCGAATAAAGAAGTTCAACCGAGACCGGAGCAAAAGCCCAGTAGGCCCCCACCAATAATTGGCCATGGACTAAATTACAGGGAATTTAATGATGCGCTAAACACCTTACCAAGCAGACCAAAATTTTTTATCAAGATGGGAAGCGGCAACAAATGCACCTTCAAACCATCCACGGAAGAGGATCGTAAGGAGATCCTTAAATTACTATGCCAGGTCAATGTGGAATCATACACATTCACCCCAAAGGATGATAGAAGGACCACACTTGTGCTGAAGGGAGTCCAGCACACTTTCTGCGTAGGAGACGTCAAGGCAGCCTTGGAAAGCAAACTCCAAGGTTACAAAATAAATAGCGTGGTGGAACTCGAAACTGCACGCAGCAAAGTAGCAAAAAAGCGGATGGACGCTTTCATCATAACCTTCGACGGAAAATATGATACGAGCGAGATCATAAAGGTAGACAGACCACTGGACCAGATCGTGTTTTGGGAAAAACACATCACAAAAGGAATAGCCCAGTGTAAAAGATGCCAACGATTTGGACACGTGGCCAGCAATTGTGCACAGCTATACCGATGCGTAAAATGCGACAAGAAGCATGGACCAGGAGAATGCGCAAGAATCAAAAACGATGCAAGATCGAAGCCGTACTGCGTCAACTGCAAGCAGGAAGGACATCCGGCCAATTACCGTGGATGCCCGAAATATAAGGAAATCAACGCCATAAAAAACAAACGTCGGGAGCAGCAGCAGCAAAAAGAAAGATTTACTCTGGAATCGGTAAGAAATTATATCAAACCAGGTATGTCGTTCTCACAAGTAATTACTAACAAACCAAATAATATCCCACATAATACTAACAAACCACAACAAGCCTCTATAGCTCCAGGACTAGCCCCAAGACAAGCACAAGCCCCTAGGTTAACGCAAACCGGAAGGCCCACTCAAAATATTGCAGACAATTTCTGCACTCAAGAGGCAAAACCCCTTTTCGGGTGTGATCTTTTCACACTCATGGGCAAAATCCATAACTTTATTCCTGTATACAGGAAACTCTCTTCCTTATCGGAACGACAAAGTGCTTATCTTCAATTTGCTTTCGGCCTATGTCTAGGGAAATAAGCAGATTGAAGATAATTGCATTAAACTGCAACTCACTTGTGCGGCATTGCAAGAGAATAGCCCTTAATTCTTTAATCGCGGAACACAAACCAAACTTCGTTCTCCTATCGGAGACACATCTTAACTCCCGACACAATCTTACCTTTGAAAAATTTTCTACCATACACAGTGACAAAACAAATTCAACCCTCGGAACAGCAGTACTAATACGGGATGGGCTAAGGTTTGAGCAAGTTCAGCTCAAGCCACTCTGTAATATGGAATGCACGGCAGTAAAAGTCTGCTTAGCTTCTCAGGAAACTTTACTCCTCATTTCAATATACAACCGATGCGGAGCACAGGCCGCTCAGATTAAAAGAAATCTGAAATTCTTAAATAACCTCTCCACAAACTACACCTACACTGTCATTGGAGGAGATTTCAATGCCAGGCACTCAATGTGGAATGATCCACGAGAGAACGGCTCAGGCAAAACCATAGCAAATTGGCTTAACCAAAACCAGAATAGTCATGACCTCATTGTGGTCTCATCAACCACCCCAACTTACCCCCGATCAGGCTCATACATTGACTTCTATCTCGTCTCATCAAGTTTCATAAACCTCCTCCCACAAATAGCTAACTACAATTGCAGCACACTTCATGCTCCCTCCGACCACTTAGCAGTAGACCTTACAATTAAACCTAACCATCCGGTAAACACACTAACAATGAATGCCTTCGCATCACATTTCCAAGGAACTTTCAAGGACAACTCAGGCCTTAGCGACCCAAACTTCGCTTCTGAAGTAAATAGGTTTGTCAATACCTTTCTAACCTTACACGACTCAATTCCGCAAACTTTCTTCAGCTCAGATAATCCAGCGATTTATCCAGAAGAGCAACATATTTTCATGAGCCCCCTACAACTCTTCGTCTTAACAAAGACAATAAACTCAAAAAAATCAAGCGGCCCTGACAAAATCTCAAATGCAATTATAAAAAAGCTACCGCCTATAGCTCTCGACTTTCTAGCAACCATCTTCAATAATTGCATCAACAATTCTTACTTTCCGGAATTGTGGAAAATATCACGCATCTTCTCAATAGCTAAGAAATCTTCGTCGAAAGACATCAAGGATTTCAGACCAATCTCCTTAATCTCAAATCTGGGAAAACTTTTTGAAAAAGTCATTAAACAACAGGTCATAAATACCTGTGAAGACAAAAATATACACCAGGAGTCACAATTCGGCTTCAAGCCTCAGCACGCTACATTTCACACACAGATGCAACCAGAGCCCTAAACAGAAACGAATCCACAGTAGGCTGCTTTCTTGATGTCGAAAAAGCTTTCGACTCGGTTTGGACAGCAGGACTCATCTTCAAGTTAAACCAGTTCGGTTTCCCTCCACACCTCAATAGGCTTATCCACAGTTTCCTAACCTCTAGGAAATTCTATGTGGAACTAGAAAGCCACAAATCACCACTCAAGGCAATTGAAGCAGGCGTCCCCCAGGGCTCTATCATAGGACCGATACTCTTCAACCTGTACACTTCAGATCAACCTCCAAACGAAAATGGCTCAACACTCCTCTATGCAGACGACTCCCTTACTTACGCTCAATCTCGTTGCCCACACTTGGCAATAAACAAAGTCAACCTTCACCTAAATAAGCTGGACTCCTATCATAAAAAATGGGGGATAAAAATAAACGTCCAAAAATCTGAGCTAATTTGCATTCGGAAACCTTCAATGGGACGAAACCGGCAAGCATCTAAATCCAAATCCATAGACGGTATTTACAACTCTGGAATCATTAAACCCTCAGAAAAGGCCAAGTACCTAGGTGTGAACTTCCAGGAACGCTTTAAGTTCAATTATCACGCGAAGGCGACCATTAACAAAGCCAATATCGCTTACAACCTGCTCAGCCCAATAATCCACATCAGGGACGGACTCTCAACAAAGACCAAACTTCTGCTATACAAACAACTTATAAGGCCTGTAATTACCTACTGCTTTCCTATATGGCACTCGATTTCTCCCACTTATATGGAACGCCTTAGCAAACTTGAAAGGAAGATACTTAGAGCTTGCACAGGGCTCCATAGAAGAGCCAACGGAAAATACTTCCGTAGCGAAGTAGTTTACTAGGCGGCCAATGTCACCCCCATCAAGGAATGTCTATTCGAACTTGCAGAGAAGCATTTAACCAAAGTGCCAACTCACCCTAACCCAATCATAAACAGCTTGCCGGATCTTCTCATACCGGAAGACTTTAAATACCTTTCACCCCTGCTCCTAATAAAGCTTGAGGCTAGAAACATCTATCGTCTACATGATGGTAGAATAAGTTTCTATGACCATAAAGGTGATTACTATCGTGGGTAATCACAATTCAGCCACCTTTACTTAGAGAATATATCTCTGAAGTACACCAATTTTTTAGGAATCAGCGATCTCTAAACTGTCCCAATAATCCACATCCTATCCTTCCCTTTCTCCCGTCCTCCCATTAACACAACTAACTCCAAAGAGAGAACTACATACAGTACGGTTGATTTAGCGCATCGCCCGTAAATGAAAAAGAGAAGACAACGAAACGCAAAGTTTCAAAAATACTAAGGACAACTGTCAACAAGAAGACAAACGACGTCACGAAATCGAAATGAGGGCTAAAGATGAGCCCCAAGGATAAAATGAAGACAAAAACGAGAACGAGGGAAACAACGACAACGTAAATAGAAAAAGGCGCAAACACACTTGACTTGACTTGACTTGAAATTCTGCTATTCTTCAACTAAGTGTTCTCCAGTTAAGTGTTGTGTGTAAAAAATAAATAAAAAGTGTTAATCATGTCTGGCCGTGGTAAAGGTGGAAAAGTTAAGGGAAAGTCAAAGTCTCGTTCAAATCGTGCTGGACTACAATTTCCTGTTGGACGTATTCATCGTTTATTGAGGAAGGGAAATTATGCTGAACGTGTGGGTGCTGGCGCTCCAGTATATTTGGCAGCTGTTATGGAGTATTTGGCCGCTGAAGTTCTTGAGTTAGGTGGAAATGCTGCAAGGGACAACAAAAAGACAAGAATTATTCCAAGGCATTTGCAATTGGCTATCCGTAATGACGAAGAATTGAATAAATTGCTATCTGGTGTGACAATTGCTCAAGGTGATGTCTTGCCAAATATCCAGGCTGTACTTCTGCCCAAGAAAACAGAGAAGAAAGCATAAATTTCATAAAAAAGAGGAATTTATTTTAAACAAACGGTCCTTTTCAGGACCACAAATTTTTTGTTCAAAGAGTAAAATAAGATTTAACTAATACCTACATAATTTTGCTTCTTGGAATTATTTTATGATATACCTACATACATATGTCGGCTTCCATGGTGTAGAAAAATAATCTGTTTTAATAACGATAACGCAATAAGTGTGAGTGAGCTGTGTATGCGTGAATTATACATACATAATTTCGATGAAAAATATTCAAGTTTTCGAGATATGTGAGAATTATACATACAAAATTTCGATGAAAAATATTCAATGTCCAAAAAAAAAAAATTCGATAGAAAGAAGTAGAAAACGTTTTGAAAGTACAGAAGTATAAAACAATAGAACTTGATAAATTCAGGAGAAAATTTCACAGGCTTAGCGTTTTCTAAGAATTAAAGTTAGTTTACAGTATACATTTTTCCTCTTTCTTTAAATATTTAGTGTATTAGTATTTATAGAAAATATAACACATAAACATCAAACTTTTTCCTCTTTCTTTTAAATATTTTGTGGTCCTGAAAAGGACCGTTTTTCAACAAGTACATAAAACTGCACAAAATTTTATTAACCACCGAAACCGTATAGAGTGCGTCCTTGTCTTTTCAGAGCATAAACTACATCCATTGCAGTAACTGTCTTCCTTTTAGCATGCTCAGTATATGTTACAGCATCACGAATAACATTCTCAAGGAATACTTTAAGAACGCCTCGAGTTTCTTCATAAATTAAACCTGAGATACGCTTTGCACCACCTCGACAAGCCAATCTACGGATAGCTGGCTTTGTGATACCTTGGATATTATCACGACGAACTTTACGATGACGCTTAGCACCACCCTTTCCTAAACCTTTTCCACCTTTACCACGGCCAGTCATTTTTCACTTTATTTTCTTTTTTACACAACACGAGCACTTCACTGAAACACTGCTGATCACTTAATGAAAAATTTTTGAGAGCATATTTTATTTATAGAAAATTTTTCTATCCAACACAATTGAAAATCCAGAATAACGAATATGTATATGTGAATGAAAATCTTCTATAAATATTCTGTAACTTTAAAAATTGAGGCATTTTAATTACGAATTAGGCCTCCCGGAAGTCACTGTTCAGGAAGGAACAAGAAATTTCCTCGACGACAATAACGCGCCACTGCCTGAAGTAACCGAAGAAATAACCAGCGATGTGGATATGTCCAATGACTCAACCGATTCATCTTCATCGAGTTTGGTTTCGTCTGAGGATGAAAACAATTACACTGTTGTCGAAAACAACAAACGTAGAGCAAAGAGTAGCCCAGAGACGTCTCCTCAATCGTCCGGAACTCCAGCCAAGAAGAAGACATCAAGGTCAGAGCTACAACCACCTAGGGTGCAAAACACGGGTGGTTTCTTCCAAATTCTGGGTAATCGAAAGGACTTCGAGATACAGCCCAAAGCTACTAAGACTCACGTTGAAAAGGCAGTGAGACCTCCTCCGATCGTCTGTCATTACTTGAATGTTAAAGCATTCAATTGCGAGCTTGATAAGCTCGCTATAAGGCCAAAGTTTTTCATCAAGACTGCAAAGGGCACCAAGTGCATTATCAAGCCAATTAGCCAAGACGACCATAAGGCGCTGTTCACTATAATCAGGGACATTGGGGTACAGAGTTACACTAAAATACACTAATGTGAAATTAGAACTGATAACCGACGTAGATATACTGCTATTCATAGAGAGAGGCATTCGAGGTGGTATAAGTCAATGTTCGAACACATATAGTAAAGCCAATAATAAATATATGGATGATTTTAAGCCTGAGGAGAAAGAGAAATACTTGATGTATTATGATGTGAATAACCTTTATGGATGGGCCATGTCACAGCATTTACCAACCGGAGGATTCAAATGGGTTGATGTTCCCAATATTGACGTTTCAGAAATTCCTGATGATTCTCCAACTGGATACATATTCGAGGTCGACTTGGATTATCCTCAACATCTACATGATAAGCATAAGGATTTACCGTTTTGCTCTGAGCATGGAGCAAAATTAGAAAAGCTTCTGACAACATTACATCCAAAAATTAAATATGTTATACACTACCGAAATTTGAAGCAAAGCTTATCACATGGACTCATCCTGAAAAAGTGCACCGGGCTCTTCAATTCGACCAATCAGCTTGGTTTAAACCATATATTGACTTAAATACTACCAAACGGATGCAGGCTACAAGCGATCATGAGAAGGACAGCTATAAGAAGATGAATAATGCAGCTTTTGGTAAGACCATGGAAAATGTACGCAAATATAGCGATATCAAGATTTGCGTAAAGTGGGAAGGTCGCTATGGTGCAAAAGCTCGGATTGCGGCACCCAACTTCCACAGTCCAACGATATTTGATGAGAATTTAGTTGCTGTGGAATTAAGGCGACTCAAAATCTTATTCAATAAGCCTCTCTATATTGGAATGGCAGTTACGGAAATTTCAAAGATATGCCTGTACGATTTCCATTACAGTTTTATGCAGCGTCAATTTGGAGATAAATGTAAAGTGATGTATACAGATACAGATTCTCTAATATATGAACTTGAAGAGAAAAATGCATATGAGTTCATGGCTGAAAATATAAACAAATTTGATACAAGTGATTACCCAGAAGATAACCAGTTCGATTTACCGCTCATGAATAAAAAGATTCCTGGTCTAATAAAGGATGAGCTTAATGGGAAAATCATGAGTGAATTTGTAGGCTTGCGCTCGAAAATGTACAATCTGCGTATAAACGATGGTAAAACTGTAAAGAAAGCAAAAAGAGTAAAGACTAATGTGGTCCAGAGGCATATCAATTTCGAAGACTACGTCGACTGTTTGAATAACAAGCGAGTATTAACTGCTAATCAGAGCTCCATACGATCGCATAACCATAATGTCTACACGATCAACCAAAAGAACATTGCATTGAGTCCATATGATAACAAGCGGTATATTATGAGTGGGACAACGGATACTCTACAATGGGGACAATACTCTATTCAATCAGAACAGCAAGGAGCAGACGCAGAAAACATATAATCTAAGGCTAGTCTAAGATATGTATTGTAAATAAAAATTGTATTATAGCTAAAATACCATTTAATGAAATAGTCTGTTTTAATTGTAGGTACTATAGTATAAGATATACATTATTGTAAAATAAAGAAAGTGTTATTACAGTTATAGGGAAACCGATTAAAGAAATTAAATGATACACTAAGAATTAAATGTTAATATTTTTTAATTTATAATAAATCAATAATGATATTTTATATATGGTATTCTGTTTTTATTCAATTTCCCTACTAAGTCCAGAGCTCCCGAATAATATTTGCCCACTACAGCGAGCTCCTGATCGAGCGGTTGAGCGTTTTACCCAGAATGTTAGGACGGCTTGAGAAAAAACATTTACACGTGGGCTCGACCTTGACCCCCGGCAACACCTTTGAAACCGGAAGGGCGTCTGACCCTTGACCTTCATTCGGAAGTGTATTATATATAAGTGTATAATCAAGCAGATCACAGGGAACTCCGATTTGTCTGATGATGAGGATTCCGTCTGTCGATCAGACCAGTTTGAAAAGCTGTTAATCTGTTATCTGGCCTATTGAAAAGCTGTTAAGCTGTTAGGAAACCTCATGGTATATCATGACACCTGGAATGTCCTCACCGAGATAGATTTGGATGAGTTAGATACCCGGATAAAGCTAGCAGAATATGCAGAGCACTTAGTGCATAAACTCTGCATAAATATAACAAACTCAGGAGATTAGTGCAACATACAACAGCATCACATACACGCTATTATAGACAGTGTCCAAAAACGAACGAAAACCATTAAAAAACTGGTTCCAGGAAAACGTAAAACTAGGTCATTGTTCGACGGAATAGGGAGCGCAATGCACTACCTATTTGGGACCATGGACAATAACAACGAAAAAGAAATTTACAGCAGGTTAGAAGAACTGGAATCGAATACACAAGCCCTAGCCGAGCTAGAGAAACAACAAATTAGTGTTGTAAAATCTACCTTGGAAAAGATTCAAAACCCGCTGGCTATGTTAATAGACAGACAACAAAAAATAGCACACCAGATAAACGATCTCCACCATGTGGCCGACGATTTAGCTAGGAGGCAACTAAGGCAAGAGATTATATCAAGCTTATTACTCCAAATCATCGAAGTTGAATATCGACAACAAGCCCTTCTGGATATAATAATGGCTAGTAGAACCAATCATATTCATCCACTCCTAATGTCTCCCAAAAATCTACTGGAGAAATATCGCAAAACAACTTCGTATTGTCCTAACGATCAGAATTGTTTAGTCGTCCTCTACCAAACAGCAGGAGCCCAATCACTCCTTATGCAGAACAAATTGGTGGTGAGAATTACTCTCCCAATTCTTAATCTGCCAAAAATGAGGCTACAACCGATCCAATGCTATCCTGTACCCAAGTCAGCAAATTATTCATTAATTTCAAATCCTGGTTATTCATACATAGCCAATAGCGCAAAAACTCAGGAATTTCTCCTATTAAAAGGCGAGGACATGAAAATTTTCAAGAAAATAACAAGTAATGTGGAAGAAAACACGCATGTAGGCCGGCTGAACACGCCTATAATCAAAGCGACAACATCCAACGAATGTGCCATTAAATCACTATACAACCCTTTAAATGAAGTGCCCGAATTCAGGTCCAGAGTACAAATCCCCCAGAAGGACATGCTGATCAAACTAAGCAAGCCCAATACGTGGCTATTTTAATTTATTACCTCCACTGTGTTACATATCACATGTCCAGATCACTTTGTGATCTCGAAACTGGAAGGACAAGGGATACTTGAGATAACGCAACCATGTCAAGTGCAAATAAGTGACAAAGTGCTCAAATATGAAGGCCAAACAAATTCCACAATTTTAATCATTTGAGTCTGGCCGACATTTTACCAGAATCTCAAAACCAAACGCAAGTTTCAATGGAAATTTTAACGGGAGACGATATTCACAAATCAGTCTACCAGGACACGCATTCACTAGTGGAAATTAGAGGCAAAATTATTAAATACCAAGAAAAGCTATCTAGTAAAAACTCCCATATCCTGTCCACAACTCCTCTATCATTCACGAGCCTAATAGTTGTGGCCATAATGATTGTTGTGGCAGTAAAATATTTACACCCTGTTGTCATCAAGATGAGACAACAGAGAAATCAACCACAAGGTAACCCCGAAATTTCATCAGAGGGAATTCCTTCAGAAAACTAGAATTACTTAAAATAAAACATGTAAAGAGATTTAAACTATAGAATTAAAGGAAAATGCCGTAGAATAAAAAATTAATAAAAAATCATACAGTACCTTCTTGAACAGTAGAGGTAACAGAAAGAAAAACAAATAATTAAACCTCAAGTACACGAAAAATGCATAAAATAGCAAATTAAAATGAAAACGCATCAGAAGTATATAAATATAAAAAGAGTTAAATATAAAATTAAAGAAAAACTACCTTAAAAGTAGACATAAATAAATATGAAACTATATGTATATAAATAAAATACAAAAAAAAAATGGGGTAGTATATAAACATAGAAATAGTAAAATGTAATTTAAAATAATACATAGTTAATAAGAAAAAAAACTTTAAAGACAGAATAAGATTCACCAGGCTCCTATCAAAACAAATAATTAGAAAATAAAAATTAAATTATTAGCAAAAAAATAAAAGAATAAATAAATAAGAGTGTATATTAAACCAAAAACAAAAGTAAGAAACTTGGAAATAAAAGAACAAACAAAATTCTGTAAACTCAACCGAAAAGCAACCAACCGACCAACCGAGCTAGACCTAACAAACCTGAAACCAAAAAACAAAACAGAAGGAAGCTGAAGCTATGTGTCCTTGTGTTCCTTTTAATCCTCCGGTAAAAAAAACCCCTGAAAAATAACAGAGGTGGATAAAAAGCAAAACAAATTAACATAAGTTGAATTTTTTTTAATTATTATTATTTGTTTTTTATCATTTGTTATATTTTTTTTTTACAAGTAAAGAGGAAACAGAAGACAGATAGGACAGCTAGCAAAAACAAAACAAAAAGGGAAGTGCAGTAGAGTGGCGACAGGCCTACTCATTTTCGCTATCTTCGGCTTGTCCGGCTGATCCCTGAGAGGGGGGGCCATGACCCGGCGTATAATAGCGGTTATGGGGTCATTGAAGACCAGATGGCAGCATGCGCACAGTCCGTGCCGCCCAGTAATGTGAAATGTGGCACCTAAACACAAAACAAAAGGTTAAAATAAATGAGCTAGTGCAAAGGCATACGCAAAACTTACCAACGCCAACCCAGGATTGGCCCTGGTAGGGGTACAACGGCAGGTCCACCCAACACATTCTCCCAGCAACGGCCTCCACCCGCAGGATGGTAAAGAGCCGCTGGCCGGTTCTATGAAGAACTAGTCGAACGGGTCCATGCCAGTTGGGCATCACGTGGACCACGTAGATGACGTTGGCAATACTAGTAAGACCCGCGGGACACTTATACGATATATTATTCACAGTCGCGGTGAACAGCATTCTGGTCGCTTCAAGATATCAGACTCGAATGATCCATTTGAGAGGACCACGCCAATCTCTAAAGCATCCGACACTAGTAAGACCCGCGGGACACTTATAGGGAAATTTTATTCACAGTCGCGGTGAACAGCATTCTGGCAGCTTCAAGATATCAGACTCGAATGATCCATTTGAGAGGACTACGTCAATCTCTAAAGCATCCGACTGCAACAAAGTACCCATTTGTCACGTCTTCAATACAAAATCAACACCAAAAAAGAAAAAAAGGGAGGTAATCGGATGCATCAGATAAGAGCGCGCAAATAGAAATAATAACAACTTCCCTGAGATGTGATATATATTTTACTTTGGTACTCACCGCCTCCACCCTTCTCCTATTGTTGGCGATGGTAGTCCTTAATTGGGGTTCGATTCACTGATTGAATACACACAACTTACATTGACCTTTACTTTATTTATTTTTTTTTCTCAAATTTTTCACTTATTGAAATTTTACAACCACCATACTACATTCTAACGGATATTCCTAACTTTTATAATGTTCCCTTTTTTTTTAATTCTGCCGCAACTGACCACCACTTCCCAAGCACCGCGTATAAAAACTTTTTATTCAACTATTTCTCCAAACTTTAAAATTCAACTTCCGTGCTGCCACCGCGTAGATAAAACTTTTTTTCAACTATTTCTTCAAACTTTAAAATTCAACTTCCGTGCTACCGCCGCGTAGAAAAAACTTTTTTACTCAACTATTTCTTCAAACTTTAAAATTCAACTTCGCTTTTTTGATTTCAAATTCAACTCGTTTCGCTTAAAAAATTCGACTGCGTTCTTGATCATTTTTATCGCGATCAAGAGCCGTCGGGCAGGGTAGAAAATGCATAATTGCATTTCTACCCTGAGAAAAATTTTCATTTATTCTGGACTTGTTTAAACAAGTCCAGAATATTTTTCGTTGGACGGAGGCTTGAAATTAGATGTTTTTATAAATATCAGCCATCGCCCCGTGGATTGACATTGCGGCCCGCGTATGCATATAATGTATTTTCGCGGCGCGCATTTCTGATCGTGAAAACTTTTTTTTTATATGTATGTACGTTTGTACATACATATTGTAATTTTTGTTTTATATGTTTTAATTTAAAAATTTCTACTAACAATTTTGTAGAAACGAATGGTATGTGGAGAAAATTGCTGATGCAATTTTCTTCACTGATTGGATAGATAAGCTAATCATGTTTTTAAGCATGATTAGTTTATATGAATTTTTTCGTGAAATATTTTAATATTTCAATTGGCCCCTTTTAATGCCCATTTCTAGGTATATAATACAGTCAGTGAGTGTTGTGTGGAGGAATTGGTTGGTTTTCCGACAAGTTATCTGATAACAAAATTAATAAAGTTATCAAATCTTACTTTGTGTTAAAAAAACATTGCACAGAACTATTCATAAAGTTCTTGGAAATTATCTAAAACAAAAATAATAAAGTTATAGAATTTTTACTTTGTGTTAAAAATATTGTACAGAACTATTCATAAAGTTCTTGCAAATTATCTAAAACAAAAATAATAAAGTTATCGAATTTTACTTTGTGTTAAAAAACATTGCACAGAACTATTCATAAAGTTCTTGCAAATTATCTAAAACAAAAATAATAATGTTGTCGAATTTTACTTTGTATTAAAAAAAAACATTGCACAGAACTATTCATAAAGTTCTTGCACATTATCTAAAACAAAAATAATAAAGTTATTGAATTTTTACTTTGTGTTAAAAATATTGCACAGAACTATTCATAAAGTTCTTGCAAATTATCTAAAATAAAAATAATAAAGTTATCGAATTTTACTTTGTGTTAAAAAAACATTGCACAGAACTATTCATAAAATTCTTGCAAAGTATCTAAACAAAATTAATAAAGTTATCAAGTCGTACTTTGCGTTAAAAAAATATTGCACAGAACTATTCATAAAGTTCTTGCAAATTATCTAAAACAAAAATAATAAAGTTATCGAATCGTACTTTGTGTTAAAAAAAATTGCACAGAACTATTCATAAAATTCTTGCAATTTATCTAAAACAAAATTAGTAAAGTTATCAAATCGTACATTGTGTTAAAAAGATATTGCACAGAACTATTCATAAAGTTCTTGCAAATTATCTAAAACAAAAATAATAAAGTTATCGAATCGTACTTTGTGTTAAAAATATTGCAGAGAACTATTCATAAAGTTCTTGCAAATTATCTAAAATAAAAATAATAAAGTTATCGAATTTTACTTTGTGTTAAAAAAACATTGCACAGAACTATTCATAAAGTTCTTGCAAATTATCTAAAACAAAAATAATAATGTTATCGAATTTTACTTTGTGTTAAAAAAACATTGCACAGAACTATTCATAAAGTTCTTGCAAATTATCTGAAAACAAAATTAATAAGTTATCGAATTTTTACTTTGCGTTAAAAAAATATTGCACAGAACTATTCATAAAATGCTTGCAAATTATCTAAAACAGATTTAATAAAGTTATCAAATCGTACATTGTGTTAAAAAATATTGCACAGAACTATTCATAAAGTTCTTGCAAATTATCTAAAACAAAAATAATAAAGTTATCGAATCGTACTTTGTGTTAAAAATATTGCACAGAACTATTCATAAAGTTCTTGCAAATTATCTAAAATAAAAATAATAAAGTTATCGAATTTTACTTTGTGTTAAAAAAACATTGCACAGAACTATTCATAACGTTCTTGCGAATTATCTAAAACAAAAATAATAATGTTACCGAATTTTACTTTGTGTTAAAAAAAACATTGCACAGAACTATTCATAAAGTTCTTGCAAATTATCTGAAAACAAAATTAATAAAGTTATCGAATTTTTACTTTGTGTTAAAAAAATATTGCACAGAACTATTCTTAAAATTCTTGCAAATTATTTAAAACAAAATTGATATAGTTATCAAATCGTACTTTGTGTTAAAAATATTGCACAGAATTATTCATAAAGTTCTTGCAAATTATCGAAAACAAAAATTAATAAAAGTTATCAAATCTTATCCATGAGGGAGGAAGGGAGGAACTGAAGGTGATGCGAGGGGTGATGGTATGGACGTGTAGCGTGGCGCGCATTTAGGGTTCTTTGATTTCAAGCACACAAATGGGGATAAGTAAAATATTAGCTTTGATCCACTGAGCCAGGCGTTGGGCCTGATCAGGTCAAAGTTTGGGACTCCACAAACACCAGGAGTTACCTTCCTTCTCTACCTTTCACCAGCATATGTTCTGTTTCAATGGCTCCTCCGACTGGAATGTTGCATAGTTTGGTGGGTAAAGTTATATACGGCTTTATTTTTGTTTTGTTTTATACATTTCATCAATTCTTTGTTTGTCTGTCTGTCGGTAGTCTGTTCACCTACCCTCAATATTTAGTCCGTCCGTCCGTCCGTTATATTAATGACATAGCTTATAAGCAACAAAGAGTCGTGGGAGACAAGAACCTCCCCAATCCGACTGTCAGCTAGCGGCAAAAAAATGTTGTGTCGTCGCCCACAGAAGACCCCTAGATGATTTTTGTGACGGATGGTGCGCTGGTTACAGTAGCTGCTCATGCTTGGGTCAAGGTGGGCATGAGTGGTGCTGTCAGCGGGCATACCTCTTCGTTACAAATGGTGCCCAAATCTGGTAACTTGGTACTTCATATTTTTTTTTCTGGTTTATTCCAGCATACTTTTGTCGTTGTTTTGTCGTTGTTGGTCAACTGGCACTTCAATCCTTAATTGCCGATTGATTTTTCCCTGTCACTTGGCATTTCTAACTAGCGGGGTTCCGTTGTGGTTTTGTTTTTTTTATTATGAGTGCTCAGGTTCCTGTTTTAGGAGCAGACTTTGTTGCTTAACCTGACTTACTTAATTTTGAAATTTTCAGTCTGACTTGACATTGTTCTAGTACTGGTCCGGTATTGTGCGAGCATTTCCTCGTTCTGTTGATAGTATCTATTGGACCTTTCAGTTAAAACGGCTTCTTTGATCACTCGTTTAGATCTTTATATTCGTATATACATATACAAATTGTGTTTTTTTTCTTTTTGTACTCCACCGCTCGGTGAATTAGCAAGCTTTGTGTGTGCATGTCCGCATACGTTTCGAAAACTTAGTTTCAGTTTGCACCTGGCTGTTTCAAGGTGAGCTAGTATTAACTGTGTGTTTCTTTTACTGATATTTTTGCTATTGGCTCATTCTTTGTATCCAGTTGGTCACCGAGTTCTCAACTGTTGGTGAAGGTTAAGTGTCGCTTTTGTTTTTTGCTTTTGTTTTGAAAGATGGAGATGTGATATTCGGTTTTGTGTTGCGTTGTATGTCCGTGCCGTTCATTTTTTCTCTTTGTTCCTCCCCTCCCAGCTCTCTGTAAAAACTTGAATCTTATAATAATAAAAGAATATATAATATTAAATAATCTAATCGTACACTATTAAATTTTTTTTTTATAATATACTTTGCTTATAAACATATATTTTTATATTTGCCTTTACTTAAACAAATAACTTTGATTTTTAGTCGTTTTTTTTTTATATCATACGCCACGTACAAAAAAAAACTTGTTGTGTGTTCAGTCCAGCTTCCACATCTGGCTCACTGTCTGCTCGTGGGGAGTTCGCTTGGAACAATATTTCATTCTGCAAAGAACCCAAAAACAGAGCTGACGCATATTCTCAGTCGTACGAATGCCTTACGAGAAAATCTCGTTTCTGCTCCAATTAAGGATGCAACTTCTCGGTCAGTTTATCAGTCTCAAGCCTACCATTTATTGGGGCGAGCTCAACGTTTATCTCAGTCACCGTCTGTTGGTGATAAATCACGGGAAATAATTAATGAGTTATTGAAGCTTACAACTTTGATTGAAAAACCTCAGTTGATAGAGTTGGAAGGTGCAGTAGGGGGAGGTTTTAGTAGTGAAAAGGAAAAAGTGATTTCGCCAATCTTAGCTAAAGCAAGTAAGCCCTCTTCTGGAACTATTCCAAAATCATTCTACACATCATTCAGAGATACATCGGTCAGTGGTCCAAGGGTATCACATTAACTGGATCATTCCAGTGAGTTATGTCACACGAAAAAAATTCTGGTACTAATGGTCAAAATCCATTGTCGACACCTAATGTCATATCTCATGATGCAATTACATGGGACGACATGAATTGTTTAAATGCTAATTGCAGTGCGTGGAATCCTCCACGGGTCCCGACTTTGCAACCCACGGGTGCCACAGGGCCACCTATACCATCTGTTCCGGGTGCTTTACGTTTGATGCCTACAGAAACTAGAAGACGAAGCCCAAATAGAAGTCCCATGTTTAAGTGGCGAATAGTTTTCAGTGGATCGCCTGGTTTGGATGTACTTGATTTTCTGTTTCGAATTGAACGGTTAGCTCATTTTGAGCGAGTCAGTGGTGAAGATCTGTGTGCTGGATTTCATGACTTGGTTTCTGGAAAGGCAAAGCGTTGATATTGGCTATACTTACATAGCAATCCACTTCCAACTTGGGAAGAATTGCGTTCTGCTCTCATACGTGAGTTCCAAAATCAGCATACTGATTATGTAGTCCGGAAGCTTGTTGAAACTCGTAAACAACGAAGCCGCAGGTCTTTTAGTTCTTTTCGTCTGGCCGTACACACATTAATTTGCAAAATGGAAAATACTATTCCCGAAAAGGAACTTATAGAAATTTTACGTCGAAATATGAAACCTGCTCTACAGGAAGTATTACTTATGCATCCTGTTAACAACATATTAGATCTACGAGACATTTGCGCCAAATTCGAGCGACTATGGTCTGATATAGGGAATCCTCGTGAGGATATTCCCCGTCGAGTCATCAATGAATTATATTCTGACAGTTTATATTGTAAAAGTAGTAACAAAGCTTACGAGTCCGTTGAAGCTTTTCAGCCCAGACCGCAGCCTACTGTTTTAAGAAAGAGTTATCTTCTGTCCAATCCTTTACCATCGAAGCCGCGAAGTCTAAGGTGTTGGAACTATTCTGTCGAGGGTTATGCATACCAGGATTGTCCATCATCCTACAGAAAAATAGTTTTCTTCGGCTGTGGTGCTGAAGGGGTAATAAAGCCTAAATGTCGTGTTTGTTCTCAGGGAAACGGGATACGGAGTCAGATCGTTGCTGGGACTTCCCGGATTCTGACTCCGGCACAAATATCTAAACAGAGCACTTGCGTGGCGGCCTCAAATACAGAGCCCGAGAGGAACCGTTAGAAAGTCTAGCTTCCAATGGCTTCAAACTGACCGGACAGAACATTTTCTCTGAAATATCAAAAAACCAGTTGCTTAATTTATCCAATAAGACCATCAGATGTAAATCCCTGTGAAATAACCTCTTTTACTCAAGATATTGGAATGCAGACCGTCACTGATGCTTCAGTTGGTGCTGAACTTTTGTCAGATGTTTGCAGTTGTATTTCTTCATACCAATTCTCTACTGATTCCTCGCTAAATTCTGGTCTGAACGATCTTGCTCAGAGCACAAGCATCCCAGGTGCCAGGTATCGTTCAGCTAACTATTTCAGCCTGCGAAGAAAGTTAAAGGCTGATATTGCGGAAACTGTTTTGCAGACCAACGGCGATCGCTGGCCTTACGCCAATGTTATCATTGAAGGACAACAAATTAAAGGTCTGTTGGACAGTGGAGCAAGTGTAAGTGTTATAGTTGCTGGGGCGGAGCGATCTCCAGACAAGACTCATATTCCTTTCCACTCAATGCCAACACAAATTTCAACGGCCGATGGGCCGAGTACTGGTAAAGTATGGCAGCAAGACAGGAATGATGCGTTTTCACATCGTTCCAAATCTACAACAACCACTGTACCTAGGAATTGATTTTTGGGATAAGTTTGGTCTAGCACCGATGATAGTCGATGAGTTGAAATTACTGGCAAATCTTCCGGCTGTTTGTACTAAAAGTCACGAATAATATGAAGAAAATGATCACCGTTTAAAATCAGTAATCGAAGCCTATCCTTCATTTAATGAACATGGTCTCAGGAAAATAAGTTTGGTCGAGCATGAGATTGATGTCGGTTCTAGTAAACCCATAAAACAGCGTTATTATGTTGTTTCATCGGCTGTTCAGAAATCCTTGTATGAGGAATTGGATCGCATGTTGGATCTCGGAGTTATTGAAGAAAGTCAGAGTGGTTGGTCTTCGCCAGTCACCATGGTTAGAAAACCTAATGGTAAACAGAGACTTTGTCTAGATGCAAGGAAGGTGAATTCCGTCACCGTTCCAGACGCTTTTCCGCTACCTCTTATCGACGGTCTGTTAAGTCGACTCCAAGAAACTAATTTTATTTCGGCTATCGATTTGAAAGATGCCTTTTGGCAAATTCCGCTTGCCATTACTTCCAGGGACCTTTTACCTTTCGGTCTATGTAATGCTCCGCAGACCATGTGCAAGCTGATGTGTAAGGTCATACCTCACCAGTTACATGATCGGGTCTCTCTCTCCGGACGACCTGCTGGTTACTTCTTGCACGTTTCGTTAATGACTCTGAGTGGCCCTCCTGATAACATCTAAGTTACTGGTGGATTGCAGGTCGTCTTGGATTAAGTTGTGTATCCTCAACAAGATGCCCGTTCTGTGGGTTCCTGGTCACATGGGGATCATGGGGAATGAGCGGGGCTGATCTTTTAACTAGGGCTGGCTCTGATTCTCCGTTCCTCGGACCGGAACACGCCGTAGGCGTTGCCACCTCGAGTATCTGGTCTCCCATCAAAGCCGATGTTCATATAAAGCATCAGCAGAGATGAGCGCATCTGAGTACATATTTGCAGCTGTACAAAACTGCTTCTTGTTGGGCAGATGGGAATATCTCCGATTTTCTCATGGGGCTCGGAACGAAACGAATGTAGAACTGTGGTTGGCATCATCACAGGCCACAGTTCACTTCACGCTCATCTAATAAGGATGGGAGTTGTTGACAGCCCTGAGTGTCTGCCCTGCCTGGAGGGAGAGCCCGAGACAACTGAACACTTTCTGTTCGTGTCTGGCCTTCGCCCGGTGCAGGCTGGATACTCTAGTGTATGCCCTTCTATCTGTGAATGAGCTAAAAACACTGCCTCATCAAGACCTGATGCGTTTCATTAAGAGGACAGGAAGGTTTTGTTGAATGGCCTTCTAGCAGGACAGCACAATGGGTCGCTATGGCCTTAGTGCTTGGGATAGGATATCCTGTCCCCCTACCTTTAAGATAAAAAAAAACAAGTTAGTCGAATAAAATTTTAATCGATTAAAAAGTTAATCCGCAGCCCCGATTAAAAATGTAATCGATTAACATTTCAATCGACAATATACGATTGAATAGATTTCTATTAAAGCAAAAGGATAAAGACACACATAGAAAAAATCATATGATTTATTATTATTGTTACATCATTTTTCCAGATAATTTTGGTTTGCTTTTTCCTCATTATAGCTATAATGAAGGAGGAAAGCACTTCATTAGTGTACTTCATTATCATCTCATTTTCGAGCTATAATGACGTATACTACGTGACACACGGCATTTTAATGAATAGGTAGTACAAATGATTCATTAGTTCGTGCTGTGTGTCTAGGGTATAAGATTATCTGTCTAATTAATGGATAATCTTCCTGCATTTAGAAATTCTTTCTCTTGTCACTTAAATATGTGTAATAAAAATTAAAATTAAATATAAATGCTGGACAAAATTCATCATTTGTGCGTCTTTTTTCTTTTATAGAAATGTCTTCAATCGTGTATTGCCGATTTGTCAATTAATTACATTTTCAATCGGATTGAAATGGTATCCGATTACATTTGTAATCGGGGCTACCGATTAACTTTTTAGTCTATTGAAATTTTATTCGACTAACCAGTTAATTGTCACGTGCGTAAAGCTAGCATCACAACTTCGCCTAATGTATTTCGGACCTATCTCATCATGTGTCGTTAATTTGTCGTAAAAACCATAAATTTGATGTGTCCTTTTTTCTAAAGGAAACTGGGTGGGTGCTAACTTGGCGTGAAGGTAGTTCGCAGACAGAATTCAGCAAGGTGTTATTGTAAATTTAAAACATATCGATCCGAAGCTATTTATGCAAGACGCCGCCAAATTATTTACGCGTCGTGTTAAAAATACCTTAAAACATTATTTTAATATTAAAGTTTCTACGACGTTATGCCGTGAATTTATTAAACAAAGTGCTAACAATGAAAGCATAAAAGACATTAAATATTTCCAAGCAAGAACTGCTCCGATTAGTGCAGATGATAATTTGGAGGAGTGGTTTAAATCAAACATTTTGGATCCAATACACACTCAGTTAGAAGAATTCCAAGAAGAAGACAGCGGCTGGGCACTGCACTCCATAATACATCTAGCAGTACACATCAACAAGTTTGAACAGCTCCGAGGATCTTCATATATAGCCCTACCAAAGGAAATTGCATCAAAGAAAGCTTGCATTAATGTGAAAAACAATGATGAAGCATGCTTCGGGTGGGCCGTAATATCAGCGTTATATTCTGCAACTGCCCACTCCGATAGGACCTCATCATATCCACATTATTCGACTGTACTTAATTTAACTGGAATAACATTTCCCATGACACTTAAGGAAATAACGCAATTTGAAGGTCAGAACGATTTATCAATAAACGTATTCATCCTAGAGAAAGAGCGTTCCTTCACCACAGTTCCAGTTGGACTTACGAAACACAGGACGGAGCGACATGTAAATCTCTTAACGCTACAAGATGACTATGACCAGGCTGATGATCATATGGGTGATGATGACGATGATGGCAGATATCATTTCTGCTGGCATCCATAGCTGTACAGGAAAAGCTGAACATCAGGCCAATGCAACCCCTGACTAAAGAGGAACGGCGTTCACATATGGAAAACACTTGCTGCCATATATGTGAAAAAACGTTTGAAGCTGATGAGGAACGAGTTCGGGATCATTGCCACTTAACAGGAAAATATCGAGGACCAGCGCATAATGCATGCAATCTCATGTATCAAGATTGCTCCATAATTCCAGTAATTTTTCATAATTTATCCAGATATGATGCCCACTTCATTATTAAGGATATAGCTACATCTTTCCCAGGAAAAGTTGATCTCTTACCAATAAACAAGGAAAGATATATCTCGTTCACCAAGCACATGGAATGCAGCCATATAAAATTCAGATTCATCGATTCCTTCCGTTCTATGGCAGAATCTTTAAATAAGCTATCATCATTGCTGCCAATGGATAAATTAAACACTACAAGATCAGTATGGCAGGGATTGGATGACGACACTATCAAACTTCTTACGCGCAAAGGTGTCTTCCCATATGATTTTATTGATGACTGGGATAAATTGGATTTGCAGAACTTGCCAACACAGGAAGCGTTCTACAATAAACTAACTGACAGTGCTATATCTCCTGAGGACTACAAGCATGCTGAAGAGGTCTGGCAAAAATTTGAAATACAAACACTTGGTGAATATTCAGATCTATACCTTAAGACTGATGTTCTCCTATTGGCCGATGTGTTTGAGAACTTTCGAGAAGTGTGCATGAAGGCTTACAATTTAGATCCAGCACATTATTACACCATGCCAGACCTAACATGGGATGCTATGCTAAAATACACTAATGTGAAATTAGAACTGATAACCGACGTAGATATACTGCTATTCATAGAGAGAGGCATTCGAGGTGGTATAAGTCAATGTTCGAACACATATAGTAAAGCCAATAATAAATATATGGATGATTTTAAGCCTGAGGAGAAAGAGAAATACTTGATGTATTATGATGTGAATAACCTTTATGGATGGGCCATGTCACAGCATTTACCAACCGGAGGATTCAAATGGGTTGATGTTCCCAATATTGACGTTTCCGAAATTCCTGATGATTCTCCAACTGGATACATACTCGAAGTCGACTTGGATTATCCTCAACATCTACATGATAAGATAAGGATTTACCGTTTTGCTCTGAGCATGCAGCACCACCTGGAGCAAAATTAGAAACGCTTCTGAGAACATTACATCCAAAAATTAAATATGTTATACACTACCGAAATTTGAAGCAATGCTTATCACATGGACTCATCCTGAAAAAAGTGCACCGGGCTCTTCAATTCGACCAATCAGCTTGGCTTAAACCATATATTGACTTAAATACTACCAAACGGATGCAGGCTACAAGCGATTATGAGAAGGACAGCTATAAGAAGATGAATAATGCAGCTTTTGGTAAGACCATGGAAAATGTACGCAAATATAGCGATATCAAGATTTGCGTAAAGTGGGAAGGTCGCTATGGTGCAAAAGCTCGGATTGCGGCACCCAACTTCCACAGTGCAACGATATTTGATGAGAATTTAGTTGCTGTGGAATTAAGGCGACTCAAAATCTTATTCAATAAGCCTCTCTATA
The DNA here is from genome assembly GCA_963930735.1 of Dioctria linearis. Lineage (NCBI taxonomy): Eukaryota > Metazoa > Arthropoda > Insecta > Diptera > Asilidae > Dioctria > Dioctria linearis. The sequence continues at coordinate 117,833,692 of OZ005742.1, read as the reverse complement.
TTGGAATGGCAGTTATGGAAATTTCAAAGATATGCCTGTACGATTTCCATTACAGTTTTATGCAGCGTCAATTTGGAGATATATTTAAAGTGATGTATACAGATACAGGTTCTCTAATATATGAACTTGAAGAGAAAAATGCATATGAGTTCATGGCTGAAAATAAAAACAGATTTGATACAAGTGATTACTCAGAAGATAACCAGTTCGATTTACCGCTCATGAATAAAAAGATTCCTGGTCTAATAAAGGATGAGCTTAATGGGAAAATCATGAGTGAATTTGTAGGCTTGCGCTCGAAAATGTACAGTCTGCGTATAAACGATGGTAAAACTGTGAAGAAAGCAAAAGGAGTAAAGACTAATGTGGTCCAGAGGCATATCAATTTCGAAGAGTACGTCGACTGTTTGAATAACAAGCGAGTATTACCTGCTAATCAGAGCACCATACGATCGCATAACCATAATGTCTACACGATCAACCAAAAGAACATTGCATTGAGTCCATATGATAACAAGCGGTATATTATGAGTGGGACAACGGATACTCTACCATGGGGACATTACTCTATTCAATCAGAACAGCAAGGAGCAGACGCTGAAAACATATAATCTAAGGCTAGTCTAAGATATGTATTGTAAATAAAAATAGTATCATAGCTAAAATACCATTTAATGAAATAGTCTGTTTTAATTGTAGGTACTATAGTATAAGATATACATTATTGTAAAATAAAGAAAGTGTTATTACAGTTATAGGGAAACCGATTAAAGGAATTGAATGATACACTAAGAATTAAATGTTAATATTTTTTCATTTATAATAAATGAATAATGATATTTTATATATGGTATTCTTTTTTTATTCAATTTCCCTACTAAGTCCAGAGCTCCCGAATAATATTTGCCCACTACAGCGAGCTCCTAATCGGGCGGTTGAGCATTTTACCCAGAATGTTAGGACGGCTTGAGAAAAAACATTTACACGTGGGCTCGACCTTGACCCCCGGCATCACCTTTGAAACCGGAAGGGCGTCTGACCCTTGACCTTCATCCGGAAGTGTATTATATATAAGTGTATAATCAAGCAGATCACAGGGAACTCCGATTTGTCTGATGATGAGGACTCCGTCTGTCGATCAGACCAGTTTGAAAAGCTGTTAATCTGTTATCTGGCCTATTGAAAAGCTGTTAAGCTGTTAAGAAACCTCATGGTATATCATGACACCTGGAATGTCCTCACCGAGATAGATTTGGATGAGTTAGATACCCAGATAAAGCTAGCAGAATATGCAGAGCACTTAGTGCATAAACTCTGCATAAATATAACAAACTCAGGAGATCAGTGCAACATACAACAGCATCACATACACGCTATTATAGACAGTGCCCAAAAACGAACGAAAACCATGAAAGAACTGGTTCCAGGAAAACGTAAAACTAGTTCATTATTCGACGGAATAGGGAGCGCAGTGCATTACCTATTTGGGACCATGGACAATAATAACGAAAAAGAAATTTACAGCCGGTTAGAAGAACTTGAATCGAAAACACAAGCCCTAGCCGAGCTAGAGAAACAACAAATTAGTGTTGTAAAATCTACCTTGGAAAAGATTCAAAAACCGCTGGCTATGTTAATAGATAGACAACGAAAAATAGCACACCAGATAAACGATCTCCACCGTGTGGCCGACGATTTAGCTAGGAGGCAACTAAGGCAAGAGATTATATCAAGCTTATTACTCCAAATCATCGAAGTTGAATATCGACAACAAGCCCTTCTGGATATAATAATGGCTAGTAGAACCAATCATATTCATCCACTCCTAATGTCTCCCAAAAATCTACTGGAGAAATATCGCAAAACAACTTCGTATTGTCCTAACGATCAGAATTGTTTAGTCGTCCTCTACCAAACAGCAGGAGCCCAATCACTCCTTATGCAGAACAAATTGGTGGTGAGAATTACTCTCCCAATTCTTAATCTGCCAAAAATGAGGCTACAACCGATCCAATGCTATCCTGTACCCAAGTCAGCAAATTATTCATTAATTTCAAATCCTGGTTATTCATACATAGCCAATAGCGCAAAAACTCAGGAATTTCTTCTATTAAAAGGCGAGGACATGAAAATTTTCAAGAAAATAACAAGTAATTTGGAAGAAAACACGTATGTAGGCCGGCTGAACACGCCTATAATCAAAGCGACAACATCCAACGAATGTGCCATTAAATTACTATACAATCCTTTAAATGAGGTGCCCGAATGCAGGTCCAGAGTACAAATCCCCCAGAAGGACATGCTGATCAAACTAAGCAAGCCCAATACGTGGCTATTTTAATTTATTACCTCCACTGTGTTACATATCACATGTCCAGATCACTTTGTGATCTCGAAACTGGAAGGACAAGGGATACTTGAGATAACGCAACCATGTCAAGTGCAAATAAGTGACAAAGTGCTCAAATATGAAGGCCAAACAAATTCCACAATTTTAATCATTTGAGTCTGGCCGACATTTTACCAGAATCTCAAAACGAAACGCAAGTTTCAATGGAAATTTTAACGGGAGACGATATTCACAAATCAGTCTACCAGGACACGCATTCACTAGAGGAAATTAGAGGCAAAATTATTAAATACTAAGAAAAGGTATCGAGTAAAAACTCCCATATCTTGTCCACAACTTCTCTATCATTCACGAGCCTAATAGTTCTGGCCATAATGATTGTTGTGGCAGTAAAATATCTACACCCTGTTGTCATCAAGATGAGACAACAGAGAAATCAACCAGAAGGTAACCCCGAAATTTCATCAGAGGGAATTCCTTCAGAAGAACGAACTCCTGCTCCCCAAGGCGAACTAGAAGCCTCGCTAAAACAAAATCAGTCCAAATTGTTTAAAAAATGGAACAATAGTACTAGAACTAGTTCTAGTTTCATTTAAAGTCAAGTAGGAAGCTACTGAAGATGGACAAATGAGTCCGAAATGCATTTAGCGACAATCCTTTAAGTAGTGTTTTTCAAACGTGTAATTGAGCAATAAAAGGTGGTTTTTATTAGAAAAAACGTCTTCTCGTTTTTGTTTCTTTAAAAGTATTTCTTCAAACTTTAAAATTCAACTTCCGTGCTACCGCCGCGTAGAAAATAATTTTTGTTCAACTATTTCTTCAAACTTTAAAATTCAACTTCGCTCTTTTTGATTTCAAATTCAACTCGTTTCGCTTAAAAAGAGCCGTCGGTCAGGGTAGAAAATGCATAATTGCATTTCTACCCTGAGAAAAATTTTCATTTATTCTGGACTTGTTTAAACAAGTCCAGAATATTTTTCGTTGGACGGAGGCTTGAAATTAGATGTTTTTATAAACATCAGCCATCGCCCCGTGGATTGAAATTGCGGCGCGCGTATGCATATAATGTATTTTCGCGGCGCGCATTTCTGATCGTGAAAGCCTCTTTTTTATATGTATGTACGTTTGTACATACATATTGCAATTTTTGTTTTATATGTTTTAATTTAAAAATTTCTACTGACAATTTTGTAGAAACGAATGGTATGTGGAGAAAATTGCTGATGCAATTTTCTTCACTGATTGGATAGATAAGCTAATCATGTTTTTAAGCATGATTAGTTTATATGAACTTTTCGTGAAATATTTTAATATTTCATGCCCATTTCTAGGTATATAATACAGTCAGTGAGTGTTGCGTGGAGGAATTGGTTGGTTTTGCGACAAGTTATCTGATAACAATATTAATAAAGTTATCAAATCTTCCTTTGAGTTAAAAAAACATTGCACAGAACTATTCATGAAGTTCTTGGAAATTATCTAAAACAAAAATAATAAAGTTATCGAATTTTTACTTTGTGTTAAAAATATTGCACAGAACTATTCATAAAGTTCTTGCAAATTATCTAAAACAAAAATAATAAAGTTATCGAATTTTACTTTGTGTTAAAAAACATTGCACAGAACTATTCATAAAGTTCTTGCAAATTATCTGAAACAAAAATAATAATGTTATCGAATTTTACTTTGTGTTACAAAACATTGCACAGAACTATTCTTAAAATTCTTGCAAATTATCTAAAACAAAATTAGTAAAGTTATCAAATGGTACTTTGTGTTAAAATAATATTGCACAGAACTATTCATAAAGTTCTTGCAAATTATCTAAAACAAAAATAATAATGTTATCGAATTTTACTTTGTGTTAAAAATATTGCACAGAACTATTCATAAAGTTCTTGCAAATTATCTAAAATAAAAATAATAAGGTTATCGAAGTTTACTTTGTGTTAAAAAAACATTGCACAGAACTATTCATAAAGTTCTTGCAAATTGTCTAAAACAAAAATAATACTGTTATCGAATTTTACTTTGTGTTAAAAAAACATTGCACAGTACTATTAATAAAGTTCTTGCAAATTGTCTAAAACAAAAATAATAATGTTATCGAATTTTACTTTGTGTTAAAAAACATTGCACAGAACTATTCATAAAGTTCTTGCAAATTATCGGAAAACAAAATTAATAAAGTTATCGAATTTTTACTTTGCGTTAAAAAAGTATTGCACAGAACTATTCATAAAATTCTTGAAAATTATCTAAAACAAAATTAGTAAAGTTATCAAATGGTACTTTGTGTTAAAATAATATTGCAGAGAACTATTCATAAAGTTCTTGCAAATTATTTAAAACAAAAATAATAATGTTATCGAATTTTACTTTGTGTTAAAAAACATTGCACTGAACTATTCATAAAGTTTTTGCAAATTATCTGAAAACGAAATTAATAAAATTATCGAATTTTTACTTTGTGTTAAAGAAATATTGCACAGGACTATTTTTAAAATTCTTGCAAATTATCTAAAACAAAATTAATAAAGTTATCAAATCGTACTTTGTGTTAAAAATATTGCACAGAATTATTCATAAAGTTCTTGCAAATTATCGAAAACAAAAATTAATAAAAGTTATCAAATCTTACTTTGTGTTAAAAATATTGCACAGAACTATTCATAAAGTTCTTGCAAATTATCTGAAAACAAAAGTTAAAATTGCAGAATTTTATTTGTGCAAACTAAAAGAAAAACCTGAATAAATTTTGAAAATACTATTTGGTAAGTTGAAATTGACTATGTTATTGTAGAGGACTATTGGTAAAGTTCCTGAAAAAACAGTACGTGGTAAAGAGATCTTCCATGAGGGTGGAAGGAAGGAACTGAAGGTGATGCGAGGGGTGATGGTATGGAATTCAAGCACACAAATGGGGCTAAGTAAAATATTAGCTTTGATCCACTTAGCCAGGGTGGTTGGGTATAGGCGTTGGGCCTGATCAGGTCAAAGTTTGGTACTCCACAAACACCAGGAGTTACCCTCCATCTCTAGTCAAAGTTTGGGACTCCACAAACACCAGGAATTACCCTCCATCTCTATCTTTCACCAGCATATGTTCTGTTTCAATGGCTCCTCCGACTGGAATGTTATATAAATTATAATAATAATAATAATAATAAATAATAATAAAATAACAAATTAATAAATATTGTGCAATCAAAGCGGAAGGAACAAGAGAACTAGAAATCGATTTCGGGATTTTAATGGGTAGGAAACCCGAGTCTGAGCTGAGTAGGTGGGAATTTCTTGCCTAATCAATTTGCACGTCAATTTGTATTTTCTTTGTTCCTTCTATCTTTTTTGCACAATGTTTATTTAATTTTTAATTAATTAATTAATTTATTTATTTTTTAATTTAAAGAGTTTATTTGTAATTTATTGATTTTTGTGAAGCCCTGATGAATCTCGTTTTTCTTCTCTAGGTCTTATAGTCCCAAATTACAAGAAGTATGATTAAAATATCTGAACTTCATTTGCTGTGCGCTCAGCGTAAATGCAGTATTGCAGTTGTGAAGAAATGTGCGTAACATTTTATCGAAGTGGAATAGCTTATGGCTAGTATTATAACAGTATGAAGTGCAGGCGAGACTCATATTATCTATAACATTATATCATTAACTCCATTGTTAACTTTCAAAGCATCTGGAGTCAGCTTCGAGGTTTTAAAAACCATCAGTGATGACGACATCCGCGAACTTATCCCACGCGACAAAATGGGGCTCCGAGTGAGATTCAAAAACAAATTATACGAATGGCGTTTAGCAAATGTAATTTATAACTAATAATATTATTTTCTAAAATATATTGTTTTGAATACCCGTAAATGCAGGGATTTTCATTTAATGTGAGTACCGCTGAAACCCTATCCGTAGATACATAGTAGCGTTCGATCTTGGATTGCTCAGACTGAAGGTATTATCGCCTCTCCAAATTCACCAACAAGTACATCAGCGATCCACGCTTCATTAGTAGGTTGACAGTGAAAACAATTTTCATTTTCCAAAGTTTATATTATCCAAAATAGTTCGCCCACTCACGTTTTACTTCTAACTTAAAAAACAAAACATTTTTTAGCTTATTTGCTCTAAGCCATATATATTTATGTTATTTATAAAGTAATAATCAATACTAATTGTGAAAAAAAATTAACACAAAAGTATTTTGAAAGTTTTTTGTTTTGCTTTTGCTTTGTGTTTTGCTTTTGCTTTGTGTTTTGCTTTTGCTTTGTGCTTTGCTTTTGCTTTATGTTTTAGGTAATAAAATAAAAAGTGAGTGAGCGAACTATCTATTTGGGTTTAGACGGAGAGCTGGCGACCAGAATACTTACCTCATTTGTATCATACTCTCTTAACATTGTTGATAATTTATTGGGAAGTCTGCCTGGCTTCCACTGGGTGAGGGTGCTTCGAGATGGCCTCGAAGGCCTTAAAAAAATCGGTTAATTTACGTGACTTCCTAAAGGCTGATGTTTGGTGTGGTAGGTGAGATATATATTTCATGATGAATGGTAAAAATGGCAGACACATTTTATGGTGGAAGAGTGATAGTAGACGCCAACAAAGGCGCGGAAAAATGTGTATAACTTACGTCATACCACGATAGCTCGATAGCGCTTCCACTTAAAGTGCAGAAATCTTGCACGCAAGCTTTTTTAGAAAACAGTAAATTTAGGTTCGAAAATGGGATCAATCAGGCAAATACTTCGTATCGTTTCCATACACAAATTTTGTTTCTCACTATATATTTGAACACTACCTGAGATCGCGTCAACGCAGAGAGCGGACATTTGGTACATGGTGTTTTAATAGCAATAGCAAATACATGTTCATAAATAGACTAAATCGGGAGACCTTTTATTAGTGCTGCCATACAAAATTTTAGTCTTTCACTATATATCTGAACAATGCACGAACTACGCTAAAATTGTTCACATGGCGTTTTCATAAAATCAATCTAAGTTCAAAAATGGGCCACAAAATCGGAAACCCTTTGTTGGTTTTATATGGCAACACCAAAAAGGGGTTACCCGATTCATTTAATATTTGAATTTTTTTATTATTTTTAGTGGGAACTCTTTGTGCAAAATTTCAGGGCTGTATGCCGACGCCTTCTCAGGCATTGTTCAAGTATATAGTGAAAACTCAAAGTTTTGTATGGTAACACCAAGAACGATTGGCAGATTTAGTCTATTTTTTAAATAGTATTTGGGATTTCTATGAAAATACCGTGTACCAAATTTCAACTGTCTACGTCTATGTGTTCTTAGGCAGTGCCTTAATACATAGCGAAAAACGAAATTTTTGTATAGCAATCCTTCGAAGGAGTTGCCCAATTGGTTCCAGTTTTGAACCAAAATTTACTAGTCTCTAAAAAAGCTCGTATGCAAGATTTCCCTACTTTAAGTGAAAGCGTTCTCGAATTATCGTGGTATGACGTAAGTTATACATATTCTTCCGTGTCTTCGTTGGCGTCTGCTATCACTCTTCCACCATAAAATGTGTCAACCATTTTTACCATTGATCATGAAATATATTTCTATACTGCTACACAAAAAATCTGCCTTTATGAAATCACGTAAGTTAACCGGTTTTTTAAAGCCGTCGAGGCAAAACCCTCGAGAATACTTCACAAGCCATGAAACAGACACCGTCCCTACCACATGCGAGCCCCTTCGGAGTCCTTACATTCTAAAATATTTGCAGTGTTCTTATGTAAAACTGACAAAGCTTTGATTTGAATATCCCCCCGCTCTAAACTACTATTCATTCAGAAAAATGGTGTTCTGATAATTTTATGCTTGCTTTCTTTTCTTCAGAACCGTAATAAAATGTTCATACCTTTCCTAACAAAATTATTTAAAACATGTGAAAAAGCTAGAATTGGTCTAAGACCAATTCTTATGATACCCTAGATGAATGCCCGTATGAAAATTCGTATGGGTACCCATTTGAGCAATTTTGATTTTTGCAGTGGTTTTTCGCATATATTTCTACAACGGTTCGTCGGGCAGAAAAAATGATTATAACCAATTTTATAGGATTTCATATTCTGAAGAAGTTTTTTGTACAATAAAAATGTCTTGGACTGATCGTTTTCACAGTATACATAAAAAACCAAATTTTTTATATGGCAACACAAAGAATGGGTTGCCCGATTTAGACCATTTTTGAAATTTTATTTGCTAGTATAATGAAAACACCATGTACCAAATTTCAGCTCTCTACGGCGACTCGTTCTCAGGCAGTGTTCAAATATATAACGGAAAACGAAATTTTTGTATGGGAACCCCACGAAGGAGTTGCCCGATTTGTCTCATTTTCGAACTTAATTTTACTTTTTTTTTTAAAGCACGTGTAGAAAACTTCAGCTCTCTAAGTGTACGCGTTCTCGAGTTATCGTGCGCACGGACGGACAGACGGACGGACGGACGGACGGACGGACGGACATGCAAAAATCAAAATAACTTTTAATATTATGCGTGGGTGTCCAATCCATTTCGCTCTACCATCATTATTTCGAGGTGTTACAAACGGAATGACAAACTTAGTATACCCCTTTAGATTTCATCTAGGGTATAAAAATTTATCTTAACCAAATGACTACGATTCCTCAAACAAAAATTCTCAGCTGAGTAATCATTGCAATACCGCTGTGCCGTGATGGGATGCCGTGGGCTACTGATATCGAATGTAGCTGACTACAGATTCAGACTACGGCTGCAGACACACATGCATTTATTACTCAGCTGAGAGCGTAACATGGTAAGGTTACTTTGTAATCAAAACTATTTTATTATTTTGGTAAATAAGGTATATAGGAAGTGTAGCCTTTGGGAAGGTAAGGAACCAAGCTTTAAATTACTAGAAGACTATTTTCCTGTATGGATAGTAGTTTAGGCTCTATGGCATATATAAAGTCGATGTTATAGAATATAGAACATTTTAGAGAACGGACTCCGAACGCACACATATAGATCTCTGTTTCATGGCTTGGGAAGTTTTCTCGAGGGTTTTGGTCGAGGCCATCTCTCAGCACCTCTACCACTGGAAGCTAAGCAGACTTCCCAATATTATCAAGAATGTTAAGAGAGTATGAGAAGATGGAAAATTATACTTATGAATTGACGTAAGTATTTTGGCCGCCAGCTATTAATCAAGTATTATCACAAATTTTTCAAATAACCTTGTAATACTTGTATTGCATTTATAATTTTTACAGTCTTGGGTCTATTATTAAGCAGACTTTAAATGGGAAAGCTTTATTGAACGAATATGAAAATACACAAAAACTATCATTTACTTCAAGACGGGTTCTGTCTGGATTAATAGTAGATTCTTGGCTGAACGAAAAAAGAGTGGTAAATCCGTCAACCTTCCTTGACGCTGTTAAAGAAATAAAAGAATTATTTCCATCAGAAGACACAGTAAGTTGACTGCTAAATTATGAATGCAAACCTTTGGATGAATTTCTTACAGGAAACATTTTACGTGCCGCGAAACGGAAACATCTACGTACGCGGAAAGCTTGTCGATAAGTATTATGCCCACCGTAAAAAATATCAGAAATTAGGACTTTTGAATAGCAGATATGTTAAAAAAAGTAAGCTTAACGTAGAAAACAATACCAAAAAAATTTCTGTACTTCAAGAAGGTATGTAAAAGAATTATTTTAAACTTCAATTTTTAATGGAATTTATTTCAGAAGTCGAAAATGATATGGAACAAGCTTATTTATGGCTCCAACATAACTTTGAGCCTCTAAACTTAGTGAGAGGAAAATGGGAAAAAAACTATAATCGTAGAAGAAGGGATATTTTGACTAATGCTAAATCTATTTCAGATTTGTGGCCTTCTTTGAAAATCCCACATGTCCATTTGTAAGTTTCAAAACGAAAAGTAATATTCTATTCCCAGATTGAACTTGACTTTGAGAAAATGTATTTTCACGATGGTATGACTTCAATTCAAAAATCAGGACGATTTTAAAAGCAATGTAAAGGACCCAAGTAGTAAATTTATACTGCAGACTTTAGAGCAAGGAAACCTTTCGGAAGATTCTACAGACTTTATTATTTGCTTACTTCTAAGTACGCTTCTGGTACTGAAAATAGTAAATTATAAAAAAGAAGAGAAAAGAATTTCTTTTAAACCCTCTATTTTGGATAGACAAAATGCGTTCGCTATTCGCGTAAATGTGAGTATAAAGTTTTACTATATATATATTTAACTGTAATATTTCTTGTGTATTTTAGACTTATAAAGACATCAAACCAGCTTTAGAACGCCAAAAATCAAAACTTTTTGAACTTGGAGCAACTTTGCAGCCATGCATTATTGTTGTTGGAAACAAAGTTGAAACCGTAAATGAGTTTTACTGTTATTTTAATGACGTGTTTTATAAGGTAAACTCTTTTTTGAAAGCTGTTTCTGTAGTTTTTAAGCTTCATCAGGTGCTAAACTTAAGATATGAATGTGAATGTGTTAATGCATGGCACTTCTTTGAAAGATATTTCTTTGATATAAAAGTAAGTGGGAATATATCTTCCTCATTAACTGGATTGTTATCCGATCTCAAAAACTAAGAAATAATCTTATTAGTTTCATACATAAATATATACTGAAAACTAAACGATTTAATATATTTTTAAGAATCTACTGAAATGTATAAATGTTTTTTATGTTCTGAATCATTCGAAGATTTGTCCATATACATAGCTCATCTAAAATTGTCTCATAAGTTATCCAGTATTTCACATTTCTTGTGTAATTTTGAACGCTGCTATCAGTCATTTCAATCTATTTACTCCTTTAAGAGACATTTAAAAGCGCAACATACACATGCTGAAAGAAATAGTTCTAATACTGATATACAAAACGGGGCATCTTTGCCAAATGGTACTCCTAATATTAATATACAAAATGCGGCATCTTTTCCGAATGATAAAAAAAAATGCAATTACGATCCAAACTTCGAAGCAGGCAATCTGAAAAACAATATTTTACCTCTTCTTCATTTAAATCTCAAATAGAAGATTTTGTTATAAAACTTTCCGGAGATTTGTCTTTAAGTCGAAAACAAGCAAACTGTATAATTCAGGATGTTAGATGTTTGTTGAATTATATGACAAATTATTTAAAAGGTGTACTTCAGGACACATTTCCAGAGCTGCCATCACAAAACTTGGATAATATATTTTCAAATATAGACGAATGTGATTTGTTTGGTAATGTAAAGAGTGAATATTCTTTAAAAAAGTATTTGTCAATGACTAAGGAATATACTGAGTCAAGAGAGTTTATTATTGAGCCGTAATCGGCAATACCCGATTCCAATTCCGACAAGAAAGGAGTACTTATGCCTTTTCGCGAAAACACTCATATTGCAGAAACCTAACATTTTAAAAAGTTAAAAAAGAAAAAATTCATAAGCGTATGATTTCAGAATCTATAAGTAATATTATCCAAGGAACAGTTTACAAAGAAAAAATATACTCTTTTAAAGATACATTTATATTACCTTTTGTCCTTTATTATGACGATGTTGAACAAATAATGCTTTGGGTTCTCATAGGGGGAAACATAAGGTATCAGCTTTTTACATGCAATTTCCTTTTTTAGATTCAGAGGAAATTTCTCATTTAAATAACATACTTGTGGTCTGCTTACTCAAAGCCGAAGATGCAACTTCAGGTAGCGAGAAGAACTTTAGAGCTTTGATTGAAGAATTACAATTTTTAGAAACAGAACTTATTCTTGTAAAGCAAGATAACCATGAGTTTAAGGTCTTTGTCGTTTTGTGTGGAATATTAGGTGACAATTTAGGTTTAAACAGCCTCTTAGGCTATGCCAGAAGTTTTCATGCAAATTTTTACTGTAGAATATGTAAATCTCATAGAAATGAAATGGAAGTTCAAATAGTAGAAGACTCAACTTCACTTAGAAATGAACAAAATTACGCAATGTATCTGCATACTAATGATCCTTCAATAACTGGTATAAGAGAGACGTGTATTTTCAACGAGCTGAATTCTTTTAGTTCAATTAATAATATTACTGTCGATATAACACATGATTTATTTGAAGGAGTCTGTCATTATGAATTGTTAAAAATAATTAACAATCTTATTAATTTCGGGTACTTTAACTTAGACTTGCTAAATAATAGAAAAAGATATTTTGAATATAACAATATTGACAAAGGAAATCAATGTGTTGAAATAAAAAAAAAATATTGCAAAATGTAAATTTAAAATGTCTGCTTCAGAAATGCTAACTTTTCTTATTACTCTACCTTTGCTAGTTGGAGATCTTGTTCCCAAAAATGATGAATATTGGTCTCTTTACTCCTCCTAATTAAAATAGTAGATACTGTTTTATTACCGGACTTTACTGAGAGTACTTTATGTTATTTAAAATGAGTTATCAAGGAACACCATGTATTATACTTGCGTCTTCTTAAGGAGCCGTTGAAGCCGAAGCACCATTTTATGGTGCACTACCCAACAGTCATCAAAAGACTTGGACCTCTAAAATGACTATGGACAATTCGTTTCGAGTCAAAGCATAAAGAACTAAAATCATATTGCATCATATTACCTCAAGAAAAAATATCCTAGTCAGTTTAGCAACTAAAATGCAGTTTAATTTTATATTAAGTCAGCGCGCTCAACCGAAACTAAAAGAATTTATTTTAGAATCAGGCAAAGAACTTGATTTTACTAAAGAGATGCGCTTTATGAAAATAAGAAACATTAATAGCTTTCCGACGTAGAATTTTAGTAACATTTTTCTCACACAAACTGAAACAAATAAGCATCTTCCTACTTTTTATCAAATAAATTATATTTTATGTCAAGGAGACGTCATTTTTGTTTGTAAAAAATTACTAAATGAGGAATTTGTAGAGCATTTTAATTCATATCGTGTACATGAAGAAAGTACAGAATTTCATATTTTAGGCCTGAATTTCACATATTTCCCCACAAACATTGTTACTTTGCCAAATGGTTTACGAGTAGTTTGGAGCTCCCTTAAATTTTTCGTAAAAGGTGCGAACATTTACAATTTTTGCATTGAAGTAGTAATCTGCGAAGTTTTATAAACTCCAGAGTCAGATTATTCAATTTGTGCTCTTCTGTCCCTTTATCAGAAATAACTTGTTTAAATACATTTCTTTTTATATAATTTTAATTTAAGCAAAGTTTTTCCTTTGAACTGATTTTTATCTTCATTTTTATATACAATCAGAAACATTGCATTAAATCTGTTTGGTATCTGAAATAAAAATTTGTTCTAAAACTAAAAATTTCTTTTAACTGTAGTTTGTGAAACTTTTAAATAATAACTCAAATCCTTTATGAATGCTAATTTCTTCATCTAAAACAGAAAATGATCATGGACCTTTAATGATTAATTAGCAATATTGCACAAATTTATTTGGAAAACTATACCAAAAGAATGGAATTGTTTTCCAATTAAATTGCAATATTGCGCAGATTTATTTAGGTAAATATGCCAAAAGATGGGAACTGTTTTCTAATTAAATTGCAATAATGCGCAAATCTATTTAGGTAAATATTCCAAAAGATTGGAACTGTTTTCTAATTAAACTGCAATATTGCGTAGATTTATTTAGGTTAATATGCCAAAAGATGGGAACTGTTTTCTAATTAAATTGCAATATTGCGCAAATCTATTTAGGTAAATATTCCAAAAGATGGGAACTGTTTCCTAATTAAATAGCAATATTGCGCAAATCTATTTAGGTAAATATTCCAAAAGATTGGAACTGTTTTCTAATCAAATTGCAATATTGCACTAATTTGTTTAGATACCTATGCAAAAACATTATTTTGTTTTTTTAATTAAATTACATTCCATTGGTCCTTATTTTCCTGAATTTTAATAAAATTTTTATTCCAATAACATATGTTTTAGTAAAAAATGTCGATTTTCTCAGTTAATTGTGCAAATGACATTAGGTCTTTAAACTGAAAACATCAGTTAATAAACAAAAATATATTTGAATTTTCAACTAAATTTAAAAGACAATGATTTGAAATATATTAGTAATTTTTATCATTAGAAAATCAACTAATTGCTCTTAGCATCTTTAATTTCGAAGCTGAAAATCAACTAATCAACTAAAATGTTTAGATGAAAGTGCCCGTATTTCAGTATACATATATTCGCTAATTATTTTTTTCAGTGTAGACAAGCATTTATTTTTTGCGAAAAATTCAACATCAAGCACAATTCGAATAAAGATGTTGGCCTTGCTTGTAAGGACTGGCTTAAGATGTTCTTGAAGCTGCATTCTTAAATTTCAAAGAGGAAAGCACAATTTATGAATTTCGCAAGAGCTCAAAAATTAAATAGACTAATCGAATCGTTAAACAACATTTTGAAGAAGTACAAAAGGTGTACGATGAGCTTGATATTGAAAATCACCCAGAACGCCTGTATAATATGGACAAAAAGGCATGTCGCTTGACTGTTCACAATTAGCAAACTGTATTGGCGCAAAAATGGACTCGACGTGTCATTTAATTGCGCCAAAGCACGCTGAAAATGGCAATATCGCTATGTATGTAAATGCCGTCGCAACCGCTATTGCACCGATAATAATATTGAATGGACAAAGGCATAAACCTGAGTTTAATGACAACTTGTCACCTGGAAGTCTAATGAAAATGGCTTTGAAGGGTAGTATGACCACAGACTTATTTATAGAGTTTATAAAGCATTTGGCAAAATTTAAGAAACCAGGGAAAACTTTATTAATTTTCAATGGAGCGTCATCTCACTTAGATTACGCCATTGTTGAAGAAGCTGAAAAACATGACATAGTCCTTTACTGCCTACCAATCAATACCACCCATGAGTTCCAGCCCCTAGATAAATGAATACAAATTGCTGATGCTGCTCCATCTCCTTCTCCACGAAAGTGTCATCAAAGTGCTGTTTCACTAATCTCTCCAGCAGTTTTCCCAAGTTGGAGATTAGTGAAATCGGTCTGAATTCCGAGATGCTTTTAGAAGATGCCTTCTTCGGAATTGGTATTATCTTAGATACTTTCCAGCTATTGGGGAAGTAACAATTGTTTATACAATTGTTGAAGATTATTGTTAGCATTTCGATTGCCAACGGTGGCAATTTCCGGATTATGAAGTTCGGTATGCCATCTGTGCCACTGGACTTTTTATTGTTGAGTGACCGAATAAGGGCGTCTAGATGAAGCGGGCTGGTGTATATTTGCTGGTCATTTGGATTTCCAGCTGGATTTTCGCGACTAAATTCTGCCATTGGTGAGGTATTTTGTGTCTCAAAATTTTCTACTTCAGTTAGGACTTGCCTATGAAAGTTAGGTAGATGAAGTAGAGGCGAGCTTTTGAAGGTTGACTCAAAGTAGTTGGCGAAGGCACTGCTTTTCTCTTCAGGAGAATTTAAGCAGTTGTTGCCATCGAGAAGTTTTTCAGGGACATGGGCTTTCCTGCTACATACTTTGTTGATTTCGCTAAAAGCTCGCAGACCTGACTTAGTAGCTTCAACCTCTCGCGAAATTGTTCATCGACATTCCTACGGGTTTGCTCGTCAATGATTGTCGACAGACACCTAATTTGGGAGAGCAAAGATGAATATTCCGGGTTCTGTGTATTCAGATTTCGCCGGTAAATTCTGTTCAAGGTTTTCTTTAACTTTTTCCTATACTTGAACAGTTCTTGGATTCTGGGCGGAAGTGGATCAAAGCTACTATTTTAGTTGGCCCCATTTGTGTGCTTTAATTCAAAGAACCCTAAATTCGCGCTATGCTACACGTCCATACCATCATCCCTCGCATCACCTTCAGTTCCTCCCTTCCCCCCTCATGGAAAATCTCTTTACCACATACTTTTTTTTCAGGAACTTTACCAATAGTCCCCTACAATAACATAGTCAATTTCAACTTACCAAATAGTATTTTCAAAATTTATTCAGGTTTTTCTTTTCGTCTGCACAAATAAAATTCTGTAATTTTTATTAATTTTTGTTTTCAGATAATTTGCAAGAACTTTATGAATAGTTCTGTGCAATATTTTTAACACAAAGTAAGATTTGATAACTATTATTAATTTTTGTTTTCGATAATTTGCAAGAATTTTATGAATAGTTCTGTGCAATATTTTTTTAACACAAAGTAAAAATTCGATAACTTTTTTAATTTTGTTTTCGATAATTTGCAAGAACTTTATGAATAATTCTGTGCAATATTCTTAACACAAAGTACGATTTGGTAACTTTATTAATTTTGTTTTAGATAATTTGCAAGAATTTTATGAATAGTTCTGTGCAATATTTTTTTAACACAAAATAAAAATTCGATAACTTTTTTAATTTTGTTTTCAGATAATTTGCAAGAACCTTATGAATAGTTGTACTGCCGGTAGTTAGAGCGTACATGCAATAAATGAGGAGTGTGGTGAAAACTATGCCACTGGTATAAAGCTAGTGGTTTTATTGGTTTATTCACTGCACTAAATGTGTCAAGTTCAATAAATAATATAACTTGAGAACGACAAATTATATATATATATATATATATATTTTATAATATAAAAACCTGAAACCAATATTTAATAAATGATTAGAAAATGAATTTGATTTATAAAAATGTTGCAATTGACTTGCACTCACCTGATCAATATATGGCAACTGATTAGCTTGACTTTAAGGTTGGGTGGGATTAGGATATATTTTATTCCAGTCGATACCCAGAATAAAATGTTTGTATTAGTAATTGTCTTATTACAGTCGATACCCGCAATAAGACTCTTTATTACAGTCGCTACCCGCAATAAAGTAGTTTGTTAGTATATTTCTTTTTACAGTCGAGACCTGCAATAAAGTGTTTTGTTAGTAATTGTCTTATTACAGTCGATACCCGCTATAAAGTGTTTTGTGTTAGTAATTGTCTTACTCCAGTCGATACCCACAGTAAGACTCTTTATTACAGTCGATACCCGCAATAAAGTGGTTTTGTTAGTGATTGTCTTATTACAGTCGATACCCGCAATAAGACTCCTTATTACAGTCGAGACCCGCAATAAAGTGTTTTGTGTTAGTAATTGTCTTACTCCAGTCGATACCCACAGTAAGACTCTTTATTACAGTCGATACCCGCAATAAAGTGGTTTTGTTAGTAATTGTCTTATTACAGTCGATACCCGCAATAAGACTCTTTATTACAGTCGAGACCCGCAATAAAGTGTTTTGTGTTAGTAATTTATTCTTATTGCAGTCGATACCCACAATTAGAATCTTTAGTTTAATTGCTATCCAAAATAAATCCTTAATCCAGTCGGTACCCAGACTAAATTCTTTATTTTAGCAGTCAATTAAATAATGCAGTTATATGTTAATAAAATGTAAAACACTGGGAGAAAACACTAGGAAAATAATACTAGGAAAAATAAATCGCCAAGTTAATCACTTCACTGCCAAATTATAAAAGAGATCGAATCAAGTCACACTGCTGCTTATATATATATAGCCATGGATTGCGCACGGCATCAAAGAACGGCATTCAAAGGCGCATGACAGCAATAATTGGCATAGCAGCTGAAATGCAACCATATATATAAAAAACAAAGAGAGAGAAAAAAAAATTGTTTGTGAATTACTTCTATCCAATCTGGAATTTATTGCCTATTCAAACAATTTTTTTTGTACAAAAAAAAATAGATGTTCATGTCGACTTACCAAGTACAGATGCGCAGTATAATCCCGTGTACCTTTGTTTCTAGCTGGCTCACTTTTATCCCGCGTTGATAAATTAAATTTCTGATGGATTTTCTGGTTAGGTTAATAAAATTATCATCATGTGAGACTGTCGTGTAGTGCCCGTGTGCAGTTAGCTGGTTTCCTTTACTGCGAAATTGTTATAAATTCTACGTGATACTCAACCTTTTTTTTGTTTTAGTTTTTCAGTATATAGGTGTGTTGGTATGCAAGTTTGCTGATTGAAATGATATTTATTTTAGATAATTTGCAAGAATTTTATGAATAGTTCTGTGCAATATTTTTTTAACACAAAGTTCCATAACTTTATTAATTTTGTTTTCAAATAATTTGCAAGAACTTTATGAATAGTTCTGTGCAATGTTTTTTTAACACAAAGTAAAATTCGATAACTTTATTATTTTTGCTTTAGATAATTTGCCAGAACTTTATGAATAGTTCTGTGCAATATTTTTTTAACACAAAGTATGATTTGATAAATTTATTAATTTTGTTTTACATAATTTGCAAGAATTTTATGAACAATGCAATATTTTTTTAACGCAAAGTAAAAATTCGATAACTTCATTAATTTTGTTTTCAGATATTTTGCAAGAACTTTATGAATAGTTCTGCGCAATGTTTTTTTTAACACAAGGTAAAATTCGATAAAATTATTATTTTTGTTTTAGATAATTTGCAAGAACTTTATGAATAGTTCTATGTAGGGCTGCCATCCGTCCGGGTTTCCCCGGATTTGTCCAAGTTTGGTTGGCGTCCGGGGAGAGTGCGGGCGGGGTTTTCTATACTGTCCGGGTTTTAAAATTTTGGAAACCAATTAAGTAAAAATTTAATGTTTTGTGTATGTACGGTTTAGTTGATAATGCCGACAGTCAGACCGACTCGACTCTCACTCGTTCTCCTTTCTGGTCCCAGCCAGTCTTAACTCAGTAACGAAGTTAGCAGTACGACAATTGCTTGTGTAACTTGCCTTGTGTACCTGTGTTTGTTTTATGTATATATTGTTAGAAAGAAAGTGAAAAAGCTTTGAAAAAATTTATGCAAAAATTTTACGGGATAAGGGACCACATAACAAATTGTGATTTTTTTTATTGTTAAATAACCAGCCACCTATTGACGAAAACATTTCTCTTCTTTAAAGCCATTACTATCCCAACTTGAGACCTCCGTCTGTTCGTCTGTCCGGCCGTCCGCGAGTCCGTCCGCACGAATTTGCACACAGGCTTTAAAAAAAAGTAAATTTAAGTTCGAAAATGGGACAAATTGTAGCGAATTGCCCCTTCGCTACTTCAACTTCGTTCACATGTTTAATTCCGCATAATTCATATGTCATACCCCGGTTTACGTTGTTAAATGGTTCCAGAAAAATGCGACGTTAACCGAAACAACGTTATACGGGACAATTAAATATCCTGATAGAAAAAATACTGCTAATATACCAATTTACATAATTAAGAAATATTGGGGCATTTATTAGGGATTTAAAAAATAAGGATTGTGAAAATTAGATTTGAATTCTTTATTATTTTAAAATGATCTTATAATAAAATCAATTTTTTGTTTAATTAAATATAAAAATACAAAATCTATAGTATGTACATTCAAACCTTAAAAAATTATTAAATTCATTTGAAGAAACACTTGATTACTATTATTATAGGGAAAATATATAAGAATATAAAATTCAGAAACTAATTTTTTTTTATTAAATCAATTAAAAGTAATAAAAAACATTTATTGAGCTTACATGCTCTCTTCAGACGATTCGCATGAATAACTAAAAATAGTTATTGCGGATGACCCACGGCTAGTCGTTGGTTCAACGTTCCTCGTCGCGTTATTAAAATATTGATACAATGTAACCTGTACTGAAGGCTTCTTTTTTGTTATTGTACAACTCTCTATATGATCTTACCACACTATCAATTTCTCTGTTTACTTTGGAGCATCATTGTAATATGGATCACACCTTTCAAATATATATTTAGCTTTCTCGAGATATGTTAATGCATCCTTAAGTTCCTCCATTTTAAAAATTTTAGTCTCAGCTCCATCCGTATCATTTTCTTTATCCTCCAAATTATTTTTGTCCAATTCAATTAGCTCTTCATTTGTTAATTCGGTATTATGAGATTTAATTAGCTCCACAATATCATTTTGATCCAAATCGGTAAAACCCAGACGGGAAGACACAATTTCCTCCTGAATATCAGCAGTAGTTTCTACAAAGCTTCTGAAATCATCAGCGCATTCTGGCCATAGATTTTTCCAAGAACCGTGCATGAAATTTAGGGAAACTGCATTCCATGCTTCTTCAATTAAATTGATTGCTTTTGATATATTAAACTCTTTCCAAAACTGTTTGAGATTCATGCCAGTGTCACCATCAGTGGCATTTAGAGCTTGGGAAAATGAAAACTTAATAATAATGCTTAAAATTAGCAATTGCACATTGATCCATAGGCTGTAATATTGATGTTGTATTCGGGGGCAAAAATACAACTTTAACCATACCTTCAGACAGTTCATCTAAGTCTTTTGGATGGTCAGGAGCATTATCTAGTATCAGTAATATTTTATTTGCCAGATTGTTATTGGTACAAAACGTTTTGACGGTAGGACACAAATATTCAACAAACCATTCCTGGAAAATTGATTTAGTAACCTAAACCTTCTTCTTTGCCTTCCAAAATACTGGCAATCTGTTCTTAATACACCCTTTCAGAGCCTTACGATGTAGGGAGTGATAAACCAGTATTGGTTTAAGCTTGAAATCACCTGTGGCATTACCTCCAAGCAGTAAAGTAAGCCTATCTTTTGCAGGCTTATGTCCAGAAATTACCATTTCATCTTGCGCAATAAAGGACCTGGTTGGTATTCTTTTCCAGAATAGTCCAGTTTCATCAACATTAAATATTTGTTGGGGACTGTAACTACCTGTTTCGACTATCTCTTTAAATCTGTTCGGATACTTGAATGCAGCTTCTTTGTCAGCACTAGCTTCTTCTTCTAACAATTTAACATTGTGAATACCAGATCTTTTTTTGAATCTATCAAACCAACCACGGCTTGAACTGAACGTTTGTCCTTCGCAAGTGTCCCCCATTATATTTTTTAAATCATCGTAAATATGAATAGGCTTTTCTTGAATTAACATTTAACTTAAAGGCATGTTACGTTGTGTCTGATCTTTAATCCATATCAGCAAAAGTTTTTCCATTTTTACCATGATAGTTTTCTAGATTTTATCGCTTTTGATTTAATAGATACTGCATCTATGACATATTTTTTGTATTTGTCCTTATCTTTAATAATGGTTCTTATAGATATTGGTGGAATACCAAGATGTTTTGCTATATCCACTACTCGTTCACCAGTTTCAACCCCCGTTTGATGACATATAGTTTAACCTTTAAGGCTAAATGATTTCTTTTAATTTTCTTCGCACTAGCAACATTATTGTTGGGCATGATATATACTGTCAATAAAATATGAAATTTAGTAGTGGTGACTACTTTCATACACGTATAAAATATACTTACTTGAATATGTCCTACTACTTTTCATAAAAGAAGGACACAAAACACAACTAGCTAAATTATCCTTGCACAAACAATAACTAAAACAAACTTCGGCAATTGGAAACAAATGAAAATTAATATACAAAACAAATTTTCAAATACCACCGCCTGCTTAGCATTAGTATAGAAAATACGTTACAGCGAAGCAACAGGACGTTACAGTGGGGTATAGTTATCATAGCGAACCGACGTTACAGCAAAACAACGGTGTTCGGGGCAACGTTAACCGGGGTATGACGTAGATGTTGTTTTTTTTCACACCAGCCCATTGTAAATAGAGTCCATGGTAGGTTTCTTGGTTTCGAAGTTCCACTTCTGAGCTAAACTAAAACGCGCCATAGTTCTTGCCTGTCGATCTCTCCCCCATATTTCTGAATGCTCAATTTCATGCCCTAAAAAGGCAACTTTATTCAAAACATTGGAACAATTTCCATGACGTCAGGTCCCGCACTCTTCGATCCCAGTGGATGAAGTGAAAAGAATTCAAGTTTGAAGTGTCGAAAACAAGAAGACGCTAGCGGTGATTGGTTGCGGGTGTTGGTCATGGAGGAGGGTGAGAGTTTCGAAGGGGAAGGAGAATAAGAATAAAAAAAAAAATAAAGAATAATTCTGTTGTCTCAAGGGGGGAAGGAATGTTATATACCTAGAAATGGGCATTAAAAGGGGCCAGAAATAAAAATTTGAATTATTAAAATATTTCACGAAAAAGTTCATATAAACTAATCATGCTTAAAAACATGATCAGCTTATCTATCCAATCAGTGAAGAAAATTGCATCAGCAATTTTTTCCACATACCATTCGTTTCTACAAAATTATTCCCATTACAAATTTTGCTGAAGGCAAAATTTGTCAGTAGAAATTTTTAAATTAAGCCATATAAAACAAAAATTACAATATGTATGTACAAACGTACATACATATAAAAAAAAAAAGCTTTCACGATCAGAAATACGCGCCGCGAAAATACATTATATGCATACGCGCGCCGCAATTTCAATCCACGGGACGGATAGCTGATGTTTATAAAAACATCAAATTTGAAGCCTCCGTCCAACGAAAAATATTCTGGACTTGTTTTGTAACGAAGTCACATGCCTATCACCTATACTACCATCCCATTTTCCCCATCTATAGGCAATATAGTAAGAATCCATCCAAATTCCTATTATCTACATGATTTATTTCTCTATCATACACTCACTGCCACTGCGCCGGCATACCACACAGATACTGATCGAAGAACCGGCAGTGGGAGAATAGACAAAGGTAGTACTGCCAGGTCTATTACACACTGCACTACTACTGACCGCGCATGTATAAAGGGGCCTGCCGCTGCCGGAAATCAGTCTTCATCGACAGCTCGAGCAGAGCAGAGCTCCAGGTCCAGCTACTACCAGTAACCAGATAAAATCCGAGTCTTGATCACGAGCTCGACCAGAACAGAACTCCAGTACCAGCACCAGTCAGAGACCAGATCAGACCAGACCAGAGGAAATATAATTAGAACCAGATCACCAGTAATCAGTCAGTTGCTTCCCAGCAATCAGACTGTTAAGATCTCCCGAGTATGCGTGCTGGTTCTGCCTAAGGCGTGCGTACGATTTTCGTATTGGCCTAGGACAGAATATTCGCACACTATTCTATCAGTTATCCGTCCCCGTGCTGTTTCTGCCTAAGGCGTGCGTACGATTTTCGTATTGGCCTAGGACAGAATATTCGCACACGAATTCCCCGTCGACCTGTTTCCGTGCTGTTTCCGCCCAAAGACGTGCGTACGATTTTCGTATTGGTCTAGGTCAGAATATTCGCACACATCTACCCGATATTCGCCCCGTGCTGTTTCTGCTTATGACGTGCGTACGCCTTTGTACTGGTCTAAGCAAGAATATCCGCACTTACACTCATACTAAGGCACCTGATCTCGTTATATACTCACTAGGGTATACGGAGTGTGAGTAGAGTATTAAAGCGCAATCCTAAGTAACCCGACGTTATACAAATTGCAAGAATATATCAGATGGATTATAGACCATAATGACAATAGTGAATTAAATATAGTATAACGACCGTGAATTACATTAGTGAATAATAAACTAGACTTAATAGTGAAGTAATAATGAACTATAACCTAGAATACATAAGTGTAACAAGATAAGACATAGTACTAAACTAGTATTGTTAGGAATAAGCCACAGTGAAATAAAGAAAATATATAAAATTACCCAAGTGTATTATTAGTAACACCAACGTCGAGGAACCCAACTCTGGACTACTCCCGAGCTATTCGCACACTAGCGCACTCGACGTTACATAAATTGGCGCCCAAGCAGGGACTCTATTCAATCGCTGAGGGAAATACCAGCAAGCCATCAGTGAAAGGAAAAGAGTACTACCGAAATTCCGATACAACCCAGACCAGTAAAAGAAGACAAAAATGAGTGAAACCGAGGGTTTAACTCCAAGTACTGTTTACTTGCTGAAAAAGGAAGACCTGTGCATCGAGTTAGAAAAGAGAGGTTTAAGTACACTAGGGACCGTATATGAGTTAAGAAAATGGCTGAGCGAGAAGCTCAAAGAAGAAAAACGAATTAGAGATATTCTAAATAATATTCTACCAGGAATAACGACCGTCATAGTAGCTACAGCTACTACGACTACTGCAGTAGTAACTACAGCTGCTATGACTACCGCTACAATGACGACAACCAGCCACATACCAATAACAGCTGTTCTTTCCTCGATATATAATAACGATAGTTCTAGCAAAACCACGCTCCCATCATCATCATCAGTGTATACAACACCTACAGACTCGAGGGCACAAATAGCAAATAAGTCGACTACCGCCCAGCAATCACCGCCAGCCAGTCATGTGAGGAGTACAGAGCACTTATCGCATTCTGAAATAATGGATAAGGTATGTAAATGGAATCTAAAATTGGACCAGGGGAACGAACCATTGAGCTTTTTAGAAAGAGTAGAAGAGCTGGCAGAGTGCTATCAGATACCAACTGATCGGCTTTTACGGACATTGCCTGAGCTCTTACAAAAAACCGCACTCACGTGGTACAGGAACAACTGACAGAGTTGGTTAGAATGAGACGACTTCGTAGAAGATTTTAAAGCGTTCTTCCTCCCACCACGATTCGAAGTCAAATTAGCAGACGATATCCGAGCCAGAGTCAAAAACCGACCGAAAAAGCCAAAACATATGTTACGGCAATCCAGTCACTAATGCGTTGGCAACTGGACAGTTCACCAGAAGCAAAGTAATGCTGAATATACGAGAATTTGCTACCCGAATACAGACTATATATCCGTCCCCGAGATTTCAGTGGTCTAGCCGAGTTAGTCAAGCTAGCTGAAGAGTACGAAATGGTAAAAGAAGAGGAAAGGAAGTCAACACCAGCTAGATCTAATATACACGAAGGGAATCCCCTGAACAGAAGGCACAATACAGCATTTCCTGTAAAAATACAATATTCAAGAAACGAGTGTTGCTGGAAATGTGGACAGCGTGGATATACCAGAATAAATTGCCGAAATCCAGCAAAATTATTCTGCTCACGATGTGGTCAGCCTGAAGTATTGTCACAAGATTGCTCATGCAACCGGACCCAAAAGTTTCAGGGAAACGCAAGCGGGGTAGGCGAGAGACAAGGCAGCCCTGTACCCCCGACATCAATGCCTTAGAAGACCAGAAAGACGAACAACGCTACTTTATCACTCTCAGCATACTCAGGAGGAACTTTAGAGCCCTAATTGATACCGGAGCCAGCAAATCATTTATTGGAGAAGAAATAGCACACATGCTAAACACATCCAATATACCAGTGACAAAATGTGAGTTCCGTACGGTACTACCCGATGGCACAGAAGTAAATATAAATGTGTCATACGAATTACATGTTCAGTGGGAAGAATTCGGAGTAAAACATAGATTTTACTATATGCCCCAGCTGGCCGAGACTATCATAATAGGGATGGACTACCTACAGAAGGCTAACGTAAAAATGTGCCTCTGGGGGAGGATTGTCCCTACCGGAAAATCCGCACACGGAAAGAACGATGTATGCCATTCCCAATGAGTTGACAAAGAACCAAGAGCAAAGACTAACCAATCTCTTGACTAACGAGTTGCCCAGATTTGAGAGAATAACCCAACCAACCCATTTAATTTCACACAGAATACGCATGAAGAATGACGAACCATTCAAGCAGAGGTACTATCCTAGAAATCCAGCTATGCAAGCGGTACTCGACACAGAAGTCAACGAGCTATTAAAGAACAATCAAATAGAACCATCCAATAGTCCATATAGCTCACCGATTGTCTTGGTAAAGAAGAAACAAGGAGGGTGGAGGCTTTGCATCGACTACCGCCAGCTTAACGAACGGTCAAAAAAGATGCATACCCACTCCCACAAATTAATCATATTTTGGATAAACTGAAGGGAGTCCAATACATCTCCACCATCGACTTAAAGCAGGGCTACTGGCAAATACCTCTAGAGAAAGAAAGTCGACCATATACATCATTCACTATCCCAGGAAGAGGCCTATTTCAATGGAAGGTTATGCCTTTCGGCCATCACTCTGCTCCTGCTACATTCCAGAGAGCACTAGACTGAGTCATTGGACCAGAAATGGAACCGTACGCATTCGCATACCTAGACGACATAATTGTAGTGACAAAAATATTTGACGACCATCTATTCAAATTAAAAGAAGTCTTCAACAGGCTTATACAAGCCAACCTAAGGGTCAACCCAGAAAAATGCGAATTCTTGAAAACCGAAATAAAATACTTAGGACATGTGCTAACCCGACATGGTATTCAGACGGACCCAGATAAGGTCGTAGCCATAAAAGCAATACCAGCCCCGAAGAATATTAAGGAATTAAGAAGGTTTCTAGGCGTCGCTTCCTGGTATCGCAGATTCGTCCTATCTTTTTCCGAACTCGTCGCACCGTTAAACAAGCTATTACGGAAAAACAAGAAATGGATATGGGATACAGAACAACAGCAATCATTCGAGGCTATAAAACATCAGCTCACCGTCGCACCAGTCCTCGTCTGCCCAGATTTCACCAGCCCGTTCACGCTTCAGACTGACGCAAGTCAGGAAGGGCTTGGGGCAGTACTCTCCCCAGAGATAGATGGTAACGAACATGTTGTTGCTACGCCAGTCGTACGCTAAACGAGGCCGAGAAGAAGTATTCTGTAACCGAGAAAGAATGCTTCGCCGTCATATGGGGCATACGTAAAATGATACCTTATTTGGAGGGATATACATTTACTGTAGTCACCGATCATCAAGCACTCCGATGGCGCCACTCTATAGAAAATCCGTCAGGTAGATTGGCTCGGTGGACCCTAGAGTTACAACAATATGACTTTAGTATAAAGTACCGAAGGGGCAAACAAGACATTGTAGCCGACGCCCTCTTCCGCCAGCCACTACCAGAAGCCAACAACGAAGCATTCCTTATTACAATGGACGCCACTAGCCGTGAGTGTGCCTGGTACAAAAAACAGATGAAAACCGTCCAGGAAAATCCCGCGGCCTGTCCTGACTATACTATTAAAGGAACCCAATTATACAGACACTTCCATGATCCTACTACTTATTCGGACCACGACACCGGCTCAGAATGGAAACTTTGCGTTCCCGCATCATTAAGGCCAAGAGTACTAAGAGAGAATCATGATGACGTCACTGCGGGTCACCTCGGAGTCTACAAAACGATCGCTAGAGTAGCGAAATATTACTATTGGCCAGGACTGTTTAGAGATGTCGCAAAATATGTGCGAAGCTGTCACTCATGTCTAAAGCACAAACCTGTTCAACAACGGCCTGCCGGAAAGATGAATAGGACGGAAGCAACCGAACCATGGGAGATCGTCAGTTCGGATTTTATTGGCCCATTACCAAGATCAACGAAGGGCCACACCATGATACCAGTGTTCCAAGACAAATTTACTAAATGGACTGAATTCATGCCTATCCGAAACGCTACTGCCCCAGATTTGATTAGAGGATTCAAAGAGCGCGTTATCGGCCGACATGGTTTTGCAAAGGTCTTGATCACTGACAATGGGAGCCAATATACGAGTCGTATATTCACCGAAATGCTGAACAACCTACAAATGAAACACCGCCTGACCCCACCATACACACCACAGGCTAACCCTACCGAAAGAGTCAATCGCGTAATAAAAACAATGATCTCACAATATATTGACCAAGATCAACGCAAGTGGGATTCTTTCCTACCCGAATTGATGTTGGCTCTCAATACCAGTCAAAGCGATTCCACCGACTACACACCAGCGCTTCTCAATTATGGCAGAGAGCTTAGACTTCCTGCATCCCTGTATGGCGAGCAGAATACCGCCGAAAAGGACAACACAACGCCAGAATAAAATAAGGAAAAACTCCAAGCGATATTCGAACTGGTCAGAATAAATATGAGCAGGGCTTTTTCAAAACAAAGCCACCACTATAATCTTCGCCGCAGAACCTGGTGTCCAAAAGTAGGGACACAAGTACTATGGAAAGAGAGGTACTTCTCCTCACGAATTAAAAACTACAATGCGAAGTTATCACCAAAATATGACGGACCCTTCCGCGTGACGAAAATAATATCGCCAGTAATTGTGCAACTAGAAAATAATACAACAAAAGAAATCGAAAGAGTACACGTAAAAGACCTAAAAGAATATCACACTCGACCAAGTACAGCTAATTATCAGATAACATGTTTGTAACGTAAAAAGCGTGTATAATTCAAGCCAAGGTAAATCTATTTAGTTTTTTTTATATAGATAAAAATATTCTGTCAACGAAATTTTGCATATTTCTACTTTTCGAAGAAAGCGGGAGATGTAACGAAGTCACATGCCTATCACCTATACTACCATCCCATTTTCCCTATCTATAGGCAATATAGTAAGAATCCATCCAAATTCCAGTTATCTACATGATTTATTTCTCTATTCATGAGAAATAAATCATATCAAAATACATCAGCAACACCAGAGCCGATCACGCGGCCAGGGCATGACAGAGTATCATACACTCAATGCCACTGCGCCGGCGTACCAAACAGATACTGATCGAAGAAGCCAGTCAACCGGCAGTGGGAGAATAGACAAAGGTAGCACCGCCTGGTCTATTACACACTGCACTACTACTGACCGCGTATATATAAAGGGGCCTGCCGCTGCCAGAAATCAGTCTTCATCGACAGCTCGAGCAGAGCAGAGCTCCAGTTCCAGCTACTACCAGTAACCAGATAAAATCCGAGTCTTGATCACGAGCTCGACCAGAACAGAACTCCAGTACCAGCACCAGTCAGAAACCAGACCAGAGGAAATATAAGTAGAACCAGATCACCAGTAATCAGTCAGTTGCTTCCCAGCAATCAGACTGTTAAGATCTCCCGACTATCCGAGCTGGTTCTGCCTAAGGCGTGCGTACGATTTTCGTATTGGCCTAGGACAGAATATTCGCACACTATTCTACCAGTTACCCGTGCCCGTGCTGTTTCTGCCTAAGGCGTGCGTACGATTTTCGTATTGGCCTAGGACAGACTATTCGCCCACTATTCTATCAGTTATCCGTCCCCGTGCTGTTTCTGCCTAAGGCGTGCGTACGATTTTCGTATTGGCCTAGGACAGAATATTTGCACACTATTCTGTCAGTTATCCGTCACCGTGCTGTTTCTGCCTAAGGCGTGCCTACGATTTTCGTATTGGCCTAGGATAGAATATTCGCACACTATTCTACCAGTTATCCGTCCCCGTGCTGTTTCTGCCTAAGGCGTGCCTACGATTTTCGTATTGGTCTAGGACAGAATATTCGCACACTATTCTACCAGTTATCCATCCCCGTGCTGTTTCTGCCTACGACGTGCGTACGATTTTCGTATTGGTCTAGGACAGAATATTCGCACACAAATTCCCCGTCGGCCTGTTTCCGTGCTGTTTCTGCCCAAAGACGTGCGTACGATTTTCGTATTGGTCTAGGTCAGAATATTCGCACACAACTACCCGATATTCGCCCCGTGCTGTTCCTGCTTATGCCGTGCGTACGCCTTCGTACTGGTCTAAGCAAAAATATCCGCACTTACACTCATACTAAGGCACCTGACCTCGTTATATACTCACTAGGGTATACGGAGCGTGAGTAGAGTATTAAAGCGCAATCCTAAGTAACCCGACGTTATACAAATTGCAAGAACATATCAGATGGATTATAGACCATAATGACAATTGTGAATTAAATATAGTATAATGACCGTGAATTACATTAGTAAATAATAAACTAGACCTAATAGTGAAGTAATAATGAACTATAACCTAGAATACATAATGTAACAAGATAAGACATAGTACTGAACTAGTATTGTTAGGAATAAGCAACAGTGAAATAAAGAAAATATATAAAATTACCCAAGTGTATTATTAGTAACACCAACGTCGAGGAACCCAACTCTGGACTACTCCCGAGCTATTCTCACACTAGCACACCCGACGTTACAGTTTAAACAAGTCCATAATAAATGAAAATTTTTCTCAGGGTAGAAATGCAATTATGAATTTTCTACCCTGACCGACGGCTCTTGATCGCGATAAAAATGATCAAGAGCGCAGTCGAGTTTTTTAAGCGAAACGAGTTGAATTTGAAATCAAAAAGAGCGAAGTTGAATTTTAAAGTTTGAAGAAATAGTTGAATAAAAAGTTTCTTCTACGCGGCGGTAGCACGGAAGTTGAGTTTTAAAGTTTGAAGTAATAGCTGAATAAAAAGTTTTATCTACGCGGTGGCAGCACGGAAGGTGAATTTTAAAGTTTGGAGAAATAGTTGAATAAAAAGTTTTTATACGCGGGTGGTAGGGAAGTGGTGGTCGGGTACGGCAGATTTAAAAAAAGGGAACATTATAAAAGTTAGGAATATCCGTTAGAATGTAGTATGGTGGTTGTAAAATTTCAATAAGTGAAAAATTTGAGAAAAAAAAATAAAGTAAAGGTCAATGTAAGTTGTGTGTATTCAATCAGTGAATCGAACCCCAATTAAGGACTACCATCGCCAACAATAGGAGAAGAGTGGAGGCAGTGAGTACCAAAGTAAAATATATATAACATCTCAGGGAAGTTGTTATTATTTCTATTTGGGCGCTCTTATCTGAGGCATCCGATTACCTCCCTTTTCTTTTTCTTTTTTGGTGTTGATTTTGTATTGAAGACGTGACAAATGGGTACTTTGTTGCAGTCGGATGCTTTAGAGATTGACGTGATCTTCTCAAATGGATCATTCGAGTCTGATATCTTGAAGCGACCAGAATGTTGTTCACCACGACTGTGAATAATATACCCTATAAGTGTCCCGCGGGTATTACTAGTGTCGGATGCTTTAGAGATTGGCGTGGACCTCTCAAATGGATCATTCGAGTCTGATATCTTGAAGCGACCAGAATGCTGTTCACCGCATCTGTGAATAATATACCCTATAAGTGTCCCGCGGGTCTTACTAGTGTTGCCAACGTCATCTACGTGGTCGACGTGATGCCCAACTGGCATGGACCCGTTCGACTAGTTCTTCATAGAACCGGCCAGCGGCTCTTTACCATCCTGGGGGTGGAGGCCGTTACTGGGAGAATGTGTTGGGTGGACCTGCCGTTGTACCCCTACCACGGCCAATCCTGGGTTGGCGTTGGTAAGTTTGCGTATGCCTTTGCACTAGCTCATTTATTTTAACCTTTTGTTTTGTGTTTAGGTGCCACATTTCACATTACTGGGCGGCGCGGACTGTCGCATGCTGCCATCCGGTCTTCAATGACCCCATAGCCGCTATTATACGCCGGATCATGGCCCCCCCCTCTCAAGGATCAGCCGGACCAGCCGAAGATAGCGACAATGAGTAGGCCTGTCGCCCCTCTACTGCACTTCCCTTTTTGTTTTGTTTTTGCTAGCTATCCTATCTTTCTTCTGTATCCTTTTTACTTGTAAAAAAAAATATAACAAATGATAAAAAAAATAATAATAATAAAAAAAAATTCAACTTATGTTAATTTCTTTTGATTTTTATCCACCTCTGTTATTTTTCAGGGGTTTTTTTTACCGGAGGATTAAAAGGAAGACAAGGACACATAGCTTCAGCTTCCTTCTCTTTTGTTTTTTGGTTTCAGGTTAGGTCTAGGTCGGTTGGTCGGTTGGTCGGTTTTCGGTTGAGTTTACAGAATTTTGTTTGTTCTTTTATTTCCAAGTTTCTTACTTTTGTTTTTGGTTTACTACATACTCTTATTTATTTATTCTTTTATTTTTTTGCTAATAATTTAATTTTTATTTTCTAATTATTTGTTTTGATAGGAGCCTGGTGAAACTTATTCTGTCTTTAAAGTTTTTTTTCTTATTAACTATGTATTATTTTAAATTACATTTTACTATTTCTATGTTTATATACTACCCCCTTTTTTTTTGCATTTTATTTATATACATATAGTTTCATATTTATTTATGTCTACTTTTAAGGTAGTTTTTCTTTAATTTTATATTTAACTCTTTTTATATTGATATACTTCTGATGCGTTTTCATTTTAATTTGCTATTTTATGCATTTTTCGTGTACTTGAGGTTTAATTATTTGTTTTTCTTTCTGTTGCTGTTCAAGAAGGTACTGTATGATTTTTTATTAATTTTTTATTCTACGGCATTTTCCGTTAATTCTATAGTTTAAATCTCTTTACATGTTTTATTTTAAGTAATTCTAGTTTTCTGAAGGAATTCCCTCTGATCAAATTTCGGGGTTACCTTGTGGTTGATTTCTCTGTTGTCTCATCTTGATGACAACAGGGTGTAGATATTTTACTGCCACAACAATCATTATGGCCAGAACTAGTAGGCTCGTGAATGATAGAGAAGTTGTGGACAGAATATGGGAGTTTTTACTCGATACATTTTCTTGGTATTTAATAATTTAGCCACGTATTGGGCTTGCTTAGTTTGATTAGCATGTCCTTTTGGGGGATTTGTACTCTGGACCTGCATTCGGGCACTTCATTTAAAGGGTTGTATAGTAATTTAATGGCACATTCGTTGGATGTTGTCGCTTTGATTATAGGCGTGTTCAGCCGGCCTACATACGTGTTTTCTTCCAAATTACTTGTTATTTTCTTGAAAATTTTCATGTCCTCGCCTTTTAATAGGAGAAATTCCTGAGTTTTTGCGCTATTGGCTATGTATGAATAACCAGGATCTGGAATTAATGAATAATTTGATGACTTGGGTACAGGATAGCATTGGATCTGTTGTAGCCTCATTTTTGGCAGATTAAGAATTGGGAGAGTAATTCTCACCACCAATTTGTTCTGCATAAGGAGTGATTGGGCTCCTGCTGTTTGGTAGAGGACGACTAAACAATTCTGATCGTTAGGACAATACGAAGTTGTTTTGCGATATTTCTCCAGTAGATTTTTGGGAGACATTAGGACTGGATGAATATGATTGGTTCTACTAGCCATTATTATATCCAGAAGGGCTTGTTGTCGATATTCAACTTCGATGATTTGGAGTAATAAGCTTAATATAATCTCTTGTCTTAGTTGCCTCCTAGCTAAATCGTCGGCCACATGGTGGAGATCGTTTATCTGGTGTGGTATTTTTTGTTGTCTGTCTATTAAGATAGCCAGCGGTTTTTGAATCTTTTCCAAGGTAGATTTTACAACACTAATTTGTTGTTTCTCTAGCTCGGCTAGGGCTTGTGTATTCGATTCAAATTCTTCTAACCTGTTGTAAATTTCTTTTTCGTTGTTATTGTCCATGGTCCCAAATAGGTAGTGCATTGCGCTGCCTATTCCGTCGAACAATGACCTAGTTTTACGTTTTCTTGGAACCAGTTCTTTAATGGTTTTCGTTCGTTTTTGGACACTGTCTATAATAGCGTGTATGTGATGCTGTTGTATGTTGCACAGATCTCCTGAGTTTGTTATATTTATGCAGAGTGTATGCACTAAGTGCTCTGCATATTCTGCTAGCTTTATCTGGGTATCTAACTCGTCCAAATCTATCTCGGTGAGGACATTCTAGGTGTCATGATATACCACGAGGTTTCCTAGGTCCTCGGAAAATATACCCGAGCTGGGTTATTACATAGGTTTTTTTCAGCGATTTCTCCTGTTGTGTACTGGATGAGGATGGCTATTATAATTAATTGTAGCGCCATTTCTGTGGGCAAAACGGAGGAAGAAAATAGTCCTTTAAGTAGGGTCGTACTTTTGTTGTGCCGTTTTAAACTGGGCAGTGGAGTGACTCTACCGCAAATGTTCCTGAGGGAGGTATTGATATTAAGTAATTAAGGTATTCTATTAAGGGTCTATTAAGGCTCCATTAGACTGTGGGTGGTATGCTGAAGTCTGTTACTTCTTTACTTTTAGAAGCTTACATATTCTTTTGAATAGCTCACTCAGAAAATTTGTTCCCTGATCGGTGAGTATTCTTTTGGGTATGCGATAGCGCGTAACGATTTCATCAAATAAAACTTGCGCTACTGTGACTGCTTCTGCATTAGGTATTGCATACCAGTCGGAAGGTCAAGATATATTTGTTACCTGATGTAGTCTCTTCTAATGGACCTACAATATCGAGGTAAACTTTGTCGAACGGTTGTTCTGCGAAGTCCGTGATAACCATTGGCATTTTATATTGTGGAGATGCTTTCATCGTCTGGCACTTTGGGCATTTTTTAATGTATTTCTTGATATCTTATGCGTTTGTACGTTTTTATGGCACCTTGATGGCCACCAAATGTACTCGGGCTTTACCGTTAAGGTATTGACTAAACTGTCTTCCTTTAATACTTGAGGGATGCGACTTAGTGCATCGGCATTAGTGTTGTACTTCCTTGGTTTATATTCGATGTTGTAATCGAATTCAGATAATTTGTGGTGAAATCTCACCAAAGGGGAAGTAGGGTCTTTCACATTGAAGATACCTTTGAGAGGTTTATGGTCAGTATAGACCGTGAATTTCCGGCCTTGAAGATAGCACCTGAAATTCTTGGTAGCCCAGACAATAGCCAATAACTCTTTCTCTATAGTAGAGTAATTTCTTTCGGATTTGTTTAATGTGCGGCATGCGTAGGCAATGGGCTGGTCCTTTCCGACTTCTCCTTGAGAAAGAACAGCTCCTAGAGCCTCGTTACTTGCGTCCGTAGTAAGATTAAAAGATATTGTAAAATCGGGGTAAATCAAAAGTGGTGGAGAAATTAAAGCATTTTTTATGCTTTGAAATGCTTCCTGGCATTTCTCTGTCCAAGTGAATTTTACATCCTTTCGGAGTAAATTCGTGATTGGAAGTACAGTTTTGGAGAAGTCTGGAATGAATTTCCTGTAGTAATTGGCAAATCCTAAAAATGACTGAAATTGCCTTACTGTTCTTGGAACAGGAAATGTTTGGACGCAGGCCGTCTTACTTGGGTCTGGTAGGGCTCCTTCGCTAGGACATTTATGTCCTAGGTAAACAACTTCTCTTCGTAGAAAATGGCACTTCTCTGGCTGCAGTTTTAAGTTGTTCTCTCTCAACTTATTGAAGACTTTCCTCAACTTTTCGTTGTGGTCATTTAAATATTTACCATAGATGACAATGTCATCTAGGTAGACGAAACATTCGAGGCCTTGTAAGCCTGTTAGTACGAAATTCATTAGGCGTTGAAATGTGGCGGGGGCTCCTTTGAGCCCGAATGGCATACGCTTGAACTCATAGTGCCCATAACTTGTGCTGAAAGCAGTTTTATGTCATCTTTTTTGTCGACAAGAACTTGGTGATAGCCGTTGGCCAAATCGAGCGTGGTGAAATACCTTGGGTGACCTAGTTGGTCGAGAATATCCTCGATTCGGGGTAGCGGGAATGCGTCTCCAATTGTCTTTTCGTTTAATTTACGAAAGTCGACAACGACGCGCCACCTTTTTTCACCGTCAGGTCCCGCTTTTTTGGGGACAACTAGTAGAGGTGAATTCCAAGGGCTTTTACTAGACTGGACTATCCCGCTGTCTACCATTTCTTTTAGCTGCTCATTAATTACTTTCCGCTGTGTTTCAGGTAAGCGGTACATTTTTTGATAGATTGGTGCTTGATCTTGCACCAATGGAATATTATGCGTTATCGCATTTGTATAGGTGAGTTTGTCACCTTTGAGGAAGAAGATATCGTTATACTCTTCGCAGAGTTCTGATATCGAAATTTTTTCTTCCGCGGTCAAATTAGGGTCTAGGCTGAGTTCCTGCTCTACTGGATATACGCGGGTATTGCTTTATGTCGTCCGAAATCTCATAATCCGGGTACAGATATCGTACATGTTGTAAAATTGCTGATTTTTCAGCTGAACCTTGGGTTGCCTTTTTCTTCCTGTTTAACTGGTTACTTGTAGGTAGATGACGCTTTTGTGATTCCTTTTGAGGCTTTATTTCGTTGTTTTTCGCATGTTGCAGGGTATTTGCTTCCTGCTTTGTTGACGGCTGAGTTTGGTACACCTGTGTGGTCTTTGCCTTAGTTGTGTGGGATACTCATGCTCGTCGATGTTATTGCTTTTTGACCATGTAGAATTTTATGTGCTGTGTGACGGTGGAGTAATATGCACCTTTAGTAACGGCTTTAGCGACTCGCTACCATTCTTATATGGCCGTTGTTTGCTTAATAATGATTTATGCCTCGGGATTTTGGACGGAAAAGCTATATGCACTTTTTTGACAGGCTTTAGACACTCAGTTCCGTCTCTTGTGTTGTTTGATATTGCCTCTATATTTGGTAGTGGAAAGTGTATTCTTTTGTGGTCTTTTGTGTGCGTTAATGGGACTATTGTGTAGTCGCTTATTGTATATAGCTGTAACTTTAAGCTATGTATGACTACTTGATGACTGTTAGCGTTGAGAATACTAACCAGCACTAATTCTTCTCCAGACGACAGTAAACTATTTGCCAAGTAGACTCAATCGCTTATCTCTTCGGATAAACAGAGCATTTCTTCTTGAGTTTGTAACGGGACTGGGGCAACAATTTGAGAGCGCTCAGGTATGCAGATTGGTTCCTTAAAAGTAACCAATTGCTGCCTGATTTCATCGGTCTCTTGTTCGCCCAGACAGCTCATTTCACATTCCTTGAGTTCTTTGGAGCTTGGCAGCCAACTTTTCTCGTTTGAGAAGCCTTGAAGACACTGCAGGTAGATAGTTCAGCCTGTTTAGGCTCTACCTCTTCTGCAAGTGTTCTTACTTCGTCTGCATTTGCAGCATTTAGTTTGTCCGTTTCAAACATCAATGGCAAAGCTAATTCATCCGGATTAGTCTTCGTGCGAGGAAACCTTAGTGCCTTATTAGGACCCTCAACGTTACAGTTTTTTGGTAGGAAATCATTTCCCAGAAGTCCATCATCGGAAAGGCCAGGCAAGTTCTTTACGACATGAAACTTGCAGGGAATTTAGTTTTTGAAAGAGAAGTTTCCCTGGAAATTTCCCAGCGTCTTTCCGGTACCAAATGGGGTCTGAAGTGTGCATGTCTCATGTGGTTAATTGTGTTAAAATCTTTTAATGACCTTTTCTTTATTATTCTAACCTCAGCGCCTGTGTCTACTACTAGTTTAGTTTGGCCGTTCAGGCCTATGTCTAAAGGAAGTTTTACTGTAGCGACTCTGGAATCGGGCTGCTGAGGGGACCCTATTTTATTAGATGGGAGATTTATTGTCGAGCCGGGAAGTTTTGGGTCGACTGTGAGTCGTTTCCCTGACTCCGGGCTTCCCATTTACGTTTTTGTTGGCAGTTATTTACTGGATGTCCAGAACGACCACAAAATTGTTGGGATCTTGTGGAGCTCTTGGTCGTTGATTTGGTGATACATTGTTCTGTGAGGTCTCTGGAAACTATTGTTGTTTCTTCTACAGTCATGCACGTCATGATTATACATTTTGCAGTTCACACAGTACGGCGTATTTTTACGTTTCAGACAATTGGCGTATGCGTGGCCTCTTAAATTACAAAAACTACAAATGATTTTATTTAAATAGTTATTTTTATTGTTTACATTATAATTTTTATTAGGAAATCTTGGCTCCTGTTTGGTGATGTGTTTGCCTGTGTGAACGGCGGCTGCTGAACGTGACTATTTGTGTTTGAGAGGGTCTGAGGAACTTGAGCGTGGGGCATTATGCCTGGATTAAATACGCTGCGATTTGCTGATGAATTAATTTGGCTGAATTGTGCGGTATTTGGGGTTGTTGCGCTTATTCATGGGGTATTGTATTCTGTGTCACGTTTTGTTGAAATTGCCCTGAAGGTTGCAGGAATAGAGCACTTTGCTGGAGACGTTCCATGTCAAGTGGTCTTTGTACGAGGTCATCCACCGTGCCGTCTGTCATGGTCAGAAGATATTGGCATATATATGGGTTATTTACGCCTATCTTTAGTGCATTCTTTGCGAAATCTTCCAGCTGCGTTTTAACAGCTGGGGGCTCCGCATTTGGATTCTCCTGCTTCATTGTATAGTGCCAGCATTTACTTTACTCGTGTCGTGAAGGCTGTGAGGTCTTCTAAGGGATATTGCCTTGTAGTGATTAATTTATTTACCAGTTCCTGGTAAGTTTCCCTAGGCAAGTATGTGCGATTTAACAATTCTTCTACTTCTTTGAAAGTAGTGGGCATATTTGAGGCAAAAAGCTGGTAAGCTTCTCCTCGAAGTCTGGTGGGAAAGATTTGTAAAAATGCTGATAGTTCCTCCACCTAAATGCACTGAAATACCTGCCTGCAGCATCCTAGGACTGTTTGGAGCTCAAGGCTCAATTTTGGGTGCTGCTCTCCCGAGAAAAGGGGAACGAGCTGGGCAGTTAGCTTGGCGATTTTTGCGTAATCTGCCATGCTTAAATTGGGGATTCTGAAACAAGAGTTTGACACTTTTGGGGAGCTAGTTTCCTTTATGCTGGTTTCCAGAAGGGAGTCGCCAAGCCAGTTCAAAAGGATTTCACTCACTGTGGAATCACTAACACTGTCGTGGGCACTTTCACTTAAATCTACACTATTATTTTTATTTGTGACTTCGAGCGAGTGCGAGAGTTCTCCAAACTCCTTCAGGCTCTCTTTGAACTTTTCAGTGCTTTCTTTAAATTTTGCTATTTGCTCAAGCCTTCGTTCCCGAGACTTGGCAATCTGTTTGTCAATAGAATCGCACTGTATAACCGAAAGTTCGGAGGAGTGTCGCACTTTCCCTTCTAAATACTTTAAATATTTTTCTAAGTTTAAATTGGAAGGTCTTACTTGGTGGGGACCTGTTAGGATTGTCCCGCTCCTTAACGTGACTCCTCTTGTTGTTGAATTTGTTGGGGGTGTTTGGCTAGTACCCTCTGTTGCAGATATTGCTCCCGCGTTGCCTCCTTAGTTCCGGGACGGAACTCCGTGTGCGTCGTCCGGTGAGGAAGATTGTTGTGGAGTTGGTTGAAATGCTAAGATTTTTTGCGGCGTCTTTTGGTGGGAGCTTTCCTCGCTCATGGACCACCGTGTGTAAAATTTGCAGCTAGGGGGGCTTCTGCCGTCTTAATTCCCTTGGTTCAAAGGGGGGCTTATTGCCTTCTTCGAGGTCCCTCTCAATTCAGGATCGCTGATTTTGTTGCTTGAAGTTCTTTTGCTGCCGGGGGGCCCGTGGCCTTCTTAAATTCCCCTGCATAAAAGCTGAAAGGGGGGCACGTTGCCTACTTCGAAGTCCCTTCTAGCTCCGGATCACAGATTGGAGTGTATCTGATCTTCCTTCAGGTATCGCGTTGGAATTTTCCTCTTGATGTGGACGTCTATTTTTCCTGAGCTGGGATGAAGCCCGCTATTGCCCCACGTTGGCACTTTGTGCTTTGATGAGGGGGTGCCTGCGTGTTTTTCAAACAGAGGCAGTTAAAGCTGTCCAACCCCCCTTGGGGGCGATTACATCAATCTGATCTAAACTGATCAACCCCTTTTGTTTTTTGTATGATAGCGGCTTTTCAAGCTCTTATGTTTTTCTTGACTTGTGAAAAACTGGCTTCCACTATCCTACCGGCTGCGCCAATTGTTATATATATTTTACTTTGGTACTCACCGCCTCCACTATTCTCCTATTGTTGGCGATGGTAGTCCTTAATTGGGGTTCGATTTACTGATTGAATACACACAACTTACACTGACCTTTTCTTTATTTTTTTTTTTTCTCAAATTTTTCACTTATTGAAATTTTACAACCACCATGCTACATTCTAATGGATATTCTTAACTTTTATAATGCTCCTTATTTTTTACTTCTGCCGTACCCGACCACCACTTCTCTACCACCCGCGTATAAAATCTTTTTATTCAACTATTCCTTCAAACTTTAAAATTCAACTTCCGTGATACCGCTGCGTAGATAAAACTTTTTATTCAACTATTTCTCCAAACTTTAAAATTCAACTTCCGTGCTACCGCCGCGTAGATAACACTTTTTATTCAACTATTTCTGCAAACTTTAAAATTCAACTTCGCTCTTTTTGATTTCAAATTCAACTCGTTTCGCTTAAAAAATTCGACTGCGCTCTTGATCATTTTTATCGCGATCAAGAGCCGTCGGTCAGGGTAGAAAATGCATAGTTGCATTTCTACCCTGAGAAAAATTTTCATTTATTCTGGACTTGTTTTTCGTTGGACGGAGGCTTGAAATTTGATGTTTCTTTAAACATCAGCCACCGTCCCGTGGATTGAAATTGCGGCGCGCGAATACATATAATGTATTTTCGCGGCGCGCATTTCTGATCGTGAAAGCTTTTTTTTATATGTATGTATGTTTGTACATACATATTGTAATTTTTGTTTTATGTTTTAATTTAAACAATTTAGAAACGAATGGTATGTGGAGAAAATTGCTGATGCAATTTTCTTCACTGATTGGATAGATAAGCTAATCATGTTTTTAAGCATGATTAGTTTATATGAAGTTTTTCGTGAAATATTTTAATATTTCAAATTTTTATTTCTGGCCCCTTTTAATGCCCATTTCTAGGTATATAACACAGTCAGTGAGTGTTGTGTGGAGGAATTGGTTGTCTTTGTGACAAGTTATCTGAAAACAAAATTAATAAAGTTATCAAATCTTACTTTGTGTTAAAAAAACATTGCACAGAACTATTCATAAAGTTCTTGCAAATTATCTAAAACAAAAATAATAAAGTTATCGAATATTACTTTGTGTTAAAAAACATTGCACAGAACTATTCATAAAGTTCTTGCAAATTATCTAAAACAAAAATAATAATGTTATCGAATTTTACTTAGTGTTAAAAAAAACATTGCACAGAACTATTCATAAAGTTCTTGCACATTATCTAAAACAAAAATAATAAAGTTATCGAATTTTTACTTTGTGTTAAAAATATTGCACAGAACTATTCATAAAGCTCTTCCAAATTATCTAACACAAAAATAATAAATTTATCGAATTTTACTTTGTGTTAAAAAAACATTGCACAGAACTATTCATAAAATTCTTGCAAAGTATCTAAAACAAAATTAATAAAGCTATCAAGTCGTACTTTGTGTTAAAAAAATATTGCACAGAATTATTCATAAAGTTCTTGCAAATTATCTAAAACAAAAATAATAAAGTTATCGAATCGTACTTTGTGTTAAAAAAACATTGCACAGAACTATTCATAAAGTTCTTGCAATTTATCTAAAACAAAATTAGTAAAGTTATCAAATCGTACTTTGTGTTAAAAAGATATTGCACAGAACTATTCATAAAGTTCTTGCAAATTATCTAAAACAAAAATAATAAAGTTATCGAATCGTACTTTGCGTTAAAAATATTGCACAGAGCTTTTCATAAAGTTCTTGCAAATTATCTAAAACAAAAATAATAAAGCTATCGAATTTTACTTTGTGCTAAAAAAACATTGCACAGAACTACTCATAAAGTTCTTGCAAATTAGCTAAAATAAAAATAATAAAGTTATCGAATCGTACTTTGTGTTAAAAATATTGCACAGAACTATTCATAAAGTTCTTGCAAATTATCTAAAACAAAAATAATAAAGTTATCGTATCGTACTTTGTGCTAAAAATATTGCACAGAACTATTCATAAAGTTCTTGCAAATTATTTAAAACAAAAATAATAATGTTATCGAATTTTACTTTGTGTTAGAAAAAAAAACATTGCACAGAACTATTCATAAAGTTCTTGCAAATTATCTGAAAACAAAATTAATAAAGTTATCGAATTTTTACTTTGCGTTACAAAAATATTGCACAGAACTATTCATAAAATTCTTGCAAATTATCTAAAACAAAATTAGTAGTGTTATCAAATCGCACTTTGTGTTAAAAAAATATTGCACAGAACTATTCATAAAGTTCTTGCAAATTATCTAAAATAAAAATAATAAAGTTATCGAATTTTACTTTGTGTTGAAAAAACATTGCACAGAACTATTCATAAAGTTCTTGCAAATTATCTGAAAACAAAATTAATAAAGTTATCGAATTTTTACTTTGTGTTAAAAAAATATTGCACAGAACTATTCATAAAATTCTTGCAAATTATCTAAAACAAAATTAATAAAGTTATCAAATCGTACTTTGTGTTAAAAAAATATTGCAGAGCACTATTCATAAAGTTCTTGCAAATTATCTAAAACAAAAATAATAAAGTTATCGAATCGTACTTTGCGTTAAAAAACATTGCACAGAACTATTCATAAAGTTCTTGCAAATTATCTAAAACAAAAATAATAAAGTTATCGAATATTACTTTGTGTTAAAAAACATTGCACAGAACTATTCATAAAGTTCTTGCAAATTATCTAAAACAAAAATAATAATGTTATC
Organism: Dioctria linearis; assembly: GCA_963930735.1. Lineage (NCBI taxonomy): Eukaryota > Metazoa > Arthropoda > Insecta > Diptera > Asilidae > Dioctria > Dioctria linearis. The sequence goes on along the minus strand of OZ005742.1, from coordinate 117,791,072 downwards.
GAATTTTACTTAGTGTTAAAAAAAACATTGCACAGAACTATTCATAAAGTTCTTGCAAATTATCTGAAAACAAAATTAATAAAGTTATCAAATCTTACTTTGTGTTAAAAATATTGCACAGAACTATTCATAAAATTCTAGCAAATTATCTAAAACAAAATTAGTAAAGTTATCAAATCGTGCTTTGTGTTAAAAATATTGCACAGAATTATTCATAAAGTTCTTGCATATTATCGAAAACAAAAATTAATAAAAGTTATCAAATCTTACTTTGTGTTAAAAATATTGCACAGAACTATTCTTAAAATTCTTGCAAATTATCTAAAACAAAATTAATAAAGTTATCAAATCTTACTTTGTGTTAAAAATATTGCACAGAACTATTCATAAAGTTCTTGTAAATTATCTGAAAACAAAAATTAATAAAAATTACAGAATTTTATTTGTGCAGACGAAAAGAAAAACCTGAATAAATTTTGAAAATACTATTTGGTAAGTTGAAATTGACTATATTATTGTAGGGGACTATCGGTAAAGTTCCTGAAAAAGTAGTATGTGGTAAAAAGATCTTCCATGAGGGTGGAAGGGAGGACCTGAAGGTGATGCGGGGGGTGATGGTTTGGACGTGTAGCATGGCGCGCATTTAGGGTTCTTTGAATTCAAGCACACAAATTGGGCTAAGTAAAATATTAGCTTTGTTCCACTTACCCAGGGTGGTTGGGTATAGGAGTTGGGCCTGATAAGGTCAAAGTTTGGAACTCCACAAACACCAGGAGTTACCCTCCATCTCTACCTTTCACCAGCATATGTTCTGTTTCAATGGCTCCACCGACTGGAATGTTGCATAGTTTGGTGGGGAAAGTTATATACGGCTTTATTTTTGTTTTGTTTTATACATTTCATCAATTCTTTTTTTGTCTGTCTGTCGGTAGTCTGTTCACCTACCCTCAATATTTAGTCCGTCCGTCCGTCCGTCCGTTATATTAATGACACAATGGGAGACAAGAACCTCCCCAATCCGACTGTCAGCTAGCGGCAAAAAAATGCTGGGTCGTCGCCCACAGAAGACCCCTAGATGATTTTTGTGACGGATGGTGCGCTGGCTACAGTAGCTGCTGATGCGCGGGTAAAGGTGGGCAGAGTGGTGCTGTCAGCGGGCATACCTCTTCGTTACAAATGGCGCCCAAATCTGGTAACTTGGTACTTCATATTTTTTTTCTGGTTTATTCTAGCATACTTTTATCGTTGTTTTGTCCTTGTTGGTCAATTGGCACTTCAGTCCTTAATTGCCGATTGATTTTTCCCTGTCACTTGGCATTTCTAACCAGCGGGGTTCCGTTGTGGTTTTGTTTTTTTTATTATGAGTGCTCAGGTTCCTGTTTTAGGAGCAGACTTTGTTGCTTAACCTGACTTACTTAATTTTGAAATTTTCAGTCTGACTTGACATTGTTCTAGTACTGGTCCGGTATTGTGCGAGCATTTCCTCGTTCTGTTGATAGTATCTATTGGACCTTTCAGTAAAAACGGCTTCTTTGACCACTCGTTTAGATCTTTATATTCGTATATACATATACAAATTGTGTTTTTTTTCTTGTTGTACTCGTCCGCTCGGTGAATTAGCAAGCTTTGTGTGCGCATGTCCGCATTCGTTTCGAAAACTAAGTTTCAGTTTGCACCTGGCTGTTTCAAGGTGAGCTAGTATTATCTGTGTGTTTCTTTTACTGATATTTTTGCTATTGGCTCATTCTTTGTATCCAGTTGCTCACCGAGTTCTCAACTGTTGGTGAAGGTTAAGTGTCGTTTTTGTTTTTGTTTTGTTTTGAAAGATGGAGATGTGATATTCGGTTTTTCTTCTTTTTTTCTCTTTGTTCCTCCCCCTCCCAGCTCTCTGTAAAAACTTGAATCTTATAGTAATAAATAATATAAATATATAATATTTAATAATCTAATCGTACACTATTAAATTTTTTTATAATATACTTTGCTTATAAACATATATCTTCATATTTGCCTTTACTTAAACAAATAACTTTGATTTTTAGTCGTTTTTTTTATATAATACGCCACGTACAAAAAAAAAAAAAAATTGTTGTGTGTTCAGTCCAGCTTCCAAATCTGGCTCACTGTCTGCTCGTGGGGAGTTCGCTTGGAACAACATTTCATGCTGCAAAGAACCCAAAAACAGAGCTGACGCATATTCTCAGTCGTACGATAGGGATGCAACCTCTCGGTTAGTTTATCAGTTTTAAGCCTACCATTTATTGGGGCGAGCTCAACGTTTATCTCAATCACCGTCTGTTGGTGATAAATCACGGGAAATAATTAATGATTTATTGAAGCTTACAACTTTGATTGAAAAACCTTAGTTGATAGAGTTGGACAGTGCAGTAGGGGGAGGATTTAGTAGTGAAAAGGAAAAAGTGATTTCGCCAATCTTAGCTAAAGCAAGTAAGCCCTCTTCTGGAACTATTCCAAAATCATGCTACACATCATTCAGAGATACATCGGTCAGTGGTCCAAGGGTATCACATCAACTGGATCATTCCAGTGAGTTATTGCCCCTAGTTATGTCACACGAAAAAAATTCTGGTACTAATGGTCAAAATCCATTGTCGACACCTAATGTCATATCTCATGATGCAATTACATGGGACGACATGAATTGAATGCCACAGCGTCACCTATACCATCTGTTCCGGGTGCTTTACGTTTAATGCCTACAAAAACTAGAAGACGAAGCCCAAATAGAAGTCACATGTTTAAGTGACGAATAGTTTTCAGTGGATCGCCTGGTTTGGATGTACTTGATTTTCTGTTTCGAATTGAATGGTTAGCTCATTTTGAGCCAGTCAGTGGTGAAGATTTGTGCACTGGATTTCATGCCTTGGTTTCTGGAAAGGCAGAGGATTGATATTGGCTATACTTACATAGCAATCCACTTCCAACTTGGGAAGAACTGCGTTCTGCTCTCATTTGTGAGTTCCAAAATCAGCATACTGATTATGAAGTCCGGAAGCTTGTTGAGACTCGTAAACAAGGAAGCCGCGAGTCTTTTAGTGATTTTCGTCTGGCCGTACACACATTAATTTGCAAAATGGAAAATCCTATTCCCGAAAAGGAACTTATAGAAATTTTACGTCGAAATATGAAACCCGCTATACAGGAAGTATTACTTATGCATCCTGTTAACAACATATTAGATCTACGAGACATTTGCGCCAAATTCGAGCGACTATGGTATGATATAGGGAATCCTCGTGAGGTTATTCCCCGTCGAGTCATCAATGAATTATATTCTGACAGTTTATATTGTTAAAGTAGTAACATAGCTTACGAGTCCGTTGAAGCTTTTCAGCCCAAAACGCAGCCTACTGTTTTAAGAAAGAGTTATCCTCCGTCCAATCCTTTACCATCGCAGCCGCGAAGTCTAAGGTGTTGGAACTGTTCTGTCGAGGGTCATGCATACCAGGATTGTCCATCATCCTACAGAAAAAATGTTTTCTTCGGCTGTGGTGCTGAAGGGGTAATAAAGACTAAATGTCGTGTTTGTTCTCAGGGAAACGGGATGCGGAGTCATATCGTTGCTGGGACTTCCCGGATTCTGACTCCGGCACAAATATCCAAACAGAGCACTTGCGTAGCGGCCTCAAATACAGAGCCCGAGAGGAACCGTTAGAAAGCCTAGCTTCTAATGGCTTCAAACTGACTGGACAGAACATTTTCTCTGAAATATCAAAAAACCAGTGGCTTAATTTATCCAACGTGTCTTATTCATCAGATGTAAATCCCTGTGAAATAACCTCTTTTACTCAAGATATTGGAATGCAGACCGTCACTGATTCTTCAGTTGGTGCTGAACTATACTATAACCCTGGTTCAAAGTCAGTATTTTCGTAGTTTAATTCTTCGGTTCACCAAGTTTACTACACGTAACTCGCACTCCAACTAGATTTTTTAAAATTCAATAAATGTTATAATTTGTAATTAATATATAATATATATATGCCTGATAATATTATATCAAAACCACAATTATAATTATAATTTATCTGCAAAGCTAAATTTAATATTGAATAAATGTGAAAGAATAAGTAAGATTAAATTAAATTTATTCTAGTGGATATCCAGAATAAAGTGAGGTTATTAATTCTGACTGCAGTCGATACCCACAGAAAGAATCTTTATTCGGTCGAGACCCGTAATAAAGTGGTTTATGTTAGTAAATTCCTTATTCGGTCGATACCCGCAATAAGAATCTTTATTCGGTCGAGACCCGTAATAAAGTGATTTATGTTAGTAAATTTCTTATTCGGTCGATACCCGCAATAAGAATCTTTATTCGGTCGAGACCCGTAATAAAATGGTTTATGTTAGTAAATTTCTTATTCGGTCGATACCCGCAATAAGAATCTTTATTCGGTCGAGACCCGTAATAAAGTGGTTTATGTTAGTAAATTTCTTATTCGGTCGATACCCGCAATAAGAATCTTTATTCGGTCGAGACCCGTAATAAAGTGGTTTAGGTTAGTAAATTTCTTATTCGGTCGATACCCACAATAAGAATCTTTATTCGGTCGAGACCCGTAATAAAGTGTTTTATGTTAGTAAATTTCTTATTCGGTCGATACCCGCAATAGAATCTTTATTCGGCCGAGACCCGTAATAAAGTGGCTTATATTAGTAAAATTTATAGCACTTAGAAATCACACTTGGAAATGTTAATAAAATTTAAAGCACTTGGAAATAACACTAGGAATTAGAATACCAACTTGATCACTGCACTGCCAAACTGCAAAAGAGAACGAGTCAAGTCAGATTCTGATTTATATAGCCAGGGTTGCTCATGGGACCAAAGAACGGCATTCAAAGGCGCATGGCAAATTGGCATAGCAGCTGCACTTCGTTTTCTATTGTTTAAAATGCAACAAAAGAAAAAAAAATTGTTTGTAAATTCTATTCAGTCAGAAATATTCGTGAATTTGTTCTAAATAGATTTTTATTTTCGACTTACCAAGTGCAAATGCATTGTACTACCCGTGTACTGTTGTTTCTGGTTGGCTCACTTCACTACAGCGTTGATAATTTGAACTTCTGATGATAATTTGCTTTAGATCGATAATAAAAAGTTACCATGCGTGAATGCAATGTACTGCCCGTGGACAGTTATCTGGCTCATCTCTCTGCGAAATTATTACAATTTAGACCTAAAATATTTGTTTCTTTAGGTCGGTATATACATGTGTCGACATGTAAATTTGCAGGTTTTAATGATATATCAGAATTGTGATGAATTCTGAACATACTGCCCCCTCTTGAAAGGATGCAATACTTTTCAAATATACAATACACCATACGATCTGTTGACAACTCCGCTGATCCACAATACCTAAGAATGCAGCAGAAGGTAACGAGAGCAATTTCAATAGAAAGAATATTAACTGAGCCCTTGTTGGAACAACGCAGAATATAAGCTGAAAGTGTTGAATGGAGTGAGAAGAAAACAACAAATTCTGTTATTATAGTTTATTTGAAAACTCTGATCTGGCCGCGTTCCATTTTGGGTCTTGAAGCGCTGTTTATATTTTTTAGAATTTTGAAGTGCCTTCAAAGACACTATGAAAATTTCTGTGTCTCCCGTTTCATGATTTGTTATGGTTAACTTAAGATTATCGCTGTCCGCTCCAGCAGGTAGCAGGTTTACGTCCTCCAATATCTTCACCTTAGGAGCTGGAGTGTCTGGTGTTGGACCTGACGTCGATATTCCTGAGACTATTGGTGGTTGGAGTGGTGTCTCCAGTGGGACTTCTTGTGTGGGAGCTGGAGTTTCGAATTCAATTCCGGAAGTGGATGATTCTGCTCCTTGTGGTTGGTGCTCTGGAGACGGTGGTGGTGATTTGATCACTTCAATTGTGGTTAATTCTTCCAATGGTGGATAGCGAAGTCGGCTGGCGAATTTTCTCGATCTTGTGGTCCTTTTGCTTTGTTTCACCTTTAGTTTGCTGAGCTGCTTTTCTAATTTCCATATTTCCTTGACTTCCTCCTCAATGCTTTTGCCTGGAGTCGGAGGCAATTCAACTTCCATCGTGTTATATTTATTTGGCGATTCCATGTTTGCGTTTATCATATTGAAATTCAACTGTGGCTTGATTTGAAAATTGCTCAATATTTAAAGAGGACTAACGGGTCTTTTTATCTTGCAAAACAAATTTTTTGTATAGGCGAAAATTTGTTATCAGTTGTAACAATCTATCATGCCACTTTGTTGCAACAATGCACGTTTGTTCAATTGTGTAAATAAAATGTGAATTTTGTTAAATTTTTTGTTGTTAAGTAGATGTGCGTGTATACTTATTGGACATGCAATTGGCTTAATGTTGGATTGGGAGTATGAATTTTGAAATTTTGCTAGGGAGATAAAGTTTTATTATTAAGTGTAGCGGTACTTATGACAACTTTGTATCAAGAATGCAGCTGTTAATGATTTTCTGAGGAATTAGATAATTTGTTTTTTTGTTTTTGCGTTTTATATGTGTATGGTTGTAAGCATGCGCTCTCGATTTTGGATACCAAATTTTGTGAGCTTTTGTTTAAATTTCTTCCCGAGAAAAAAGAGAAAAAAAAATATTTATGTCTACAAATGGAATGAATAAAAATTAACCTTTAGGTTAGTTCATAAGTGTTTGACGTTGAAATAAATTAAAAGAATTACTTTCAGTTTAAGAATAAATGTTCTATTTATACAAGACAAAAACAACTAAAATTTTGGAATGTCATTTAGCTTAAAGGAAGGATGGCTAGTTTTGTAATAGGTGTTTTCAGCACTCCATTCTGCGTTTTCATATCCATGCCTGGATGAAGTTCAATAATTCGTCCTAATACCCAACGACAGGCTGGTAAATTTGGTTCCTTGATAACAACTAGATCCCCAATTTTAGGATTGGAGGTTGGGTTTTTCCATTTTGGTCTATTTTGCAAGGAATTTAGATAATCGTTAGACCATTTGTTCCAGAACTGTTGTTGTAATAATTATATGTGGTTCCATCTTGTTATTGATGAAGTATTTGTCTCAATTATTGGTTCTGGTGGAGTTATCAATGATCTGCCGATTAAAAAATGCCCTGGTGTTAATATATCTAGATCATCTGGATTATCCGAAATAGGGCATAATGGCCTGGAGTTTAAGCAGGCTTCGATTTGAGCCAAAACGGTTGCGAATTCTTCGAACGTCAGTGAAGAATTTCCAAATGTGTGCTTTAAATGGAATTTTATCGATTTTACTCCTGCCTCCCATAGTCCTCCAAAATGTGGTGCTGAAGGTGGATTAAAATACCACCGGGTTCCATCCTGTGCTACCTTTGCTGCCATTTCTTCATTGGCTTGTTTCATGGCATTCTTAATATCCTTTTGCAGGATTTTGTCCGCTCCGACGAAGTTGGTGCCGCAGTCGGAATATATGTCCGTGCAAAGTCCTCGTCGACTGGAAAAGCGTCGAAAAGCTGCGATAAAGGCTGCTGCTTAGATCGGATACCGGCTCTATGTGTATGGCCTTGGTGGCCATGCAAACAAAAATGCATATATAGCCCTTGTCAAAACGATTTCCTCTGTGTTTGGACATTTTCAGATTCATGGGACTAGCGTAATCCACCCCGGTTTGTTGAAAGGGTCTTGATATATTTACCCTTGAAGCAGGTAGGTTTCCCATGATTTGGATTTTATTTAAAGCGGATTGTTTGAAGCAAGTAACACATTTGTGCAAAATATGTTTAACGGTTTTTCGTCCTTGTGGAATCCAGAATTCGTTTCTTAAAGTTCACAGAACTAATTGCAAACCTCCATGCAATGTTTTCGTGTGAAAGTGATTGATTATTAATATTGTCAAGTTGCTTTCTTTCGGCAATATTATTGGATGTTTTTGATTAAAGGGGATGTTGGCGTTTTGAAGTCGGCCAACCACACGCAATAACTCGTCCGGGTCTAAGAATGGGTTTAGAGACAAGATGTTGCTTTTGGTAGGTAGTGAAATGCCTGCCTTCAGTTGCTTAATTTCTTTTTCGTATGCAGTCTTTTGAGCTAACTTGATTAACGAATGTTTCGCTTGAATCATTTCGGATGGTTTTAGAAGCAATGAACTGTTACGATGAGTGTTGGAAATGGTCTTCTGGCTGTGGTTAATAAATCTGAAGCAATAAGCAATGACACGTTGCAGCTTGACAAATGTTGAGAATTTACAAAACAATTCATTGATGTCGGAATGAGTTGTAGTTAAACAGCTTACTTGCTTTTGCTCAGATTCGATAATATTGTCTGCCAAGGGTTTTGACTGAGGCCATTTTTCTTCAGAGTTCAATAGCCAGTGGGGCCGTGCCACCATATTTTGTGGGAACTTAAAGATGTAGGTTCAATGCCCCTGGAGTTACAATCGGCGGGGTTGTCAACAGACCGTACATGACGCCATCACGGAATATCAATCAGGTTTTGAATTTCAGCAATCCTGTTTGCTACATAGGTTTTGTATTTGTTCGGATGATTGTGAATCCAAGCTAGGACTATAGATGAATCCGTCCAAGCAAATATGGGGACTTTTTCAAATTCGAGGTCTGTTTTAACACGATTAATAAGCCTAGTTAAAAGTACAGCGCGACATAACTCGAGGCGAGGAAGTGTGACAGGTTTAACAGTGCTATTTTGGATTTTGCTATCAGTAAATTTACATGGACGTTTCCTTCGTGATCTATGGCGCGGATGTAAACGGTCGCCGAATAGGCTTGATTGGACGCATCGGAAAATCTATGTATTTGGCATGTACATAAGTCACTGGTGGTGCATACCCACCGTGGTATGTGTATTTTGCTGATGGTACTTAATTTTGCCTTAAATTGTCGCCAGTGGCGGTCAATGTGCGCAGGAATTTGATCGACCCATGAGCATCCAGAAAGCCATAAAGCTTGCATCAGAATTTTGGCTGTGACTACGATTGGAGATATCCAACCAAGTGGATCAAAGAGTGAAGCAATTTCTGACAAAACCGAACGCTTTGTAGAAATTCGATCTGCAAACTGTTTGTTTTGCAAAGTGAAGTGATCAGTTCCCGGGTGCCAATGGATTCCGAATGTTTTTACAGATTCATCGCTTCCAAACCGTAAAGGAAGTTGTACTTCCCTATGTTCTTCTGGGATGCTTGACAAGAGATCCGATGCATTGCTGACCCACTTCCTTAAATTGAATCCTGCTGACGATAAGAGGTTAATAAGCTGCTTTTGTATTTCCAACGCTTCCTCGATGGAATCTGCACCAGTGAGCAAATCATCAACATAAAAATCCCGTGGTATAATTCTGGAAGCTATATGATATTTAGCAGCTTCATCGGTGGCTACCTGATTTAAGGTTTTAATTGCTAAATATGGAGCTGGAGTTGTGCCGAATGTAACAGTGGTTAACTTAAAATCTTTGATGGCTTCATTGGGGTGGTTTCTCCAAACAATCCTTTGGTAATTTTGATCTGGAGATTGAACGTTTATCATTCGGTACATTTTGCTATGTCGGCTGACATCGCAAATTTGTACTTTCGCCATCTAAGTAACGTTGGGAAAAGTTCGGATTGCAGTTCGGGGCCTGTATGCAACTGTTCATTTAGACTTTTCCCATTAGAGGACTTAGCTGAAGCATCGAAGACAACTCGAACTTTGGTAGTTGTACTCTCTTTAATAACGACGTGGTGAGGAAGATAATAGCATTTATCTTTATTAACTTCCTTGTCAACTGCTTTCATGTGTCCTAATGATTGATACTCATTAACACAGGCTTTATATTCCTGATTAAGCTCAGGATTTTGCTGTAGTTTACACTCTAAACTATGAAATCTTCGTACAGCCATGCCACGAGAGTCTCCTAAGCTGGGACTTTCATTGATGAAGGGCAAACGGACTTCGTAGCGGCCGTTTGTGTCTCGAAAATGCGTTTTCTTGTAGAATTCTTCACAATCACGGTCTGCTCTAGATAATTGTCTTCCTGAGATAAATTCTTCGGCTTCCCAAAACCGTCGCAGAACTTTGTCCAATGAAGACTCTTCCTCGTAATACGCGTTTGCTGTTAACGCAGGCGCTTTAGAGATTGTGGAAGTGCTCTTTAGGTTCCCGAAAAGAATCCAACCGAGCGTACTATTTTGCGCGATTGGTGTTCCTGTAGGGCCTTTTCGTAATCCTTCTAAGAGGATTTCTCCGTATACGTCCGCTCCTAATAGCAGGTCGATTTTTCCTGATTTGAAAAAATATGGATCGGCGAGTTGCAGATCACGTACATGGCTCCATTCCTTGTTTGGAATGGTGGACGGAGGTAATATGTCTGTGATAGTGTTCACGACAAGAGCATCTATCGTGCTCACCTTATTCGAGGTTTAATAAGGATGTATGTTAATTGTTACTTGTTTTTTGACATACACAGCTTCTGACTTTCCTAAGCCAGTGATTTGTATGGATGTGTTCATAATGGCCAACTGCAGCTTGCGTGCGGCGGCTTGTGTTATGAACGAGACTTGGGAACCTGAGTCAATCAAGGCTCGCAGAGTAAACATGGTACCCTTTCTTGACGGAACTTTAAGCAATGCTGTGGCAAGCAAGGCTTGTGTAGTTCTTACAGATTGACTTGCATGAAGCGAGTGAATATTAGACGTGGAAGATGATTTACAAGGTTTAACTTGTTCCAGTGAATTTGGTGTGGCCTTGTGAGAGCTCTGTGTATTTGTGCTATTCCTATGAAGTAAGGAATGATGCTTCCTTCCACATCGTTGGCATGTAAATTTGTTTGAGCAGAACTTTGTATTGTGACCTTTTGAAAGGCAGTTAATACACAAGCTATTTGATGTAATGATTTTGAATTTTGCATCTACATCCAATTTTACAAATTTGGGGCATTTGTTGCTCTTTACAAAGTGTACATCTGTCACCAGATTACGTAAAGTGAGTTGATACTTTTGAAATCTGAGCTGGTTTATTCATTAAATGTGGTTTCGTATCTGCAATTGCTTCTAGAGTTCGGAATCTTTTCTCTAGAAATTTCTTTAAAGATTCAAGGCTGGGAAGTTCGTTTACGCTATTCACTTCTTGCTCCCATAAACGATGTGTTTCTGCTGGCAAGCATTGCACTAGCATATAAATTAAGATTGTATCCCAGTGCTTAATGGGGACTTCCAATTCTTCTAGTTCGTAAATACATTCTGAAGATTTGTCCAGAACTGTTTTTAGTGCCTTGGCTGACTCTTGTGTCGCTTTAGGTAGATTGAACAGTATTTTTAATTGAGCATTTATTAATACTCGCTTATTTTCATACCTGTTAAGCAATATCCTCCATGCGTTGTCGTAGCTCGCGTTGGTCATTGGAAGCTGACGCAACAAATGTTCTGCTTCTCCAGAAATATTTGATTTTAAGTAATGCAATTTTTGTACTGGAGATAACGCAGAATAGATCACGAAACGACCTCCATGACTCATATGACCCTGAGAATCTTGGGATTGTGATGCTAGGCAATCTCAAAAACGAGGAAGATTCATTCTCCGTGTTTGGCTTTGATTCTACTTTTGTTTCGAATGCATCCAGTGCATTTCCGAGAATACCTCGAAACGAGTAGTATTTATTTTCTACACTTGAGAACTGATCGTTGGCAAAATAATCGTATTTTTGCAATTCGCTATCCTCTAAAGCCTGAGTAGCTTGGATAGTTGTATAATGCGTATTCTTATAGTCGGACCAAATTTCGCTTAGGGCGATTAGCCGCTCAGAAATAAGTCCTCTCGTTCGTTTTTCTACATCAGTATTGTTGTAGTTGTTGAACGATTTTTGGAATATTTTTGCAGAGGTGACTTGGTTAGCGAAAAGTTTTTGAATTGCAGACATGTTTGAAAAAACCGAGAATATATACCACTAGACTCTAAATCCGGCTCGAAGGACCATAAAATGTTCTGCCCGTAGTTAGAGCGAACACGCAAATAATGAAGAAATGTGATGAAAGTTATAACCCTGGTTCAAAGTCAGTATTTTCGTAGATTAATTCTTCGGTTCACCAAGTTTACTACACTGTAACTCGCACTCCACCTAGATTTTTTAAAATTCAACAAATGTTATAATTTGTAATTAATATATAATATATATATGCCTGATAATATTATATCAAAACCACAATTATAATTATAATTTATCTGCAAAGCTAAATTTAATATTGAATAAATGTGAAAGAATAAGTAAGATTAAATTAAATTTACGTTTAGAAAATTTTATTGTATCTGACAATGTACTCACCAGCTCAGTATTAGGCACTAGATCAAATTGGTTTTATAATTTATTGAGGTTTGGAATTGGACTATTCTTTATTCTAGTGGATATCCAGAATAAAGTGAGGTTATTAATTCTGACTGCAGTCGATACCCACAGAAAGAATCTTTATTCGGTCGAGACTCGTAATAAAGTGGTTTATATTAGTAAATTTCTTATTCGGTCGATACCCGCAATAAGAATCTTTATTCGGTCGAGACCCGTAATAAAGTGGTTTATGTCAGTAAATTTCTTATTCGGTCCATACCCGCAATAAGAATCTTTATTCGGTCGAGACCCGTAATAAAGTGGTTTATGTTAGTAAATTTCTTATTCGGTCGATACCCGCAATAAGAATCTTCATTCGGTCGAGACCCGTAATAAAGTGGTTTATGTTAGTACATTTCTTATTCGGTCGATACCCACAATAAGAATCTTTATACGGTCGAGACCCGTAATAAAGTGGCTTATATTAGTAAAATTTATAGCACTTAGAAATCACACTTTGAAATGTTAATAAAATTTAAAGCACTTGGAAATAACACTAGGAATTAGAATACCAACTTGATCACTGCACTGCCGAACTGCAAAAGAAAACGAGTCAAGTCAGATTCTGATTTATATAGCCATGGGTTTCTCATGGCACCAAAGAACGGCATTCAAAGGCGCATGGCAAATTGGCATAGCAGCTGCACTTCGTTTTCTATTGTTTAAAATGCAACAAAAGAAAAAAAAAACTTTTTTGTAAATTATATTCAGTCAGAAATATTCGTGAATTTTTTCTAAATAGATTTTTATTTTCGACTTACCAAGTGCAAATGCATTGTACTACCCGTGTACTGTTGCTTCTGGCTGGCTCACTTCACTGCAGCGTTGATAATTTGAACTTCTGATGATAATTTGCTTTAGATCGATAATAAAAAATTACCATGCGTGAATGCAATGTACTGCCCGTGGACAATTATCTGGCTCATCTCTCTGCGAAATTATTACAATTTAGACCTAAAATATTTGTTTCCTTAGGTCTGTATATACATGTGTCGACATGTAAATTTGCAGGTTTTAATAATATCAGAAATGTGATGAATTCTGAACACCTCTACTGATACCTCGTTAGATTCTGGCCTGAACGATCTTGCTCAGAGCACAAGCATCCCAGGTGCCAGGTATCGCTCAGCTAACTATTTCAGCCTGCGAAGAAAGTTAAAGGCTGATATTGCGGAAACTGTTTTGCAGACCAACGGCGATCGCTGGCCTTACGCAAATGTTATCATTGAAGGACAACAACTTAAACGTCTGTTGGACAGTGGAGCAAGTGTAAGTGTTATAGGTGCTGGGGCGGAGCGATTTCTAGACAAGACTCGTTTTCCTTTCCACTCAATGCCAACCCAAATTTCAATGGTCGATGGGCCGAGTACTGGTGTTATATATAAAAACATAGGTACATATATGTACCATATGTACATATATGTATAAATATATATATATATATCTGAAAAACCTAAAAAAAAAAAAAAAATCAAAAATCATAAATTCCAATAAACTAATCATGCACAAAACATGATTAGTTTATCTCCCAAAAAGGGTGAAGAAAATTGCATCAGCAATTTTCTTCACATTCCACACAACTCATAAAATTTTTCCCATAAAACGACTTGGGAAAAACAAAAGTTTCAGCTTACACCCCAAGTCGTTTTACTTAAAAATTTCCACGACAAAATTTTGCCTTCAGCAAAATTTGTCATTTCAACAATTTAATTAAAAAAGAAATCAAAAAGCAAATCGTACCTTCAGTACGATTTGTCGCAAAAAATACAATATGTATGTACATACGTACATACATATTACGAAAAAAAAGCTTTCGCGATAAGAAACGCGCGCAGCATAAATGCATTGTATGTATAGGCGCGTCGCGATCTCAAACGGTGGCTGATGTTTTAAAAAGTGTAAGATTACATTTTTGAAGCCATCGTTCAACGCGAATAATTCTGGACATGTTTGAACATGTCCAGAATTAAAAAGTAAAATTTTCTCAGGATAAGAAAATGCAATTTAGCATTTTCTATCCTGAACAACGGCTCTTGATCACGATGAATGTGATCAAGAATTGAGTTGAATTTTGCACGTAAAAGCGGCGCGGTCTCGTTTGGAGTTGTGTTTTTTGGTTCGAAGTAAGCGCGGTGTAAAAGAAAAGTGTCCGGGTTCCTGAAAACAAAAAGGTTTAGTAGTTATCGTTCTTTTTTCCGAATAAAAAATGTTCATGTTCGGTTATTTTTAAGAAAGTTTAAACAGGAGGATAAAATGTTCATGTCTGGTTTCATAAAAAGTTAGTAGTTATCGTTTTAACGTTAAGAAAGCCTTGTACCAAGAATCAATTTGGATGTGTTCACTAAAAGTAATAAAATAGATAATAAAGTGATTAATAAACAGAAGAGTGTTATCTTTAAAAAAAAAAGGAAGAAAAAACTTGGATTAACCACGAACAACATGTGAGTGTTAATGATCGATAGAGAAAGTCTTAAGAAGCACGGATATATACAACAAAAATTGGCGCAGCCGGTAGGATCAAGGAAGCTTGGTCAAGTAAAAAGATCGTAAACGCTTGAAAAGCCTTGATCCTGCAAGAATCTACGGGGAACCTGTGACACTAGCCAAGCTATAAGGCCACGTCACCCCCAACGCTCGGGGTAGATATCATCTATAGGCGCCTCTGCTCCAGGCGAGCAAGCGTTCACCCCAGTGAGTGAAAAAAAAAAAGAGGAAACGAAATCAACAAGGGACCTAGACTCACTGATAGAAGCTCTTTCCCAGCCGAAAAGAAGTCAAGACAACGGACACCCATTTACAACCAACTCCAGAAGGAAGATATCATCGTTCCTGGGTTGAAGGGGATTTCGAAGAAGGCTTTAAGCCACCCTTTCAACCATAGCCAGGGGAAGTAAGTAGGCCTAGGACCCCCCCAGCAGCAAACAGAAGCACCGGAAAATTATAACTTCGTTCCAGGATTGAAAGGGATCTCGAAGTCGGCAAAAGCCCCCCTTTCAATCTCAGCCAAGGGAATTAAGACGGCAGGAGCCCCCCTAGTAGCAAGAAACAATCCATAAGGGAATACTCCAAGAAGGCTGGAAGCCCCCCTTTTTGGACAACGCGGGACGCATATGTCAGGAGAAAACTCGACACCGGCACCTGAGACAGGCACGAGATTAGACTACATACCTTCATCCGACGCGGAGAAATCCCCAGGTGAAAATCTCCAACACCTCCGGGAAGGTACAGAAAACGCCCAAGAAGACGACCCAGCACAGCAAGAAGCAACAGGACTTCGCCTTCGAAGCGGCACCGTTTTAACAGGGCCCACAGTTGTATCTAAAGTAAGTCTAGATAAATTTTTAGATAAGTTATTAGAGAAGGCACGTGAATCCGATAAGCTCACTGTCACGCACTGCGACGCACTTGACCACAGATTAAGTCAAGGCAGAGAGCAGAGGCTGACGCAAATCGAAAAATTCAAAAAAGAAACAGAGCGATTCAAACAGGAGCTTATCGAATTCGCCGGGCTTTCACGTTCTTTAGGTATAGATAAGACCACAGCCAGTGTAGTTGTAAGTGCTGATAGTGATACTAGTGTCAGTGATATTAGTGGTGACCAAACAACCACCGAAAATCTCCTTAGCGGCTGGCTAGAAGTATCCTTCACGGATTCTAGTCCAGAAACCAGCCCTGAAAACTCGTCAAAGCACCAGTAGACTACCCTACAAAAGTTTAAATAAAAAGATAATCACAATGGTAGATTATGCAAAGGTGGCCAAGCTCACGGCACAACTAGTTCCCCCTGTTTTCGGGTGAAAATACCCCACAACTAGGTCGTGAGCTACAAACATTTATTGGCTGTTGCAAACAGGCCTTACACTGTTTAAGTGAGGAAGAAAAACCAGCCTTCCTACATATCTTGCCCACAAGACTTCGTGGCGATGCTTATCAGCTGTTTGCTTCGGACGTTCCAACTACTTTTAGTGAGGTGGAGGAACGTCTGAACAGAACCTATTTACCACGAGAATCGTACCAAGAGTTGGTCAACAAATTGATCACAATGAGGCAAAACCCGTTGGAAACTCTCACTGCCTTCACAACAAGAGTGAAGCAGTTGCTGATGCTTTGCAACGAGGCAGCGGTACTGAAGTACGGAGCAACGGCAGCCCCAGCTGTGAAGACACAGTTGGCGGACTTCGCCAAGAATGCCCTCAAAAGTGGAGTGAACAATCCCCACCTATGCCAGTACCTCCTCACTCTGGTAGAAAATGATCTAGAGCAGCTGATACAAAAGGCTTTAGACATGGAAAAGTTACAAGCAGGCACAGTTTTCGTCCAAACGCCGCTAACGCAGCAGCCATATCCAATGGCACCAATAGACCCAAGTCTTCGAGTTCGAGCTCTTAGCCGAACACCTTACAATCAAGCACCACAGCCACCCATGTATGCATCACCACGAGCACAAGAGCCCAGACAGTTTAATCCCCCATACGTTCATGCTCAACCACTACGCCCGCCGTTTCCACGAAGGGAATCCAGACAACCGGATACACAGAATCAGGTACAAAACATCACTTGCAATTTCTGCCAGAAGCGGGGACACACCTACACGGAGTGTCTAAAACGCAAAAACACCCCTTCTGCACTAACTGTAGAAGTTACGGGCATGACACTCGCGACTGTCGAATCAACCAAACACAGTCTGCAAATCGTTTCACACGAGGATCGCCTAGCAATCCCCCACAGTCAGACCCAAGCAATACAAAAGGCCCCAGAGTCTTTAATATAAGACAAAAATGTGATTTTTGTGGGCGCCGCGGACACAAGATCGACGAATGTCGACAAAAGCAAAAGTGGGAGGATAAAAAACAGGGAAACGACAAAGAGTCGACCCAAAACTCCCCGGCTCGACTATAAACCCTACCAGCAATAAAAAGGGGTCTTCTCAGCCGCCCAATTTCAGTGTGCCCACCGCCAGACTCCCTCTAGACATAAGTCTAAATGGTCAGGCCCAGCTAATAGTGGACACCGGCGCTGAGATCAGTATAATTAAGAAAAAAGCTCTCAAATCTCGCGAGCTAATAAATCCCAACAAAAAACTAACGCTTCAAAGCCCCTTTGGCACCGGAAAAACCTTAGGAAGTTGCCAAGGAAACTTCATGCTAAAAAGTAACTTACCTTGCAACTTTCAGGTGGTAAAAAACATCCCAGGTATTTCTGACGACGGCTTACTAGGAAATGATTTCCTAGCCAAAAATTGTAATGTTGAGGGACCCAACAAGGTTTCCTCGCACGGAAACCAATCCAGAAGAGTTTGCTGTTCCATTAGAAACCGCATCGGACAACCCGTATTCACAAAACACAGTCAACAAAGAGACACTGGTAGAAGATATTAAACCCGACGGGGATACACCTTCTACCCGAAGTGTTCTCAAAGCTTCTCAGTCAGAAGAAGTCGGCTGTGACTTACAAGAACGCGATAAGGGTGACTTGATTACCAAAGATCCGGCCTGTAAGACTGGACAGCATCAGGTGAATTTAAATGAACCTGTGTGCGTCCCAGCAAGGTCTCAGATCCTAGTCAAAGTTCCGTTGCAGTTGCAGGAAGAAATGATCAGTCTGTCGAAGGAAATATACGACGGAGTCTTCTTAGCAAACAGCTTGCTCTCAGCTGGGTTAAAGGCAGTCCCTATAGGAATCCTCAACACACGCAGTTCACAAGTAGTTCTAAACAGCGTGAACCTAAATCTGGTTCCCATTAAAGACTACACTGTCGTCCCCATCAAACGAGAGCCAGACAAAAATATTACAACAGCCCATCCTTTGAATCCCATGAGTCGAAATGACGGCGATGGTGAGCATCAAAATATAATTAGATCTAAGATTAAGAAAATAGGGCATAAGAGCCCCAGTCAATTAAGCAGTCATAAGAAACTGCTCCAAGACGCTTGCGGGTCCCTCATGAAAACCCCAACGTCATGCGCTGGCCAGCATACAAAAGGTCTGCCGTTAGCAACTCCCGCAGATCCACCTGGCCCAGCGCCTCTCATATATAAAACAAGTAGGTTAAGAGGTAAAATAAGTAATATAAAATCATTAAAGAAGACTAGATTTAAGAATAATAAAAATAGGGCAATAAGCGCTGAACAGACGGCCACCCTACAACACATAAAATACTTGTTCCCAAACGATGTCGAGCAAGAAGACACCAGTATTCATCCCCGCCTAACCAGATTAGAGCAAGAACTCAGTCTGGATGAAACTTTAAATTTTGAGGAAAAAGCCTCAATAACAAATCTCTGTTACGAATGTGATGACATATTCTTTTTAAAAGGTGACAGGCTTACACATACCAACGCCATCACCCACGACATCCCTCTGGTGCAAGACCAAGCACCTATTAACCAAAAGATGTACCGGTTACCAGAGACACAGCGAAATGTAATAAATGAGCAACTCAGAGAAATGCTGGACAACGACATTATCCAGCCCAGCAAAAGCCCATGGAACTCACCACTGCTAGTCGTCCCCAAAAAAGCGGGACCAGACGGTGTGAAAAGGTGGCGCGTCGTCGTTGATTTCCGCAAGTTGAATGAAAAAAACGATTGGCGACGCCTTCCCTCTACCTCGGATTGAGGATATCCTCGATCAACTGGGCAATTCAAGATACTTCACCACACTAGACCTAGCCAATGGCTATCATCAGGTACTCGTCGATCCGAAAGATCGAGCAAAAACGGCTTTTAGTACCAACTACGGGCATTATGAATTCAAACGCATGCCGTTCGGGCTCAAAGGAGCCCCGGCCACATTTCAGCGTTTAATGAATTTCATATTAACTGGCCTACAAGGCCTGGAATGTTTCGTCTACTTAGATGACATCGTCATCTATGGAAAAAGTCTGGCAGACCACAACAAAAAGCTTCGAAAAGTCTTTGACAGGTTAAGAGAAAATAACCTGAAACTTCAACCTGAGAAATGTCAATTTCTCAGGCGGGAGGTAGTGTATTTAGGACACAAATGTTCTAACCAAGGAGCACTACCTGACCCTAGCAAAACGGCGTGCGTCCAAACTTTCCCCATCCCTAAGACAGTAAGGCAAGTGCAATCATTTTTGGGCCTTGCGAATTACTACAGAAAATTCATACCCGATTTTTCGAAAACAGTACGTCCTCTAACAAACTTACTCCGAAAGGATGTAAAGTTTAAGTGGACTGAGAAATGCCAAGAGGCATTTCAAAGCATTAAGAACGCTTTAATTTCCCCTCCACTCTTAATATATCCCGATTTTTCAAAACCCTTTAACCTTACCACAGACGCCAGCAGCGAGGCTCTTGGAGCAGTACTATCTCAAGGAGAGGTAGGAAGTGACCAGCCCATTGCCTACGCCAGCCGTACCCTGAACAAAGCCGAACGTAACTATTCCACTATTGAGAAAGAGTTACTGGCTATACTTTGGGCGACTAAAAATTTCAGGTGTTATCTACAAGGCCGAGAGTTCACGGTCTATACAGATCACAAACCACTAAAGGGAGTCTTCAATGTTAAGGACCCCACATCCCGTCTGGTGAGATTTCACCATAAACTTTCCGAGTTTAATTATAAAATTGAATATAAGCCCGGGAAGTACAACACGAATGCCGACGCTTTAAGCCGCATTCCACGGGAAAATAAAAAAGACAAGGAAACTACAACCTTCACGGTAGAAGCTCTAGTCCACCACCAAATGGACTCAGACATAGAGGAGGAAAAACACTCATCGGACCTTAAGGAGTGTCTGCAATGCAATGCAGTAACAAGAGCCCAGACACGAAATATTCAGGAAAGTGGAATAAATTCAGACAGCCAGGCCAAACCAAAAGAACAAGAAGAACAAACTCATCATCCAGAAGAGACCGCAGAGCGTGACAGTCCACCTAGTACCAATCCACCAATTATAGACGAAACTCGTCCCCCTGAAGTAATCACAAGCCCAGAGGAGATTCAATTAATCTTAAAAGATTATCATGATTCTCTCTTTGGCGGCCATCAGGGAGTGATAAAAACCTATAAACGGATTCGAAGAAAGTACTGGTGGAGGCACATGCTTAGTGACATCAAAAAGCACATTAAGCGGTGTGCCAAATGTCAAACCATGAAGGCCTCACCACAGTATAAAATGCCGATGGTGATTACAGACATAGCGGAACAACCATTCGACAAAATCTATCTAGATATAGTCGGCCCACTAGAGGAAACTGAATCTGGAAACAAATACATACTAACGTTTCAGGATAACCTCACGAAGTTTGTAGATTGGTACGCCATACCAAATGGGGAAGCTATAACGGTAGCGCAAATTTTCTTCGACGAAATCGTCACGCGCTACCGCATTCCCAAAAGAATAGTCACCGATCAGGGAAGTAATTTCCTGAGTGACCTATTCAAAAAGGTATGCAAACTCCTCAGGATAAATAAGCTGCAAACCTCAGCTTATCATCCCCAATCAAATGGAGCACTCGAACGTGCACATAGACCGTTGATTGAATATCTACGAACTATAGTGGACGAAAATCCCAGGTCATGGGATAGTTATCTGCGAACCGCTGCTTTCGTGTACAACAACAGTGTACACGAAGGGACAAAATTAACTCCCATGGACTGCCTCTACGGCTTTACAGCGGACGTTCCGTCCAACTTAAGGCGAGACCCCGAACCCGTGTATAACCACGAGAGCTACTACCATATTCTCAGGTATAAACTTCAAGAGTCTTACGCCATGGCACGGAAAAACCTTCTGATGAGTAAACAGCGCTCGAAAAATTACTATGACAAAGCTGTACGTCCCCTGACATTTCACAGAGGAGACAAGGTTCTACTCAAGAGCGAGAGTCATAAACATAAGCTCTCCCAGATTTAGGTAGGACCCTACACGGTAACCGGTATCCCTAGTACTGTAAACACCACAATAAAAATTCGTAAACGAGAGGTCACGGTACATAACAACCGTCTAAAACCTTTCTACGAATAACATGGTGTCAATATAATTTAAGTAATTCAAAGACACATATATAATAGCATGTAAGCTACAAAGTCAAATAAAAACCCATTTTAATACCCTATCCTATCCTCTCCTAGATAACAATGCAGTCCATCATTTTCCACGGACTATTCCTGCTCATAATAGGAGCCCTCGCGGAGGAACCTTACTCTATAATGCCCCTAAATAATACGGGAGTACTATTTGAGGATCTTGGAAGCCTATCAGTTTACCACGACACTTGGAGCATCATCACTGAGTTAGATCTGGCCGAGTTGGAAAATCAGACGCGACTAGCAGAACGAGCGGAACACTACATACACCAATTGTGTGGAAATGGGTCTTCTATACAGGACCTTTGTACGCTACAGACAAAACATATACACGCCCTAATGGAAAATATCAATAGGCGTACCAGTGTTATTAGGGAAGCTGTGCCCAAATCGCGCAAGCCCCGATCCATCTTCGATGGAATTGGAAATGCGATGCATTATCTTTTCGGTACCATGGATAGTGGAAACGAACAAGAGGTGTACAGCCGACTAAGCGAATTAGAGGTAAATACTCAAACCTTAGCTGATCTGGAAAAACAACAGATCAGCGTAATAAAAACCACGTTTGAACAAATTCAGAAACCCCTATCTTCCCTGTCTGAACGACAGCGTCAGATAACCAACCAGATTAACAATCTGCGGAACACAACAGACGAGCTGACAGCCCACCAAATAAGACAAGAAATTGTCTCTAGTCTGACACTACAAATGATAGAATTGGAATTTAGACAACAAGCTCTACTGGACATAATAGTGTCCAGTAGAAATAATCAAACTCATCCACTTTTAATTTCCCCAAATCATTTGCTAGAGATTTATCACAAATCTCACTCCACTTGTCCCAATCTACAGGACTGTTTGTCAGTTCTGTATCAAACAGCAGATGTTAAGACACATTTGCTGCAGGACAAATTAGTTATCCGAGACAAACTTCCCATATTTAATATTCCCAAGATGAAAATCCAACAGATTAAATGTTTTCCCATACGGGTGGATTTAAACCACTCATTAATACCTGATATCGAATTTTCCCATGTGGCAAGTCAAATACAGACCCAGGAATTTCTGCTGCTGAAGCCAGAAAACCTGAGATCTTTCAAAAAAATTTCAAAGGGAATCGATGAGGATACGTGGGTTGGTAAGCTAAATACACCACTCACCAAAGCTACAAAAACAGCTGAATGTGTTATTAAACTTTTATTCAATCCACTGGGCGAACACCCACAGTGTAGCATCAGAGCTCAAATTCCCCCAAGAGATACAATAATTAAGCTCAACAGACTAAATTCGTGGCTGTACTCCTTAACCGAAACCACTATAGTACATGTAACTTGTACTCAACAGTTACTCACTCATCGTCTCGCAGGACAAGGAATCATGACAATCAACGAACCATGTTCCTTGCAAATAGGGTCTCACACTCTGTATTACGAAGCAGAAAATCTACATCCGCTAAAAGTTTTCCAACCAACCTACTTCCCAGGCACAAAGGAAACTCAAGAGGTATTGGCAGAATATATGTCCAAGATATCCGCTCCTAAAAACCTTGATAAACAACCAACCTTGCTCCTCGGAGATGATTTAAACCAACGTATCCACCTAGATACAAAATCTCTAGATGAAATCCGTACCAAAGTGAACAACATTCACTTTGGACCAACGGCCAAGATTCCTCATATACTATCAATAACATCCCTATCAATGACCGGACTCTTGTTGCTAATTGTATCTGTGGTGGCACTAGCAAAATATGTCGTACCAGCATTCATGGCATGGATTGCTAAACGCGGACAACAGCCCACAGCTGAAAAAGTTCCTATGGAACCGGTTTACGCAACACCCCAAGAAAAATTAAAACGTACTCAAAGTCTCCACAGAGCGAGATCTATACAAGTAATATAATCAAAAAGATATATACTCGTTGGTTGGCCCCGTCTCATTCTCCTGTTACAAGCACAGTCCCTCTCCTTTTACTACACTGGCTGATAGAAAATAAGTAAAATAAACACTAGACATTAAGAGAAAGAAGATATACTTCAAAAGAAAACACAATTCGGAAGTTCTCAACAAAATAAGTTAAAAGCCCTAGGATTAAAGCTAATAGAAGAAAGAAGAACAGAATATAATAGAATTACAACAAACAAATGACAGATTTAATCATAATCGAAAATTATTTAAACAAAAATAAGGAAAATAAAAATAATAAATAAATAATAATCAGTAGCAATAAGTAATAAGAACGCTTAGCTAACTATTAAGATAAGATATTAACATAAAAATCTAGATTGGAACAATTTTTTTTAACCCTTAGCAGAAACGAAAATTAAAACCGAATTTGTTAGAATTTTAGACATAATCCAGAATGAACACACAACAATTAGAAAAAATACATGGAGTAACAAAAACAAAAAAATTAACAATAATAAACAACGTAGAATATTTAAATAAACGTAGAATAAGCAAATATTTGAGCTCTAGTATAAGTCAAACCACAACCTACAAAGACATGGTATAAGAAAACAAAAAGATAGAAAAAACAAAATATATATAAACTAATAGCGAACTATAATCAACAAATATGTAAACCAACAACCAAGAACTCGACTCATTTAAACAAAAAAAAAAAACAAACCCCCAGAACCCCCATTTTCATAGGCCTAACCTAAGCAAGTACCTGAAAAAGAACAATAAACACAAACAGTAACCACAACACTTTTTAGAAACAACACTCATTTAATTATGAAACCTTCGTTAGATTAAAGTACAAAAAATTTTTTTATTAATACAGAAAAATTTTGAAAATAGAGATTTTTTTTTTGTGCGTTTCAACGGTCGGGGTGATTGGCCATCAACAACTCCTACAAAGAGAGGGAAAAATTTTTATGGGATCAAGTTAAAATTCAAGAAGAACAAATTACCATGACTCCTCATATGAGGGGGGAGCCGCCTCGACCGGCTCTGAAGTAGAATTGGATGATACATTCGGGTAGTCCCAGTCCTCACACTCGGAAGGGGCAACCCTGTTCTCACCCCTATGGACGACCGGCTCCAACGTAGAACTGGATGATACGGCCGGATGATCCCAATGGGCCGACTCGAAAGAATTACCACCCTCAGACCCCAAATCGTCTGCATCCCGCATGTAGGACGGATGCCTTCTGCACGCCAAACAACCACACCACCCAATTTCTCCAACCAGGGTAAGAGTCGCCCCTAGAAATATAGAAAACAAAAAAAAGAGGTGGGTAAGAAAACAGCAACTATATATATTTATATACACGAACTTACCCAATGCAACCCAAGAAGCACCACCATGAGGCCCCAAATAGAACTCTCCTGGATAGAAAATATCCGCCTCAGCCGGGGCTGCCCAAAAGCATATATCCGGGCGACTCTCCCTCCGGATCAGTAGCCGAATTTGGCCCCGCCACCCGCGAGCCACACTTTGCATGAAAATTGCCATAACCCGTACACAATAAGGTGCCGGGCTTATATAAGGCGAACGAGGAGCAACAATCTCATAGAACGGCATAATTTCAACTGTGAGGAACAATTAAAACCTAAATCCAAATGAAGGGCAAAACCCCTAACGTTAGCAAAAACCGATGGAGATACGATTAAAATGTGTCAAGCCCTTATCTCGGTAAAGCCCACGCAACCCTAGTAGCAAAAGTAGTTGCTTTTATTCCTTTTTATTCTTTCAAATCACACCAGATGAGCTCCATACGACACAAATTGCAATTTATGCATTTTGTATGTATGTAGCTACAAGAACACAGATCTCAAATATATTTTTTTCTCTATTTTCGAAGCCGGTGCAAGATGCATTTCAATGTATTACGCGCTATGGACCGATAGCATTCGTTTTATTTTTTTTATTTTTTTACTACGATATCAAATTCATTTCGATTTGATAAAACGCCCCATACAGAACCTACACCCACATAATTATTTTTCGAGAATTATTCCTCTTCAAAGAATAATTCTCTTTTTCACGGGGGGGAAGGAATGTTATAAATAAAAACATAGGTACATATATGTACCATATGTACATATATGTATAAATATATATATATATATCTGAAAAACCTAAAAAAAAAAAAAGAAAATCATAAATCATATATTCCAATAAACTAATCATGCACAAAACATGATTAGTTTATCTCCCAAAAAGGGTGAAGAAAATTGCATCAGCAATTTTCTTCACATTCCACACAACTCATAAATTTTTTCCCATAAAACGACTTGGGAAAAACAAAAGATTCAGCTTACACCCCAAGTCGTTTTACTTAAAAATTTCCACGACAAAATTTTGCCTTCAGCAAAATTTGTCCTTTCAACAATTTAATTAAAAAAGAAATCAAAAAGCAAATCGTACCTTCAGTACGATTTGTCGCAAAAAATACAATATGTATGTACATACGTACATACATATTACGAAAAAAAAGCTTTCGCGATAAGAAACGCGCGCAGCATAAATACATTATATGTATAGGCGCGTCGCGATCTCAAACGGTGGCTGATGTTTTAAAAAGTGTAAGATTACATTTTTGAAGCCATCGTTCAACGCGAATAATTCTGGACATGTTTGAACATCTCCAGAATTAAAAAGTAAAATTTTCTCAGGATAAGAAAATGCAATTTAGCATTTTCTATCCTGAACAACGGCTCTTGATCACGATGAATGTGATCAAGAATTGAGTTGAATTTTGCACGTAAAAGCGGCGCGGTCTCGTTTGGAGTTGTGTTTTTTGGTTCGAAGTAAGCGCGGTGTAAAAGAAAAGTGTCCGGGTTCCTGAGGTTTAGTAGTTATCGTTCTTTTTTCCGAATAAAAAATGTTCATGTTCGGTTATTTTTAAGAAAGTTTAAAAGAAAAACAGGAGGATAAAATGTTCATGTCTGGTTTCATAAAAAGTTAGTAGTTATCGTTCTTTTTTCGGAATAAAAAATGTTCATGTTCGGTTATTTTTAAGAAAGTTTAAAAGAAAAACAGGAGGATAAAATGTTCATGTCTGGTTTCATAAAAAGTTAGTAGTTATCGTTTTAACGTTAAGAAAGCCTTGTACCAAGAATCAATTTGGAATGGTTCACTAAAAGTAATAAAATAGATAATAAAGTGATTAATAAACAGAAGAGTGTTATCTTTAAAAAAAAAGGAAGAAAAAACTTGGATTAACCACGAACAACAGGTGAGTGTTAATGATCGATAGAGAAAGTCTTAAGAAGCACGGATATATACAACACTGATGAAGTATGGCAGCAAGACAGGAATGATGCGTTTTCACATCGCTCCAAATCTACAACAACCACTGTACCTAGGAATTGATTTTTGGGAAAAGTTTGGTGTAGCACCGATGATAGTCGATGAGTTGAAATTACTGGCAAATCCTCCGGCTGTTTAAATTATGAAGAAAATGATCACCGTTTAAAATCAGTAATAGAAACCTATCCTTCATTTAATGAACATGGTCTCAGGAAAACAAGTTTGGTCGAGCATGAGATTGATGTCGGTTCTAGTAAACCCATAAAAGAGCGTTATTATGCTGTTTCACCGGCTGTTCAGAAATCCTTGTATGAGGAATTGGGTCGCATGTTGGATGTCGGAGTTATTGAAGAAAGTCAGAGTGGTTGGTCTTCGCCAGTCACCTTGGTTAGAAAACCTAATGGTAAACAGAGACTTTGTCTAGATGCAAGAAAAGTGAATTCCGTCACCGTTCCAGACGCTTTTCCGCTACCTCTTATCGACGGTCTGTTAAGTCGACTCCAAGAAACTAATTTTATTTCGGCTATCGATTTGAAAGATGCCTTTTGGCAAATTCCGCTTGCCATTACTTACAGGGACAAAACAGCATTCGCAGTACCGGGTCGTCCATTGTATTATTTCACCGTTTTACCTTTCGGTCTATGTAATGCTAGGCAGACCATGTGTAAGCTGATGTGTAAGGTCATACCTCACCAGTTACATGATCGAGTCTCTCTCTCCGCACGACCTGCTGGTTACTTCTTCCACGTTTCGTGGATGAATCTGAGTGGCCCTCCTGATAATATCTAAGTTACTGGTGGATTACAGGTCGTCTTGGATTAAGTTGTGTATCCTCAACAAGATGCCCGTTCTGTGGGTTCCTGGTCACATGGGGATCATGGAGAATGAACGTGGCTGATCTTTTAACTAGGGCTGGCTCTGATTCTCCGTTCGTCGGACCGGAACCCGCCGTAGGCGCTGCCACCTCGAGTATCGGGTCTCCCATCAAAGCGGATGTTCATAGAAAGCATCAGCAGAGAAGAGAGCATCTGAGTACATATTTGCAGCTGTACAGAACTGCTTCTTGATGGGCAGATGGGAATATCTCCGATTTTCTCATGGGGCTCGGAAGGAAACGAATGTAGAACTGTCGTTGGCATCATCACAGAACACAGTTCACTTCACGCTCATCTAACAAGGATGGGAGTTGTTGACAGCCCTGAGTGTCTGTCCTGCCTGGAGGGAGAGCCCGAGACAACTGAACACTTTCTGCTCGTGTCTGGCCTTGGCCCGGTGCAGGCTGGATACTCTAGTGTCTGCCCTTCTATCTGTGGATGAGCTGAAAAAACTGCCTCACCAAGACCTGATGCGTTTCATTAAGAGGACAGGAAGGTTTTGGTGAATGGCCTTCTAGCAGGACAGCACAATTAGTCGCTATGGCCTCAGTGCTTGGGATAGGATATCCTGTCCCCGTGCCTTAAAAAAAAAACAGGTTAGTGGAATAAAATTTTAATCGATTAAAAAGTCAATCCGCAGCCCAGATTAAAAATGTAATCGATTAACATTTCGATGTGATTGACAAATCGACAATATACGATTGAATAGATTTATATTAAAGCAAAAGGTTAAAATCACACATAGAAAAAATGATATGTTTTATTATTATTGTTACATCATTTTTCCAGATAATTTTGGTTTGCTTTGAGGATTACACGATCTTCTAAGAGGTCATCGGTAAGGCTACCATAACGTGCAATGTTTACCATTGTTGCAACTGAGACCATTAATAACCTAGACACACAGCACTGTTAATGACGAAATATCTAACGACTCATTAGTCTATAATGATTCATTATAAACTGCAGACACACAGCAATTTCTTTAATTAAGGTGTGCTGTCAAACTGGTTTTGATGAACTTATCACATTAAAGAAGCAATATGGATCGAATTAACGCGATAAACTTTGTTTTCATTTATTTTATTTTAAGTTTAACAATTTGCAAATGAGAAAGATATTATATTAAAAAAAAAAATTGATAATGTAATTTGTGATTTGCATTTCTTCTTATTTTTCAAATCGGCAGATGCACAGCGAAGCTCCAAATGTACATTATATGCCAAATCTAGCACATCTTTCCTCATTATAGCTATAATGAAGGAGGAAAACACTTAATTAGTGTACTTCATTATCATCTGATTTTCGAGCTATAATGACGTATATTAAGTGACACACAGCATTTTAATGAATAGTTAGTACAAATGATTCATTAGTTCGTGCTGTGTGTCTAAGGGTATAAGATTATCTGTCTAATTAATGGATAATCTTCCAGCATTTAGAGATTCTTTCTCTAGTCACTTAAATATGTGTAATAAAAATTAAAATTAAATATAAATGCTGGACAAAATTCATCATTTGTGCGTGCTTTTTCTTTTATAGAAATGTATTCAATCGTGTTTTGCCGATTTGTCAATCAATTACATTTTCAATCGGATTGAAATGGTAATCGATTACATTTGTAATCGGGGCTACCGATTAACTTCTTAGTCTATTGAAATTTTATTCGACTAACCAGTTACTTGTCACGTGCGTAAAGCTAGTATCACAACTTCGCCTAATGTATTTCGGACCTATCTCTCTCTCTAATTTATCGTAAAAACCATAAATTTGATGTGTACTTTTTTCTAAAGGAAACTGGGTGGGTGCTAAGTTGGCGTGAAGGTAGAACCGCAAGTAACTAGAACTCGGTCAAACCTTATCGGATTGCAAATTTCACATCTTGGATTTTGTCGTGACAACCATATATGTGGTGTGTCCTTTTTTTCTAAATGAAACAGGATGTGGTGTTAAGTTTACGTGAACTCACTAGTACTCGGCCAAACCTTGTCGGATTGGAAAAATGTACATCTTGGAATTTGTCGTTAATTTGTCGCAAAAACCATAAATTTGTCGTATTTTTTAAGGAAACTGAGTGTGCTGCAAAGTTGACGTCAAGTTAACACTGCAACTTGCTGGATGATACTCTGAATATATTTTATTAAGAGAATTTTTTCTATTAACTGGTGGAAACCTTGGTGAGGGTTCAAAGTTTGATCTAGAACATTTTGGAAAATCTAGTACAGAATCGCGCTACGCAGATCCTGAGAAGAAATTTGAGTACCCACACTCCTATACTCGGAGGCTTAAATAGCGAACCCCATACTTAGTTTTTTAGTATTTCCTTTTTCTATTCGAACTGAGGTGGGGTGGGAGGGGTGGCTCACGGAACGTTTTTGCAGGCTGAAAATCCATTTTCATGCACTTGGGTCACATATACCCGTTACTACATTTCGTATATGTTTTTCCAGTTCTTTCTTTCATGGCTATTAGTGCTCTGTTGTGAACATTTTTCTCATAAGAAGTCATTTTCAACGAAGCACTTATTCTGCACATTTATGAGCAGTAGAAAATTTGCTCTTTCACCCAAAAAAACACACTCAAAATACATCCCATCACCAAAGTTTTCGCCCGCTTAATAGAAAAAAAATTTCTTAATAAAATATGTTCAGAGTATCATAATGTTCATGTAGGGCTTAATATTGTATGAAAAGTGGATATGCCCCGCTTGCATGATGGTTAAAGCTTAATATAAATTGATTTAGTTATCGCGGTCTTGTAATTTAGACAATTTTCATTATACATCGGAAATTGAGCCATAACTCATTTGGAAAGTAAAAGGACAAGTCATATCAAATTAATTTAATTTGTCAATGTACTTTGGGCAATCAAATGTTCATTTCGCGTCGACAAAGCTTTATAACGATTAATCTCGCTTTATGAATTTGTAGGCGCATACTAGATTATTTAGCTGATGAATTCAAAGTGACTAATAACGTTCAAAGAGATTCAGCTACAAGAATGATACATTAGAGATTTTCAATGGAGGCTAGGCAATTCCTCTATTTCTGCTGCAAACATCTGCAACGTATGCACAGAATGCTCTTATTTTATTATATTAAGATTGTTCTTAAATTTATTTCGTTGTAACTGCATTATATCAAAATAAAATAATACTAATTTATTGATATAGTAAGTAAATTAAGTGTGTAAGAGAAATGTTTCTTTGACAAGAGTATATTAAATATAACGCAATTATTACTTAATGTTAACAGAATTTTTCCTTTAATGGAAATTTTACTTTTTTCTTTTTACTATAAGTAACAAAGGTACTTTTTTTTATATATATTTACAGTGATCTATTTACATACCCAGGTGAAGCTGATAGTACATTACCTATCAAAAAGGAAAAAAAAAGAAAGATATCTGAGCCTTCGACATCGAAAATTGATACTGTTGAATTGCAACCACACACAGCAGATATAAAGGATGAATCCGTTCCACAAATAAAACCTGAAAAAATGAAAAAGAAGAAAAAGACGACAGATGAAACTTTGAGTCCAGTAAAAAAGAAAATTAAAACAGAAAGCACTTCCGAAAGTAACTAGCGTGCTATTTTCATATATAATGTATATGCAACGCGAGAATTCAGAAACACCTACCATACCACATCTGTGATTGTTTTGGGCTTAAATAAATAAATATATATATGATTGATGTTGTGTAAGATTATTGTAAGTTTTGTAGTAAAAATATAAAGTATGTCCTAATCGTGAGGGGGGAGGGGGGGCTAACTGCCCCAAGGTACCCATCGTAAGCTTGAAAACGCTTTTTTTATTCTTTTTATTACTTTCCCACGACGTGAAAAATCGTACGTCGGAAAGTACAAGAAGTTTAGACGCAGTGCATATGCATGACATCTGATATGATGTACTTGTGTCGTGTAAAAATAATATTTGTAGGCGATAAAAATAATAGTTTGTATGTATGTACTTGCAAGTAGATTTGATAAATTTTAAGAAAAACTATGTATGTACATGGAGGTAATTGGCGGAATTGAGGTGATATATGTATGTACATTGTACTGCATGCAGGTAAGTATACATACCGTCAGATCGGAATGTATACATAACGAAATGCAATTTACGCTAAATTGCATTTTGTTGCAGTATGGAAATACCTTTGAATGAATTTTTACGTTAAATAAATTTTACTTTTCTGGGTCAAATTTGTAGCACATCGATATATAGCATAGGGCGATATATCGATGTGCTTTTATTATGGTTTTGATTCGGGTCATAGGCATCTGGGTAACAACATCTCTCCCCCCTAGGGAGAAGAAAGTTTTATCCTGTGGGAAGAAAACTTTCTTCTTTTTTTTTTTTGTCCTTTCTTGTTGTATTGTATAGCTTTAAATAAATGTAATTAATTGGAAAGATTTACAAAATAGTCGGAGAGCTTGCAACGTCTGTGCTAATATTTTGTTGCAAAGCAAACAAACTGCATCTGGAGCCTCCTCGTCCACTAGTATTAACTAGTAAATCCGAACGACAGGTAACTAGTATCATATTTACGTCTTTTTGTTGATACCACCTGTTCAAAATTGGAAGATGGCAGAGTTGGAAGATGAGGCTGTAGCTGAACGAAACTGGAAGTTGATGGCATTGCGGGTTCCAGAATGCCTGTATCTGTAGATTCAGCAATTTCTGCATTACTACTAACAACGTCAGTTTTCTTTAACGACCCATATTTTAATCATCGATCTATTATAAGGGCAATTTTTTTTTATAGAAATAAAATTGTTAAAATTATTACAGAGTATAATAAATTATTTATAAAAACTATTTATAGTCTTACCTGATTTATAAAATTACAAGAGGAATAGAAGCTGTGTTCTTTTGTGTCCCTTGTTCTAGAACTCCCATATACTGGAGAGAACAAATTGTTCTGTCGATTGATTTTTTATACTTATAAATCTTCTATGGAAATGTATAAGGCGTTCTTTTGTGTATCTTTTGTTCTGCTCTGTTCTGCGGACACAAAAGAACACAGCTAGAAAATACTTATTTTTGTTCACTTGTAAAAATAGTTATGTTAGATTTAAAGTACATAACATTATAGTTTGCGTCCGTTTACAATTTAAAATATACTACCGAAGATTAGAAACGTATAACATACAGAATATGCATCAGAAGTAAGTTCTCCACTCACAAAATTTCTCAAGCAATAGAGAGAGCTGTCGGGGGAAATTTGTTTCGGCTTTCAAAAATACAGAAAACAGAGTAATGCGTCGCTTCAATAGAAAATCAACGTTGCTTCGACCCGATGAAGGGAACGCCACAATTTTTTCTTAGAAATTTACAGAAAATTTTTCCGCAGAATTTATTCAGTTATTCCCAGGGTTCCACGGAACACACTTTGGGAACCAATACCAAAGACCAGTGTTTCCCAATGTGTTTTTCCCGCGACACGGTATTCAAACTAATCAATTTATGCGACACAGAGGAAACTGAGTAACGGTATTTTATAAGAAAAGTAAAATATTTTATATTGAAAATAATAGTTTTATTTATGGTGTACTAATTATATAAAAAAAAAATTATATAACACGACTTCAATATATACCTACATAACTGAATTAATTTAAAAACTTGTTATCGATGCCAATTAAGATAAAATACAGATAAGTATTGAAATTATTAATAAACAAGTAAAAAAGCTAGAATTGGTCTAAGACCAATTCTTATGATACCCTAGATGAATGCCCGTATTAAATTTCGTATGGTCACCGATATATTCAAGTTTAATTTTTGAAGTTGTTTTTCGCATATATATTTCTAGAACGGTTTGTCGCACAGAAAAAATGATTATAACCATATATATATAGGATTTCGTATTCTGCAGAAGTTTTTAGTACAATAAAAATGTTTTGGACTGATCGTTTCCAAAGTATGCGTAAAAAACATAAATTTTAATATGGCAACACCAAGAAGGAATTGCCCGATTTAGTCCATTTTTAACATTTTATTTGCTAATGCAGTAAAAACATCACGTACGAAATTTCAGCTCTCTACGTCGACGCGTTCTCAGGCAGTGTCCAAATATATAGCGGAAAACGAAATTTTTATA
The DNA here is from genome assembly GCA_963930735.1 of Dioctria linearis. Classification (NCBI taxonomy): domain Eukaryota; kingdom Metazoa; phylum Arthropoda; class Insecta; order Diptera; family Asilidae; genus Dioctria; species Dioctria linearis. The sequence continues at coordinate 117,757,421 of OZ005742.1, read as the reverse complement.
TGGTAACCCCACGAAGGAGTTGCCCGATTTGTCCCATTTTCGAACTTAATTTTACTTTTTTTTTAAAGTCTCGAGTTATCGTGCGCACAGACGGACGGACGGACGGACGGACGTACATGCAAACATCAAAATAACTTTTAATTTTATGCGTGGCTGTCCAATCCATTTTGCTCTACCATCATTATTTCTAGGTGTTACAAACGGAATGACAAACTTAGTATACGCCTATTGATTTCATCTAGGGTATAAACAAGTGAAAAAGCTAGAATTGGTCTAAGATCAATTCTTATGATACCCTAGATGAATGCACGTATGAAATTTCGTATGGTCACCCATTTGAGCAATTTTGATTTTTTGCATTGGTTTCTCACATATATTTCTAGAACGGCTCGTCGGACAGAAAAAATGATTATAACCAATTTTATAGAATTTCTTATTCTGAAGAAGTTTTTGGTACAATAAAAATGTCTAGGACTGATCGTTTTCAAAGTATATATAAAAAACCAAAATTATTATATGGCAACACCAAGAAGGGGTTGCCCGATTTAACCCATTTTTGAAATTTTATTTGCTATTAGTATGAAAACAAAGCGTACCAAATTTCAGCTTTCTATGTCGACGTGTTCTCAGATAGTGTCCAAATATATCGTGGAAAACGAAATTTTTGTATGGCAACCCCACGAAGGAGTTGCCCGATTTGTCTCATTTTCGAACTTAATTTTACTTTTTTTTTTAATGTCCGTGTACAATTTCAGCTTTCTAGGTGAACGCGTTCTCGAGTTATCGTGCGCACAGACAGACAGACAGACAGACAGACGGACGGACGGACATGCAAAAATCAAAATAACTTTTAATATTATGCGTGGGTGTCCAATTCATTTTGCTCTACCATCATTATTTCGAGGTGTTACAAACGGAATGACAAACTTAGTATACCCCTATAGATTTCATCTAGGGTATAAAAACATAACGCGTGAATTGATATTTTTCCGTTATACATGTTTTAGTGTATGTATGAGCGCGTTGTTCAGAGCACAGTTTCTTTATACGTGGTCGAATTTTTGATAAGGCCACTCTTAGTTCCTCTTCAACAGATAAAAGCCTCTCTCGTTTTTTGCTTTTTTTTTAATTTAGAGCTGAAAAACCTAATTCACATAAATTAGAGGTGGAAAAAGGTAATAGCACAGTTAAAGCTTTTTTTGACAATATTGGAGTTTCTTTTGCTGCTCCTATCCAAAAGCTGCTTAATTCCTTATCATTAAATTTAATTCGAAGAGTTCGGTCGTTCTGCATTTCGAAAATTTCTTCTTCTTCTGCTAATGAAAATTTTACCGTATCCAAATTGCTGCTAAAGGGATCTCGTACCCAATCAAAATTACTAATATCGAGTGATGGAAAATAAAAATCAATTTTCTCATTAAACAAACTTAACGTATCAGCAATTAGCGTTAAAATTTCGGGATTGCAAGAAGTTTTTGATGTGCAGGGAAACATATCGAGGTTTCCTTGTAAGACTCGTCGTTTCCACATATTAAGTTTATCCTTGAACGTACTTAACTTATCAGTAGAACTGAGAACGTTTTCCTGTTCTCCTTGCATGCTGGAATTTAAATAATTAAGGTGCGCAAAAATATCCGCCAAAAAAGCAAGTTTTGAGCACCAAATATCATTACTCAATAAATAACAATATTCGCTGCTGTCCATTGTGAAAAAGATCAGAATCTCATTACGCAATTCGTAAAATCGCGAAAGAATCTTTCCTTTCGAGAGCCATCGGACCTCAGTATGGATGAGCAAGGTCAAATGATCGGCTTCCTTGGATTCACACAATTTCGAAAACAAACGTATGTTTTTTGGCTTACTCTTGAAATAATTTATTATTTTTACTACTTGATCGAGTACTATTTTCAAATCAGCGACAATACATTTCACTACCAAAACTTCTTGATGTAAAAAGCAATGAGTAGTTATAATATTTGGGTTGTGTTCCTTAGCAATTGTTAAAAACCCCTTTACTGAACCTGTCAGACGGTGCACCATCAGTACAAATACTATTGCAAAGCTTCCATGAAATTCCATATTTTTCTAAATAATTATTAATAACATTGAAGACTTCTAGACCAGTTGTAGTTTCTGTTAGTTCTTTACAACAAAAAAATTGATTGATTAATTTTCCATTACAAACAAATCGTACAAATGCTAAAAGTTGGGCTTTTCCACTAATATCCGTTGACGCATCAACTTGAAATGCAAACATCTCTCCTGATGTAATAATTTCAATTACCTGTTGCTCAATATCCTCTGACATACTGAAAATTCTCCTACTAATGGTGTTATTCGAAAGTGTGGTATTTTCCTAATTTCTTTCTCAGCATCGTCTCATATCATAGTTTTAACCATTATCTGACAAGCTGGCAAAATAAGGCTCTCAGCTATAAGGTGTGATTTGCTCTTCATTGCAATCATCTCGGTAACAAGATAACTCTCTTCTTGAGCTTTCTCAGATATTTTTACCGATTTCGAAAATGTCGCCGCTTGATTTTTTTTTAATTTAACAGTCTCTGAAAATAATCCGCTGTTTTATTAAATAAATTCGGACGCTTTAATTTAAAATTACGTTCTAGTTTATTGGGAATCATTGATTCATTTGCTAGCTTTTCGTCGCACACAACACAAATCGGAATCGGATATGTCTCACTACCGACCCATGAAAATCGCATCTTTAAATAAAATACATTATATTTTCGGCAAACTACTTTAGCTTTCTTTGTGAAATTTTCTGCGTCAGTTTGAGAGGTACATTTTGAAGTTGTTGGTAATACATCTACCATTACATAATCACCTGAATTTACTGCAATATTTAATTCTCTTGCTTCTTTTGCTTCTTCGTTTGCTGGTTTTTTTCGGATAATAAACTTTTCCATTTTTTTAACGCCTATAATGTATTTTTGTATTTAAATTTCAATTGTTTTTTATTTTTATAAATAAAATATTAATTATATTAACCAGAAATACTTACCTAATTATAAATCTAACAAATTATGATCTAAAATTCAGTACTGGTAAGACTTTCGAATCATAAACTTTATTATTTTTTATTAGAAGTTTGTTTAAACTTGAACCACAGACAAGTAATACAGATATCCAGTGCCAGTGATGCTCTGCAATATTCGAGAAGAAAAATGCAAAAAGCAACTAGTGTCGTTTGCCCATAGAAGTATCTGTCTTTGTTACGAAATAATTTTTTTTTATAGATTTCAGCTGTTAGCGTACGTTGATCATATTCCATATACTTTCCGTAATTACCTACTCTGCCTGCACGTATATAAGACCTTGCTCCTCCAATATAAAATCAACGATGATGTAATTTACTGGAAATTTTTTCTTTAGAATTGGTGTGCATTATGCCCGACAACAGGTGCTTGGACTGCTAATAATTGTTGTGAACATAGAAGCTAGATTTCTTAGATTGCTTCTTCTTAGAAAATGTTTCGGCAGAATTTTTATTCACTTTAGTGTCGACTAGAGTTTTTTCAGCTACAATACTTTCATGTGTGCCGTTCCCGGCCTTCAGAAATGCATACAAATTCTAAAGAAAAAATTTCCAGTAAAGTTCTAAGAAAAAATGGTCTTCTTTACTTCAGGTCGAGTCAAAGAATGGTTGATTTTATATTGGAGGAGCAAGGTCTTATAAACGTGCAGGCAGAGTAGGTTATTACGGAAAGAATATGGTATATGATCAACGCGCGCTAACGGCTGAAATCACTTAACATGTATTTTGTTCTTGTATTTTTGAACACTTTTTAAATAGTTTTTTTTTCTAATTAAAAAAATTGAAGAAAAAAATTTACTTAGTATTTTTAGCATGTAAATTCATAACTCTATATTCGTAAAATATAAACAGACAAAATAAAACTAAATTAAAATTAGATTAAAGAAAAAAATTAAATTTTTAGAAAGTCATAGGCAACTGATGCTCGAATTTAACTGTTCTTCCATTCCTTAAATTTGAAAATCAAAACTTTAACGGAAACTATAATTTTTTTAGTAATTATTCACGATTAATGAAAAATACTTTTTTTTTTGTAATTTTGCGACACAGTTAGAACACGTCTGCGACACACCTTTTGGGAAACACTGCTAGACTAATGACATAATCTCAATTCAAGGAAATGAAGACGTGACACATTGTATACGAAAATTACTTAATTTGAAATATCGTTCACATTTATATGTCACTTGGCAGATCTTCACTGTAAGTAAAGATAATGGCAATGGCAGAGTTCGATAATTTAATTATGCAACCAAGAAAAATTGCTAGTATGTGCTGTAAATGATTCAAAAAACTTTATTGTGACTTTTTTTGCTGCAATGTATACATCTGTGTTTGGCGTCTAATATATAAATATGCCCGACTAAAATTATGTCGGCTACACAGATGTTATTAAGGGTTAGGACTAGTCCTTTAACAAAAAGTTCGAGTTAGGTAATCTTTTAAGATGGGCTTAAAAAAGTTCTTGGCATGTGTATGTTTGCTCCCGACATATAGTCTCATCGTTACCTCTTTGCGCGCACTTATGTACCTAACGAAACATTTTACAAACTAAGTAAGCAAGTCCCCTAGATAAGGAATACATTTATTGTATCGAAAAGGCTCGTGGCAATCTTGCCTTGCCACCTCGGATAGCTTATTATCTAACTTGTTTTTCACAACTTTCTTTGATGCAGTCATAAATGTTAATGTCAAATGTGTCTAATTTTTATACCCTGGATGATGAAATCATAGCTTGTGTTCACTGACACGCTAGCGTTGTGTTGTGAACAAATGTCAAAAGAATTACTTTGACAGTTAGTCACTACAATGGTGACTCTTGTGTAACCGAAGTGCAGTGAACGCAAAAGAGAATAGCAAATCAAATATTTTTGACGTTTGCAAAAAATAAGTTAATTAAAAGTAAACATGAACGTCAAATTGTAAATAGCGTTATAGTTGGGAGATGAACTTTTTTCGACATTACAAGGAAATAAAGTAATAGTAATGCATTGAAATTGATTTATAATAAAAAAGCTGTTTGGCCCAACACACAGGTCATATTGTTCTCATCAACCAATATTGATATATTTTCTGTTTCCATTTCCATAACAATATCACTTTGACAACACAAATTTATTATCGCACAACTTAACTATCCTAAATACGTGTAGTGAAATAATGCGCGCTGCCGCGCGCCGTCTCAGTGAACGCCTGAGAAAGTAAAAGGTAGTGACTACCTGTCATTTGCTGTGTACAGTGAACTGGGTAGTGAACTGTGTAGTGACTGGGTAGTGACATTATGCCACTATTTTTCTGTGGTGAACGTATCCATAGTTATTTTGATTTTTGCATATCCGTCTGTCCATCCTAACGATAATTCGAGAACGCGTTCACTTAGAGAGGTGAAATTTTACACACGGCCTTTTTACAGAAATTTTAGGTTAAAATTTCGAAAATGGGACCAATCGGGGGTAACTGCTTCGTAGAGTTACCGTACAAAAATTTTGTTTTTCACAATATATTTGGGCACTGCCTGAGAACGCACAAAGAACTGAAATTTTATACATGGCGTTTTCATAGCAATTGTAAATAAAATTTAAGTCAGGCGACCCCTTGATGTTGCCATATAAAAATTAATATCTTTTATGTATATTTTGAAAACGAACAGTCCTAGACATTTTTATTGTACTGAAAAGTACTTCAGTACTGTCCGACAAATCGTTCTAGAAATATATGCGAAAAACCACTTCAACAATCAAACGTGCTTAGAGAGGTGACCATATGCAATTACATGCGGGCATTCATATAGGATATCAGAATTGGTCTTAACAAATTCTAGCTTTTTTTACTTTTTCGTTTTAAGCTTTGTTTGAATTTTATCACAAACTATACCTATTTTATGTTTATAAAATATGGGTTTAAGTAATTATGTATGCTTTGGTAATATTGGTAGTAATGTAGTTTTATCTTTCTTGAACAAAACTTGTTGCAGCCTTGATTTTTGAGTGGTGGGAGGCTTATATTATCTAGGGCTGAACTGCCAATATTGCAAATTTAAGAGATTAGTTCTAGAGTATTTGCTGTAGTTGCAAAGTATTTGAGAGAAAATTTTTTCTTGTCGAAAGGCTAATTTCTCAAAAACTTTAAATTTTATGATAGCTGATGACTGTCACTGTCCTTATTGGATAATCTTTCGACTTTCCAATGAATTCAGTTCATTTAATGTCGATCGGTGGAGCTTTTACTGCAATTTCAGTATTATTGAGTAAAATTTCCACCATTTAAAATTGAACTGAAATGTTGCAAAATGGTCATTATGTGCGTCATTGCTTGATATACTGCACATTTAAATCTATTTAATTAAAAATCAAGTATTATATGAGCCGTTTATTTAAGTGGTGCAAGTCCATTTTTTTTATGATAAAATATTTAAATATTTTAGTTTAACACGTTAAGCGCCGCAACAGAAAAAAAAATGTTTTTTCTTTGGGCAGCCTCCATTTTAATATTTGTCCTAGCGGGCCCCGAACTTGAGTTACTCATGCTTTTATAACTGCTCTGTGCATCAATACCGACGATAGGAGTTGGTAAATATTACGTGTGTATTATCGTGTGTGGCAGCCTGAAATCACTTACCAGTAAGGTTGTAAGTCTCCAATATAGTTCATTAATTTACACAGCATATAACCTGACTTAATACTAAATATTAAAATTAAAAATTCATATTAATTCGCTGCTTAACACTCAACCAACACAAAGAATTATAATAAATCTTATAGATGTGTATCTATTGCACTTTAAAATAGCTCTCATTGCCCTATTTTGAAGTCTCTATTGTCTTTCAAAAGAATTGCTATCTGATATAAACATAAATGTCGAATAATATTCAAAGTGGGGCTTAATAAGTACTCCATGCACATTAATTATTTTTTGTATGTATCTATATGTACATATGGTCGGAAATTTAACCAAAATTCATTGAAAAATTGGTTTGCACATGTAAGAGCAAGAAATGGTAATTAAACTAATCACCCTGAATGATTATAATGAGTTATTAGCGACAATTATAACAATTACAATAGTTTTTACTTCGACTTTTCAAATTGCAAAGATAACTGTGACGAATGTTTTAGTTTTGACTGGGATGCAGATGCAGTCCTTCAAAGGGAAAGTAGCTTAACTCCAATTAATTCAGCAAACATTTTCCAGAACATTAATGAAAACAATGAAGAGGACTTAGTGTAAGACCTGGGCATTTTTCAATGGATTAACATTCATAATTAATCCGATTAAATTTTTAATCGATTAAAATATTAATTGGCTCTATCGATTGAAAATTCAATCGATTAAAATATTAATTGCTCCCTCGATTGAAATTTTAGTTGGCCAGACAATTAACGGGTTAATCTGGCTCCATACATCGACTACATTTTCAGGGCATGTATCTCTTTTGAATATATCCCTGAGGTGTGGAGGAAGGTGAGAGTTGCCTTCGTCCCGAAGCCTGGTAAGGCTTCTTACATAGACCCGAAGAGCTTTCGAATCATAAACCTCTCCTCATTCCTTTTGAAATGCCTGGAGAAGATTGTGGATGAATATTTCAAGGGAGTAGCCCTAACGACTTCTCTCTTAAACACCTCACAGCACGCTTACTGGACGGGCACATCTACGGAGACGGCTCTCCATTCAAAGGGTACTGTCATTGAGTGGGGACTGGATCGTGAACTGTTTACCTTGGGAGCTTTTCTGGACATCGAGGTTGCTTTTGACAGGGCCACCCCAAGTCGCTTTGTGAGGCAGCTCGTCGACATGGTGTTGACCGTACTGTAGTACGATGGATCGACCAAATGTTAAGACGACGATACTTACTGTGGAGGAGGGCGGCCGAAACACTCTCAGTGTGCTAGTGGAGAGAGGCTGCGCGCAAGGCGGCGCGCTTTCTCCAGTACTCTGGCGTATGTTGGTTGACTCACTCATCACGGAGTTGCAAAAAGTGGGGTTCTCATGTGAAGCGTATGCGAATGACATCCCTCTGATCATTTCCAGGCACAGCATGATTGCTGCCTGTGCCTTCATGCAACGTGGCCTCAATATTGTTGAGGACTGGTGCACCCGTCATGAGATGACAGTAAACCCAACAAAGACCAGCTTGGTGCTCTTTTCCAGAAGATGTAAGCTTACGTGCTTTGTTCTTCCAAAGCTTTTTGGACAGACTATGCAACTCTCTCCTCATGTCAAGCACCTTGGAGTCTTTTTCGACTCGGAGCTGACATGGGGATTGCACGTAGAGAAAAAAGTTAATGCAGCTACGAGGATCTTCGCTCAGTGCAGGAGAATCTTTGGCTCCACATGGGGCATGAAACCGAGAGTCGTGCATTGGATGTACACCTCGATCATTAGACCCATGCTTACATATTCTTCCTGTGTATGGTGGCCAAAGACGCTTGTGCCGACTACGATCCGGAAGCTGGCGAGCCTGCAAAGGCTTGCCTGCTTGAGTATTATGGGCTGCATGCGATCTACGGCTACTGCTGCCCTTGAGGTCATACTTAATCTGCCACCCCTGGATGTAGTCATTCAGGCAGATGCCAAAAGGGCTGTGTACAGGTTGCGCTTATGGGGATGTTGGGAGCAAGGCTAGACTTGGCTCTTCTCATTGCTGTCTGGCGTACGGGCTGGACTTGGAAAACCCTCTGGCTAGTATACCACGTGATGATATTGTACCTGAGCTTTGGGTTTCGCTTCTCTGTGAGCTTTCCTGGAAGGGAATCGTGGACTGAGGGAAGTGCCTTATGGAGCCTCCCCCGGTCCGCTCTAAAAATCTTCACCAACGGTTCTCTCACTATTGAGGGAGCTGGGGCGGGTGTTTACTTTTTGGAGTCTGATATTGAGATAAAGTACTCACTTCAAAGAAATACCACTGTCTTATAAGCTGATATCTTTGCCATATCGTTCGCAGCAAAGTTAGCCCTTGATATGTAAATCAAGCATTGCTATCTTTTCGGATATTCAGGCAGCCTTGATGACTCTGAGTGGCCGTCCTGATAACATCTAAGTTACTGGTGGATTGCAGGTCATCTCGGATTAAGTTCTGTATCCTCAACAAGATGTCCGTTCTGTGGGTTCCTGGTCACATGGGGATCATGGGCAATGAAAGAGCTGCTCTTTTAACTAGGGCTGGCTCTGATTCTCCGTTTCTCGGACCGGAACCCGCCGTAGACGTTGTACAAAACTGCTTGTTGATGGGCCCAATGGGAATATCTCCGATTTTCTCATGGGGCTCGGAAGGAAACGAATGTAGAACTGTGGTTGGCATCATCACAGGCCACAGTTCACTTCACGCTCATATAACAAGGATGGTAGTTGTTGACAGCCCTGAGTGTCTCTTCTGTCTGGAGGGAGAGCCCGAGACAACTGAACACTTTCTGTTCGTGTCTGGCCTTCGCCCGGTGTAGGCTGGATACTCTAGTGACTGCCCTTCCATCTGTGAATGAGCTGAAAAAACTGCCTCACCTAGACCTGATGCGTTTCATTAAGAGGACAGGAAGGTTTTGGTGATTGGCCTTCTAGCAGGACAGCACAATGGGTCGCTATGGCCTTAGTGCTTGGGTTAGGATCTCCTGTCCCCCTAAGATAAAAAAAAAACAGTTTAGTGGAATAAAATTTTAATCGATTAAAAAGTCAATCCGCAGCCCCGATTAAAAATGTAATTTAACATTTCAATGCGATTAACAAATCGACAATATACGTTTGAATAAATTTCTATTAAAGCAAAAGACACACATAGAAAAAATGATATGATTTATTATTATTGTTACATCGTTTATCGGGTTTATTTTTCCAGATAATTTTGGTTTGCTTTGAGGATCACACGATTTTCTAAGAGGTCATCGGTAAGGCTACCATAACGTGCAATGTTTACCATTGTTGTAAATGAGACCATTAACCTAGACACACAGCACTCTTAATGAAGAAATAACTAACGACTCATTAGTCTATAATGACTCATTATAAACTGCAGACACACAGCAATTTCTTTAATTAAGTTGTGCTGTCAAACTGGTTTTGATGAACTTATCACATTAAAGAAGCAATATGGATCGAATTAACGCGATAAACTTTGTTTTCATTTATTTTATTTTAAATTTAACAACTTGCAAATGAGAAAAATATTATATTTAAAAAAAAATTGATAATACAATTTGTGATTTGCATTTCTTCTTATTCTTCAAATCGGCAGATGCACAGCGGAGCTCCAAATGTACATTATATGCCAAATCTAGCACATTTTTCCTCATTATAGCTATAATGAAGGAGGAAAACACTTCATTAGTGTACTTCATTATCATCTGGTTTTCGAGCTATAATGACGTATACTATGTGACACACGGCATTTTAATGAATAGTTGGTACAAATGAATCATTAGTTCGTGCTGTGTGTCTAGGGTATAAGATTATCTGTCTAATTAATGGATAATCTTCCAGCATTTAGAGATTCTTTCTCTTGTCACTTAATTATGTGTAATAAAACTAGAAATTAAATATAAATGCTGGACAAAATTCATCATTTGTGCGTTTTTTTCCTTTTATAGAAGTGTATTCAATCGTGTATTGCCGATTTGTCAATCAATTACATTTTCAATCGGATTAAAATGGTAATCGATTACATTTGTAATCGGGGCTACCGATTAACTTTTTAGTCTATTGAAATTTTATTCGACTAACCAGTTAATTGTCACGTGCGTAAAGCTAGCACCACAACTTCGCCTAATGTATTTCGGATCATCATGTGTAGTTAGTTTGTCGTAAAAACCATAAATTTGATGTGTCCTTTTTTCTAAAGGATACTGGGTGGGTGCTAAGTTGGCGTGAAGGTAGCACCGCAACTCACTAGAACTCTGTCAAACCTTATCGGATTGGAAATTTCACATTTCACAAACAGGATGTGGTGTTAAGTTTACGTCAACTCACTAGAATTCGGCCAAACCTGGTCGGATTAGAAAATTGTACATCTTGGAATTTGTCGTTAATTTGTCGCAAAAACCATAAATTTGTCGTATTTTTTAAGGAAACTGTGTGTGCTGCAAAGTTGACGTCAAGTTAACACCGCAACTTGCTGGATGATACTCTGAATATATTTTATTAAGAAAATTTTTTCTATTAACGTTTTTGTAGACTGAAAATCCATTTTCATGCACTTGGGTCATATATACCCGTTACTACATTTCGTATATGTTTTCCAGTTCTTTCTTTCATGGCCATTACTGCTCTGTTGTGAACATTTTTCTGATAAGAAGTCATTTTCCACGAAGCACTTATTCTGCACAATTATGAGCAGTAGAACAGTCGCTCTTTCACCCAAAAAACTCACTCAAAATACATCCCATCACCAAAGTTTTCGCCCGCTTAATAGAAAAAAAATTTCTTAATAAAATATGTTCAGAGTATCATAATGTTCATGTAGGGCTTAATATTGTATGAAAAGTGGATATGCCACGCTTGCATGATGGTTAAAGCTTTATATAAACTGATTTAGTTATCGCGGTCTTGCAATTTAGACAATTTTCATTATACATCGGAAATTGAGCCATAACTCATTTGGAAAGTAAAAGGACAAATCATATCAAATTAATTTAATTTGTCAATGAACTTTGGGCAATCAAATGTTCATTTCGCGTCGACAAAGCTTTATAACGATTAATCTCGCTATATGAATTTGTAGGCTCATACTAGATAGTTTAGCTGATGAATTCAAAGTGACTAATAACATTCAAAGAGATTCAGCTACAAGAACGATACATTAGAGATTTTCGATGGAGGCTAGGCAATTCCTCTATTTCTGCTGCAAACATCTGCAACTTATGCACAGAATGCTCTTATTTTATTATATTAAGATTGTTCTTAAATTTATTTTGTTATAATTGCATTATATCAAAATAAAATAATACTAATTTAATGATATAGTAAGTAAATTAAGTGTGTAAGAGAAATGTTTCTTTGACAAGAGTATACTAAATATAACACAATTATTATTTAATATTAACAAAATTTTTCATTTAATGGAAATTTTACTTTTTTCTTTTTACTATAAGTAACAAAGGTACTTTTTTTTTATATATATTTACAGCGATGTATTTACATACCCAGATGAAGCTGATAGTACATTATCTATCAAAAAGAAAAAAAAAAGAAAGATATCTGAGCCTTCCACATCGAAAATTGATACTGATGAATTGCAACCGCACACAGCAGATGTAAAGGATGAATCCGTTCCACAAATAAAACCTGAAAAAATGAAAAAGAAGAAAAAGACGACAGATGAAACTTTGAGTCCAGTAAAAAAGAAAATTAAAACAGAAAGCACTTCCGAAAGTTACTAGCGTGGTATTTTCATATATTATGTATATGCAACGCGAGAATTCAGAAACAACTACCATACCACTCTTGTGATTGTTTTGGGCTTAAATAAATAAATATATATATGATTGATGTTGTGTAAGTTTATTGTAAATTGTGTAGTAAAAATATAAAGTATGTCCTAATCGAAAGACAGGGGGGAGGGGGCTCACTGCCCCCAGGTACCGATCGTAAGCTTGAAAACGCTTTTTTATTCTTTTTATTACTTCCCACGACGTGAAAAACCGTTCGTCGGAAAGTACAAGAAGTTTAGACGCAGTGCATATGCATGACATCTGATATGATGTACTTGTGTCTTGTAAAAATAATATTTGTTGGCGATGAGAATAATTGTTTGTATGTATGTACTTGCAAGTAGATTTGATAAATTTTAAGAAAAACTATGTATGTACATGGAGGTAGTTGGCGGAATTGAGGTGATATATGTATGTACTTTGTACCTGCATGCAGGTAAGTATACATACCGTCAGATCGGAATGTATACATAACGAAATGCAATTTACGCTAAATTGCATTTTGTTGCAGTATGGAAATACATTTGAAAATTTGAATGAATTTTTACGTTAAATAAATTTTACTTTTCGGGGTCAAATTTGTAGCACATCGATATATAGCATAGGGCGATATAGCGATGTGCTTTTATTATGGTTTTGATTCGGGTCATAGGCATCTGGGTAACAACATCTCTCCCCCCTAGGGAGAAGAAAGTTTTATCCTGTGGGAAGAAAACGTTCTTCTTTTTTCTTTATTGTCCTTTCTTGTTGTATTGTATAGCTTTAAATAAATGTAATTAATTGGAAAGAATAACATAATAGTCGGAGAGCTACATAGCAACGACAGCGGTAATATTTTGTTGCAAAGCATCTGGAGCCACCTCTTCAAAATCGGAAGATGGCAGAGTTGGAAGATAAGGCTGTAGCTGAACGAAACTGGAAGTTGATGGCATTGCGGGTTCCAGAATGCCTGTATCTGTAGATTCAGCAATTTCTGCATTGCTACTAACAACGTCAGTTTTCTTTAACGACCCATATTTTAATCATCGATCTATTATAAGGGCAATTTTTTTTTATAGAAACAAAATTGTTAAAATTATTACAGAGTATAATAAATTATTTATGAAAACTATTTATAGTCTTACCTGATTTATAAAATTACAAGAGGAATAGAAGCTGTGTTCTTTTGTGTACCTTGTTCTAGAACTCCCATATACTGGAGAGAACAAATTGTTCTGTCGATTGATTTGTACTTATAAATCTTCTATGAAAAAGTATAAGGCGTTCTTTTGTGTATCTTTTGTTCTGCTCTGTTCTGCGGACAGAAAACAACACAGCTAGAAAATACTTATTTTTGTTCACTTGTGAAAATAGTTATGTTAGATTTAAAGTAAATAACATTATAGTTTGCGTCCGTTTACAATTTAAAATATACTACCGAAGATTAGAAACATATAACATACAGAATATGCATCAGAAGTAAGTTCTCCACTCCCAAAATTTCTCAAGCAATAGAGAGAGCTGACGGGGAAATTTGTTTTGGCTTTTAAAAATACAGAAAACAGAGCAATGCGTCGCTCCAATATAAAATCAACGTTGCTTCGACCCGATGAAGGGAACGCCACAATTTTTCCTTATAAATTTACATAAAATATTTCGGCAGAACTTATTCAGTTACTCCCAGGGTTCCACGGAACACATTTTGGGAACCAATACCCTAGACTAATGACATAATCTCAATTCAAGGAAATGAAGGCGTGACAAATTGTAGGCGAAAATTACTTAATTTGAAATGTCGTTGACATTTTATGTCACTTGCTAGGGCTGCCATCTGTAAAATCAATAAACTAGAACAACAAAACCGAAAGCCCCGGGCATTTTACCTTGGAACCCGGACATTGTTGCCAAATAATTTTCTGTTTTACTTACTAATGAAATAGGTTGTAATTGTTATGCATAGTGTCTTTTTTTATTTATTTATTATAAAATTAGTCAATTTACAAAAAACCGTAAAATAAAACGATGTGAATGAACTAAATTAAATCTCTCTTACATTTAGGAACATAAATAAATCTTCTAAAAATTGGAAATACATTTTACATTTACATTTAGTGTGCCAATAGCTTTCAAAATAGTTTCATTTCTCGGGAAATGTGAAGCTACATGGTGAGAGACTTTAACTTCAACAGACCACTTTCTCGATCTCTGGACACCTAGAGACCCATGCATACACTTTGAAGATGCAAAAAAGACAACAAACTACTAGAAATTTTTTTGTTCTCCAGCTCCGGTCTCCCGTCGTGTGTTTCAAATCAACCGGGTTTTCATGCTCGGTCTTCGAAGTTTGCTCATTTTTCGTCTCTAGATTTCCGGAGACTATTATGTGTTCTGCTGTTAAGTTAACTGTGGAGTGAGTTTGGCAAGGTTTTTTGTTAAATTTTATTTAATTTATCATGGGGTAATTCCATCGAAAATCGAACAAAATTTGCACTTTCCCAACGGTCTTCTTTTGCTGAAAGTTAAGCTTTTTGTCGTGCGATGAATACTGCCTGAATTATACTAAATTTAAAATAACTTTGAAACCCTTAAAATTTTCCAATTTTTGGTATGTGTAGTTACTACACATATCTGAAAGTTATATTAAAGAAATGATAACTTTGAATATAAATACCTATCACAGAGGTACGGTCTTTAAATTATTTCAGAGAAAGTTATATAAAGAATGCCTTTTATAAGAAAAACAAGTAAAAAAGCTAGAATTTGTATACGACCAATTCTTATGTTGCTGTAGAAGAATACCCGTACGTAATTTCGTATGGTTGTCGTGTCCCAATTACAATCGAACAATTATCCAACGATTAACTCTAATAAAACTGATTGAAAAAATGACAACACTAAGCTAAGCTAACTCGAACCGAACGGTAACTTGACACCGCAGAGTTACAACGCGACTGATAATTAAACGGCACTCGCCAGACCAGTCATTGGTCTTTTATGCACCAATATTCGGAAGTAGACTTTACTTAACAACGCGGATGTAAACAAACGACAACAACCTTGCCGTTTGTTCTACCGGTTGCAGCACCTGAGTCGCTTAGTAGTAAACAATCGCTTTACATAATAATTACCATGTTAGGTTAATTATTATTGTAATCGTCGATTGCTCCACTAAGCGCTCATCGCAGCCAGCTGTTGAGCTAATCAGCAAAATAACCGACAGTTGCAGAACAGTACAATGCAACGTTACTGTTTAGCAATTGCTAATTATTTCACTAAAATGCGCCCTTGGCTGCTGGAAGAATCTTCCGTATATTGGGCCATAACATCCCTCCCCGCTTGGAAAAACTAGTTTCCGTCGGGAACTAGATCTGGAGAGTGCAACAATCTTAATTAAAAACTGAAAATGTCTTTATCCTCGTTCGGTTCAGATTATTTACATTTTTCATTATATACTATCTAAATTGTCTTACTTTTTACATCATTTCTCTTTTTATTTTCTTTTACATTTAACTTCTTTAAATTCAATATTTGATTTTCACATTTAATTCCTTTCTTTCATTTTTACATCTTTTTACATCATTTCTTTTTATTATTATTATAATTTCTTTAAGTTCAACATTTCATTTTCAGATTTAATTTCCTTCTTACTTTCATCTCATTTCTTTTTTATTCTGATTTTACAACATATCTATTTACTTTTTTTTGTACTTCACATGTCCTTTCTTGGAAACTTCCTCCACTTCTTAAATACGTTATTATACTAATAATTTCCTACATTTGAATCTTATAATAAATAATCCATTCCTTTCCATTGAACATGATTTAATATTAATAACCATATATACATATTTTTATTTCTATATAAATTTATACGTTAATCTCTAACTATAGGTTGCCCTTAAATTACTTCTTCGTTATACAAGTGCAAAAAATATATATATATACTTAACTAAATCTATGGCGGCTACTCTAGCTGCACAAGTTGTTTCCCCACAATAGTTGGCAAATTGGTGGTTGGCAAGTTCGCTGTCGTGGGCAAGATTGTCTCAATGGTTATGTTTGCATTTTGGGCCTTGGGTTGCTGCTCTGACTTATGAACTATAGGTTGAATCACTCTGTTGGTGCCGGCTTGGGTGTAGTTCCTCTTACAGCGCTTCAAATGGCATAATACTCCTATCAAGATTACTAAGCTGATGACGGCTAAACATGCGGTAGTAGTTGTCGCTGCTAAATGTACTGGATGTGGAATGGCACGTCTACTTGCCTCCTCCGTGCTGATTTTGTCTTCAACCCTCTTTATAGCGGCATCCTGCTCTCTCCATGCTCGATTAAAGTTGTCACTAGCCAGCAATCGTATTTCATCCTGTTTCCTTCTACTACATCCTCTCTCTGCCTGTCTGTCTGTGTTGCGATGCTGCTCCAGGCTGGTAACTCCATTCGTCTGGGCTGCCATAGAGATATATTTCGCTGTGCGGCATCTTCAGCTTGTATTCATAGGTCACCGATTTGCAGGTGACAATGTTCTTCGATGAATAATACCCCTGTGTGCTTCAGCTCACCGATGGAAGTTAGTGAATGTTGGTAGTTTACTTCCAGCTTGGTCTTTTCAGACATCACAAATAACCAGTGGTTTCTCGTTACCATTCTCACTAAGCTGCTCCACTTTGCTGTAACTCTTTCCTTACAGGCCTTCGCATTTACGTTGAAGCTCCGGAAAAGGTTCAGCACACAGTTTTCTCCAATAGCAGTAATAGTTGGGGCTAATTGTGGGCATAAGATGTGCGGGTAGTCCGATACGGTTAACAACCTCTGGCACTTCTGGTACTGTTGGTAACTCAGCAAGACATACTGTCGTTCATGATTGTTGGCTGCCACAAATTCAGCGTCCAGATCATATACATGATACCCAAATTCATCTATAGCTATCGGGATCGTGTATACCTTATGTAAGTCAAATGCAACTCGTTGGGGCTGTGGGATATCTACCCTGACTAGGATTTCTTGGCCTACCTGGAGTGCTTGTACCTTTGCAATTTATACCAGCAATTGGAAATTCTGGAATTTTTCATCTAAATCCAGTTTACTAGTGGCATTCTTCATTATCTCGGTCATCTCTCGTGCATGAGTTATCAGGGGGTGTAGCTTTCCTACGCTTAGGGAGATTAATATGCTCATCATTGTTTCTTGCATTTCGCTGATTTCTTTTAAGTGAAGGCTCATTAGCGTAATTACCTCACTCAATTCTATTCTTAGTTTCAATGACGATAATTCCCGATATTGACCCTGCTGCTCTTTAACGATGGTTGAAAGTTTATTTTGTAGTTCTTCTCTCTCTTCTGCTGCCTGTAGCCTTGAAGCATTAAACAAATCGAACGTAGATTTGACGACTGTAATTTGGTCCTTCAGTAGATTTAATGTTCGGCTCTCCTTCATCTATAGCTGCATGTATTTCTTCCGAGTCGGCATGGTCCATGGTTCAGTGTCTTGGCCAGAGATCCCACTCCATCAAAAATTGAACGCTTGTTTCTTCGGGGAGCCTCATTTTGGGTATGATGCGAGAGTTCCTCATCTTGACGCTTAATTTTTTCCACCCAGCCTTCTATCTCTTTGACTACTGCCTTACACCTTGCAACGCCTTCAGTATCGGTTACGTCTGCACATAATCCGCTTATCAAACCGCTGCAGTTGCTGACGAATTTTAAGTCTTCAGTGAGATCTGGTATTTGGAACTTAGACAGAATAGTCCAATGTTTCGGTAGAAATTAACTACCCCGAGACGCTCGAACAACACTCCCGACTGTGGTATCGGCTCGATGCTATAACCTGCCTGCTCTGCTTGTATCCCAGCTATCAAAGCGAAGATTAAAATTACTACCGCCTTCATCGCGAAGCTAAACCTTCTTTTATAACTATATAAATTTAGGGCAATCCTAGTAATCTTAGACTAAATGAAGTTTGTTTTTCTTTAATATAAACTCCTAATTTATTCTAAAAATATGTTTGTTTTTTTTTTCTTACAATCTTTATTTCTCTTATACTTTCTTTCTTTAGCAATTCTCCCTTCTCTTTACACAACTTGTATAAAAACTTATCTTTCCTTTAAATTTCTAAACCCTTTTTTTTAATCTTTTTATTATTAACCTCTTATTTATGCTTTCTTTCAACAGCTCTTCTTATTTATTTTCCATTATTTCTTTCAAAATCTCTTATCCCTTTTTTTTAAAATCTTTATATCTTGTTTACTATTCCTCTTTTCTTTCTCTTTTTTTTTAATTATTATTTCCTTTAAATTCTCTATTTCTTCTTTTTCATTCAATTAATCTTTGTATACTCTACTTTCTTCTCTTTTAAATCTCTATTTTTCCTCTTCTATTTTTTTTTTTTTTAAAAAATCTTCAATCATTCTTCTTTTTTTTTTACATATACTTACTTACTTCCCTCCATTGGCAATCTTTTCGCATCTGCCTAATCTTCTTTTTCCTTTCCTCTCAGTCTAAATGCTTTAATGAAACTTGTTCTGCAAGAAAAACAAAAAAACTAAGAAAAAGACTAAATAAAATAAAATATTCAAATTGTAAAACTATTCTCTCGTGCTTCATTCCACTTAGGTTATCGTCCTTATATGACGAACAAACTCTAATCTTAAAATTAATCATGATACCTTCTCAAACGATTCGTATGAATCCGCTTGAGCTTTTTCCCTTAAAGTATAGTTACATTCTCAGGACTGTGAACGTGAATTACTTCATATGGACCTTTAAAAATGGATGCTAATTTCCCTGCCCTAGCTAAGTCTTCAACTAGAACTTTATCACCAATATGTAAGACTTCCGGCCTAGCTGAATTGTCATGGTACTTCTTTGCCACTAGTTTGCTTTTAAGTAGGTTCTCCCTAGCTAGTTGAAACGCCCTCTGCAATTTGAACCGCAATACCGAATGGTACTTATCCATATTGTATACCGGTTCAGGCTGCCGCTGTACGCTACTGGGGATTTCCGGTACAAATCCAAACAACCTTTCCATGGGTGTAAGTTCTGTGCCTGTATGCACGGTGTTGTTGTACGCATGCGCTGCGGTTCACAACAGCTCGTCCCAGTTTCGTGGCTCCCGATCAACGAAACTCCTCAGATAGTTGGCTAGCGTAGAATGCTGCCTCTCACAGCGTTGGACTGGGGATGGTAGGCAGTTGTTTGCAGCTTCTTTATCTTCAACATTTTACAAAGAGCCTTTAAGACTTCTCCAGTGAAGTTTGCTCCCTGATCCGTTACTAGCTGTTTCGGTAGTGAGTACCGGCTGAGGATTTGCTCAAATAAGGCCTGGGCTACCGTGTTCGCTTCTTGGTCTGGTATCGCCACGAAATCTACAAATCTAGTCAGATCATCCATCATAGACAAGATGTACTTGTTACCCTTATGACTGACTGGCACAGGTCCAACTAAATCAACATAGACTTTCTCAAAACGTCTTTCCGCGGTTTCCGTTACTACTAATGGCATCTTGATGGCTCTAGCGTGCTTATTTTTTTGGCAAATCGTACAACGTTTAACATACCGAGCTATATCAGCCTTCATTCCCTTCCAACGGTAGAAGCGCTTCACTCTGTTGAACGTTTTGTTCCTTCCAAAGTGTCCTCCAAACCTAGAGTCATGATAATCTCTTAGAATTAACTCAATCTCTTCTGGATTGGTGACCAGTTTTGGTTCTGGTTTCTTCAGTTTTTCTTCGGTGATTATCTCAGTCCCTTCAATACTGTTACCTTCGTTTTCAGAATCTCGCAACGGTATTTGTTTTGGTTGTTCCCTTTCTTTCTGTTCCCTAGCTTGAGCACGAGTTATTGCAAGGCATGGGTACTCCTTGTTATGATATGACTCAGGTTCTTCAATGTGCCTTGGAACTCTGCTTAGTGCATCGGCATTACCATTTTCCTTTCCAGTTTTATATATAATCTCAAATTCATACTCCGATAGTTTTTGGTGAAATCTGAGCATACGTGAAGTAGTGTCCTTCACCTTGAAAACTCCCCGTAGCGATTGGTGATCCGTTACTATTTTGAAAGGTTTGAACAGAAGGTAGCACCTATAGTTCCGTACTGCCCACACAATGGCCAACATCTCACGCTCTGTAGTGGAGTAGTTTCTTTCTGTCATGTTCAAAGTACGACTAGCGTAACTAATTGGCTTGCACTCTTGCTCCAGAACTGCCCCTAAAGATTCCCCACTTGCATCAGTGATTACCGTAAATTCCTTTGTGAAATCCGGATATATCAAGAGTGGTGGTGTAGTAAGAATTTCCTTGACACGACTGAAAGCCTTGTCACACTCGAGTCCCCATGTGAAGTTAACGCTTTTTTTTTAATAAACTATTAATGGGTGCCAATATTTTTGAAAAATTCGGAACAAATTTTCGATAATAATTGGCTAGCCCTAAAAAAGATTGAACCTGACGAACAATTTTTGGTTTTGGGAAATTTTGCACTACTTCTACTAATCGTTTATCAGGCTTTACCCCTTGTTCTGAACAAATATGGCCCAGATATACTACCTCTTTCCTTAAAAACTGACATTTTGAAGGCTGCAACCGAAGGTTGTGTTCTCTGAAGCGCTGAAAAACTTCTCGTAGTTTGCTGTTATGTTCGTCCAAACTCTTAGCAAATATCACGACATCGTCGAGATACACGAAGCATTTAATCCCTTGAAGTCCCGTTAGAATTCCGTTCAGTAGGGATTAAAAAAATGGGGGGGGGGGGGGCGTTTTTAAACCAAATGGTAATCGTTTATAATGGAAATGATTAAATTTGGTACTAAACGCCGTTTTTTCTCTGTCTTTTGGGTCGATTAATACTTGGTGGTACTCGTTAGCTAAATCTAACGTGGTGAAGTATCTACAATGACCCAAACGATCTAAGATGTCCTCAATTCGGGGAAGGGGATAAGAAAAGTGGATTAAGACTTTATTTAGTTCTCTGAAGTCTACACATAGCCGATTTTACCGTTATCATCTACTCCGTTCTTAGGAATTAGAAGTACGGATAAAATTAAATGGACTGTCACTAGGTTCGATGATATCGTCCTCGAGTAATTTTTTGAGTTGTTCCTGACACTCTTCTCGATGGGCTTCTGGCATGCGATATTGCTTTTTGTGTATGGGGGCCGTATTAGCCATTAACGGTAACTTAAAGGTCTTCGTCGGGGTGTATGACAATTTATCGCCTGGCAAAATATGAAAAATATCACTGTATTCGTAGCAAATATGGGTTACTGCTTCCCTTTCTTCGAAGTTAAGGTCTTCTCCCAGCACCAGTGATTCCCTCATTAGCTTGAGCCATTGTTGGCGATTATCAATCTTACCCTTATCCCGTCCTAGTGGATGCACAGTATACTTACTCAATTTTTCAAGCCTCGGCCTGAAATTCACTAGTTCAACGGGCTCCCGTCCTGCGTTTATAATACCTACCCACGCTTTACCGTTCCGTGGCTTAATTATAGCATTCCCACAATACACTCCTGGCCTAATTTCTTCCGCCATGCATACTAAATCTTCCTCACCTATGACAGGAATTGCCAACAGCCGTTCTGTTCTTGGGTTCAACTTAATTCTTGTCCCCTGAGTGGTTTTACTCTTTCCTAAGTAATACTTTTCCTTTCGCTGTGTAAGATGTACATTTTCGCTCTGAGCCTCTGCGTAAGCTGTAGCTTTAGAGAGGTCGCGCTGGACTTCCATGCGAGGAATTTCCAGCTCCTTTTCCCTTTTTCCTGCTACACCTTCTTGTTCTCTGCTCCCCATCGGTTTAGTCCTATTGATGGGTGCTTCTTGAGAATCTTTTTGATTCGTTCCCGTGATAAGGGACTCGACCAATTGTACGAAAGGCCACTCCGCAGCTGTTAGAGCTGGCTGTACATCATCTTCTTTTGGAAAAGGCATCTTTCTTTCTTTTATTTGACCATCTTGGTAAGATTCTACTTCTGAAAGATACTTTGTGAGGCTATCTGATACCACGCCCGCTTTGGATATAATGTCGCGCAAGGCTGCGACTCGATTCTTCATTCGTTGCTGAGTCTCTTTTGGGGAAGAATACACTGACTCTTCTTTCTGGATAAACTGGTGATGATTGTCCTGGGTGCTTTCCTTCAACTCTATTAACTCGATTTTCTCCTTTCCAGTGATGCATCCAAAAAGAGGTTTTTCTTCCTTTATTTTCTCCATGCCTTTCACTGACAGCTTTCCATTTATACAATCAATGACTGCTTTGTCCTTCAGGAACTCGATCCCCAGAATACCGTCAGCTGGAATCGAATTAGTGTCATAAATGGTGTTAAACTCGCATGGCTGTTCTACTCCACCCATGCGTAGTGTGGCTTTGCAAGTTCCAATTGAGCTTTCTTGTGCCCCAAACAACCCTCCAATTATTATTTTCTTGAGAGTGTGTATAGGCGTGTTTCCTTTAATGCGATTTACCTTAATTATATTACATGTTGCACCTGTATCTATTAATAATGTTAATTTACCCGTTATACCTATATCTGATTCTACTGAGATAATGCAATTATTTAACAAACTTAACTCTATGACACTGGCTTCTTTCTGTGAGGTTTTCATGGTCTTAAATTCCGTTAATTGAAGGCAGCTGCGGATAATTCCCCCAGCTGCCGCTCCCCGTTTCCCTTCTTTAGAGCTACTTGTTCCGCTAGATATTTCTTCAAGCAGTTTGCGGTATAATGATGGCAGGTTCTAAAAAATTGGCAATAAAGAATTTTTGGGTCTGTTTGCAGCTGTCCTGGAGAACCAATTGAAGTATCCGCGAACCTTATTCTTTGTCTTCGGTAACTAGCAGCATCGTGACCATAGTTTCGGCATTTTACACAGTATGGTGGCTGTTTTCTTGATTGGCATTCCCTAGCAATATGCCCTCTTTGCCCACACTGGAAGCACTGGATGGGCCTAGGCGGCGTTGCTCTAGCCTGTGATCCACGATATATTCCTGCTGTTGCTGGAGATGGGCCCTTCTGTATAGCTTGTCTGAATGGTCTGCTGGTATTATTGTTGAAACGATTAGTCCCCCAGCTATATCGCATTGTTTCGGAATTCAGTTTTCGCCCACTTCCCCAGACTTCTGGTTCTCTATCCTGGAGCCTCGTTGCATCCTTCTCGAAATAACTAGCTTCTTCTTGTACTTCATCTGGAGATTGGAATCTCCTTCCCGTCAGATGCACTTGCGTTGCCTTATTCCCTACGCCTGCTTTAAAAGTAGCCACTGCGTCAGCTTCCAATTCTGTTATTAGTCCACCTTCCTTATTTGAGTACTTAGCTTGACTGCTGTTTTAATTTTGTCCAGAAGCTCTTTCATTCTGTCAGCGAATTCTCGAATGTCCTCTCCAGGTCGTTGTTTACACTCCAGCATTTCCGTACGTAGCTCACTGAACGATTTTCGTGGCGTATATGCAGTTGTAATAACTTGCTGCAGAGTTTCAAAATCCTTCGGCTCCTGGGAACACACTAGATAATAAGCGTCATCTGTAAGCCGAAATTTCACACATTTGATAAAGATAGCTTTTTCTTCAGTAGTCAATTGATCGTAGAGTTCCTTGCTGCAATTCAGGAAACGGTACAATTCTTTGCCCAGCTTTGGTGACCTTTCCCCAGAAAATAATGGTATATATTTGGATACCATATCCATAACTTTCCCATGTCCTTCCGCCATACTGTTCTTGGACAATCCGTATGATTTACTGCTTCCTGGTTCTTTTGTCTTTCCCTTCGATGAGCTACTCTTAGCTGAAATATCTTTCGTTTCTCGTGGTTTATCCCAGAACACTAATTTCCTTGGTGTCCACTTCTTACTGACTTCTTGCCTGTATACTTTCTCTTGCGGCAGTGGACCCTCGGCTCTTAATTCTGTCTCCAGTTCCTCCGCTGCCTCTTCTGCTTCCTTCAGTTGCTGTTCTAAAGACAATATTTTCTTTATTAGACCCTTGTTCTTTCTTTTCTCTTCTTCTAACAATTGTTCTGCTTGGATCTCACCCCTGTGGATCTCGTCGAGTGTAGCCGTTACCAGCAAGTCTAAAGCTTCGCCTTTCGTACAGGACTTGGCAGCTGTATTCCACTCCTGAATCAATTTTCTCGATTCTTCACTTGATGTTCGTTTTTGCAACTCTGCTGTGAGATGCTCTCCAATATACTGCCAGTCTTGCTCGTAGCTTTCTAACTTCACCTTACACTCTTTTAGCTCCTGCGATCTTTCCTCTAATTCCTTCTCTTGAGTTTCGAACCGTAACAGTTGTTCTCTTGTCAGTACATTACTTCTACCCACCGACATTGAAGTCTGAACCAGAAGATCATCTAATTCTTCTCTCTTTTCCCTCCAATCCAAGCCTAGTTACATATATATATTATATATAACACCTAACCAAGAAAACAATCTCACCCAACAAAACAACTTACACAAAAGTTAATTAATTTTAAACCACATCTAGTAACACTAATTCAAATTTTTCCCAATTTCCTCATTCAATCTCACTTTCTCCTGCCCTTTGTAACCTAATTGCTCCCTAGATTAACACTTTAATCCCAAACGTTACAGTCGACTTGACTTTTTGTGTGAATTACGAAGACATAACCCCAACACCCAGCAGATATCAATATCGAGACTTATAATCTCTGTTTAAAACGTGACGATTTAGACAAATATAGCATATACTCTATCAATGCTATAACAAACGCGAAGTTGCTTCGAACGAACAGGAGTGAAATCCAACTTTTAAGCGGAATTATAGAAAACAACGCTATACCTAATTACCAAAATTTCCACTCCTTAACTGTTACTCTATTTAACCTATAGAAAGACTCACAGTTTTTCTTACAGGTACAAATTCATTCATCCGCACAAAAACTGAATAACTTACTACACTTCTCATTTATAATAATAACATAAAGGCCAACGATACAAAACATTTATTCCCCCATATTAAACAAAAAATATTGAAAATCGCCGCAAACAAAACAAAAACCAAACATCGATGAATTAACTAATTAACCTATGTCTTAAATTCTCAACCTAAACACACGGAAATGCGACAAAAACTTTCAAATGCCTATAATGATTTAACCTCAACCTATCCAAAAACGCACATCACAATCATGAAATCAATATTACTACACTGAAATGGCTTCCCAAAATCGCACTCAACACTTAATCTAACATTTTTTAAATTTGTCCTGAAAAGTAAATGGAGAAGCTAAAAGAAGCAGAACTCCCACAATTAACAAAAATGGAGCAGCTAAAAAAAGCTTAACTCCCAAAAATTAAAAAAAATGGAGCAGCTAAAAAAGCTTAACTCCCAATATATATAAATTATAAAAATACAATAGCTTTTTAAACCGGCTGCGCCAAATTGTCGTGTCCCAATTACAAACGAACAATTATCCAACGATTAACTCTAATAAAACTGATTGAAAAATGACAACACTCGAATTACTCATATATAAACCTTTATTTTACGCAAAACTGACCTATCCCAATATCTAAAACAAAGCTAACCCGAACCGAACGGTAACTTGACACCGCAGAGTTACAACGCGACTGATAATTAAACGGCACTCGCCAGACCAGTCATTGGTCTTTTATGCACCAATATTCGGAAGTAGACTTTACTTAAAAACGCGGATGTAAACAAACGACAACAACCTTGCCGTTTGTTCTACCGGTTGCAGCACCTGAGTCACTCAGTAGTAAACAATCGCTTTACATAATAATTACCATGTTAGGTTAATTATTATTGTAATCGTCCACTAAGCGCTCATTGCAGCCAGCTGTTGAGCTAATCAGCAAAATAACCGACAGTTGCAGAACAGTACAATGCGACGTTACTGTTTAGCAATTGCTAATTATATCACTAAAATGCGCCCTTGGCCGCTGGAAGAATCTTCCGTATATTGGGCCATAACATGGTCACCTATCTGCACAAGTTTGATTTTTGAAGTGGTTTTTCGCATATTTCTAGAACGGTTCGTTGGAAAGTATAAATGATGATGACCAATTTCATAGCATTTCATATTCTGAAGAACTTTTCAGTGCAATTAAAACGTCACCGTAAAAAATCATGAACTAACTTTCAGGAAAAATTACTATGTGGTTGAAATAGTCACTATCGCTTAAAATGTATGTACATATATACATAATCATTAAATAATCAAATACTTTTTACGTAATCTGCAAACTTCCTACTTTTAATTGTAAAAATAAGTAAAGAAAGTAAGTTTTTAGATAATTTATGTGATTTTACATTTAATTACATAAACGTTTTGTGTAAAATTACATACAGTACTGTGGTTTTACATTTATTCATACAAAACTTTTGTATCGTACTGTAAATTTGCATTGGATTCCCCGTATTTAAAAAGGAAATTTCAATAAAACATAAGTAAATACGTTTGCATTTATATCTATTCTTCCCTTCAGTACTCTGCTCATGCTCCTACGTTTATCAGGATGCGTTGCTATGAATCATTAGGGAAATTATAACAGAATGCGGTCGCCGGTCAGTGTTTAGTTTGAAGTTGTAGAGTGCAGTTGGTAATAGATGAATAATCATAAAACATGTAAAAAAATGCTGCTAGTTTCGATCCTAACAGTTACCTTAAAAACCGTTTTAAAAATCAACAAATATTTTTATGTATGCAGTATTTTTATAATTGAATTTCGCTAAAAAAAACTCAACCATGGAGATACTGGATAGCTGCAAATATTTATTGATTTTTAAAATGATGTTTTCTTAGGTAGCTATTAGCATCGAAACTAGTATTACTTCTTTTACGTGTTGATTGTTAATCTATACTTATTAGTACCATGGTCATAAGAATTGGTCTTAGACCAATTCTAGCTTTTTTATTTGTTTATGTATGTAATTTATTAATTTCCGTACGAAACATTATATTGGCAATTGAAATAAATTACATAACTATTGTGCGCCCGTGGGTTTTTATTGAAGGACCAGGCCCGCTCGTTGACCAAGGTGATTATCTACTGCATGTGTAATCTAATTAATTGCTGTCTTGGGTTTTTTGTAAACCTTGACGTTTCTTACAGCAGTGTGATGCAGTGGTTTCAAACTAGTCTCTGTGGTTTCAACTAGTCAAATCCAATATTTGGGGAGTAAATGAAACACTTGCTTTCAACAACACGCACTGTTCCCAACTTTATTCCTCAAAGGTTGTAGCAAGAAGAAAGACTCGATATAATCCAAAAAAGTGTTAGGCTATTAAAAGCAAAGTACATAAGCATCTACGTCAACATTTACAACAATACAACAATACAAACTACTATGTATATAAAATTGATAGAATCAGAGGCATTCCACACATGCATAAACCATGTGATGTATTGAACATTATATGGGTATTTAAGGAATATAATATGCATAGATACATTAACTACTAATACAATTAGAATAAACTGCAAAGCTGAATATTAATTGAGGGAAACAAGTGCAATAAATTAAATAGGTAGTAGCAAACAAAATTATGAGAAAAACTTAGATGTC
The DNA here is from genome assembly GCA_963930735.1 of Dioctria linearis. Classification (NCBI taxonomy): domain Eukaryota; kingdom Metazoa; phylum Arthropoda; class Insecta; order Diptera; family Asilidae; genus Dioctria; species Dioctria linearis. The sequence continues at coordinate 117,729,441 of OZ005742.1, read as the reverse complement.
GGAACAACTACTGGTAAATTTACATATTCATAAATAATGAAAAATGACATTAAACTTATGTAACTTAGTTCCACAGCATTGTGTAAATTTATATATCGCATTTAACATCGGAAAAAGAAAAATGCATAAACAATAAAATTACATATAGTGCGGAAATGCTCTACATAAGGTTATGCATAAAGTTGTGTAAATTTCCGTTACTATTGTTGGCAATTTGTTGCCTATTATCGTAGCGGAATTTTCAATAGATATTTTTTACGGTTAGGACTGATCGTTTTCACAGTATACGTACAAATCTTAAATTTTTATATGGCAACACCAAGAATTCGTTGCCCAATTTAGTCCATTACTATGAAAACACTATGTACAAAATTTCAGTTCTCTACGGTGACGCGCTCTCAGGCAATGTGCAAATATATAGTAAGAAACAACATTTTTGTATGGCAACCATAGCAAACTGTAACCCGGTTTTGTAACGAACAGGTATGCCCTCTGACAGCACCACTCATGCCAACCTTGACCCGAGCAGCTACTGTAGCCAGCGCACCATCCGTCACAAAAAATATCTAGGGGTCTTCTGGGGCGACGACACAGCATTTTTTTTGCCGCTGGCTGACAGTCGGTTTGGGGAGGTTCTTGTCTCCCATACAACATAGGCTCATATTGCTGCAAAAACCGATTAATTTGCTCGTTCCGAAGCATTTGACTGCGGGGAATAGGATGGGGAAAATGTATGCTTGACTCCATAGTTCATTAATAATTGTGCGAAAGCTCTGGAAGTAAACTGACTGCCATTGTCGGAATGAATATGCTCAGGTGTTCCGAATACAAGGAAAACCTCTTGTTCCAAAAATTTTATAACCCGAGAGGAAGTGGCATCTGGCACAGCTTTAAGCAAAACATATTTAGAGAGGTGGTCCAATATTATAAAAATATATCTATTCCCATTCCGACTTTGGGGATAAGGACCAAGGAAGTCACAAAAGACACGTTGCTATTGAAGATCTGTGGAACGCATTTCTCCCAGAGGAGGTTTGGGAGAAAAATTTATTGGTTTGATTTGTTTACAGGTGTCACAAGAAGAGATAAAGTTGCGTGCATCGTAAGCCATAGTAGGCCAATGATACAGGCGTCTAAGTTTGTCTAGTGTTTTAGCAATTCCAAAATGAGCTGAAGTGGGTGGGTAGTGCTCTTGCTGGATTAAACTATGAGTGAGGCCATCTGGGGCACACAGCTTCCAGATGACTTTATCGTGGGTCATACTATGCTCTGGGGATGCGAAGGAAATATACACCTTATTATTTAGCACTCGTAAGTTAAGGAAACTATTCGGATCGGCCTGTATAAGCTGAATTCGTTTAATATATGATTCTTCTTGAAAAGCAGAAGAATTCAAGTCAAGACTGTTGACAATAAAAGGAAAGATTTTCTCTTTCAAGGGTAAATACATTGCCTGCCTTGTGAATGCTCTGGAAGGAGCATCTGCTACTACATTATCTTTGCCTTTTCGGTACTCAATGCTGAATTCAAAAGCTTGGAGCGAGCTTGAGGCTCCAACGAGCTAACCTACCACTCAACTCTCTTTGGTCCATAAGCCATTTAAGGCTAACATGATCTTTTATGATCGAAAATTCTAGACCCTCGACGTGAGGTCGAAAGCGTTTCACACTTAGAACCGCGGCCAGATATTCCAATTCCGTGACACTATAGTTACGCTGAGCCGAATTCAACTTCTGGGACATAAAGGCAATAGGATGCTCGATGCCATCATCGGAATATTGGAACAGCACACTCCCAACTCCGGTAGTACTAGCATCACACTGGATACAAAATGGTCTAGCGAAATCGGGGTTAGCGAGTACAGGAGCCGTAGTAAGACAATTTTTCAGCTGGTTAAAAGAATCTTCAGCTAAATTATTCTACAGGAACTTAACGCTTTTCTTTACGAGGTCCGTGAGAGGACTGGCTATTGAAGCAAAACTTGGAATGAAGCGTCGATACCATCTACATAAACCCAAGAAACTTCGTATTTTCTTTACGCTAGAAGGAAGAGGAAAATTTCGTATGGCTTCCACTTTTTCAGGATCTGCTCGCAAGCACCCATTTCCAACTACGAAACCGAGGTATCTAACCTCTCGCATACAAAATTTGCTTTTTTCCACGTTGATGGTGAGTTTAGCCTTGCGCAACAAGGATGCTACTGTTGTAAGCAATTCCAAGTGTTCGTCAAACGTGGAAGAAGTAACAGCAGGTCGTCCAGAGACAGAGACTCGATTATGTAACTGGTGAGGTATGACCTTACACATCAGCTTGCACATGGTCTGCGGAGCATTACATAGACCGAAAGGTAAAACGGTGAAATGATACAGTGGACGACCCGGTACTGCGAATGCTGTTTTGTACCTGGAAGTAATGGCAAGCGGAATTTGCCAAAAGGCATCTTTCAAATCGATAGCCGAAATATAATTAGTTTCTTGGAGTCGACTTAACAGACCGTCGATAAGAGGAAGCGGAAAAGCGTCTGGAACGGTGACGGAATTCACCTTCCTTGCATCTAGACAAAGTCTCTGTTTACCATTAGGTTTTCTAACCAAGGTGACTGGCGAAGACCAACCACTCTGACTTTCTTCAATAACTCCGAGATCCAACATGCGGTCCAATTCCTCATACAAGGATTTCTGAACAGCCGGTGAAACAGCATAATAACGTTGTTTTATGGGTTTACTAGAACCGACATCAATCTCATGCTCGACCAAACTTGTTTTCCCGAGACCATGTTCATTAAATGAAGGATAGGCTTCGATTACTGATTTTAAACGGTGATCATTTTTTCATATAATTCGTGACTTTTAGTACAAACAGCAGGAGGATTTGGCAGTAATTTCAACTCATCGACTATCATCGGTGCTACACCAAACTTTTCCCAAAAATCAATTCCTAGGTACAGTGGTTGTTGTAGATTTGGAACGATGTGAAAACGCATCATTCGTGTCTTGCTGCCATACTTTACCAGTACTCGGACGTGACCCAAAATCTTTTGCTGTTGCCCATTGGCCGTTGAAATTTGGGTTGGCATTGAGTGGAAAGGAATACGAGTCTTGTCTAGAAATCGCTCCGCCCCAGCACCTATAACACTTATACTTGCTCCACTGTCCAACAGACCTTTAATTTGTTGTCCTTCAATGATAACATTGGCGTAAGGCCAGCGATCGCCGTTGGTCTGCAAAACAGTTTCCGCAATATCAGCCATTAACTTTCTTCGCAGGCTGAAATAGTTAGCTGAACGATACCTGGCACCTGGGATGCATGTGCTCTGAGCAAGATCATTCAGACCAGAATCTAACGAGGAATCAGTAGAGGATTAGTATGAAGAAATACAACTGCAAACATCTGACAAAAGTTCAGCACCAACTGAAGCATCAGTGGCGGTCTGCATTGCAATATCTTGAGTAAAAGAGGTTATTTCACAGGGATTTACATCTGATGAATAAGACACGTTGGATAAATTAAGGAACTGGTTTTTTGATATTTCAGAGAAATTGTTCTGTCCGGTCAGTTTGATGCCATTAGAAGGTAGGCTTTCTAACGGTTCCTCTCGGGCTCTGTATTTGAGGCCGCCACGCAACTGCTCTGTTTGCATATTTGTGCCGGAGTCAGAATCCGGGAAGTCCCAGCATCGATCTGACTCCGCATCCCGTTTCCCTGAGAACAAGCACGACATTTGTTGTGACTCAGGTACCTTTGCCCCGAATCACAACCATAATACCGATACATCAGTATATCGTCCAATACGATATATTGATGTACCATTAATTGACCCTGAAAAAAAAACTTTCAATTTAAATTTCATTCAAAATTTCATATAAAAATTCAAAATGCATTTAGAAATGCATTCCCACATTATAACAAAATGCAATTTAGCATAAATTGCATTTTGTTATCAGACACACATTCCACTCACACGGTATGCACACTTACCTACATACAGTGTCTTCTTACTTTTTTTCCGTATGTATTATTCGCGCCCTCTTAAAATTAATATTTCAAGACGGGCGCACAAGTGCATATCGGATTACCGTTTTGCATTGATGCATACAGCTCGCATCAAAGAACGTACGTTTTTTCAACGTCGTGAGAAAAGAATAAAAAGATAAAAAAGCTTTTGAAAGTGATTGTGGGTACCTGGGACCATCAAGCCGATCCTCGAGGAGTCGTTTTTAAAAATCCGCCGAGAGATGTACGGAAATAAAGATATTTGCTTCGAAATTGAAATATGTAATAAAAAGATTTTGTGTCCTAAATAATTTAATCAAGTGACTTGAATCGAATAATAAAAATAAAAATTTAATTTGCATCTAAAATAATTTTATCCGGTGACTCGAAACAAATAATAAAAGTTGAAATTTGTAATAAAAAGATTTTGCGTCAAAAATAAATAATCAAGTGAGAAGAAAGGAGTTTGTTTAATTATAAAGGCGGTGTGCTATCCTTCAGGAGCACGGCACGCACGCACGACACAACAAATTGGTGGCAGCGGTGTACCTACCGAGAATCAGTGCCTTATTTCTGTTAAAAATAAAAGTTCGTTATAGTAAACTTAATGAAACAAGATTAAAAATCAACAAGTTTCATTTGGAAACTGTTATAATCGATAACACGTAATAAGTGCCGAAATTCTACAAATAAGTGAAAAAAAAATCAAAAGTGTCCCTTGTTGGAATACAATAACCAGTGATAACACAAAAATCTAAAGAATAACAAATTAATCGAAACAATAATAAAAATAATTTAACAAGAAATAAATAAATTATAAATACTTGTATACAATAAAGAAAAATTGTGTACAAAAAAAAAAAAAAAAAACCCCGGGTACCCTAAAAAGGGTACTTAGAGGAAACAAATATAATAAAATTTTAAGCGCCAGAGCGCTCAACGTGGGACCGAAGGAGGGCTTCATCCCTGCCTCAAATAAGACGAATACCCACAGAAGGACGACTACAAGAAATCGTCGTCCAGGACGCGCGACGTACCACCCTACAAAAACATCATCAACTACCAATACAGCATACTTCAGACTACACCTTCATCAACATCAACTATTAATAAAACATATTTCAGCCTACAACCAATAACAGCCCTATACCGAAATACTATATTGGATAAAGTAGAAGGTACCGTAAAAGTTATTTTTTGTTTTCCTTCATAATTTAGATTCATTTTGATGCATATATATATATGTATATATAAGTGTCAAGTTATTTTTATCATAAGTTTATTTGTCCAGAAAAACCCTTGGTGCAATATATATACATAAATATATATATATTTTGTTTTAATCTATAAAGTGGAGTGAAAAATGTCTGTTTTTTAACATTTTACAAAAAATTTTTTTTTAATAAAAAAAAAAAACAATTACCTTCATTACATTACAATTATAAATCTAAATACATATACCCTCTTCCTAGAAGCGACCTCTGCGGTAAGACTTCGTGAGATTGCTAGTCAGAGGACTTCGAACAAAACCAATAATCGATCCCCTGCGATAGGACTTTACAAGCTTATCGGCCAGGAGAAAGATATTGGTTGGAAGAGTGATCGTAAATTGTTTTTTTTCTCTCCTCTTCGAATACATTTTGCTTTTCTTTTTCTCTTCTACGCATTATTTAAAATTAAAAAATAATTGTCTTTTAAAAAGTACATATACTTATATATATAACTTTTATTTTTTTTGATAATTTTCATTACAATTCGACTCGAGTGTTTTTGTCTTTGACTTTACATATATTTTTGTGTATGTACATTGTGTACATTTGTTGAGTGCCAACATTTTACTTTTTGTTCTTTCCCTTCTACCTAATTTTTACGCCTCCCTCCAAACAACAACACAAACATGACTGACGAAAACAAATCTCTCGATGAGCTTTGCTTGTCACAAGTCCCAAAAATGACTGAAATTAGACAAATTCTGGCCGATTATCACAGAGCGAATAAAAGTAAAAGGACTTCAGATTTTACTTCTGGAAAACTCCAACAGTTGGAAGAACTATGGGCTTTATTTGAAAAAATTGAAACCCTGATTCAGGATCATGATGAATTCGATGAAACTCATGATTATTTCAAACAGTCATGCTATGACAAGACAGAGGACTGGTATAATCTTACCAAGGTAACTCTATCTGATAGGCTGAAGTCCATATCAATTCACACAGAACGCACAAATAACCCCTTTTACATTCCACTCCCCAAGACTTCGCAGAAAACAACTGCAGCTGACACTCAAGACAATACAGACAAGGATCAGTCAAATGCAATACGGTTCAAATTGTAGGATCACAGGCAAAAGTCTATATCACGAATTATACAATCGATCAATTCTAATTCATTATCGACCACAACCCAGACATATCTGACACAAAAAATTAATTCATTGCAAAAATACTGGGATGATTTTGAGGACACGCATAATGAAATAATTTCATACACCGGCCCTAATGATTTGGAGCATGACTATTTCAAAAAGGATGTTTACGCCGAGGTAGAAACATTATACACAGACACTGTAATTGCGTTGCAAGAACAATTGGACTCTCGATTCCAAAATGTAACAAATAATACAACTAATTTCAGGGAAAATCATACTAATGTCTCCTTTAGAGACCAATCTACCTCCTTCCTATCAGAAGCTAGGTCACTTATTCCCAATTTTAGTGGAAATCCAAAGGATCTCCACAAATTTGTTTCAAGTTGCGATGATATTTACACAACAACATCAACGGAAAATGAAAGGCACTCCCTCCTTAGCTTAATAAGGAGTAAATTATCTGCAGAGGCATATGATGTATATAGGTACAATCAAATTTCAGATTGGCCTGAATTGAAATCAATTCTGCAACAAACTTTTGAATTAAAAATTCCCAAATCTACTCTGCAATCTCAATTAAATAATTGCAAGCAAAGAATAGGAGAAGATGTAAAAGATTTTCTACAAAGACTTAGCACAACTCTATCCAAACTAAATGAGGCAACGCACTCATATACAAGTGATAAAATTCTTTTAAAATCTCTTTTAAAAGATAATGGATGTCAAGCAGTGAGAGCTATAGAGGACGGATTATCCAATCCACAACTACAGACTTTAGCAAAAGTCCAGTCTGATAAATCTTTCGCTTCACTGAAGTCACATATCCTAGAGCACGCATCACGTTTGGAACGGAGACAACCAAATTTTCAAACGAACTACAAAGTAAGCCCACCCTTTCAAAAGAATACGAATCTCAATCTGCATTGTTTTAAATGTAATGGACTGGGGCATGCTGCGTCAAGATGTCCAGTCATACAACGCTCAACGCAAGATTTAAACACAATTCCAAGAACAGACTCGCAATTACAACGCCCTACAGATTTCAATAGGGTTACATTTACAACTCCGACACAAGCGCTTACATGTCGATATTGTCATGGGATGGGACATTCTATCGAAGAATGTCGCACAAGAGTGGCGAACAACAATCGTTCTGGCAACAATCAGGGAAATCAAAACAATTTCCAGAAGGTGAGCAATACTCCACCAACAAACACGGCTGACAGCCAGCCTCAAAATAGGAACTGGCAGCAGCCAGTATTCCGAGAAAGTCGACCTTCACCGCCGAGATATAATAATGCCAATATCTCGGCTAGGTCACCTTCTCCAAATAAGAAGAATAATCGAACTTCATCGGCATCCTGGCAGGGAAACTGGATTCAGCGCGGGTCAATTTCTTCAACCCCTCGCAGATAGAAACAACGGCACAGATTCATCGAAAGCCCGAGGCAATATCGACAGGAAACTAGACAAAAATAAATCAATACGTATCCCCGTCCAAATAAATAAAAATTCACTAACGCTTTCCTTGCCTGTCGACATCTGTTCTGCTTCGAAGCTTACCTTTCTGATTGATACAGGAGCAGAGATCAGCTTAATAAAACTCCATCCACTGAAACCAGACAGTATCTGCTACAGAAATGCTGTCTGCAATATAAATACTTTGTTTACAGAGTCAACTTCTACAGAAGGACTCATTTTCGCGAAATTATCTCTGGAATTTGCACAAAATAACTCCATCCTAGAACACCCATTTCAAACAGTGGGAAATAACTCCATCCTCTCATACGATGGCCTGCTTGGTCATGATTTTTTATCTCGATACAATGCGAGTATCGTCTATAAAATTAAATTCATTTCTCTGGAAGTTAATGAATCTGATTCATCTTATCCATATGAACAATACTATTCAAATTACCCTTATGTTTATTTGAAAAGCGAAAACCCAGAAAAGAGGTCTCGAACTAAAAGTTTATTATATACGGAGATAACGTTCTCCAATAAAAATATTAATACAATCCCATCTCCATCAACTGCTTTACAAAGCAATAACAATCGATCTCTATCCAATACTCCATCAGAACTGAAGACCAAAAATAATGAAAATCTATCTCCATCTATAGCCAGAAAAAAGGCTGAATTAAATAAAATTCTCTCTCCATCCAAGGCTTCACAAGATATGAAGCAACAACATAAAAGTATATCTCCATCTACGGCCACACAAAAGGCTAAATATAATAAAATTCTATCTCCTTCATCAACAAATTCACAAAAAGTGGATTCCAGAAATAGATCAGAAAAGAAGTCAAAGAACTTCAATAAAGTTTTATCTCCTTCAAATTCAATCTAGTCGGAATTATCGAATAACTCCTTCCAAATTCCACAAAAGTTGGAATCACATCTCCTTCCAATTAAAAATCCGAAAGAATCGGATAAATTCAATAAAATTAAAATCCCGGCTCGATCAGAATATATTATTGAAATTCCAACTCCTTCTATTCAAAATCAATCGGTCTGTTTCAAGAAGGAAATAAGGCCAGGTTTATTTCTTGGAAACTCGATAGTCAAACCAGTCAACGGTATGGCAAAAGTCCTAATCCTCAACACAAATGAGGAGGACGCCGATCTGGCACCTTACGAGGTGAACCCAGTTTACCAAGACTTGGACGACTTTGTGGTAATCTCCACAGACTCTGACAGAGATCCAATTAAGGGCAGAATAAATAAACTGCAAAACCTTATCAAATTGGATCACTGTAATTCAGAGGAATCTGAGAGTATTCGCAATATCTGTAGGGAATTCAACGATCTCTTCTTCATAGAAGGGGATTTCCTATCTTATACAGATGCGATTACTCACAAAATCGAGACACTCCAAGACAAACCGCCCATCTATACCAAGCCTTATCGACTTCCCGAAGCAAGCCGAACTGAAATAAACCGGCAAATACAAGAAATGCTTGAGTCAGACATCATCAGACCCTCACATAGTCCCTGGAATTCTCCACTTCCCCTGGTTCCTAAAAAACCAGATGAGAATGGAAACAAAAAGTGGCGAGTAGTGGTAGACTTTCGTCGTATTAACGACATTACTATTGGCGATGCGTACCCACTGCCTAATATCACTGATATATTAGACCAGTTGGGGAAGTCGAAATATTTTACCACACTCGACTTAGCCAGTGGATTCCACCAGATAAAAATGAACTCGAAGGACATGGAGAAAACTGCCTTTAGCACACCCTATGGCCACTACGAATACAATCGTATGCCATTTGGTTTAAAAGGAGCCCCTGCTACTTTTCAACGAGCGATGAATAATGTCTTATCTGGCCTTCAAGGCATCTATTGCTTCGTATACATGGACGATATTGTAGTCCATGGATACAATCTCAAAGACCACAATTCCAGACTCACAGCAGTATTTAGCCGCCTTCGTGATTTCAACCTCAAACTTCAACCCGACAAGTCCCATTTCCTAAGAAAGGAAATTATGTATTTAGGTCACATAATTACATAAAATGGAGCCAAACCAGACCCTGCAAAAATAAAATCAGTTCAGTCATATCCCAGACCCAAGAAGGAAAAAGATATCAAAGCCTTCCTTGGTTTCGTCGGCTACTATCGCCGCTTCATCCCAAATTTTTCGAGAAAAGCCAAACCACTCACAAATCTTTTGAAAAAAGATACGCCTTTCAAGTTCGACGCAATCTGTGACGAGGCATTTTGCGAATTACGAAATAAATTAATTTCAGCACCAATTCTATCTTATTCTGTGCAATGCTTTTTATCACAAAGTAAAATTCGATAGCTTTATTATTTTTGTTTTAGATAATTTGCAAGAATTTTATGAATAGTTCTGTGCAATCTTTTTTTAACATAAAGTAAAAATTCGATAACTTTATTAATTTTGTTTTCAAATAATTTGCAAGGAGTTTATGGATAGTTCTGTGCAATATTTTTTTAACACAAAGTAGGATTTGATAACTTTATTAATTTTGTTTTAGATAATTTCCAAGACCTTTATGAATAGTTCTGTGCAATGCTTTTTAACACAAAGTAAAATTCGATTACTTTATTATTTTTGTTTTCAAATAATTTGCAAGATCTTTATGAATAGTTCTGTGCAATGTTTTTTAACACAAAGTAAAATTCGATAACATTATTATTTTTGTTTTAGATAATTTGCAAGAACTTTATGAATAGTTCTGTGCAATGTTTTTTAACACAAAGTAAAATTCGATAACTTTATTATTTTTGTTTTAGATAATTTGCAAGAACTTTATGGATAGTTCTGTGCAATATTTTTTTAACACAAAGTACGATTTGATAACTTTACTAATTTTGTTTTAAATAATTTGCAAGAACTTTATGAATAGTTCTGTGCAATGTTTTTTTTAACACAAAGTAAAATTCGATTACTTTATTATATTTGTTTTAGAAAATTTCCAAGAACTTTATGAATAGTTATGTGCAATATATTTTTAACACAAAGTACGATTTTATAAGTTTACTAATTTTGTTTTCAAATAATTTGCAAGAACTTTATGAATAGTTCTGTGCAATGTTTTTTTAACACAAAGTAAAATTCGATAACTTTATTATTTTTGCTTCAGATAATTTGCCAGAACTTTATGAATAGTTCTGTGCAATATTTTTTTAACACAAAGAATGATTTGATAACTTTATTAATTTTGTTTTATATAATTTGCAAGAATTTTATGAATAGTTCTGTGCAATATTTTTTTAACACAAAGTAAAAATTCGATAACTTTTTTAATTTGGTTTTCAGATAATTTGCAAGAAATTTATGAATAGTTCTGTACAATGTTTTTTTTAACACAAAGTAAAATTCGATAACATTATTATTTTTGTTTTAAATAATTTGCAAGAACTTTATGAATAGTTCTGTGCAATGCTTTTTAACACAAAGTAAAATTCGATAACTTTATTATTTTGTTTTAGATAATTTGCAAGAACTTTTTGAATAGTTCTCTGCAATATTTTTAACACAAAGTACGATTCGATAACTTTATTATTTTTGTTTTAGATAATTTGCAAGAACTTTATGAATAGTTCTGTGCAATATTTTTTTAACACAAAGTACGATTTGATAACTTTATTAATTTTGTTTTAGATAATTTGAAAGAATTTTATGAACAGTTCTGTGCAATATTTTTTTAACACAAAGTAAAAATTTGATAACTTTATTAATTTTGTTTTCAGATAATTTGCAAGAACTTTATGAATAGTTCTGTACAATGTTATTTTAATACAAAGTAAAATTCGATAACTTTATTATTTTTGTTTTAGATAATTTGCAAGAACTTTATGAATAGTTCTGTGCAATATTTTTTTAACACAAAGTACGATTTGATAACTTTACTAATTTTGTTTTAAATAATTTGCAAGAATTTTATGAATAGTTCTGTACAATATTTTTTTAACACAAAGTACGATTCGACAACTTTATAATTTTTGTTTTAGATAATTTGCAAGAACTTTATGAATAGTTCTGTGCAATGTTTCTTAACACAAAGCAAAATTCGATAACTTTATTAATTTTGTTTTAGATAATTTGCAAGAATTTTATGAATAGTTCTGTGCAATGTTTTTTTTAACACAAAGTAAAATTCGATAACGTTATTATTTTTGTTTTAGATAATTTGCAAGAACTTTATGAATAGTTCTGTGCAATGCTTTTTAACACAAAGTAAAATGCGATAGCTTTATTATTTTTGTTTTAGATAATGTGCAAGAACTTTATGAATAGTTCTGTGCAATGTTTTTTTTTTTAGCCCAAAGTAAAATTCGATAACATTATTATTTTTGTTTTAGATAATTTGCAAGAACTTTATGAGTAGTTCTGTGCAATGATTTTTAACACAAAATAAAATTCGATAACTTTATTATTTTTGTTTTAGATAATTTGCAAGAATTTTATGAATAGTTCTGTGCAATGTTTTTTTTAACACAAAGTAAAAATTCGATAACTTTATTATTTTTGTTTTAGATAATGTGCAAGAACTTTATGAATAGTTCTGTGCAATATTTTTTTTTAACACAAAGTAAAATTCGATAACATTATTGTTTTTGTTTTAGATAATTTGCAAGAACTTTATGAATAGTTCTGTGCAATGTTTTTTAACACAACGTAAAATTCGATAATAATTCGATTGTAAGAATTTTCACAAAGTAAAATTCGATAACATTATTATATTTGTTTTAGATAATTTGCAATAACTTTATGAATAGTTCTGTGCAATGTTTTTTAACACAAAGAAAAATTCGATAGCTTTATAATTTTTGTTTTAGATAATTTGCAAGAATTTTATGAATAGTTCTGTGCAATATTTTTTAAACACAAAGTAAAAATTCGATAACTTTATTATTTTGTTTTCAAATAATTTGCAAGAAATTTATGAATAGTTCTGTGCAATATTTTTTTAACACAAAGTAAAATTCGATAACTTTATTATTTTTGCTTTAGATAATTTGCCAGAACTTTATGAATAGTTCTGTGCAATATTTTTTTAACACAAAGAATGATTTCATAACTTTATTAATTTTATTTTATATAATTTGGAAGAATTTTATGAATAGTTCTGTGCAATATTTTTTTAACACAAAGTAAAAGTTCGATAACTTTATTAATTTGGTTTTCAGATAATTTGCAAGATCTTTATGAATAGTTCTGTGCAATGTTTTTTTTAACACAAAGTAAAATTCGATAACATTATTATTTTTGTTTTAGATAATTTGCAAGAACTTTATGAATAGTTCTGTCCAATGTTTTTTTTTAACACAAAGTAAAATTCGAAAGCTTTATTACTTTGTTTTAGATAATTTGCAAGAACTTTATGAATAGTTCTGTGCAATATTTTTAACACAAAGTAAAATTCGATAACTTTATTATTTTTGTTTTAGATAATTTGCAAGAACTTTATGAATAGTTTTGTGCAATATTTTTTTAACACAAAGTACGATTTGATAAATTTATTAATTTTATTTTAGATAATTAGCAAGAATTTTATGAATAGTTCTGTGCAATGTTTTTTTTAACACAAAGTAAAATTCGATTACATTATTATTTTTGATTTAGATAATTTGCAAGAACTTTATGAATAGTTCTGTCCAATGTTTTTTTTAGCACAAAGTAAAATTCGAAAGCTTTATTACTTTGTTTTAGATAATTTGCAAGAACTTTATGAATAGTTCTGTGCAATATTTTTAACACAAAGTAAAATTCGATAACTTTATTATTTTTGTTTTAGATAATTTGCAAGAACTTTATGAATAGTTCTGTGCAATATTTTTTTAACACAAAGTACGATTTGATAAATTTATTAATTTTGTTTTAGATAATTAGCACGAATTTTATGAATAGGTCTGTGCAATATATTTTTAACACATAGTAAAAATTCGATAACTTTATTATTTTTGTTGCAGATAATTTGCAACAACTTTGTGAATAGTTCTGTGCAATATTTTTTAACACAAAGTACGATTTGATAACTTTATTAATTTTGTTTTAGATAGTTTGCAAGACTTTTATGAATAGTTCTGTGCAATATTTTTTTAACACAAAGTAAAAAAGTAAAAATTCGATAACTTTATTAATTTTGTTTTCAGATAATTTGAAAGAACTTTATGAATAGTTCTGTGCAATATTTTTTTAACACAAACTACGATTTGATAACTTTATTAATTTTGTTTTAGATAATTAGCAAGAATTTTATGAATAGTTCTGTGCAATGTTTTTTTTTAACACAAAGTAAAATTCGATAGCTTTATTATTTTTGTTTTAGATAATTTGCAAGAATTTTATGAATAGTTCTGTGCAATATTTTTTTAACACTAAGTAAAAATTCGATAACTTTATTAATTTTGTTTGCAAATAATTTGCAAGAACTTTATGAATAGTTCTGTGCAATGTTTTTAACACAAAATACGATTCGATAACTTTATTATTTTTGTTTTAGATAATTTGCAAGAACTTTATGAATAGTTCTGTGCAATATTTTTTTTAACATAAAGTACGATTTGATAACTTTATTAATTTTGTTTTAGATAATTTGCAAGAATTTTATGAACAGTTCTGTGCAAGATTTTTTTAACACAAAGTAAATATTTGATAACTTAATTAATTTTGTTTTCAGATTATTTGCAAGAACTTTATGAATAGTTCTGTGCAATGTTTTTTTTAACACAAAGTAAAATTCGATAACTTTATTATTTTTGTTTTAGATAATTTGCAAGAACTTTGTGAATAGTTCTGTGCAATATTTTTTTAACACAAAGTACGATTTGATAACTTTATTAATTTTGTTTTAGATAATTTGCAAGACATTTATGAATAGTTCTGTGCAATATTTTTTTAACAAAAAGTACGATTCGATAACTTTATTATTTTTGTTTTAGATAATTTGCAAGAACTTTATGAATAGTTCTGTGCAATGTTTTTGTTTAACACAAAGTAAAATTCGATAACATTATTATTTTTGTTTTAGATAATTTGCAAGAACTTTATGAATAGTTCTGTGCAATGTTTTTTTAACACAAAGTAAAATTCCAAAGCTTTATTACTTTGTTTTAGATAATTTGCAAGAACTTTATGAATAGTTCTGTGCAATATTTTTAACACAAAGTAAAATTCGACAACTTTATTATTTTTGTTTTAGATAATTTGCAAGAACTTTATGAATATTTCTGTGCAATATTTTTTTAACACAAAGTACGATTTGATAGATTTATTAATTTTGTTTTAGATAATTAGCAAGAATTTTATGAATAGGTCTGTGCAATATATTTTTAGCACATAGTAAAAATTCGATAGCTTTATTAATTTTGTTTTCAGATAATTTGCTAGAACTTTATGAATAGTTCTGTGCAATGTTTTTTAACACAATGTAAAATTCGATAACTTTATTATTTTTGTTTTAGATAATTTGCAAGAACTTTGTGAATAGTTCTGTGCAATATTTTTTTAACACAAAGTACGATTTGATAACTTTATTTATTTTATTTTAGATAATTTGCAAGACTTTTATGAATAGTTCTGTGCAATATTTTTTTGACACAAAGTAAAAATTAGATAACTTTATTAATTTTGTTTTCAGATAATTTGCAATAACTTTATGAATAGTTCTGTGCAATATTTTTTTAACACAAAGTACGATTTGATAACTTTATTAATTTTGTTTTATATAATTTGGAAGAATTTTATGAATAGTTCTGTGCAATTTTTTTTTTAACACAAAGTAAAATTCGATAGCTTTATTATTTTTGTTTTAGATAATTTGCAAGATTTTATGAATAGTTCTGTGCAATTTTTTTTAACACTAAATAAAAATTCGATAACTTTATTAATTTTGTTTTATATAATTTGCAAGAATTTTATGAATAGTTCTGTGCAATGTTTTTTTTAGTACAAAGTAAAATTCGATAACATTATTATTTTTGTTTTAGATAATTTGCAAGAACTTTATGAATAGTTCTGTGCAATGTTTTTTTAACACAAAGTAAAATTCGATAACTTTATTACTTTGTTTTAGATAATTTGAAAGAACTTTATGAATAGTTCTGTGCAATATTTTTTTAACACAAAGTACGATATGATAACTTTAGTAAATCTGTGTTAGATAATTTGCAAGAATTTTATGAATAGTTCTGTGTAATGTTTTTTTAACACAAAGTAAAATTCGATAACTTTATTACTTTGTTTTAGATAATTTGCCAGAACTTTATGAATAGTTCTGTGCAATATTTTTTAACAGAAAGAATGATTTGATAACTTTATTAATTTTGTTTTATATAATTTGCAAGAATTTTATGAATAGTTCTTTGCAATTTTTTTTTAACACAATGTAAAAATTCGATAACTTTATTAAATTGGTTTTCAGATAATTTGCAAGAACTTTATGAATAGTTCTGTGCAATGTTTTTTTTAAACACAAGGTAAAATCCGATAACATTATTATTTTTGTTTTAAATAATTTGCAAGAACTTTATGAATAGTTCTGTGCAATGTTTTTTGAACACAAAGTAAAATTCGATAACTTTATTACTTTGTTTTAGATAATTTGCAAGAATTTTATGAACAGTTCTGTGCAATATTTTTTTAACACAAAGTACGATTTGATAACTCTATTAATTTTGTTTTAGATAATTTGCAAGACTTTTATGAATAGTTCTGTGCAATGTTTTTTTTTAACACAAAGTACGATTCGATAACTTTATTTTTTTTTTAGATAATTTGCAAGGACTTTATGAATAGTTCTGTACAATATTTTTTTAACACAAAGTACGATTTGATAACTTTATTAATTTTGTTTTAGACAATTTGCAAGACTTTTATGAATAGTTCTGTGCAATGTTTTTTTTTAACACAAAGTACGATTCGATAACTTTATTATTTTTTTTTAGATAATTTGCAAGGACTTTATGAATAGTTCTGTGCAATATTTTTTTTAACACAAAGTACGATTTGATAACTTTACTAATTTTGTTTTAAATAATTTGCAAGAATTTTATCAATAGTTCTGTGCAATATTTTTTTAACACAAAGTGCGATTCGATAACTTTATAATTTTTGTTTTAGATAATTTGGAAGAACTTTATGAATAGTTCTGTGCAATGTTTTTTAACACAAAGCAAAATTCGATAACTTTATTAATTTTGTTTTAGATAATTTGCAAGAATTTTATGAATAGTTCTGTGCAATGTTTTTTTTAACACAAAGTAAAATTCGATAACATTATTATTTTTGTTTTAGATAACTTGCAAGAACTTTATGAATAGTTTTGTGCAATGTTTTTTAACACAAAGTAAAATGCGATAGCTTTATTATTTTAGTTTTAGATAATGTGCAAGAACTTTATGAATAGTTCTGTGCAATGTTTTTTTTTTTAGCACAAAGTAAAATTCGATAACATTATTATTTTTGTTTTAGATAATTTGCAAGAACTTTATGAGTAGTTCTGTGCAATGATTTTTAACACAAAATAAAATTCGATAACTTTATTATTTTTGTTTTAGATAATTTGCAAGAATTTTATGAATAGTTCTGTGCAATGTTTTTTTTAAAACAAAGTAAAAATTCGATAACTTTATTATTTTTGTTTTAGATAATGTGCAAGATCTTTATGAATAGTTCTGTGCAATATTTTTTTTTAACACAAAGTAAAATTCGATAACATTATTATTTTTGTTTTAGATAATTTGCAAGAACTTTATGAATAGTTCTGTGTAATGTTTTTTAACACAACGTAAAATTCTATAACTTTATTAATTTTGTTTTAAATAATCTGTGAGAATTTTCACAAAGTAAAATACGATAACATTATTATATTTGTTTTAGATAATTTGCAAGAACTTTATGAATAGTTCTGTGCAATGTTTTTTAACACAAAGAAAAATTCGATAGCTTTATAATTTTTGTTTTAGATAATTTGCAAGAATTTTATGAATAGTTCTGTGCAATATTTTTTAAACACAAAGTAAAAATTCGATAACTTTATTATTTTGTTTTCAAATAATTTGCGAGAACTTTATGAATAGTTCTGTGCAATATTTTTTTAACGCAAAGTAAAATTCGATAACTTTATTATTTTTGCTTTAGATAATTTGCCAGAACTTTACGAATAGTTCTGTGCAATATTTTTTTAACACAAAGAATGATTTGATAACTTTATTAATTTTGTTTTATATAATTTGGAAGAATTCTATGAATAGTTCTGTACAATATTTTTTTTAACACAAAGTAAAATTCGATAACATTATTATTTTTGATTTAGATAATTTGCAAGTACTTTATGGATAGTTCTGTCCAATGTTTTTTTTAGCACAAAGTCAAATTCGAAAGCTTTATTACTTTGTTTTAGATAATTTGCAAGAAATTTATGAATAGTTCTGTGCAATATATTTAACACAAAGTAAAATTCGATAACTTTATTATTTTTGTTTTAGATAATTTGCAAGAATTTTATGAATAGTTCTGTGCAATATTTTTTAAACACAAAGTAAAAATTCGATAACTTTATTATTTTGTTTTCAAATAATTTGCGAGAACTTTATGAGTAGTTCTGTGCAATGATTTTTAACACAAAGTAAAATTCGATAACATTATTATTTTTGTTTTAGATAATGTGCAAGAACTTTATGAATAGTTCTGTGCAATGTTTTTTTTTTAGCACAAAGTAAAATTCGATAACATTATTATTTTTGTTTTAGATAATTTGCAAGAACTTTATGAATAGTTCTGTACAATATTTTTTTTAACACAAAGTAAAATTCGATAACATTATTATTTTTGATTTAGATAATTTGCAAGTACTTTATGGATAGTTCTGTCCAATGTTTTTTTTAGCACAAAGTCAAATTCGAAAGCTTTATTACTTTGTTTTAGATAATTTGCAAGAACTTTATGAATAGTTCTGTGCAATATATTTAACACAAAGTAAAATTCGATAACTTTATTATTTTTGTTTTAGATAATTTGCAAGAACTTTATGAATAGTTCTGTGCAATATTTTTTTAACACAAAGTACGATTTGATAAATTTATTAATTTTGTTTTAGATAATTAGCACGAATTTTATGAATAGTTTTGTGCAATGTTTTTTAACACAAAGTAAAATGCGATAGCTTTATTATTTTTGTTTTAGATAATGAGCAAGAACTTTATGAATAGTTCTGTGCAATGTTTTTTTTTTAGCACAAAGTAAAATTCGATAACATTATTATTTTTGTTTTAGATAATTTGCAAGAACTTTATGAGTAGTTGTGTGCAATGATTTTTAACACAAAGTAAAATTCGATAACATTATTATATTTGTTTTAGATAATTTGCAAGAACTTTATGAATAGTTCTGTGCAATGTTTTTTAACACAAAGGAAAATTCGATAACTTTATTATTTTGGTTTTAGATAATTTGCAAGAACTTTATGAATAGTTCTGTGCAATATTTTTTTTAACACAAAGTAAAAATTCGATAAATTTATTATTTTTGTTTTAGATAATGTGCAAGATCTTTATGAATAGTTCTGTGCAATATTTTTTTTTAACACAAAGTAAAATTCGATAACATTATTATTTTTGTTTTAGATAATTTGCAAGAACTTTATGAATAGTTCTGTGTAATGTTTTTTAACACAACGTAAAATTCTATAACTTTATTAATTTTGTTTTAAATAATCTGTGAGAATTTTCACAAAGTAAAATACGATAACATTATTATATTTGTTTTAGATAATTTGCAAGAACTTTATGAATAGTTCTGTGCAATGTTTTTTAACACAAAAAAAATTCGATAGCTTTATAATTTTTGTTTTAGATAATTTGCAAGAATTTTATGAATAGTTCTGTGCAATATTTTTTAAACACAAAGTAAAAATTCGATAACTTTATTATTTTGTTTTCAAATAATTTGCGAGAACTTTATGAATAGTTCTGTGCAATATTTTTTTAACGCAAAGTAAAATTCGATAACTTTATTATTTTTGCTTTAGATAATTTGCCAGAACTTTACGAATAGTTCTGTGGAATATTTTTTTAACACAAAGAATGATTTGATAACTTTATTAATTTTGTTTTATATAATTTGGAAGAATTTTATGAATAGTTCTGTACAATATTTTTTTTAACACAAAGTAAAATTCGATAACATTATTATTTTTGATTTAGATAATTTGCAAGTACTTTATGGATAGTTCTGTCCAATGTTTTTTTTAGCACAAAGTCAAATTCGAAAGCTTTATTACTTTGTTTTAGATAATTTGCAAGAACTTTATGAATAGTTCTGTGCAATATATTTAACACAAAGTAAAATTCGATAACTTTATTATTTTTGTTTTAGATAATTTGCAAGAATTTTATGAATAGTTCTGTGCAATATTTTTTAAACACAAAGTAAAAATTCGATAACTTTATTATTTTGTTTTCAAATAATTTGCGAGAACTTTATGAGTAGTTCTGTGCAATGATTTTTAACACAAAGTAAAATTCGATAACATTATTATTTTTGTTTTAGATAATGTGCAAGAACTTTATGAATAGTTCTGTGCAATGTTTTTTTTTTAGCACAAAGTAAAATTCGATAACATTATTATTTTTGTTTTAGATAATTTGCAAGAACTTTATGAATAGTTCTGTACAATATTTTTTTTAACACAAAGTAAAATTCGATAACATTATTATTTTTGATTTAGATAATTTGCAAGTACTTTATGGATAGTTCTGTCCAATGTTTTTTTTAGCACAAAGTCAAATTCGAAAGCTTTATTACTTTGTTTTAGATAATTTGCAAGAACTTTATGAATAGTTCTGTGCAATATATTTAACACAAAGTAAAATTCGATAACTTTATTATTTTTGTTTTAGATAATTTGCAAGAACTTTATGAATAGTTCTGTGCAATATTTTTTTAACACAAAGTACGATTTGATAAATTTATTAATTTTGTTTTAGATAATTAGCACGAATTTTATGAATAGTTTTGTGCAATGTTTTTTAACACAAAGTAAAATGCGATAGCTTTATTATTTTTGTTTTAGATAATGTGCAAGAACTTTATGAATAGTCCTGTGCAATGTTTTTTTTTTAGCACAAAGTAAAATTCGATAACATTATTATTTTTGTTTTAGATAATTTGCAAGAACTTTATGAGTAGTTCTGTGCAATGATTTTTAACACAAAGTAAAATTCGATAACATTATTATATTTGTTTTAGATAATTTGCAAGAACTTTATGAATAGTTCTGTGCAATGTTTTTTAACACAAAGGAAAATTCGATAACTTTATTATTTTGGTTTTAGATAATTTGCAAGAATTTTATGAATAGTTCTGTGCAATATTTTTTTTAACACAAAGTAAAAATTCGATAACTTTATTATTTTTGTTTTAGATAATGTGCAAGATCTTTATGAATAGTTCTGTGCAATATTTTTTTTTAACACAAAGTAAAATTCGATAACATTATTATTTTTGTTTTAGATAATTTGCAAGAACTTTATGAATAGTTCTGTGTAATGTTTTTTAACACAACGTAAAATTCTATAACTTTATTGATTTTGTTTTAAATAATCTGTGAGAATTTTCACAAAGTAAAATACGATAACATTATTATATTTGTTTTAGATAATTTGCAAGAACTTTATGAATAGTTCTGTGCAATGTTTTTTAACACAAAGGAAAATTCGATAACTTTATTATTTTGGTTTTAGATAATTTGCAAGAACTTTATGAATAGTTCTGTGCAATATTTTTTTTAACACAAAGTAAAAATTCGATAACTTTATTATTTTTGTTTTAGATAATGTGCAAGATCTTTATGAATAGTTCTGTGCAAGATTTTTTTAACGCAAAGTAAAATTCGATAACTTTATTATTTTTGCTTTAGATAATTTGCCAGAACTTTATGAATAGTTCTGTGCAATATTTTTTTAACACAAAGAATGATTTGATAACTTTATTAATTTTATTTTATATAATTTGGAAGAATTTTATGAATAGTTCTGTACAATATTTTTTTTAACACAAAGTAAAATTCGATAACATTATTATTTTTGATTTAGATAATTTGCAAGTACTTTATGGATAGTTCTGTCCAATGTTTTTTTTAGCACAAAGTCAAATTCGAAAGCTTTATTACTTTGTTTTAGATAATTTGCAAGAACTTTTGAATAGTTCTGTGCAATATATTTAACACAACGTAAAATTCGATAACTTTATTATTTTTGTTTTAGATAATTTGCAAGAATTTTATGAATAGTTCTGTGCAATATTTTTTAAACACAAAGTAAAAATTCGATAACTTTATTATTTTGTTTTCAAATAATTTGCGAGAACTTTATGAGTAGTTCTGTGCAATGATTTTTAACACAAAGTAAAATTCGATAACATTATTATTTTTGTTTTAGATAATGTGCAAGAACTTTATGAATAGTTCTGTGCAATGTTTTTTTTTTAGCACAAAGTAAAATTCGATAACATTATTATTTTTGTTTTAGATAATTTGCAAGAACTTTATGAATAGTTCTGTACAATATTTTTTTTAACACAAAGTAAAATTCGATAACATTATTATTTTTGATTTAGATAATTTGCAAGTACTTTATGGATAGTTCTGTCCAATGTTTTTTTTAGCACAAAGTCAAATTCGAAAGCTTTATTACTTTGTTTTAGATAATTTGCAAGAACTTTATGAATAGTTCTGTGCAATATATTTAACACAAAGTAAAATTCGATAACTTTATTATTTTTGTTTTAGATAATTTGCAAGAACTTTATGAATAGTTCTGTGCAATATTTTTTTAACACAAAGTACGATTTGATAAATTTATTAATTTTGTTTTAGATAATTAGCACGAATTTTATGAATAGTTTTGTGCAATGTTTTTTAACACAAAGTAAAATGCGATAGCTTTATTATTTTTGTTTTAGATAATGTGCAAGAACTTTATGAATAGTACTGTGCAATGTTTTTTTTTTAGCACAAAGTAAAATTCGATAACATTATTATTTTTGTTTTAGATAATTTGCAAGAATTTTGTGAGTAGTTCTGTGCAATGATTTTTAACACAAAGTAAAATTCGATAACATTATTATATTTGTTTTAGATAATTTGCAAGAACTTTATGAATAGTTCTGTGCAATGTTTTTTAACACAAAGAAAAATTCGATAACTTTATTATTTTGGTTTAAGATAATTTGCAAGAACTTTATGAATAGTTCTGTGCAATATTTTTTTAACACAAAGTACGATTTGATAAATTTATTAATTTTGTTTTAGATAATTAGCAAGAATTTTATGAATAGTTCTGTGCAATGTTTTTTTTAACACAAAGTAAAATACGATAACATTATTATTTTTGATTTAGATAATTTGCAAGTACTTTATGGATAGTTCTGTCCAATGTTTTTTTTAGCACAAAGTCAAATTCGAAAGCTTTATTACTTTGTTTTAGATAATTTGCAAGAACTTTATGAATAGTTCTGTGCAATATATTTAACACAAAGTAAAATTCGATAACTTTATTATTTTTGTTTTAGATAATTTGCAAGAACTTTATGAATAGTTCTGTGCAATATTTTTTTAACACAAAGTACGATTTGATAAATTTATTAATTTTGTTTTAGATAATTAGCACGAATTTTATGAATAGGTCTGTGCAATATATTTTTAACACTTAGTAAAAATTCTATAACTTTATTATTTTTGTTGCAGAT
Source organism: Dioctria linearis (assembly GCA_963930735.1). Lineage (NCBI taxonomy): Eukaryota > Metazoa > Arthropoda > Insecta > Diptera > Asilidae > Dioctria > Dioctria linearis. The sequence continues at coordinate 117,705,853 of OZ005742.1, read as the reverse complement.
AATTTGCAACAACTTTGTGAATAGTTCTGTGCAATATTTTTTTAACACAAAGTACGATTTGATAACTTTATTAATTTTGTTTTAGATAGTTTGCAAGACTTTTATGAATAGTTCTGTGCAATATTTTTTAACACAAAGTAAAAATTCGATAACTTTATTAATCTTGTTTTCAAATAATTTGCAAGAACTTTATGAATAGTTCTGCGCAATGTTTTTTTTAACACAAAGTAAAATTCGATTACTTTATTATTTTTGTTTTAGATAATTTGCAAGAACTTTATGAATAGTTCTGTGCAATATCTTTTTAACACAAAGTACGATTTGATAACTTTACTAATTTTGTTTTCAAATAATTTGCAAGAACTTTATGAATAGTTCTGTGCAATGTATTTTTAACACAAAGTAAAATTCGATAACTTTATTATTTTTGCTTCAGATAATTTGCCAGAACTTTATGAATAGTTCTGTGCAATATTTTTTTAACACAAAGTACGATTTGATAACTTTACTAATTTTGTTTTCAAATAATTTGCAAGAACTTTATGAATAGTTCTGTGCAATGTTTTTTAACACAAAGTAAAATTCGATAACATTATTATTTTTGTTTTAGATAATTTGCAAGAACTTTATGAATAGTTCTGTGCAATGTTTTTTAACACAAAGTAAAATTCGATAACTTTATTATTTTTGTTTTAGATAATTTGCAAGAAGTTTATGGATAGTTCTGTGCAATATTTTTTTAACACAAAGTACGATTTGATAACTTTACTAATTTTGATTTAAATAATTTGCAAGAACTTTATGAATAGTTCTGTGCAATGTTTTTTTAACACAAAGTAAAATTCGATTACTTTATTATATTTGTTTTAGAAAATTTCCAAGAACTTTATGAATAGTTATGTGCAATATATTTTTAACACAAAGTACGATTTTATAAGTTTACTAATTTTGTTTTCAAATAATTTGCAAGAACTTTATGAATAGTTCTGTGCAATGTTTTTTTAACACAAAGTAAAATTCGATAACTTTATTATTTTTGCTTTAGATAATTTGCCAGAACTTTATGAATAGTTCTGTGCAATATTTTTTTAGCACAAAGAATGATTTGATAACTTTATTAATTTTGTTTTATATAATTTGCAAGAATTTTATGAATAGTTCTTTGCAATATTTTTTTAACACAAAGTAAAAATTCGATAACTTTTTTAATTTGGTTTTCAGATAATTTGCAAGAAATTTATGAATAGTTCTGTGCAATGTTTTTTTTTAACACAAAGTAAAATTCGATAACATTATTATTTTTGTTTTAAATAATTTGCAAGAACTATATGAATAGTTCTGTGCAATGCTTTTTAACACAAAGTAAAATTCGATAACTTTTTTACTTTGTTTTAGATAATTTGCAAGAACTTTATGAATAGTTCTCTGCAATATTTTTAACACAAAGTACGATTCGATAACTTTATTATTTTTGTTTTAGATAATTTGCAAGAACTTTATGAATAGTTCTGTGCAATATTTTTTTAACACAAAGTACGATTTGATAACTTTATTAATTTTGTTTTAGATAATTTGCAAGAATTTTATGAACAGTTCTGTGCAATATTTTTTTAACACAAAGTAAAAATTTGATAACTTTATTAATTTTGTTTTCAGATAATTTGCAAGAACTTTATGAATAGTTCTGTACAATATTATTTTAATACAAAGTAAAATTCGATAACTTTATTATTTTTGTTTTAGATAATTTGCAAGAAATTTATGAATAGTTCTGTGCAATATTTTTTTAACACAAAGTACGATTTGATAACTTTACTAATTTTGTTTTAAATAATTTGCAAGAATTTTATGAATAGTTCTGTGCAATATTTTTTTAACACAAAGTACGATTCGATAACTTTATAATTTTTGTTTTAGATAATTTGCAAGAACTTTATGAATAGTTCTGTGCAATGTTTTTTAACACAAAGCAAAATTCGATAACTTTATTAATTTTATTTTAGATAATTTGCAAGAATTTTATGAATAGTTCTGTGCAATGTTTTTTTTAACACAAAGTAAAATTCGATAACATTATTATTTTTGTTTTAGAGAGTTTGCAAGAACTTTATGAATATTTCTGTGCAATGTTTTTTAACACAAAGTAAAAGGCGATAGCTTTATTATTTTTGTTTTAGGTAATGTGCAAGAACTTTATGAATAGTTCTGTGCAATGTTTTTTTTTTTAGCACAAAGTAAATTTCCATAACATTATTATATTTGTTTTAGATAATTTGCAAGAACTTTATGAATAGTTCTGTGCAATGTTTTTTAGCACAAAGAAAAATTCGATAGCTTTATAATTTTTGTTTTAGATAATTTGCAAGAATTTTATGAATAGTTCTATGCAATATTTTTTAAACACAAAGTAAAAATTCGATACCTTTTTATTTTGTTTTAAAATAATTTGCAAGACATTTATGAATAGTTCTGTGCAATATGTTTTTAACGCAAAGTAAAATTCGATAACTTTATTATTTTTGCTTTAGATAATTTGCAAGAACTTTATGAATAGTTCTGTGCAATATTTTTTTAACACAAAGTACGATTTGATAAATTTATTAATTTTGTTTTAGATAATTAGCAAGAATTTTATGAATAGTTCTGTGTAATGTTTTTTAACACAACGTAAAATTCTATAACTTTATTAATTTTGTTTTAAATAATCTGTAAGAATTTTCACAAAGTAAAATACGATAACATTATTATATTTGTTTTAGATAATTTGCAAGAACTTTATAAATAGTTCTGTGCAATGTTTTTTAACACAAAGAAAAATTCGATAGCTTTATAATTTTTGTTTTAGATAATTTGCAAGAATTTTATGAATAGTTCTGTGCAATATTTTTTAAACACAAAGTAAAAATTCGATAACTTTATTATTTTGTTTTCAAATAATTTGCAAGAACTTTATGAATAGTTCTGTGCAATATTTTTTTAACACAAAGTAAAATTCGATAACTTTATTATTTTTGCTTTAGATAATTTGCCAGAACTTTATGAATAGTTCTGTGCAATATTTTTTTAACACAAAGAATGATTTGATAACTTTATTAATTTTGTTTTATATAATTTGGAAGAATTTTATGAATAGTTCTGTGCAATATTTTTTTAACACAAAGTACGATTTGATAAATTTATTAATTTTGTTTTAGATAATTAGCAAGAATTTTATGAATAGTTCTGTGCAATGTTTTTTTTAACACAAAGTAAAATTCGATAACATTATTATTGTTGATTTAGATAATTTGCAAGAACTTTATGGATAGTTCTGTCCAATGTTTTTTTTAGCACAAAGTCAAATTCGAAAGCTTTATTACTTTGTTTTAGATAATTTGCAAGAACTTTATGAATAGTTCTGTGCAATATATTTAACACAAAGTAAAATTCGATAACTTTATTATTTTTGTTTTAGATAATTTGCAAGAACTTTATGAATAGTTCTGTGCAATATCTTTTTAACACAAAGTACGATTTGATAAATTTATTAATTTTGTTTTAGATAATTAGCACGAATTTTATGAATAGGTCTGTGCAATATATTTTTAACACATAGTAAAAATTCGATAACTTTATTATTTTTGTTGCAGATAATTTGCAATAACTTTGTGAATAGTTCTGTGCAATATTTTTTTAACACAAAGTACGATTTGATAACTTTATTAATTTTGTTTTAGATAGTTTGCAAGACTTTTATGAATAGTTCTGTGCAATATTTTTTTAACACAAAGTAAAAATTCGATAACTTTATTAATTTTGTTTTCAAATAATTTGCAAGAACTTTATGAATAGTTCTGCGCAATATTTTTTTTAACACAAAGTAAAATTCGATTACTTTATTATTTATGTTTTAGATAATTTGCAAGAACTTTATGAATAGTTCTGTGCAATATCTTTTTAACACAAAGTACGATTTGATAACTTTACTAATTTTGTTTTCAAATAATTTGCAAGGACTTTATGAATAGTTCTGTGCAATGTTTTTTTAACACAAAGTAAAATTCGATAACTTTATTATTTTTTTTAGATAATTTGCAAGAACTTTATGAATAGTTCTGTGCAATATTTTTTTTAACACAAAGTACGATTTGATAACTTTACTAATTTTGTTTTAAATAATTTGCAAGAATTTTATGAATAGTTCTGTGCAATATTTTTATAACACAAAGTACGATTCGATAACTTTATAATATTTGTTTTAGATAATTTGCAAGAACTTTATGAATAGTTCTGTGCAATGTTTTTTAACACAAAGCAAAATTCGATAACTTTATTAATTTTGTTTTAGATAATTTGCAAGAATTTTATGAATAGTTCTGTGCAATGTTTTTTTTAACACAAAGTAAAATTCGATAACATTATTATTTTTGTTTTAGATAATTTGCAAGAACTTTATGAATAGTTTTGTGCAATGTTTTTTAACACAAAGTAAAATGCGATAGCTTTATTATTTTTGTTTTAGATAATGTGCAAGAACTTTATGAATAGTTCTGTGCAATGTTTTTTTTTTAGCACAAAGTAAAATTCGATAACATTATTATTTTTGTTTTAGATAATTTGCAAGAACTTTATGAGTAGTTCTGTGCAATGATTTTTAACACAAAATAAAATTCGATAACATTATTATTTTTGTTTTAGATAATTTGCAAGAATTTTATGAATAGTTCTGTGCAATGTTTTTTTTAACACAAAGTAAAAATTCGATAACTTTATTATTTTTGTTTAAGATAATGTGCAAGATCTTTATGAATAGTTCTGTGCAATATTTTTTTTTTAACACAAAGTAAAATTCGATAACATTATTATTTTTGTTTTAGATAATTTGCAAGAACTTTATGAATAGTTCTGTGTAATGTTTTTTAACACAACGTAAAATTCTATAACTTTATTAATTTTGTTTTAAATAATCTGTAAGAATTTTCACAAAGTAAAATACGATAACATTATTATATTTGTTTTAGATAATTTGCAAGAACTTTATGAATAGTTCTGTGCAATGTTTTTTAACACAAAGAAAAATTCGATAGCTTTATAATTTTTGTTTTAGATAATTTGCAAGAATTTTATGAATAGTTCTGTGCAATATTTTTTAAACACAAAGTAAAAATTCGATAACTTTATTATTTTGTTTTCAAATAATTTGCAAGAACTTTATGAATAGTTCTGTGCAATATTTTTTTAACACAAAGTAAAATTCGATAACTTTATTATTTTTGCTTTAGATAATTTGCCAGAACTTTATGAATAGTTCTGTGCAATATTTTTTTAACACAAAGAATGATTTGATAACTTTATTAATTTTGTTTTATATAATTTGGAAGAATTTTATGAATAGTTCTGTACAATATTTTTTTAACACAAAGTAAAAGTTCGATAACTTTATTAATTTGGTTTTCAGATAATTTGCAAGAACTTTATGAATAGTTCTATGCAATGTTTTTTTTAACACAAAGTAAAATTCGATAACATTATTATTTTTGTTTTAGATAATTTGCAATTACTTTATGAATAGTTCTGTCCAATGTTTTTTTTTAACACAAAGTAAAATTCGAAAGCTTTATTACTTTGTTTTAGATAATTTGCAAGAACTTTATGAATAGTTCTGTGCAATATTTTTAACACAAAGTAAAATTCGATAACTTTATTATTTTTGTTTTAGATAATTTGCAAGAACTTTATGAATAGTTCTGTGCAATATTTTTTTAACACAAAGTACGATTTGATAAATTTATTAATTTTGTTTTAGATAATTAGCAAGAATTTTATGAATAGTTCTGTGCAATGTTTTTTTTAACACAAAGTAAAATTCGATAACATTATTATTTTTGATTTAGATAATTTGCAAGAACTTTATGGATAGTTCTGTCCAAAGTTTTTTTTAGCACAAAGTCAAATTCGAAAGCTTTATTACTTTGTTTTAGATAATTTGCAAGAACTTTATGAATAGTTCTATGCAATATATTTAACACAAAGTAAAATTCGATAACTTTATTATTTTTGTTTTAGATAATTTGCGAGAACTTTATGAATAGTTCTGTGCAATATTTTTTTAACACAAAGTACGATTTGATAAATTTATTAATTTTGTTTTAGATAATTAGCACGAATTTTATGAATAGGTCTGTGCAATATATTTTTAACACATAGTAAAAATTCGATAACTTTATTAATTTGGTTTTCAGATAATTTGCAAGAACTTTATGAATAGTTCTATGCAATGTTTTTTTTAACACAAAGTAAAATTCGATAACATTATTATTTTTGTTTTAGATAATTTGCAATTACTTTATGAATAGTTCTGTCCAATGTTTTTTTTTAACACAAAGTAAAATTCGAAAGCTTTATTACTTTGTTTTAGATAATTTGCAAGAACTTTATGAATAGTTCTGTGCAATATTTTTAACACAAAGTAAAATTCGATAACTTTATTATTTTTGTTTTAGATAATTTGCAAGAACTTTATGAATAGTTCTGTGCAATATTTTTTTAACACAAAGTACGATTTGATAAATTTATTAATTTTGTTTTAGATAATTAGCAAGAATTTTATGAATAGTTCTGCGCAATGTTTTTTTTAACACAAAGTAAAATTCGATTACTTTATTATTTTTGTTTTAGATAATTTGCAAGAACTTTATGAATAGTTCTGTGCAATATCTTTTTAACACAAAGTACGATTTGATAACTTTACTAATTTTGTTTTCAAATAATTTGCAAGAACTTTATGAATAGTTCTGTGCAATGTTTTTTAACACAAAGTAAAATTCGATAACATTATTATTTTTGTTTTAGATAATTTGCAAGAAATTTATGAATAGTTCTGTGCAATGTTTTTTAACACAAAGTAAAATTCGATAACTTTATTATTTTTGTTTTAGATAATTTGCAAGGAGTTTATGGATAGTTCTGTGCAATATTTTTTTAACACAAAGTACGATTTGATAACTTTACTAATTTTGATTTAAATAATTTGCAAGAACTTTATGAATAGTTCCGTGCAATGTTTTTTAACACAAAGTAAAATTCGATTACTTTATTATATTTGTTTTAGAAAATTTCCAAGAACTTTATGAATAGTTATGTGCAATATATTTTTAACACAAAGTACGATTTTATAAGTTTACTAATTTTGTTTTCAAATAATTTGCAAGAACTTTATGAATAGTTCTGTGCAATGTTTTTTTAACACAAAGTAAAATTCGATAACTTTATTATTTTTGCTTTACATAATTTGCCAGAACTTTATGAATAGTTCTGTGCAATATTTTTTTAACACAAAGAATGATTTGATAACTTTATTAATTTTGTTTTATATAATTTGCAAGAACTTTATGAATAGTTCTGTGCAATATTTTTAACACAAAGTAAAATTCGATAACTTTATTATTTTTGTTTTAGATAATTTGCAAGATCTTTATGAATAGTTCTGTGCAATATTTTTTTAACACAAAGTACGATTTGATAAATTTATTAATTTTGTTTTAGATAATTAGCAAGAATTTTATGAATAGTTCTGTGCAATGTGTTTTTTAACACAAAGTAAAATTCGATAAGATTATTATTTTTGATTTAGATAATTTGCAAGAACTTTATGGATAGTTCTGTCCAAAGTTTTTTCTAGCACAAAGTCAAATTCGAAAGCTTTATTACTTTGTTTTAGATAATTTGCAAGAACTTTATGAATAGTTCTGTGCAATATATTTAACACAAAGTAAAATTCGATAACTTTATTATTTTTGTTTTAGATAATTTGCAAGAACTTTATGAATAGTTCTGTGCAATATTTTTTTAACACAAAGTACGATTTGATAAATTTATTAATTTTGTTTTAGATAATTAGCACGAATTTTATGAATAGGTCTGTGCAATATATTTTTAACACATAGTAAAAATTCGATAACTTTATTATTTTTGTTGCAGATAATTTGCAACAACTTTGTGAATAGTTCTGTGCAATATTTTTTTAACACAAAGTACGATTTGATAACTTTATTTATTTTGTTTTAGATAGTTTGCAAGACTTTTATGAATAGTTCTGTGCAATATTTTTTTAACACAAAGTAAAAATTCGATAACTTTATTAATTTTGTATTCAAATAATTTGCAAGAACTTTATGAATAGTTCTGCGCAATGTTTTTTTTAACACAAAGTAAATTCGATTACTTTATTATTTTTGTTTTAGATAATTTGCAAGAACTTTATGAATAGTTCTGTGCAATATCTTTTTAACACAAAGTACGATTTGATAACTTTACTAATTTTGTTTTCAAATAATTTGCAAGAACTTTATGAATAGTTCTGTGCAATGTTTTTTAACACAAAGTAAAATTCGATAACATTATTATTTTTGTTTTAGATAATTTGCAAGAAATTTATGAATAGTTCTGTGCAATGTTTTTTAACACAAAGTAAAATTCGATAACTTTATTATTTTTGTTTTAGATAATTTGCAAGGAGTTTATGGATAGTTCTGTGCAATATTTTTTTAACACAAAGTACGATTTGATAACTTTACTAATTTTGATTTAAATAATTTGCAAGAACTTTATGAATAGTTCCGTGCAATGTTTTTTTAACACAAAGTAAAATTCGATTACTTTATTATATTTGTTTTAGAAAATTTCCAAGAACTTTATGAATAGTTATGTGCAATATATTTTTAACACAAAGTACGATTTTATAAGTTTACTAATTTTGTTTTCAAATAATTTGCAAGAACTTTATGAATAGTTCTGTGCAATGTTTTTTTAACACAAAGTAAAATTCGATAACTTTATTATTTTTGCTTTACATAATTTGCCAGAACTTTATGAATAGTTCTGTGCAATATTTTTTTAACACAAAGAATGATTTGATAACTTTATTAATTTTGTTTTATATAATTTGCCAGAATTTTATGAATAGTTCTGTGCAATATTTTTTTAACACAAAGTAAAAATTCGATAACATTTTTAATTTGGTTTTCAGATAATTTGCAAGAAATTTATGAATAGTTCTGTGCAGTGTTTTTTTTTAACACAAAGTAAAATTCGATAACATTATTATTTTTGTTTTAAATAATTTGCAAGAACTTTATGAATAGTTCTGTGCAATGCTTTTTAACACAAAGTAAAATTCGATAACTTTATTACTTTGTTTTAGATAATTTGCAAGAACTTTATGAATAGTTCTCTGCAATATTTTTAACACAAAGTACGATTCGATAACTTTATTATTTTTGTTTTAGATAATTTGCAAGAACTTTATGAATAGTTCTGTGCAATATTTTTTTAACACAAAGTACGATTTGATAACTTTATTAATTTTGTTTTAGATAATTTGCAAGCATTTTATGAACAGTTCTGTGCAATATTTTTTTAACACAAAGTAAAAATTTGATAACTTTATTAATTTTGTTTTCAGATAATTTGCAAGAACTTTATGAATAGTTCTGTATAATGTTATTTTAATACAAAGTAAAATTCGATAACTTTATTATTTTTGTTTTAGATAATTTGCAAGAACTTTATGAATAGTTCTGTGCAATATTTTTTTAACACAAAGTACGATTTGATAACTTTTCTAATTTTGTTTTAAATAATTTGCAAGAATTTTATGAATAGTTCTGTGCAATATTTTTTTAACACAAAGTACGATTCGATAATTTTATAATTTTTGTTTTAGATAATTTGCAAGAACTTTATGAATAGTTTTGTGCAATGTTTTTTAACACAAAGCAAAATTCGATAACTTTATTAATTTTGTTTTAGATAATTTGCAAGAATTTTATGAATAGTTCTGTGCAATGTTTTTTTTAACACAAAGTAAAATTCGATAACATTATTATTTTTGTTTTAGATAATTTGCAAGAACTTTATGAATATTTCTGTGCAATGTTTTTTAACACAAAGTAAAATGCAATGGCTTTATTATTTTTGTTTTAGGTAATGTGCAAGAACTTTATGAATAGTTCTGTGCAATGTTTTTTTTAGCACAAAGTAAATTTCGATAACATTATTATTTTTGTTTTAGATAATTTGCAAGAACTTTATGAGTAGTTCTGTGCAATGATTTTTAACACAAAATAAAATTCGATAACTTTATTATTTTTGTTTTAGATAATTTGCAAGAATTTTATGAATAGTTCTGTGCAATGTTTTTTTTAACACAATATAAAAATTCGATAACTTTATTATTTTTGTTTTAGATAATGTGTAAGAACTTTATGAATAGTTCTGTGCAATATTTTTTTTTAACACAAAGTAAAATTCGATAACATTATTGTTTGTGTTTTAGATAATTTGCAGGAACTTTATGAATAGTTCTGTGCAATGTTTTTTAATACAACGTAAAATTCGATAACTTTAGTAATTTTGTTTTAAATAATTTGTAAGAATTTTCACAAAGTAAAATTCGATAACATTATTATATTTGTTTTAGATAATTTGCAAGAACTTTATGGATAGTTCTGTGCAATGTTTTTTAGCAGAAAGAAAAATTCGATAGCTTTATAATTTTTGTTTTAGATAATTTGCAAGAATTTTATGAATAGCTCTGTGCAATATTTTTTAAACACAAAGTAAAAATTCGATAACTTTATTATTTTGTTTTCAAATAATTTGCAAGAACTTTATGAATAGTTCTGTGCAATATTTTTTTAACACAAATTAAAATTCGATAACTTTATTATTTTTGCTTTAGATAATTTGCCAGAACTTTATGAATAGTTCTGTGCAATATTTTTTTAACACAAAGAATGATTTCATAACTTTATTAATTTTATTTTATATAATTTGGAAGAATTTTATGAATAGTTCTGTGCAATATTTCTTTAACACAAAGTAAAAGTTCGATAACTTTATTAATTTGGTTTTCAGATAATTTGCAAGAACTTTATGAATAGTTCTGTGCAATGTTTTTTTTAACACAAAGTAAAATTCGATAACATTATTATTTTTGTTTTAGATAATTTGCAAGAACTTTATGAATAGTTCTGTCCAATGTTTTTTTTTAACACAAAGTAAAATTCGAAAGCTTTATTACTTTGTTTTAGATAATTTGCAAGAACTTTATGAATAGTTCTGTGCAATGTATTTATAACACAAAGTAAAATTCGATAACTTTATTATTTTTGTTTTAGATAATTTGCAAGAACTTTATGAATAGTTCTGTGCAATATTTTTTTAACACAAAGTACGATTTGATAAATTTATTAATTTTGTTTTAGATAATTAGCAAGAATTTTATGAATAGTTCTGTGCAATGTTTTTTAACACAAAGTAAAATTCAATAACTTTATTATTTTTGTTTTAGATAATTTGCAAGAACTTTGTGAATAGTTCTGTGCAATATTTTTTTAACACAAATTACGATTTGATAACTTTATTTATTTTATTTTAGATAATTTGCAATATTTTTTTGACACAAAGTAAAAATTCGATAACTTTATTAATTTTGTTTTCAGATAATTTGCAATAACTTTATGAATAGTTCTGTGCAATATTTTTTTAACACAAAGTACGATTTGATAACTTTATTAATTTTGTTTTAGATAATTTGCAAGAATTTTATGAATAGTTCTGTGCAATTTTTTTTTTTAACACAAAGTAAAATTCGATAACTTTATTATTTTTGTTTTAGATAATTTGCAAGAATTTTATGAATAGTTCTGTGCAATTTTTTTAACACTAAATAAAAATTCGATAACTTTATTAATTTTGTTTTCAAATAATTTGCAAGAACTTTATGAATAGTTCTGTGCAATGTTTTTGTAACACAAAGTAAAATTCGATAACTTTATTATTTTTGCTTTAGATAATTTGCCAGAACTTTATGAATAGTTCTGTGCAATATTTTTTTAACACAAATAATGATTTGATAACTTTATTAATTTTGTTTTATATAATTTGCAAGAATTTTATGAATAGTTCTGTGCAATGTTTTTTTTAGTACAAAGTAAAATTCGATAACATTATTATTTTTGTTTTAGATAATTTGCAAGAACTTTATGAATAGTTCTGTGCAACGTTTTTTTAACACAAAGTAAAATTCGATAACTTTATTACTTTGTTTTAGATAATTTGCAAAAACTTTATGAATAGTTCTTTGCAATATTTTTAGCACAAAGTACGATTCGATAGCTTTATTATTTTTGTTTTAGATAATTTGCAAGAAATTTATTAATAGTTCTGTGCAATATTTTTTTAACACAAATTACGATTTGATAACTTTATTAATTTTGGTTAGATAATTTGCAAGAATTTTATGAATAGTTCTGTGCAATATTTTTTTAACACATAGTAAAAATTTTATAACTTTATTAATTTTGTTTTCAGATAATTTGCAAGAACTTTATGAATAGCTCTGTGCAATGTTTTTTAACACAAAGTAAAATTCGACAACTTTATTATTTTTGTTTTAGATAATTTGCAAGAAATTTGTGAATAGTTCTGTGCAATATTTTTTTAACACAAAGAATGATTTTATAACTGTACTAATTTTGTTTTCAAATAATTTGCAAGAACTTTATGAATAGATCTGTGCAATGCTTTTTTAACACAAAGTAAAATTCGATAACATTATTATTTTTGTTTTAGATAATTTGCAAGAACTTTATGAATAGTTCTGTGCAATGTTTTTTTAGCACAAAGTAAAATTCAATAACTTTATTACTTTGTTTTAGATAATTTGCAAAAACTTTATGAATAGTTCTTTCCAATATTTTTAATACAAAGTACGATTCGATAACTTTATTATTTTTGTTTTAGATAATTTGCAAGAATTTTATGAATAGTTCTGTGCAATGATAATTTGCAAGAACTTTATGAATAGTTCTGTGCAATGTTTTTTTAACACAAAGTAAAATTCGATAACTTTATTATTTTTGTTTTAGATAATTTGCCAGAAATTTATGAATAGTTCTGTGCAATATTTTTTTAACAAAAAGAATGATTTGATAACTTTACTAATGTTGTTTTCAAATAATTTGCAAGAACTTTATGAATAGTTCTGTGCAATATTTTTTTAACACAAAGTAAAATTCGATAACTTTATTATTTTTGCTTCAGATAATTTGCCAGAACTTTATGAATAGTTCTGTGCAATATTTTTTTAACACAAAGAATGATTTGATAACTATATTAATTTTGTTTTATATAATTTGCAAGAATTTTATGAATAGTTCTGTGCAATATTTTTTTAACACAAAGTAAAAATTCGATAACTTTATTAATTTGGTATTCAGATAATTTGCAAGAACTTTATGAATAGTTCTGTGCAATGTTTTTTTTAACACAAAATAAAATTCGATAACATTATTAGTTTTGTTTTAAATAATTTGCAAGAACTTTATGAATAGTTCTGTCCAATGTTTTTTTAACACAAAGTAAAATTCGATATCTTTATTACTTTGTTTTAGATAATTTGCAAGAACTTTATGAATAGTTGTGTGCAATATTTTTAACACAAAGTACGATTCGATAACTTTATTATTTTTGTTTTAGATAATTTGCAAGAACTTTATGAATAGTTATGTGCAATATTTTTTTAACACAAAGTACGATTTGATAACTTTATTAATTTTGATTTAGATAATTTGCAAGAATTTTATGAATAGTTCTGTGCAATATTTTTTTAACACAAAGTAAAAATTCGATAACTTTATTAATTTTGTTTTATATAATTTGCCAGAACTTTATGAATAGTTCTGTGCAATATTTGTTTAACACAAAGTAAAAATTCGATAACTTTATTAATTTGGTTTTCAGATAATTTGCAAGAACTTTATGAATAGTCCTGTGCAATGTTTTTTTTAACACAAAGTAAAATTCGATAACATTATTATTTCTCTTTTAGATAATTTGCAAGAACTTTATGAATAGTTCTGTGCAATGATTTTTTAACACAAAGTAAAATTCGATAACTTTATTACTTTGTGTTAGATAATTTGCAAGAACTTTATGAATAGTTCTGTACAATAGTTTTAACACAAAGTACGATTAGATAACTTTATTATTTTTGTTTTAGATAATTTGCAAGACCTTTATGAATAGTTCTGTGCAATGTTTTTTTAACACAAAGTAAAATTCGATAACATTATTATTTTTGTTTTATATAATTTGCAAGAACTTTATGAATAGTTCTGTGCAATGTTTTTTAACACAAAGTAAAATTCGATAACTTTATTATTTTTGTTTTAGATAATTTGCAAGACTTTTATGAATAGTTTTGTGCAATATTTTTTTAACACAAAGTACGATTTGATAACTTTATGAATTTTGCTTTAGATAATTTGCGAGAACTTTATGAGTAGTTCTGTGCAATGTTTTTTTAACACAAAGTAAAATTCGATAACATTATTATTTTTGTTTTAGATAATTTCCAAAAACTTTATGAATAGTTCTGTGCAATATTTTTTTAACACAAAGTAAAATTCGATAACTTTATTACTTTATTTTAGATAATTTGCAAGAACTTTATGAATAGTTCTGTGCAATGTTTTTTTAACACAAAGTAAAATTCGATAACTTTATTATTTTTGTTTTAGATAATTTGCAAGAACTTTGTGAATAGTTCTGTGCAATATTTTTTTAACACAAAGTACGATTTGATAACTTTATTAATTTTGTTTTATTTAATTTGGAAGAATTTTATGAATAGTTCTGTGCAATATTTTTTTAACACAAAGTAAAAGTTCGATAACTTTATTAATTTGGTTTTCAGATAATTTGCAAGAACTTTATGAATAGTTCTGTGCAATGTTTTTTTTAACACAAAGTAAAATTCGATAACATTATTATTTTTGTTTTAGATAATTTGCAAGAATTTTATGAATAGTTCTGTGCAATGTTTTTTTTAACACAAAGTAAATATTTGATAACTTAATTAATTTTGTTTTATATAATTTGCAAGAATTTTATGAATAGTTCTGTGCAATGTTTTTTTTTAGCACAAAGTAAAATTCGATAACATTATTATTTTTGTTTTAGATAATTTGCAAGAACTTTATGAATAGTTCTGTGCATTGTTTTTTTAACACAAAGTAAAATTCCAAAGCTTTATTACTTTGTTTTAGATAATTTGCAAGAACTTTATGAATAGTTCTGTGCAATATTTTTAACACAAAGTATAATTCGACAACTTTATTATTTTTGTTTTAGATAATTTGCAAGAAATTTGTGAATAGTTCTGTGCAATATTTTTTTAACACAAAGTACGATTTGATAACTTTATTTATTTTATTTTAGATAATTTGCAAGACTTTTATGAATAGTTCTGTGCAATATTTTTTTGACACAAAGTAAAAATTCGATAACTTTATTAATTTTGTTTTCAGATAATTTGCAATAACTTTATGAATAGTTCTGTGCAATATTTTTTTAACACAAAGTACGATTTGATAACTTTATTAATTTTGTTTTAGATAATTTGCAAGAATTTTATGAATAGTTCTGTGCAATTTTTTTTTTTAACACAAAGTAAAATTCGATAGCTTTATTATTTTTGTTTTAGATAATTTGCAAGAATTTTATGAATAGTTCTGTGCAATGTTTTTTTAACACAAAATAAAATTCGATAACTTTATTACTTTGCTTTAGGTAATTTGCAAGAACTTTATGAATAGTTCTGTGCAATATTTTTTTAACACAAAGTACGATATGATAACTTTATTAAATCTGTGTTAGATAATTTGCAAGAATTTTATGAATAGTTCTGTGCAATGTTTTTTTAACACAAAGTAAAATTCGATAACTTTATTACTTTGTTTTAGATAATTTGCCAGAACTTTATTAATAGTTCTGTGCAATATTTTTTTAACAGAAAGAATGATTTGATAACTTTATTAATTTTGTTTTATATAATTTGCAAGAATTTTATGAATAGTTCTGTGCAATTTTTTTTTAACACAATGTAAAAATTCGATAACTTTATTAAATTGGTTTTCAGATAATTTGCAAGAACTTTATGAATAGTTCTGTGCAATGTTTTTTTTTAACACAAGGTAAAATCCGATAACATTATTATTTTTGTTTTAAATAATTTGCAAGAACTTTATGAATAGTTCTGTGCAATGTTTTTTTAACACAAAGTAAAATTCGATAACTTTATTACTTTGTTTTAGATAATTTGCAAGAATTTTGTGAACAGTTCTGTGCAATATTTTTTTAACACAAAGTACGATTTGATAACTTTATTAATTTTGTTTCAGATAATTTGCAAGACTTTTATGAATAGTTATGTGCAATGTTTTTTTTTAACACAAAGTACGATTCGATATCTTTATTATTTTTTTTTAGATAATTTGCAAGGACTTTATGAATAGTTCTGTGCAATATTTTTTTAACACAAAGTACGATTTGATAACTTTATTAATTTTGTTTTAGATAATTTGCAAGACTTTTATGAATAGTTCTGTGCAATGTTTTTTTATAACACAAAGTACGATTCGATAACTTTATTATTTTTTTTTAGATAATTTGCAAGAACTTTATGAATAGTTCTGTGCAATATTTTTTTAACACAAAGTACGATTTGATAACTTAGTTAATTTTGTTTTAGATAATTTGCAAAAATTTTATGAACAGTTCTGTGCAATATTTTTTTAACACAAAGTAAAAATTTGATAACTTTATTAATTTTGATTTCAGATAATTTGCAAGAACTTTATGAATAGTTCTGTGCAATATTTTTTTAACACAAAGGACGATTCGATAACTTTATTATTTTTTTTTAGATAATTTGCAAGAACTTTATGAATAGTTCTGTGCAATATTTTTTTAACACAAAGTACGATTTGATAACTTTATTAATTTTGTTTTAGATAATTTGCAAGACTTTTATGAATAGTTCTGTGCCATAATTTTTTTAACACAAAGTACGATTCGATAACTTTATTATTTTTATTTTAGATAATTTGCAAGAACTTTATGAATAGTTCTGTGCAATGTTTTTTAACACAAAGTAAAATTCGATAACTTTATTAATTTTGTTTTAGATAATTTGCAAGAATTTTATGAATAGTTCTGGGCAATATTTTTTTAACACTAAGTAAAAATTCGATAACTTTATTAATTTTGTTTTCAAATAATTTGCAAGAACTTTATGAATAGTTCTGTGCAATGTTTTTATAACACAAAGTAAAATTCGATAACTTTATTACTTTTGCTTTAGATAATTTGCCAGAACTTTGTGAATAGTTCTGTGCAATATATTTTTAACACAAAGAATGATTTGATAACTTTATTAATTTTGTTTTATATAATTTGCAAGAATTTTATGAATAGTTCTGTGCAATGTTTTTTTTAACACAAAGTAAAATTCGATAACCTTATTATTTTTGTTTTAGATAATTTGCAAGAACTTTATGAATAGTTCTGTGCAATGTTTTTTTAACACAAAGTAAAATTCGAAAGCTTTATTACTTTGTTTTAGATAATTTGCAAGAACTTTATGAATAGTTCTGTGCAATATTTTTTTAACACAAAGTACGATTTGATAAATTTATTAATTTTGTTTTAGATAATTAGCAAGAATTTTATGAATAGGTCTGCGCAATATATTTTTAACACATAGTAAAAATTCGATAGCTTTATTAATTTTGTTTTCAGATAATTTGCAAGAACTTTATGAATAGTTCTGTGCAATGTTTTTTTAACACAAAGTAAAATTCGATAACTTTATTCTTTTTGTTTAGATAATTTGCAAGGACTTTGTGAATAGTTCTGCGCAATTTTTTTTTAACACAAAGTACGATTTGATAACTTTATTAATTTTATTTTAGATAATTTGAATAGTTCTGTGCAATATTTTTTTGACTCAAAGTAAAAATTCGATAACTTTATTAATTTTGTTTTCAGATAATTTGCAATAACTTTATGAATAGTTCTGTGCAATTTTTTTTTTTAACACAAAGTAAAATTCGATAGCTTTATTATTTTTGTTTTAGATAATTTGCAAGAATTTTATGAATAGTTCTGTGCAAGTTTTTTTACACTAAGTAAAAATTCGATAAATTTATTAATTTTGTTTTCAAATAATTTGCAAGAACTTTATGAATAGTTCTGTGCAATGTTTTTTTAACACAAAGTAAAATTTGATAACTTTATTATTTTTGCTTTAGATAATTTGCCAGAACTTTATGAATAGTTCTGTGAAATATTTTTTTAACACAAATAATGATTTGATAACTTTATTAATTTTCTTTTATATAATTTGCATGAATTTTAAGAATAGTTCTGTGCAATGTTTTTTTTTAATACAAAGTAAAATTCGATAACATTATTATTTTCGTTTTAGATAATTTGCAAGAACTTTATGAATAGTTCTGTGCAATGTTTTTTTAACAAAAATAAAATTCGATAACTTTATTACTTTGTTTTAGATAATTTGCAAGAACTTTATGAATAGTTCTGTGCAATATTTTTTTAACACAAAGTAAGATATGATAACTTTATTAAATCTGTTTTAGATAATTTGCAAGAATTTTATGAATAGTTCTGTGCAATGTTTTTTTAACACAAAGTAAAATTCGATAAATTTATTACTTTGTTTTAGATAATTTGCAAGAACTTTATGAATAGTTCTGTGCAATATTTTTTTAACACAAAGTACGATTTGATAACTTTACTAATTTTGTTTTCAAATAATTTGCAAGAACTTTATGAATAGTTCTGTCTAATCTTTTTTTTAACACAAAATAAAATTCGAAAGCTTTATTACTTTGTTTTAGATATTTTGCAAGAACTTTATGAATAGTTCTGTGCAATATTTTTAACACAAAGTAAAATTCGATAACTTTATTATTTTTGTTTTAGATAATTTGCAAGAACTTTATGAATAGTTCTGTGCAATATTTTTTTTAACACAAAGTACGATTTGATAAATTTATTAATTTTGTTTTAGATAATTAGCAAGAATTTTATGAATAGTTCTGTGCAATGTTTTTTTTAACACAAAGTAAAATTCGATAACATTATTATTTTTGTTTTAGATAATTTGCAAGAACTTTATGAATAGTTCTGTCCAATGTTTTTTTTAGCACAAAGTAAAATTCGAAAGCTTTATTACTTTATTTTAGATAATTTGCAAGAACTTTATTAATAGTTCTGTGCAATATTTTTAACACAAAGTAAAATTCGATAACTTTATTATTTTTGTTTTAGATAATTTGCAAGAACTTTATGAATAGTTCTGTGCAATATTATTTTAACACAAAGTACGATTTGATAAATTTATTAATTTTGTTTTAGATAATTAGCACGAATTTTATGAATAGGTCTGTGCAATATATTTTTAACACATAGTAAAAATTCGATAACTTTATTATTTTTGTTGCAGATAATTTGCAACAACTTTGTGAATAGTTCTGTGCAATATTTTTTTAACACAAAGTACGATTTGATAACTTTATTAATTTTGTTTTAGATAGTTTGCAAGACTTTTATGAATAGTACAGTACAATATTTTTTTAACACAAAGTAAAAAAGTAAAAATTCGATAACTTTATTAATTTTGTTTTCAGATAATTTGCAAGAACTTTATGAATAGTTCTGTGCAATATTTTTTTAACACAAACTACGATTTGATAACTTTATTAATTTTGTTTCAGATAATTAGCAAGAATTTTATGAATAGTTCTGTGCAATGTTTTTTTTAACACAAAGTAAAATTCGATAGCTTTATTATTTTTATTTTAGATAATTTGCGAGAATTTTATGAATAGTTCTGTGAAATATTTTTTTAACACTAAGTAAAAATTCGTTAACTTTATTAATTTTGTTTTCAAATAATTTGCAAGAACTTTATGAATAGTTCTGTGCAATGTTTTTAACACAAAATACGATTCGATAACTTTATTATTTTTGTTTTAGATAATTTGCAAGAACTTTATGAATAGTTGTGTGCAATATTCTTTTAACTCAAAGTACGATTTGATAACTTTATTAATTTTGTTTTAGATAATTTGCAAGAATTTTATGACAGTTCTGTGCAAAATTTTTTTAACACTAAGTAAATATTTGATAACTTAATTAATTTTGTTTTCAGATTATTTGCAAGAACTTTATGAATAGTTCTGTGCAATGTTTTTTTAACACAAAGTAAAATTCGATAACTTTATTATTTTTGTTTTATATAATTTGCAAGAACTTTCTGAATAGTTCTGTGCAATATTTTTTTAACACAAAGTACGATTTGATAACTTTATTAATTTTGTTTTAGATAATTTGCAAGACTTTTATGAATAGTTCTGTGCAATATTTTTTTAACACAAAGTACGATTCGATAACTTTATTATTTTTGTTTTAGATAATTTGCAAGAACTTTATGAATAGTTCTGTGCAATGTTTATTAACACAAAGTAAAATTCGATAACTTTATTAATTTTGTTTTAGATAATTTGCAAGAATTTTATGAATAGTTCTGTGCAATATTTTTTTAACACTAAGTACGATTTGATAACTTTATTAATTTTGTTTTAGATAATTTGCAAGAATTTTATGAATAGTTCTGTGCAATTTTTTTTTAACACAAAGTAAAATTCGATAGCTTTATTATTTTTGTTTTAGATAATTTGCAAGAATTTTATGAATAGTTCTGTGCAATGTTTTTTTAACACAAAATAAAATTCGATAACTTTATTACTTTGTTTTAGATAATTTGCAAGAACTTTATGAATAGTTCTGTGCAATATTTTTTTAACAGAAAGAATGATTTGATAACTTTATTAATTTTGTTTTATATAATTTGCAAGAATTTTGTGAATAGTTCTGTGCAATTTTTTTTTAACACAATGTAAAAATTCGATAGCTTTATTAAATTGGTTTTCAGATAATTTGCAAGAACTTTATGAATAGTTCTGTGCAATGTTTTTTTTTAACACAAGGTAAAATCCGATAACATTATTATTTTTGTTTTAAATAATTTGCAAGAACTTTATGAATAGTTCTGTGCAATGTTTTTTTAACACAAAGTAAAATTCGATAACTTTACTACTTTGTTTTAGATAATTTGCAAGAATTTTGTGAACAGTTCTGTGCAATATTTTTTTAACACAAAGTACGATTTGATAACTTTATTAATTTTGTTTTAGATAATTTGCAAGACTTTTATGAATAGTTATGTGCAATGTTTTTTTTTAACACAAAGTACGATTCGATATCTTTATTATTTTTTTTTAGATAATTGGCAAGGACTTTATGAATAGTTCTGTGCAATGTTTTTGTAACACAAAGTAAAATTTGATAACTTTATTATTTTTGCTTTAGATAATTTGCCAGAACTTTATGAATAGTTCTGTGAAATATTTTTTTAACACAAATAATGATTTGATAACTTTATTAATTTTCTTTTATATAATTTGTATGAATTTTATGAATAGTTCTGTGCAATGTTTTTTTTTAATACAAAGTAAAATTCGATAACATTATTATTTTCGTTTTAGATAATTTGCAAGAACTTTATGAATAGTTCTGTGCAATGTTTTTTTAACAAAAATAAAATTCGATAACTTTATTACTTTGTTTTAGATAATTTGCAAGAACTTTATGAATAGTTCTGTGCAATATTTTTTTAACACAAAGTACGATATGATAACTTTACTAAATCTGTTTTAGATAATTTGCAAGAATTTTATGAATAGTTCTGTGCAATGTTTTTTTAACACAAAGTAAAATTCGATAAATTTATTACTTTGTTTTAGATAATTTGCAAGAACTTTATGAATAGTTCTGTGCAATATTTTTTTAACACAAAGTACGATTTGATAACTTTACTAATTTTGCTTTCAAATAATTTGCAAGAACTTTATGAATAGTTCTGTCTAATGTTTTTTTTAACACAAAGTAAAATTCGAAAGCTTTATTACTTTGTTTTAGATAATTTGCAAGAACTTTATGAATAGTTCTGTGCAATATTTTTAACACAAAGTAAAATTCGATAACTTTATTATTTTTGTTTTAGATAATTTGCAAGAACTTTATGAATAGTTCTGTGCAATATTTTTTTTAACACAAAGTACGATTTGATAAATTTATTAATTTTGTTTTAGATAATTAGCAAGAATTTTATGAATAGTTCTGTGCAATGTTTTTTTTAACACAAAGTAAAATTCGATAACATTATTATTTTTGTTTTAGATAATTTGCAAGAACTTTATGAATAGTTCTGTCCAATGTTTTTTTTAGCACAAAGTAAAATTCGAAAGCTTTATTACTTTATTTTAGATAATTTGCAAGAACTTTATGAATAGTTCTGTGCAATATTTTTAACACAAAGTAAAATTCGATAACTTTATTATTTTTGTTTTAGATAATTTGCAAGAACTTTATGAATAGTTCTGTGCAATATTTTTTTAACACAAAGTACGATTTGATAAATTTATTAATTTTGTTTTAGATAATTAGCACGAATTTTATGAATAGGTCTGTGCAATATATTTTTAACACATAGTAAAAATTCGATAACTTTATTATTTTTGTTGCAGATAATTTGCAACAACTTTGTGAATAGTTCTGTGCAATATTTTTTTAACACAAAGTACGATTTGATAACTTTATTAATTTTGTTTTAGATAGTTTGCAAGACTTTTATGAATAGTACTGTACAATATTTTTTTAACACAAAGTAAAAAAGTAAAAATTCGATAACTTTATTAATTTTGTTTTCAGATAATTTGCAAGAACTTTATGAATAGTTCTGTGCAATATTTTTTTAACACAAACTACGATTTGATAACTTTATTAATTTTGTTTCAGATAATTAGCAAGAATTTTATGAATAGTTCTCTGCAATGTTTTTTTTAACACAAAGTAAAATTCGATAGCTTTATTATTTCTATTTTAGATAATTTGCAAGAATTTTATGAATAGTTCTGTGCAATATTTTTTTAACACTAAGTAAAAATTGGTTAACTTTATTAATTTTGTTTTCAAATAATTTGCAAGAACTTTATGAATAGTTCTGTGCAATGTCTTTAACACAAAATACGATTCGATAACTTTATTATTTTTGTTTTAGATAATTTGCAAGAACTTTATGAATAGTTGTGTGCAATATTCTTTTAACTCAAAGTACGATTTGATAACTTTATTAATTTTGTTTTAGATAATTTGCAAGAATTTTATGACAGTTCTGTGCAAAATTTTTTTAACACTAAGTAAATATTTGATAACTTAATTAATTTTGTTTTCAGATTATTTGCAAGAACTTTATGAATAGTTCTGTGCAATGTTTTTTTAACACAAAGTAAAATTCGATAACTTTATTATTTTTGTTTTATATAATTTGCAAGAACTTTCTGAATAGTTCTGTGCAATATTTTTTTAACACAAAGTACGATTTGATAACTTTATTAATTTTGTTTTAGATAATTTGGAAGACTTTTATGAATAGTTCTGTGCAATATTTTTTTAACACAAAGTACGATTCGATAACTTTATTATTTTTGTTTTAGATAATTTGCAAGAACTTTATGAATAGTTCTGTGCAATGTTTTTTAACACAAAGTAAAATTCGATAACTTTATTAATTTTGTTTTAGATAATTTGCAAGAATTTTATGAATAGTTCTGTGCAATATTTTTTTAACACTAAGTACGATTTGATAACTTTATTAATTTTGTTTTAGATAATTTGCAAGAATTTTATGAATAGTTCTGTGCAATTTTTTTTTAACACAAAGTAAAATTCGATAGCTTTATTATTTTTGTTTTAGATAATTTGCAAGAATTTTATGAATAGTTCTGTGCAATGTTTTTTTAACACAAAATAAAATTCGATAACTTTATTACTTTGTTTTAGATAATTTGCAAGAACTTTATGAATAGTTCTGTGCAATATTTTTTTAACAGAAAGAATGATTTGATAACTTTATTAATTTTGTTTTATATAATTTGCAAGAATTTTATGAATAGTTCTGTGCAATTTTTTTTTAACATTATGTAAAAATTCGATAGCTTTATTAAATTGGTTTTCAGATAATTTGCGAGAACTTTATGAATAGTTCTGTGCAATGTTTTTTTTTAACACAAGGTAAAATCCGATAACATTATTATTTTTGTTTTAAATAATTTGCAAGAACTTTATGAATAGTTCTGTGCAATGTTTTTTTAACACAAAGTAAAATTCGATAACTTTATTACTTTGTTTTAGATAATTTGCAAGATTTTTGTGAACAGTTCTGTGCAATATTTTTTTAACACAAAGTACGATTTGATAACTTTATTAATTTTGTTTTAGATAATTTGCAAGACTTTTATGAATAGTTATGTGCAATGTTTTTTTTTAACACAAAGTACGATTCGATATCTTTATTATTTTTTTTTAGATAATTTGCAAGGACTTTATGAATAGTTCTGTGCAATATTTTTTTAACACAAAGTACGATTTGATAACTTTATTAATTTTGTTTTAGATAATTTGCAAGACTTTTATGAATAGTTGTGTGCAATGTTTTTTTATAACACAAAGTACGATTCGATAACTTTATTATTTTTTTTTAGATAATTTGCAAGAACTTTATGAATAGTTCTGTGCAATATTTTTTTAACACAAAGTACGATTTGATAACTTTATTAATTTTGTTTTAGATAATTTGCAAAAATTTTATGAACAGTTCTGTGCAATATTTTTTTAACACAAAGTAAAAATTTGATAACTTTATTAATTTTGATTTCAGATAATTTGCAAGAACTTTATGAATAGTTCTGTGCAATATTTTTTTAACACAATGGACGATTCGATAACTTTATTATTTTTTTTTAGATAATTTGCAAGAACTTTATGAATAGTTCTGTACAATAGTTTTTTAACACAAATTACGATTTGATAACTTTATTAATTTTCTTTTAGATAATTTGCAAGAATTTTATGAACAGTTCTGTGCAATATTTTTTTAACACAAAGTAAAAATTTGATAACTTTATTAATTTTGTTTTCAGATAATTTGCAAAAACTTTATGAATAGTTCTGTGCAATATTTTTTAACAGAAAGAATGATT
Source organism: Dioctria linearis (assembly GCA_963930735.1). NCBI lineage: Eukaryota > Metazoa > Arthropoda > Insecta > Diptera > Asilidae > Dioctria > Dioctria linearis. Next base: position 117,680,840 of record OZ005742.1, on the reverse strand, counting down.
TGATAACTTTATTAATTTTGTTTTATATAACTTGCAAGAATTTTATGAATAGTTCTGTGCAATTTTTTTTTAACACAAAGTAAAAATTCGATAACTTTATTAAATTGGTTTTCAGATAATTTGCAAGAACTTTATGAATAGTTCTGTGCAATGTTTTTTTTTTAACACATAGTAAAATCCGATAACATTATTATTTTTGTTGTAAATAATTTGCAAGAATTTTATGAATAGTTCTGTGCAATGTTTTTTTAACACAAAGTAAAATTCGATAACTTTATTACTTTGTTTTAGATAATTTGCAAGAATTTTATGAACAGTTCTGTGCAATATTTTTTTAACACAAAGTACGATTTGATAACTTTATTAATTTTGTTTTAGATAATTTGCAAGACTTTTATGAATAGTCTGTGCAATGTTTTTTTTTAACACAAAGTACGATTTGATAACTTTATTAATTTTGTTTTAGATAATTTGCAAGAGTTTTATGAATAGTTCTGTGCAATATTTTTTTAACACAAAGTACGATTCGATAACTTTATTATTTTTATTTTAGATAATTTGCAAGAACTTTATGAATAGTTCTGTGCAATGTTTTTTAACACAAAGTAAAATTCGATAACTTTATTAATTTTGTTTTAGATAATTTGCAAGAATTTCATGAATAGTTCTGTGCAATATTTTTTTAACACTAAGTAGAAATTCGATAACTTTATTAATTTTGTTTTCAAATAATTTGCAAGAACTTTATGAATAGTTCTGTGCAATGTTTTTATAACACAAAGTAAAATTCGATAACTTTATTACTTTTGCTTTAGATAATTTGCCAGAACTTTGTGAATAGTTCTGTGCAATATATTTTTAACACAAAGAATGATTTGATAACTTTATTAATTTTGTTTTATATAATTTGCAAGAATTTTATGAATAGTTCTGTGCAATGTTTTTTTTAACACAAGGTAAAATTCGATAACATTATTATTTTTGTTTTAGATAATTTGCAAGAACTTTATGAATAGTTCTGTGCAATGTTTTTTTAACACAAAGTAAAATTCGAAAGCTTTATTACTTTGTTTTAGATAATTTGCAAGAACTTTATGAATAGTTCTGTGCAATATTTTTTTAACACAAAGTACGATTTGATAAATTTATTAATTTTGTTTTAGATAATTAGCAAGAATTTTATGAATAGGTCTGTGCAATATATTTTTAACATATAGTAAAAATTCGATAGCTTTATTAATTTTGTTTTCAGATAATTTGCAAGAACTTTATGAATAGTTCTGTGCAATGTTTTTTAACACAAAGTAAAGTTCGATAACTTTATTATTTTTGTTTAGATAATTTGCAAGGACTTTGTGAAGAGTTCTGCGCAATTTTTTTTTGACACAAAGTACGATTTGATAACTTTATTAATTTTATTTTAGATAATTTGCAAGACTTTTATGAATAGTTCTGTGCAATATTTTTTTGACTCAAAGCAAAAATTCGATAACTTTATTAATTTTGTTTTCAGATAATTTGCAATAACTTTATGAATAGTTCTGTGCAATATTTTTTTAACACAAAGTACGATTTGATAACTTTATTAATTTTGTTTTAGATAATTTGCAAGAATTTTATGAATAGTTCTGTGCAATTTTTTTTTTTAACACAAAGTAAAATTCGATAGCTTTATTATTTTTGTTTTAGATAATTTGCAAGAATTTTATGAATAGTTCTGTGCAAGTTTTTTTACACTAAGTAAAAATTCGATAAATTTATTAATTTTGTTTTCAAATAATTTGCAAGAACTTTATGAATAGTTCTGTGCAATGTTTTTGTAACACAAAGTAAAATTTGATAACTTTATTATTTTTGCTTTAGATAATTTGCCAGAACTTTATGAATAGTTCTGTGCAATATTTCTTTAACACAAATAATGATTTGATAACTTTATTAATTTTCTTTTATATAATTTGCATGAATTTTATGAATAGTTCTGTGCAATGTTTTTTTTTAATACAAAGTAAAATTCGATAACATTATTATTTTTGTTTTAGATAATTTGCAAGAACTTTATGAATAGTTCTGTGCAATGTTTTTTTAACAAAAATAAAATTCGATAACTTTATTACTTTGTTGTAGATAATTTGCAAGAACTTTATGAATAGTTCTGTGCAATATTTTTTTAACACAAAGTACGATATGATAACTTTATTAAATCTGTGTTAGATAATTTGCAAGAATTTTATGAATAGTTCTGTGCAATGTTTTTTTAACACAAAGTAAAATTCGATAAATTTATTACTTTGTTTTAGATAATTTGCAAGAACTTTATGAATAGTTCTGTGCAATATTTTTTTAACACAAGGTACGATTTGATAACTTTACTAATTTTGTTTTCAAATAATTTGCAAGAACTTTATGAATAGTTCTGTCCAATGTTTTTTTTAACACAAAGTAAAATTCGAAAGCTTTATTACTTTGTTTTAGATAATTTGCAAGAACTTTATGAATAGTTCTGTGCAATATTTTTAACACAAAGTAAAATTCGATAACTTTATTATTTTTGTTTTAGATAATTTGCAAGAACTTTATGAATAGTTCTGTGCAATATTTTTTTTAACACAAAGTACGATTTGATAAATTTATTAATTTTGTTTTAGATAATTAGCAAGATTTTTATGAATAGTTCTGTGCAATGTTTTTTTTAACACAAAGTAAAATTCGATAACATTATTATTTTTGTTTTAGATAATTAGCAAGAACTTTATGAATAGTTCTGTCCAATTTTTTTTTAGCACAAAGTAAAATTCGAAAGCTTTATTACTTTGTTTTAGATAATTTGCAAGAACTTTATGAATAGTTCTGTGCAATATTTTTAACACAAAGTAAAATTCGATAGCTTTATTATTTTTGTTTTAGATAATTTGCAAGAATTTTATGAATAGTTCTGTGCAATATTTTTTTAACACTAAGTAAAAATTCGTTAACTTTATTAATTTTGTTTTCAAATAATTTGCAAGAACTTTATGAATAGTTCTGTGCAATGTTTTTAACACAAAATACGATTCGATAACTTTATTATTTTTGTTTTAGATAATTTGCAAGAACTTTATGAATAGTTGTGTGCAATATTCTTTTAACTCAAAGTACGATTTGATAACTTTATTAATTTTGTTTTAGATAATTTGCAAGAATTTTATGACAGTTCTGTGCAAAATTTTTTTAACACAAAGTAAATATTTGATAACTTAATTAATTTTGTTTTCACATTATTTGCAAGAACTTTATGAATAGTTCTGTGCAATGTTTTTTTTAACACAAAGTAAAATTCGATAACTTTATTATTTTTGTTTTATATAATTTGCAAGAACTTTGTGAATAGTTCTGTGCAATATTTTTTTAACACAAAGTACGATTTGATAACTTTATTAATTTTGTTTTAGATAATTTGCAAGACTTTTATGAATAGTTCTGTGCAATATTTTTTTTACACAAAGTACGATTCGATAACTTTATTATTTTTGTTTTTGATAATTTGGAAGAACTTTATGAATAATTCTGTGCAATGTTTTTTAACACAAAGTAAAATTCGATAACTTTATTAATTTTGTTTTAGATAATTTGCAAGAATTTTATGAATAGTTCTGTGCAATATTTTTTTAACACTAAGTAAAAATTCGATAACTTTATTAATTTTGTTTTCAAATAATTTGCAAGAACTTTATGAATAGTTCTGTGCAATGTTTTTATAACACAAAGTTAAATTCGATAACTTTATTATTTTTGCTTTAGATAATTTGCCAGAACTTTTGTGAATAGTTCTGTGCAACATTTTTTTAACACAAAGAATGATTTGATAACTTTATTAATTTTGTTTTATATAATTTGCAAGAATTTTATGAATAGTTCTGTCCAATGTTTTTTTTAACACAAAGTATAATTCGATAACATTATTATTTTTGTTTTAGATAACTTGCAAGAACTTTATGAATAGTTCTGTGCAATGTTTTTTTAACACAAAGTAAAATTCGAAAGCTTTATTACCTTGTTTTAGATAATTTGCAAGAACTTTATGAATAGTTCTGTGCAATATTTTTAACACAAAGTAAAATTCGATAACTTTATTATTTTTGTTTTAGATAATTTGCAAGAACTTTATGAATAGTTCTGTGCAATATTTTTTTAACACAAAGTACGATTTGATAAATTTATTAATTTTGTTTTAGATAATTAGCAAGAATTTTATGAATAGGTCTGTGCAATATATTTTTAACACATAGTAAAAATTCGATAGCTTTATTAATTTTGTTTTCAGATAATTTGCAAGAACTTTATGAATAGTTCTGTGCAATGTTTTTTAACACAAAGTAAAATTCGGTAACTTTATTATTTTTGTTTTAGATAATTTGCAAGAACTTTGTGAATAGTTCTGTGCAATATTTTTTTAACACAAAGTACGATTTGATAACTATATTTTATTAATTTTATTTTAGATAATTTGCAAGACTTTTATGAATAGTTCTGTGCAATATTTTTTTGACACAAAGTAAAAATTCGATAACTTTATTAATATTGTTTTCAGATAATTTGCAATAACTTTATGAATAGTTCTGTGCAATATTTTTTTAACACAAAGTACGATTTGATAACTTTATTAATTTTGTTTTAGATAAATTGCAAGAATTTTATGAATAGTTCTGTGCAATTTTTTTTTAACACAAAGTAAAATTCGATAGCTTTATTATTTTTGTTTTAGATAATTTGCAAGAATTTTATGAATAGTTCTGTGCAATTTTTTTTAACACTAAATAAAAATTCGATAACTTTATTAATTTTGTTTTCAAATAATTTGCAAGAACTTTATGAATAGTTCTGTGCAATGTTTTTGTAACACAAAGTAAAATTCGATAACTTTATTATTTTTGCTTTAGATAATTTGCCAGAACTTTATGAATAGTTCTGTGCAATATTTTTTTAACACAAATAATGATTTGATAACTTTATTAATTTTATTTTATATAATTTGCAAGAATTTTATGAATAGTTCTGTGCAATGTTTTTTTTAACACAAAGTAAAATTCGATAACCTTATTATTTTTGTTTTAGATAATTTGCAAGAACTTTATGAATAGTTCTGTGCAATATTTTTTTAACAGAAAGAATGATTTGATAACTCTATTAATTTTGTTTTATATAATTTGCAAGAATTTTATGAATAGTTCTGTGCAATGTTTTTTTTAGTACAAAGTAAAATTCGATAACTTTATTACTTTGTTTTAGATAATTTGCAAGAACTTTATGAATAGTTCTGTGCAATATTTTTTTAACAGAAAGAATGATTTGATAACTTTATTAATTTTGTTTTATATAATTTGCAAGAATTTTATGAATAGTTCTGTGCAATTTTTTTTTAACACAATGTAAAAATTCGATAGCTTTATTAAATTGGTTTTCAGATAATTTGCAAGAACTTTATGAATAGTTCTGTGCAATGTTTTTTTTTAACACAAGGTAAAATCCGATAACATTATTATTTTTGTTTTAAATAATTTGCAAGAACTTTATGAATAGTTCTGTGCAATGTTTTTTTAACACAAAGTAAAATTCGATAACTTTATTACTTTGTTTTAGATAATTTGCAAGATTTTTGTGAACAGTTCTGTGCAATATTTTTTTAACACAAAGTACGATTTGATAACTTTATTAATTTTGTTTTAGATAATTTGCAAGACTTTTATGAATAGTTATGTGCAATGTTTTTTTTTAACACAAAGTACGATTCGATATCTTTATTATTTTTTTTAGATAATTTGCAAGGACTTTATGAATAGTTCTGTGCAATATTTTTTTAACACAAAGTACGATTTGATAACTTTATTAATTTTGTTTTAGATAATTTGCAAGACTTTTATGAATAGTTCTGTGCAATGTTTTTTTATAACACAAAGTACGATTCGATAACTTTATTATTTTTTTTTTGATAATTTGCAAGAACTTTATGAATAGTTCTGTGCAATATTTTTTTAACACAAAGTACGATTTGATAACTTTATTAATTTTGTTTTAGATAATTTGCAAAAATTTTATGAACAGTTCTGTGCAATATTTTTTTAACACAAAGTAAAAATTTGATAACTTTATTAATTTTGATTTCAGATAATTTGCAAGAAGTTTATGAATAGTTCTGTGCAATATTTTTTTAACACAATGGACGATTCGATAACTTTATTATTTTTTTTTAGATAATTTGCAAGAACTTTATGAATAGTTCTGTACAATTTTTTTTAACACAAATTACGATTTGATAACTTTATTAATTTTCTTTTAGATAATTTGCAAGAATTTTATGAACAGTTCTGTGCAATATTTTTTTAACACAAAGTAAAAATTTGATAACTTTATTAATTTTGTTTTCAGATAATTTGCAAAAACTTTATGAATAGTTCTGTGCAATATTTTTTAACAGAAAGAATGATTTGATAACTTTATTAATTTTGTTTTATATAACTTGCAAGGATTTTATGAATAGTTCTGTGCAATTTTTTTTTAACACAAAGTAAAAATTCGATAACTTTTTAAATTGGTTTTCAGATAATTTGCAAGAACTTTATGAATAGTTCTGTGCAATGTTTTTTTTTTAACACAAAGTAAAATCCGATAACATTATTATTTTTGTTGTAAATAATTTGCAAGAATTTTATGAATAGTTCTGTGCAATGTTTTTTTAACACAAAGTAAAATTCGATAACTTTATTACTTTGTTTTAGATAATTTGCAAGAATTTTATGAACAGTTCTGTGCAATATTTTTTTAACACAAAGTACGATTTGATAACTTTATTAATTTTGTTTTAGATAATTTGCAAGACTTTTATGAATAGTCTGTGCAATGTTTTTTTTTAACACAAAGTACGATTTGATAACTTTATTAATTTTGTTTTAGATAATTTGCAAGAGTTTTATGAATAGTTCTGTGCAATATTTTTTTAACACAAAGTACGATTCGATAACTTTATTATTTTTATTTTAGATAATTTGCAAGAACTTTATGAATAGTTCTGTGCAATGTTTTTTAACACAAAGTAAAATTCGATAACTTTATTAATTTTGTTTTAGATAATTTGCAAGAATTTCATGAATAGTTCTGTGCAATATTTTTTTAACACTAAGTAGAAATTCGATAACTTTATTAATTTTGTTTTCAAATAATTTGCAAGAACTTTATGAATAGTTCTGTGCAATGTTTTTATAACACAAAGTAAAATTCGATAACTTTATTACTTTTGCTTTAGATAATTTGCCAGAACTTTGTGAATAGTTCTGTGCAATATATTTTTAACACAAAGAATGATTTGATAAGTTTATTAATTTTGTTTTATATAATTTGCAAGAATTTTATGAATAGTTCTGTGCAATGTTTTTTTTAACACAAAGTAAAATTCGATAACATTATTATTTTTGTTTTAGATAATTTGCAAGAACTTTATGAATAGTTCTGTGCAATGTTTTTTTAACACAAAGTAAAATTCGAAAGCTTTATTACTTTGTTTTAGATAATTTGCAAGAACTTTATGAATAGTTCTGTGCAATATTTTTTTAACACAAAGTACGATTTGATAAATTTATTAATTTTGTTTTAGATAATTAGCAAGAATTTTATGAATAGGTCTGTGCAATATATTTTTAACATATAGTAAAAATTCGATAGCTTTATTAATTTTGTTTTCAGATAATTTGTAAGAACTTTATGAATAGTTCTGTGCAATGTTTTTTAACACAAAGTAAAGTTCGATAACTTTATTAATTTTGTTTTCAGATAATTTGCAATAACTTTATGAATAGTTCTGTGCAATATTTTTTTAACACAAAGTACGATTTGATAACTTTATTAATTTTGTTTTAGATAATTTGCAAGAATTTTATGAATAGTTCTGTGCAATTTTTTTTTTAACACAAAGTAAAATTCGATAGCTTTATTATTTTTGTTTTAGATAATTTGCAAGAATTTTATGAATAGTTCTGTGCAATATTTCTTTAACACAAATAATGATTTGATAACTTTATTAATTTTCTTTTATATAATTTGCATGAATTTTATGAATAGTTCTGTGCAATGTTTTTTTTTAATACAAAGTAAAATTCGATAACATTATTATTTTTGTTTTAGATAATTTGCAAGAACCTTATGAATAGTTCTGTGCAATGTTTTTTTAACAAAAATAAAATTCGATAACTTTATTACTTTGTTTTAGATAATTTGCAAGAACTTTATGAATAGTTCTGTGCAATATTTTTTTAACACAAAGTACGATATGATAACTTTATTAAATCTGTTTTAGATAATTTGCAAGAATTTTATGAATAGTTCTGTGCAATGTTTTTTTAACACAAAGTAAAATTCGATAAATTTATTACTTTGTTTTAGATAATTTGCAAGAACTTTATGAATAGTTCTGTGCAATATTTTTTTAACACAAGGTACGATTTGATAACTTTACTAATTTTGTTTTCAAATAATTTGCAAGAACTTTATGAATAGTTCTGTCCAATGTTTTTTTTAACACAAAGTAAAATTCGAAAGCTTTATTACTTTGTTTTAGATAATTTGCAAGAACTTTATGAATAGTTCTGTGCAATATTTTTAACACAAAGTAAAATTCGATAACTTTATTATTTTTGTTTTAGATAATTTGCAAGAACTTTATGAATAGTTCTGTGCAATATTTTTTTTAACACAAAGTACGATTTGATAAATTTATTAATTTTGTTTTAGATAATTAGCAAGAATTTTATGAATAGTTCTGTGCAATGTTTTTTTTAACACAAAGTAAAATTCGATAACATTATTATTTTTGTTTTAGATAATTAGCAAGAACTTTATGAATAGTTCTGTCCAATTTTTTTTAGCACAAAGTAAAATTCGAAAGCTTTATTACTTTGTTTTAGATAATTTGCAAGAACTTTATGAATAGTTCTGTGCAATATTTTTAACACAAAGTAAAATTCGATAGCTTTATTATTTTTGTTTTAGATAATTTGCAAGAATTTTATGAATAGTTCTGTGCAATATTTTTTTAACACTAAGTAAAAATTCGTTAACTTTATTAATTTTGTTTTCAAATAATTTGCAAGAACTTTATGAATAGTTCTGTGCAATGTTTTTAACACAAAATACGATTCGATAACTTTATTATTTTTGTTTTAGATAATTTGCAAGAACTTTATGAATAGTTGTGTGCAATATTCTTTTAACTCAAAGTACGATTTGATAACTTTATTAATTTTGTTTTAGATAATTTGCAAGAATTTTATGACAGTTCTGTGCAAAATTTTTTTAACACAAAGTAAATATTTGATAACTTAATTAATTTTGTTTTCACATTATTTGCAAGAACTTTATGAATAGTTCTGTGCAATGTTTTTTTTAACACAAAGTAAAATTCGATAACTTTATTATTTTTGTTTTATATAATTTGCAAGAACTTTGTGAATAGTTCTGTGCAATATTTTTTTAACACAAAGTACGATTTGATAACTTTATTAATTTTGTTTTAGATAATTTGCAAGACTTTTATGAATAGTTCTGTGCAATATTTTTTTAACACAAAGTACGATTCGATAACTTTATTATTTTTGTTTTTGATAATTTGGAAGAACTTTATGAATAATTCTGTGCAATGTTTTTTAACACAAAGTAAAATTCGATAACTTTATTAATTTTGTTTTAGATAATTTGCAAGAATTTTATGAATAGTTCTGTGCAATATTTTTTTAACACTAAGTAAAAATTCGATAACTTTATTAATTTTGTTTTCAAATAATTTGCAAGAACTTTATGAATAGTTCTGTGCAATGTTTTTATAACACAAAGTTAAATTCGATAACTTTATTATTTTTGCTTTAGATAATTTGCCAGAACTTTTGTGAATAGTTCTGTGCAACATTTTTTTAACACAAAGAATGATTTGATAACTTTATTAATTTTGTTTTATATAATTTGCAAGAATTTTATGAATAGTTCTGTCCAATGTTTTTTTTAACACAAAGTAAAATTCGATAACATTATTATTTTTGTTTTAGATAACTTGCAAGAACTTTATGAATAGTTCTGTGCAATGTTTTTTTAACACAAAGTAAAATTCGAAAGCTTTATTACCTTGTTTTAGATAATTTGCAAGAACTTTATGAATAGTTTTGTGCAATATTTTTAACACAAAGTAAAATTCGATAACTTTATTATTTTTGTTTTAGATAATTTGCAAGAACTTTATGAATAGTTCTGTGCAATATTTTTTTAACACAAAGTACGATTTGATAAACTTATTAATTTTGTTTTAGATAATTAGCAAGAATTTTATGAATAGGTCTGTGCAATATATTTTTAACACATAGTAAAAATTCGATAGCTTTATTAATTTTGTTTTCAGATAATTTGCAAGAACTTTATGAATAGTTCTGTGCAATGTTTTTTAACACAAAGTAAAATTCGGTAACTTTATTATTTTTGTTTTAGATAATTTGCAAGAACTTTGTGAATAGTTCTGTGCAATATTTTTTTAACACAAAGTACGATTTGATAACTTTATTTTATTAATTTTATTTTAGATAATTTGCAAGAGTTTTATGAATAGTTCTGTGCAATATTTTTTTGACATAAAGTAAAAATTCGATAACTTTATTAATATTGTTTTCAGATAATTTGCAATAACTTTATGAATAGTTCTGTGCAATATTTTTTTAACACAAAGTACGATTTGATAACTTTATTAATTTTGTTTTAGATAAATTGCAAGAATTTTATGAATAGTTCTGTGCAATTTTTTTTTAACACAAAGTAAAATTCGATAGCTTTATTATTTTTGTTTTAGATAATTTGCAAGAATTTTATGAATAGTTCTGTGCAATTTTTTTTAACACTAAATAAAAATTCGATAACTTTATTAATTTTGTTTTCAAATAATTTGCAAGAACTTTATGAATAGTTCTGTGCAATGTTTTTGTAACACAAAGTAAAATTCGATAACTTTATTATTTTTGCTTTAGATAATTTGCCAGAACTTTATGAATAGTTCTGTGCAATATTTTTTTAACACAAATAATGATTTGATAACTTTATTAATTTTGTTTTATATAATTTGCAAGAATTTTATGAATAGTTCTGTGCAATGTTTTTTTTAACACAAAGTAAAATTCGATAACCTTATTATTTTTGTTTTAGATAATTTGCAAGAACTTTATGAATAGTTCTGCGCAATATTTTTTTAACAGAAAGAATGATTTGATAACTCTATTAATTTTGTTTTATATAATTTGCAAGAATTTTATGAATAGTTCTGTGCAATGTTTTTTTTAGTACAAAGTAAAATTCGATAACATTATTATTTTTGTTTTAGATAATTTGCAAGAACTTTATGAATAGTTCTGTGCAATGTTTTTTTAACACAAAGTAAAATTCGATAACTTTATTAATATTGTTTTCAGATAATTTGCAATAACTTTATGAATAGTTCTGTGCAATATTTTTTAACACAAAGTACGATTTGATAACTTTATTAATTTTGTTTTAGATAAATTGCAAGAATTTTATGAATAGTTCTGTGCAATTTTTTTTTAACACAAAGTAAAATTCGATAGCTTTATTATTTTTGTTTTAGATAATTTGCAAGAATTTTATGAATAGTTCTGTGCAATTTTTTTTAACACTAAATAAATATTCGATAACTTTATTAATTTTGCTTTCAAATAATTTGCAAGAACTTTATGAATAGTTCTGTGCAATGTTTTTGTAACACAAAGTAAAATTCGATAACTTTATTATTTTTGCTTTAGATAATTTGCCAGAACTTTATGAATAGTTCTGTGCAATATTTTTTTAACACAAAGAATGATTTGATAACTTTATTAATTTTGCTTTAGATAATTTGCCAGAACTTTATGAATAGTTCTGTGCAATATTTTTTTAACAGAAAGAATGATTTGATAACTCTATTAATTTTGTTTTATATAATTTGCAAGAATTTTATGAATAGTTCTGTGCAATGTTTTTTTTAGTACAAAGTAAAATTCGATAACATTATTATTTTTATTTTAGATAATTTGCAAGAACTTTATGAATAGTTCTGTGCAATATTTTTTTAACACAAGGTACGATTTGATAACTTTACTAATTTTGTTTTCAAATAATTTGCAAGAACTTTATGAATAGTTCTGTCCAATGTTTTTTTTAACACAAAGTAAAATTTGAAAGCTTTATTACTTTGTTTTAGATAATTTGCAAGAACTTTATGAATAGTTCTGTGCAATATTTTTAACACAAAGTAAAATTCGGTAACTTTATTATTTTTGTTTTAGATAATTTGCAAGAACTTTATGAATAGTTCTGTGCAATATTTTTTTTAACACAAAGTACGATTTGATAAATTTATTAATTTTGTTTTAGATAATTAGCAAGAATTTTAAGAATAGTTCTGTGCAATGTTTTTTTTAACACAAAGTAAAATTCGATAACATTATTATTTTTGTTTTAGATAATTTGCAAGAACTTTATGAATAGTTCTGTCCAATGTTTTTTTTAACACAAAGTAAAATTCGAAAGCTTTATTACTTTGTTTTAGATAATTTGCAAGAACTTTATGAATAGTTCTGTGCAATATTTTTAACACAAAGTAAAATTCGATAACTTTATTATTTTTGTTTTAGATAATTTGCAAGAACTTTATGAATAGTTCTGTGCAATATTTTTTTAACACAAAGTACGATTTGATAAATTTATTAATTTTGTTTTAGATAATTAGCACGAATTTTATGAATAGGTCTGTGCAATATATTTTTAACACATAGTAAAAATTCGATAACTTTATAATTTTTGTTGCAGATAATTTGCAACAACTTTGTGAATAGTTCTGTGCAATATTTTTTTAGCACAAAGTACGATTTGATAACTTTATTAATTTTGTTTTAGATAGTTTGCAAGACTTTTATGAATAGTACTGTACAATATTTTTTTAACACAAAGTAAAAAAGTAAAAATTCGATAACTTTATTAATTTTGTTTTCAGATAATTTGCAAGAACTTTATGAATAGTTCTGTGCAATATTTTTTTTAACACAAAGTAAAATTCGATAGCTTTATTATTTTTGTTTTAGATAATTTGCAAGAATTTTATGAATAGTTCTGTGCAATATTTTTTTAACACTAAGTAAAAATTCGTTAACTTTATTAATTTTGTTTTCAAATAATTTGCAAGAACTTTATGAATAGTTCTGTGCAATGTTTTTAACACAAAATACGATTCGATAACTTTATTATTTTTGTTTTAGATAATTTGCAAGAACTTTATGAATAGTTGTGTGCAATATTCTTTTAACTCAAAGTACGATTTGATAACTTTATTAATTTTGTTTTAGATAATTTGCAAGAATTTTATGACAGTTCTGTGCAAAATTTTTTTAACACAAAGTAAATATTTGATAACTTAATTAATTTTGTTTTCAGATTATTTGCAAGAACTTTATGAATAGTTCTGTGCAATGTTTTTTTTAACACAAAGTAAAATTCGATAACTTTATTATTTTTGGTTTATATAATTTGCAAGAACTTTGTGAATAGTTCTGTGCAATATTTTTTTAACACAAAGTACGATTTGATAACTTTATTAATTTTGTTTTAGATAATTTGCAAGACTTTTATGAATAGTTCTGTGCAATATTTTTTTAACACAAAGTACGATTCGATAACTTTATTATTTTTGTTTTAGATAATTTGGAAGAACTTTATGAATAGTTCTGTGCAATGCTTTTTAACACAAGGTAAAATTCGATAACTTTATTAATTTTGTTTTAGATAATTTGCAAGAATTTTATGAATAGTTCTGTGCAATATTTTTTTAACACTAAGTAAAAATTCGATAACTTTATTAATTTTGTTTTCAAATAATTTGCAAGAACTTTATGAATAGTTCTGTGCAATGTTTTTATAACACAAAGTTAAATTCGATAACATTATTATTTTTGCTTTAGATAATTTGCCAGAACTTTGTGAATAGTTCTGTGCAACATTTTTTTAACACAAAGAATGATTTGATAACTTTATTAATTTTGTTTTATATAATTTGCAAGAATTTTATGAATAGTTCTGTCCAATGTTTTTTTTAACACAAAGTAAAATTCGATAACATTATTATTTTTGTTTTAGATAACTTGCAAGAACTTTATGAATAGTTCTGTGCAATGTTTTTTTAACACAAAGTAAAATTCGAAAGCTTTATTACCTTGTTTTAGATAATTTGCAAGAACTTTATGAATAGTTCTGTGCAATATTTTTAACACAAAGTAAAATTCGATAACTTTATTATTTTTGTTTTAGATAATTTGCAAGAACTTTATGAATAGTTCTGTGCAATATTTTTTTAACACAAAGTACGATTTGATAAATTTATTAATTTTGTTTTAGATAATTAGCAAGAATTTTATGAATAGGTCTGTGCAATATATTTTTAACACATAGTAAAAATTCGATAGCTTTATTAATTTTGTTTTCAGATAATTTGCAAGAACTTTATGAATAGTTCTGTGCAATGTTTTTTAACACAAAGTAAAATTCGGTAACTTTATTATTTTTGTTTTAGATAATTTGCAAGAACTTTGTGAACAGTTCTGTGCAATATTTTTTTAACACAAAGTACGATTTGATAACTTTATTTTATTAATTTTATTTTAGATAATTTGCAAGACTTTTATGAATAGTTCTGTGCAATATTTTTTTGACACAAAGTAAAAATTCGATAACTTTATTAATATTGTTTTCAGATAATTTGCAATAACTTTATGAATAGTTCTGTGCAATATTTTTTTAACACAAAGTACGATTTGATAACTTTATTAATTTTGTTTTAGATAAATTGCAAGAATTTTATGAATAGTTCTGTGCAATTTTTTTTTAACACAAAGTAAAATTCGATAGCTTTATTATTTTTGTTTTAGATAATTTGCAAGAATTTTATGAATAGTTCTGTGCAATTTTTTTTAACACTAAATAAAAATTCGATAACTTTATTAATTTTGTTTTCAAATAATTTGCAAGAACTTTATGAATAGTTCTGTGCAATGTTTTTGTAACACAAAGTAAAATTCGATAACTTTATTATTTTTGCTTTAGATAATTTGCCAGAACTTTATGAATAGTTCTGTGCAATATTTTTTTAACACAAATAATGATTTGATAACTTTATTAATTTTGTTTTATATAATTTGCAAGAATTTTATGAATAGTTCTGTGCAATGTTTTTTTTAGTACAAAGTAAAATTCGATAATATTATTATTTTTGTTTTAGATAATTTGCAAGAACTTTATGAATAGTTCTGTGCAATGTTTTTTTAACACAAAGTAAAATTCGATAACTTTATTAATATTGTTTTCAGATAATTTGCAATAACTTTATGAATAATTCTGTGCAATATTTTTTTAACACAAAGTACGATTTGATAACTTTATTAATTTTGTTTTAGATAAATTGCAAGAATTTTATGAATAGTTCTGTGCAATTTTTTTTTAACACAAAGTAAAATTCGATAGCTTTATTATTTTTGTTTTAGATAATTTGCAAGAATTTTATGAATAGTTCTGTGCAATTTTTTTTAACACTAAATAAAAATTCGATAACTTTATTAATTTTGTTTTCAAATAATTTGCAAGAACTTTATGAATAGTTCTGTGCAATGTTTTTGTAACACAAAGTAAAATTCGATAACTTTATTATTTTTGCTTTAGATAATTTGCCAGAACTTTATGAATAGTTCTGTGCAATATTTTTTTAACACAAATAATGATTTGATAACTTTATTAATTTTGCTTTAGATAATTTGCCAGAACTTTATGAATAGTTCTGTGCAATATTTTTTTAACAGAAAGAATGATTTGATAACTCTATTAATTTTGTTTTATATAATTTGCAAGAATTTTATGAATAGTTCTGTGCAATGTTTTTTTTAGTACAAAGTAAAATTCGATAACATTATTATTTTTATTTTAGATAATTTGCAAGAACTTTATGAATAGTTCTGTGCAATGTTTTTTTAACACAAAGTAAAATTCGATAACTTTATTACTTTGTTTTGATAATTTGCAAGAACTTTATGAATAGTTCTGTGCAATATTTTTTTAACACAAAGTACGATATGATAACTTTATTAAATCTGTGTTAGATAATTTGCAAGAATTTTATGAATAGTTCTGTGCAATGTTTTTTTAACACAAAGTAAAATTCGATAACTTTATTACTTTGTTTTAGATAATTTGCCAGAACTTTATGAATAGTTCTGTGCAATATTTTTTTAACAGAAAGAATGATTTGATAACTTTATTAATTCTGTTTTGTATAATTTGCAAGAATTTTATGAATAGTTCTGTGCAATTTTATTTTAACACAAAGTAAAAATTCGATAACTTTATTAAATTGGTTTTCAGATAATTTGCAAGAACTTTATGAATAGTTCTGTGCAATGTTTTTTTTTAACACAAGGTAAAATCCGATAACATTATTATTTTTGTTTTAAATAATTTGCAAGAACTTTATGAATAGTTCTGTGCAATGTTTTTTTAACACAAAGTAAAATTCGATAACTTTATTACTTTGTTTTAGATAATTTGCAAGAATTTTATGAACAGTTCTGTGCAATATTTTTTTAACACAAAGTACGATTTGATAACTTTATTAATTTTGTTTTAGATAATTAGCAAGAATTTTATGAATAGGTGTGTGCAATATATTTTTAACACATAGTAAAAATTCGATAGCTTTATTAATTTTGTTTTCAGATAATTTGCAAGAACTTTATGAATAGTTCTGTGCAATGTTTTTTAACACAAAGTAAAATTCGGTAGCTTTATTATTTTTGTTTTAGATAATTTGCAAGAACTTTGTGAATAGTTCTGTGCAATATTTTTTTAACACAAAGTACGATTTGATAACTTTATTTTATTAATTTTATTTTAGATAATTTGCAAGACTTTTATGAATAGTTCTGTGCAATATTTTTTTGACACAAAGTAAAAATTCGATAACTTTATTAATATTGTTTTCAGATAATTTGCAATAACTTTATGAATAGTTCTGTGCAATATTTTTTTAACACAAAGTACGATTTGATAACTTTATTAATTTTGTTTTAGATAAATTGCAAGAATTTTATGAATAGTTCTGTGCAATTTTTTTTTAACACAAAGTAAAATTCGATAGCTTTATTATTTTTATTTTAGATAATTTGCAAGAATT
The DNA here is from genome assembly GCA_963930735.1 of Dioctria linearis. NCBI lineage: Eukaryota > Metazoa > Arthropoda > Insecta > Diptera > Asilidae > Dioctria > Dioctria linearis. Next base: position 117,663,583 of record OZ005742.1, on the reverse strand, counting down.
TTATGAATAGTTCTGTGCAATTTTTTTTAACACTAAATAAAAATTCGATAACTTTATTAATTTTGTTTTCAAATAATTTGCAAGAACTTTATGAATAGTTCTGTGCAATGTTTTTTTAACACAAAGTAAAATTCGATAACTTTATTATTTTTGCTTTAGATAATTTGCCAGAACTTTATGAATAGTTCTGTGCAATATTTTTTTAACACAAATAATGATTTGATAACTTTATTAATTTTGTTTTATATAATTTGCAAGAATTTATTGAATAGTTCTGTGCAATGTTTTTTTTAGTACAAAGTAAAATTCGATAACATTATTATTTTTGTTTTAGATAATTTGCAAGAACTTTATGAATAGTTCTGTGCAATGTTTTTTTAACACAAAGTAAAATTCGATAACTTTATTAATATTGTTTTCAGATAATTTGCAATAACTTTATGTATAGTTCTGCGCAATATTTTTTTAACACAAAGTACGATTTGATAACTTTATTAATTTTGTTTTAGATAAATTGCAAGAATTTTATGAATAGTTCTGTGCAATTTTTTTTTAACACAAAGTAAAATTCGATAGCTTTATTATTTTTGTTTTAGATAATTTGCAAGAATTTTATGAATAGTTCTGTGCAATTTTTTTTAACACTAAATAAAAATTCGATAACTTTATTAATTTTGTTTTCAAATAATTTGCAAGAACTTTATGAATAGTTCTGTGCAATGTTTTTGTAACACAAAGTAAAATTCGATAACTTTATTATTTTTGCTTTAGATAATTTGCCAGGACTTTATGAATAGTTCTGTGCAATATTTTTTTAACACAAATAATGATTTGATAACTTTATTAATTTTGCTTTAGATAATTTGCCAGAACTTTATGAATAGTTCTGTGCAATATTTTTTTAACAGAAAGAATGATTTGATAACTCTATTAATTTTGTTTTATATAATTTGCAAGAATTTTATGAATAGTTCTGTGCAATGTTTTTTTAGTACAAAGTAAAATTCGATAACATTATTATTTTTATTTTAGATAATTTGCAAGAACTTTATGAATAGTTCTGTGCAATGTTTTTTTAACACAAAGTAAAATTCGATAACTTTATTACTTTGTTTTAGATAATTTGCAAGAACTTTATGAATAGTTCTGTGCAATATTTTTTTAACACAAAGTACGATATGATAACTTTATTAAATCTGTGTTAGATAATTTGCAAGAATTTTATGAATAGTTCTGTGCAATGTTTTTTTAACACAAAGTAAAATTCGATAACTTTATTAATATTGTTTTCAGATAATTTGCAATAACTTTATGTATAGTTCTGCGCAATATTTTTTTAACACAAAGTACGATTTGATAACTTTATTAATTTTGTTTTAGATAAATTGCAAGAATTTTATGAATAGTTCTGTGCAATTTTTTTTTAACACAAAGTAAAATTCGATAGCTTTATTATTTTTGTTTTAGATAATTTGCAAGAATTTTATGAATAGTTCTGTGCAATTTTTTTTAACACTAAATAAAAATTCGATAACTTTATTAATTTTGTTTTCAAATAATTTGCAAGAACTTTATGAATAGTTCTGTGCAATGTTTTTGTAACACAAAGTAAAATTCGATAACTTTATTATTTTTGCTTTAGATAATTTGCCAGGACTTTATGAATAGTTCTGTGCAATATTATTTTAACACAAATAATGATTTGATAACTTTATTAATTTTGCTTTAGATAATTTGCCAGAACTTTATGAATAGTTCTGTGCAATATTTTTTTAACAGAAAGAATGATTTGATAACTCTATTAATTTTGTTTTATATAATTTGCAATAATTTTATGAATAGTTCTGTGCAATGTTTTTTTTAGTACAAAGTAAAATTCGATAACATTATTATTTTTATTTTAGATAATTTGCAAGAACTTTATGAATAGTTCTGTGCAAGGTTTTTTTAACACAAAGTAAAATTCGATAACTTTATTACTTTGTTTTAGATAATTTGCAAGAACTTTATGAATAGTTCTGTGCAATATTTTTTTAACACAAAGTACGATTTGATAACTTTATTAATTTTGTTTTAGATAATTTGCAAGACTTTTATGAATAGTTATGTGCAATGTTTTTATTTAACACAAAGTACGATTCGATAACTTTATTATTTTTTTTTAGATAATTTGCAAGAACTTTATGAATAGTTCTGTGCAATATTTTTTTAACACAAAGTACGATTTGATAACTTTATTAATTTTGTTTTAGATAATTTGCAAGACTTTTATGAATAGTTCTGTGCAATGTTTTTTTTTAACACAAAGTACGATTCGATAACTTTATTATTTTTTTTAGATAATTTGCAAGAACTTTATGAATAGTTCTGTACAATATTTTTTTAACACAAAGTACGATTTGATAACTTTATTAATTTTGTTTTAGATAATTTGCAAGAATTTTATGAACAGTTCTGTGCAATATTTTTTTAACACAAAGTAAAAATTTGATAACTTTATTAATTTTGTTTTCAGATAATTTGCAAGAACTTTATGAATAGTTCTGTGCAATATTTTTTTAACATAAAGTACGATTCGATAACTTTATTATTTTTTTTTAGTTAATTTGCAAGAATTTTATGAATAGTTCTGTGCAATATTTTTTTAACACAAAGTACGATTTGAAAACTTAATTAATTTTGTTTTAGATAATTTGCAAGAATTTTATGAACAGTTCTGTGCAATATTTTTTTAACACAAAGTAAAAATTTGATAACTTTATTAATTTTGTTTTCAGATAATTTGCAAGAACTTTATGAATAGTTCTGTGCAATATTTTTTAACAGAAAGAATGATTTGATGACTTTATTAATTTTGTTTTATATAATTTGCAAGAATTTTATGAATAGTTCTGTGCATTTATTTTTTAACACAAAGTAAAAATTCGATAACTTTATTAAATTGGTTTTCAGATAATTTGCAAGAACTTTATGAATAGTTCTGTGCAATGTTTTTTTTTAACACAAAGTAAAATCCGATAACATAATTATTTTTGTTTTAAATAATTTGCAAGAACTTTATGAATAGTTCTGTGCAATGTTTTTTTAACACAAAGTAAAATTCGATAACTTTATTACTTTGTTTTAGATAATTTGCAAGAATTTTATGAACAGTTCTGTGCAATATTTTTTTTACAAAAAGTACGATTTGATAACTCTATTAATTTTGTTTTAGATAATTTGCAAGACTTTTATGAATTGTTCTGTGCAATGTTTTTTTTTAACACAAAGTACGATTTGATAACTTTATTAATTTTGTTTTAGATAATTTGCAAGACTTTTATGAATAGTTCTGTGCAATATTTTTTTAACACAAAGTACGATTCGATAACTTTATTATTTTTGTGTTAGATAATTTGCAAGAATTTTATGAATAGTTCTGTGCAATTGTTTTTTTAACACAAAGTAAAATTCGATAGCTTTATTATTTTTGTTTTAGATAATTTGCAAGAATTTTATGAATAGTTCTGTGCAAGTTTTTTTAACACTAAGTAAAAATTCGATAACTTTATTAATTTTGTTTTCAAATAATTTGCAAGAACTTTATGAATAGTTCTGTGCAATGTTTTTGTAACACAAAGTATAATTCGATAACTTTATTATTTTTGCTTTAGATAATTTGCCAGAACTTTATGAATAGTTCTGTGCAATATTTTTTTAACACAAATAATGATTTGATAACTTTATTAATTTTGTTTTATATAATTTGCAAGAATTTTACGAATAGTTCTGTGCAATGTTTTTTTTAGTACAAAGTAAAATTCGATAACATTATTATTTTTGTTTTAGATAATTTGCAAGAACTTTATGAATAGTTCTGTGCAATGTTTTTTTAACACAAAGTAAAATTCGATAACTTTATTAATTTGGTTTTCAGATAATTTGCAAGAACTTTATGAATAGTTCTGTGCAATATTTTTTTAACACAAAGTACGATTTGATAACTTTATTAATTTTGTTTTAGATAATTTGCAAGAATTTTATGAATAGTTCTGTGCAATATTTTTTTAACACAAAGTAAAAATTCGATAACTTTATTAATTTGGTTTTAGATAATTTGCAAGAACTTTATGAATAGTTCTGTGCAATGTTTTTTTAACACAAAGTAAAATTCGATAACATTATTATTTTTGTTTTAGATAATTTCCAAAAACTTTATGAATAGTTCTGTGCAATATTTTTTTAACACAAAGTAAAATTCGATAACTTTATTACTTTATTTTAGATAATTTGCAAGAACTTTATGAATAGTTCTGTGCAATGTTTTTTTTAACACAAAGTAAAATTCGATGATTTTTTTACTTTGTTTTAGATAATGTGCAAGAACTTTATGAATAGTTCAGTGCAATATTTTTAACACAAAGTAAAATTCGATAACTTTATTATTTTTGTTCTAGATAATTCGCAAGACTTTTATGAATAGTTCTGTGCAATATTTTTTTAACACAAAGTACGATTTGATAACTTTATTAATTTTGTTTTAGATAATTTGCAAGAACTTTATGAATAGTTCTGTGCAATGTTTTTTTAACACAAAGTAAAATTCGATAACATTATTATTTTTGTTTTAGATAATTTCCAAAAACTTTATAAATAGTTCTGTGCAATGTTTTTTTTAACACAAAGTAACATTCGATAACTTTATTACTTTGTTTTAGATAATTTGCAAAAACTTTATGAATAGTTCTGTGCAATGTTTTTTTAACACAAAGTAAAATTCGATAACTTTACTACTTTGTTTTAGATAATTTGCAAGAACTTTATGAATAGTTCTGTGCAATATTTTTTTTAACGAAAAGTAAAAATTCGATAACTTTATTAATTTTTGTTTTCAGATAATTTGCCAGAACTTTATGAATAGTTCTGTGCAATATCTTTTTAACACAAAGTACGATTTGATAACTTTATTAAATCTATTTTAGATAATTTGCAAGAATTTTATAAATAGTTCTGTGCAATATTTTTTTAACGCAAAGTACGATTTGATAACTTGACTAATTTTGTTTTCCAATAATTTGCAAGAACTTTATGAATAGTTCTGTGCAATGTTTTTTTAACACAAAGTAAAAATCGATAACATTATTATTTTTGTTTTAGATAATTTGCAAGAACTTTATGAATAGTTCTGTGCAATGTTTTTAACACAAAGTAAAATTCGATAACTTTATTACTTTGTTTTAGATAATTTGCAAGAACTTTATGAATAGTTCTGTGCAATATTTTTAACACAAAGTACGATTCGATAACTTTATTATTTTTGTTTTAGATAATTTGCAAGAACTTTATTAATAGTTCTGTGCAATATTTTTTTAACACAAAGTACGATTTGATAACTTTATTAATTTTGTTTTAGATAATTTGCAAGAATTTTATGAATAGTTCTGTGCAATATTTTTTTAACACAAAGTAAAAATTCGATAACTTTATTAATTTGGTTTTCAGATAATTTGCAAGAACTTTATGAATAGTTCTGTGCAATGTTTTTTTTAACACAAAGTAAATTTCGATAACATTATTATTTCTATTTTAGATAATTTGCAAGAACTTTATGAATAGTTCTGTGCAATGATTTTTTAACACAAAGTAAAATTCGATAACTTTATTACTTTGTGTTAGATAATTTGCAAGAACTTTATGAATAGTTCTGTACAATATTTTTAACACAAAGTATGATTCGATAACTTTATTATTTTTGTTTTATATAATTTGGAAGACCTTTATGAATAGTTCTGTGCAATATTTTTTTAACGAAAAGTAAAAATTCGATAACTTTATTATTTTTTGTTTTCAGATAATTTGCCAGAACTTTATGAATAGTTCTGTGCAATATCTTTTTAACACAAAGTACGATTTGATAACTTTATTAAATCTGTTTTAGATAATTTGCAAGAATTTTATGAATAGTTCTGTGCAATATTTTTTTAACGCAAAGTACGATTTGATAACTTGACTAATTTTGTTTTCCAATAATTTGCAAGAACTTTATGAATAGTTCTATGCAATGTTTTTTTAACACAAAGTAAAATTCGATAACTTTATTACTTTGTGTTAGATAATTTGCAAGAACTTTATGAATAGTCCTGTACAATATTTTTGATTCGATAACCTTATTATTTTTGTTTAAGATAATTTGCAAGACCTTTATGAATAGTTCTGTGCAATATTTTTTTAACGAAATTAAAAATTCGATAACTTTATTAATTTTTGTTTTCAGATAATTTGCCAGAACTTTATGAATAGTTCTGTGCAATATCTTTTCAACACAAAGTACGATTTGATAACTTTTTTAAATCTATTTTAGATAATTTGCAAGAATTTTATGAATAGTTCTGTGCAATATTTTTTTAACGCAAAGTACGATTTGATAACTTGACTAATTTTGTTTTCCAATAATTTGCAAGAACTTTGTGAATAGTTCTGTGCAATGTTTTTTTACACAAAGTAAAATTCGATAACATTATTATTTTTGTTTTAGATAATTTGCAAGAACTTTATGAATAGTTCTGTGCAATGTTTTTAACACAAAGTAAAATTCGATAACTTTATTATTTTTGTTTTAGATAATTTGCAAGACTTTTATGAATAGTTTTGTGCAATATTTTTTTAACACAAAGTACGATTTGATAACTTTATTAATTTTGTTTTAGATAATTTGCAAGAACTTTATGAATAGTTCTGTGCAATGTTTTTTTAACACAAAGTAAAATTCGATAACATTATTATTTTTGTTTTAGATAATTTCCAAAAACTTTATGAATAGTTCTGTGCAATATTTTTTTAACACAAAGTAAAATTCGATGATTTTTTTACTTTGTTTTAGATAATGTGCAAGAACTTTATGAATAGTTCAGTGCAATATTTTTAACACAAAGTAAAATTCGATAACTTTATTATTTTTGTTCTAGATAATTCGCAAGACTTTTATGAATAGTTCTGTGCAATATTTTTTTAACACAAAGTACGATTTGATAACTTTATTAATTTTGTTTTAGATAATTTGCAAGAACTTTATGAATAGTTCTGTGCAATGTTTTTTTAACACAAAGTAAAATTCGATAACATTATTATTTTTGTTTTAGATAATTTCCAAAAGCTTTATAAATAGTTCTGTGCAATGTTTTTTTTTAACACAAAGTAAAATTCGATAACTTTATTACTTTGTTTTAGATAATTTGCAAAAACTTTATGAATAGTTCTGTGCAATGTTTTTTAACACAAAGTAAAATTCGATAACTTTACTACTTTGTTTTAGATAATTTGCAAGAACTTTATGAATAGTTCTGTGCAATATTTTTTTTAACGAAAAGTAAAAATTCGATAACTTTATTAATTTTTGTTTTCAGATAATTTGCCAGAACTTTATGAATAGTTCTGTGCAATATCTTTTTAACACAAAGTACGATTTGATAACTTTATTAAATCTATTTTAGATAATTTGCAAGAATTTTATAAATAGTTCTGTGCAATATTTTTTTAACGCAAAGTACGATTTGATAACTTGACTAATTTTGTTTTCCAATAATTTGCAAGAACTTTATGAATAGTTCTGTGCAATGTTTTTTTTTAACACAAAGTAACATTCGATAACTTTATTACTTTGTTTTAGATAATTTGCAAAAACTTTATGAATAGTTCTGTGCAATGTTTTTTAACACAAAGTAACATTCGATAACTTTATTACTTTGTTTTAGATAATTTGCAAGAACTTTATGAATAGTTCTGTGCAATGTTTTTAACACAAAGTAAAATTCTATAACTTTATTATTTTTGTTTTAGATAATTTGCAAGACTTTTATGAATAGTTTTGTGCAATATTTTTTTAACACAAAGTACGATTTGATAACTTTATTAATTCTATTTTAGATAATTTGCAACAATTTTATGAATAGTTCTGTGCAATGTTTTTTTTAACACAAAGTAAAATTCGATAACTTTATTACTTTGTGTTAGATAATTTGCAAGAACTTTATGAATAGTTCTGTACAACATTTTTAACACAAAGTATGATTCGATAACTTTATTATTTTTGTTTTAGATAATTTGCAAGATCTTTATGAATAGTTCTGTGCAATATTTTTTTAACGAAAAGTAAAAATTCGATAACTTTATTAATTTTTGTATTCAGATAATTTGCCAGAACTTTATGAATAGTTCTGTGCAATATCTTTTTAACACAAAGTACGATTTGATAACTTTATTAAATCTATTTTAGATAATTTGCAAGAATTTTATGAATAGTTCTGTGCAATATTTTTTTAACGCAAAGTACGATTTGATAACTTGACTAATTTTGTTTTCCAATAATTTGCAAGAACTTTATGAATAGTTCTGTGCAATGTTTTTTTAACACAAAGTAAAATTCGATAACATTATTATTTTTGTTTTAGATAATTTGCAAGAACTTTATGAATAGTTCTGTGCAATGTTTTTTAACACAAAGTAAAATTCGATAAATTTATTATTTTTTTTATGGTAATTTGCAAGACTTTTATGAATAGTTTTCTGCAATATTTTTTTAACACAAAGTACGATTTGATAAATTTATTAATTTTGTTTTAGAAAATTTGCAAGAACTTTATGAATAGTTCTGTGCAATGTTTTTTTAACACAAAGTAGAATTCGATAACATTATTATTTTTGTTTTAGATAATTTCCAAAAACTTTATGAATAGTTCTGTGCAATATTTTTTTAACACAAAGTAAAATTCGATAAGTTTATTACTTTATTTTAGATAATTTGCAAGAACTTTATGAATAGTTCTGTGCAATGTTTTTTTTAACACAAAGTAAAATTAGATGACTTTATTACTTTGTTTTAGATAATGTGCAAGAACTTTATGAATAGTTCAGTGCAATATTTTTAACACAAAGTAAAATTCGATAACTTTATTATTTTTGTTCTAGATAATTTGCAAGACTTTTATGAATAGTTCTGTGCAATATTTTTTTAACACAAAGTACGATTTGATAACTTTATTAATTTTGTTTTAGATAATTTGCAAGAACTTTATGACTAGTTCTGTGCAATGTTTTTTTAACACAAAGTAAAATTCGATAACATTATTATTTTTGTTTTAGATAATTTCCAAAAACTTTGTAAATAGTTCTGTACAATGTTTTTTTTAACACAAAGTAAAATTCGATAACTTTATTACTTTGTTTTAGATAATTTGCAAAAACTTTACGAATAGTTCTGTGCAATGTTTTTTTAACACAAAGTAAAATTCGATAACTTTACTACTTTGTTTTAGATAATTTGCAAGAACTTTATGAATAGTTCTGTGCAATATTTTTTTAACACATAGTAAAAATTCGATAACTTTATTAATTTTGTTTTCAGATAATTTGCAAGAACTTTATGAATAGTTCTGTGGAATGTTTTTTAACACAAAGTAAAATTCGACAACTTTATTATTTTTGTTTTAGATAATTTGCAAGAACTTTGTGAATAGTTCTGTGCAATATTTTTTTAACACAAAGAATGATTTGATAAATTTACTAATTTTGTTTTCAAATAATTTGCAAGAACTTTATGAATAGTTCTGTGCGATGCTTTTTTAACACAAAGTAAAATTCGATAACATTATTATTTTTGTTTTAGATAATTTGCAAGAACTTTATGAATAGTTCTGTGCAATGTTTTTTTAACACAAAGTAAAATTCAATAACTTTATTACTTTGTTTTAGATAATTTGCAAAAACTTTATGAATAGTTCTTTCCAATATTTTTAACACAAAGTACGATTCGATAAATTTATTATTTTTGTTTTAGATAATTTGCAAGAATTTTATGAATAGTTCTGTGCAATATTTTTTTAACACAAAGTAAAAATTCGATAACTTTATTAATTTGGTTTTCAGATAATTTGCAAGAACTTTATGGATAGGTCTGTGCAATGTTTTTTTTAACACAAAGTAAAATTCGATAACATCATTATTTTTGTTTTAGATAATTTGCAAGAACTTTATGACTAGTTCTGTGCAATGTTTTTTTAACACAAAGTAAAATTCGATAACATCATTATTTTTGTTTTAGATAATTTGCCAGAACTTTATGAATATTTCTGTGCAATATTTTTTTAACACAAAGTAAAATTAGATAACTTTATTATTTTTGTTTTAGATAATTTGCCAGAACTTTATGAATAGTTCTGTGCAATATTTTTTTAACACAGGATTTGATAACTTTACTAATGTTGTTTTCAAATAATTTGCAAGAACTTTATGAATAGTTCTGTGCAATGCTTTTTTAACACAAAGTAAAATTCGATAACTTTATTATTTTTGCTTTAGATAATTTGCCAGAACTTTATGAATAGTTCTGTGCAATATTTTTTTAACACAAAGAATGATTTGATAACTTAATTAATTTTGTTTTATATAATTTGCAAGAATTTTGTGAATAGTTCTGTGCAATATTTTTTTAACTCAAAGTAAAAATTCGATAACTTTATTAATTTGGTTTTCAGATAATTTGCAAGAACTTTATGAATAGTTCTGTGCAATGTTTTTTTTAACACAAAATAAAATTCGATAACATTATTAGTTTTGTTTTAAATAATTTGCAAGAATTTTATGAATAGTTCTGTGCAATATTTTTTTAACACAAAGTAAAAATTCGATAACTTTATAATTTTGTTTTCATATAATTTGCCAGAACTTTATGAATAGTTCTGTGCAATATTTTTTTAACACATAGTAAAAATTCGATAACTTTATTTAATTTTGTTTTCAGATAATTTGCAAGAACTTTATGAATAGTTCTGTGCAATGTTTTTTTAACACAAAATAAAATTCGACAACTTTATTATTTTTGTTTTAAATAATTTGCAAGAACTTTATGAATAGTTCTGTCTAATATTTTTTTTTAACACAAAGTAAAATTCGATTACTTTATTATTTTTGTTTTAGATAATTTGCAAGAACTTTGTGAATAGTTCTGTGCAATATTTTTTTTAACACAAAGAATGATTTGATAAATTTACAAATTTTGTTTCCAAATAATTTGCAAGAACTTTATGATGCGATGCTTTTTTAACACAAAGTAAAATTCGATAACATTATTACTTTTGTTTTAGATAATTGCTTTTTGCTTTTTTTAACACAAAGTAAAATACGATAACATTATTATTTTTTGTTTTAGATAATTTGCAAGAACTTTATGAGTAATTCTGTGCAATGTTTTTTTTAACACTAAGTAAAATTCAATAACTTTATTTCTTTGTTTTAGATAATTTGCAAAAAACTTTATGAATAGTTCTTTCCAATATTTTTAACACAAAATACGATTCGATAACTTTATTTTTTTTTGTTTTAGATAATTTGCAAGAACTTTATGAATAGTTCTGTGCAATATTTTTTTTAACACAAAGCATGATTTGATAACTTTATTAATTTTGTTTTATATTATTTGCTAGAATTTTATGAATAGTTTCTGTGCAATATTTTTTTAACACAAAGTAAAAATTCGATAACTTTATTAATTTGGTTTTCAGATAATTTGCAAGAACTTTATGAATAGTTCTGTGCAATGTTTTTTTTAACACAAAGTAAAATTCGATAACATTATTATTTTTGTTTTAAATAATTTGCAAGAACTTTATGAATAGTTCTGTCTAATATTTTTTTTAACACAAAGTAAAATTCGATTACTTTATTACTGTGTTTGAAATAATTTGCAAGAACTTTATGAATAGTCCTGTGCAATATTTTTAACACAAAGTACGATTCGATAACTTTATTATTTTTGTTTTAGATAATTTGCAAGAACTTATGAATAGTTCTGTGCAATATTTTTTTAACACAAAGTACGATTTGATAACTTTATTAATTTTGTTTTAGATAATTTGCAAGAATTTTATGAATAGTTCTGTGCAATATTTTTTTAACACAAAGTAAAAATTCGATAACTTTATTAATTTTGTTTTATATAACTTGCCAGAACTTTATGAATAGTTCTGTGCAATATTTGTTTAACACAAAGTAAAAATTCGAAAACTTTATTAATTTGGTTTTCAGATAATTTGCAAGAACTTTATGAATAGTTCTGTGCAATATTTTTTTTAACACAAAGTAAAATTCGATATCATTATTATTTCTATTTTAGATAATTTGCAAGAACTTTATGAATAGTTCTGTGCAATGATTTTTTAACAAAAAATAAAATTCGATAACTTTATTACTTTGTTTTTGATAATTTGCAAGAATTTTATGAATAGTTTCTGTACAATATTTTTAACACAAAGTACGATTCGATAACTTTATTATTTTTTGTTTTATATAATTTGCAAGATCTTTATGAATAGTACTGTGCAATATTTTTTTAACACATAGTACGATTTGATAAATTTATTAAATCTGTTTTAGATAATTTGCAAGACTTTTATGAATAGTTCTGTGCAATATTTTTTTAACCCAAAGTAAAAATTCGATAACATTATTAGTTTGGTTTTCAGATAATTTGCAAGAACTTTATGAATAGTTCTGTGCAATTTTTTTTAACACAAAGTAAAATTCGATAACTTTATTATTTTTGTTTTAAATAATTTGCAAGAACTTTATGAATAGCTCTGTCCAATGTTTTTTTAACACAAAGTAAAATTCGATAACTTTATTACTTTGTTTTAGATAATTTGCAAGAACTTTATGAATAGTTCTGTGCAATATTTTTAACACAAAGTACGATTCGATAACTTTATTATTTTTGTTTTAGATAATTTATAAGAACTTTATGAATAGTTCTGTGCAATGTTTTTTTTTAACACAAAGGAAAATTCGATAACATTATTATTTTTGTTTTAGATAATTTGCAAGAACTTTATGAATAGTTCTGTGCAATGTTTTTTAACACAAAGTGAAATTCGATAACTTTATTATTTTTGTTTTAGATAATTTGCAAGACTTTTATGAATAGTTCTGTGCAATATTTTTTTAACACAAAGTACGACTTGATAACTTTATTAATTTTGTTTTAGATAATTTGCTAGAACTTTATGACTAGTTCTGTGCAATGTTTTTTTAACACAAAGTAAAATTCGATAACATTATTATTTTTGTTTTAGATAATTTCCAAAAACTTTATGAATAGTTCTGTGCAATGTTTTTTTTAACACAAAGTAAAATTCGATAACTTTATTACTTTGTTTTAGATAATTTGCAAGAATTTTATGAATAGTTCTGTGCAATGTTTTTTTTAACACAAAGTAAAATTCGATGAATTTATTACTTTGTTTTAGATAATTTGCAAGAATTTTATGAATAGTTCTGTGCAATGTTTTTTTTAACACAAAGTAAAATTCGATGACTTTATTACTTTGTTTTAGATAATTTGCAAGAACTTTATGAATAGTTCCGTGCAATCTTTTTAACACAAAGTAAAATTCGATAACTTTATTATTTTTGTTCTAGATAATTTGCAAGACTTTTATGAATAGTTCTGTGCAATATTTTTTTAACACAAAGTACGACTTGATAACTTTATTAATTTTGTTTTAGATAATTTGCTAGAACTTTATGACTAGTTCTGTGCAATGTTTTTTTAACACAAAGTAAAATTCGATAACATTATTATTTTTGTTTTAGATAATTTCCAAAAACTTTATGAATAGTTCAGTGCAATGTTTTTTTTAACACAAAGTAAAATTCGATAACTTTATTAATTTTGTTTTAGATAATTGGCAAGACTTTTATGAATAGTTCTGTGCAATGTTTTTTAAACACAAAGTAAAATTCGATAACATTATTATTTTTGTTTTAGATAATTTCCAAAAGCTTTATGAATTGTTCTGTGCAATGTTTTTTTAACAAAAAGTAAAATTCGATAACTTTATTACTTTGTTTTAGATAATTTGCAAAAACTTTATGAACAGTTCTGTGCAATGTTTTTTTAACACAAAGTAAAATTCGATAACTTTACTACTTTGTTTTAGATAATTTGCAAGAACTTTATGAATAGTAGTGCTGTGCAATGTTTTTTTAACACAAAGAAAAATGCGATAACTTTATTAATTTTGTTTTCAGATAATTTGCAAGAACTTTATGAATAGTTCTGTGCAATGTTTTTTTTTTAACACAAAGTGAAATTCGATAACATTATTATTTTTGTTTAAGATAATTTGCAAGAACTTTATGAATAGTTCTGTGCAATATTTTTTTAACACAAAGTAAAATTCAATAACTTTATTAATTTTGTTTTAGATAATTTGCAAGAATTTTATGAATAGTTCTGTGCAATGTTTTTTTTAACACAAAGTAAAATTCGATGAATTTATTACTTTGTTTTAGATAATTTGCAAGAATTTTATGAATAGTTCTGTGCAATGTTTTTTTTAACACAAAGTAAAATTCGATGACTTTATTACTTTGTTTTAGATAATTTGCAAGAACTTTATGAATAGTTCCGTGCAATCTTTTTAACACAAAGTAAAATTCGATAACTTTATTATTTTTGTTCTAGATAATTTGCAAGACTTTTATGAATAGTTCTGTGCAATATTTTTTTAACACAAAGTACGACTTGATAACTTTATTAATTTTGTTTTAGATAATTTGCTAGAACTTTATGACTAGTTCTGTGCAATGTTTTTTAAACACAAAGTAAAATTCGATAACATTATTATTTTTGTTTTAGATAATTTCCAAAAGCTTTATGAATTGTTCTGTGCAATGTTTTTTTAACAAAAAGTAAAATTCGATAACTTTATTACTTTGTTTTAGATAATTTGCAAAAACTTTATGAACAGTTCTGTGCAATGTTTTTTTAACACAAAGTAAAATTCGATAACTTTACTACTTTGTTTTAGATAATTTGCAAGAACTTTATGAATAGTAGTGCTGTGCAATGTTTTTTTAACACAAAGTAAAATTCAATAACTTTATTATTTTTGTTTTAGAAAATTTGCAAGAACTTTATGAATAGTTCTGTGCAATGTTTTTTAACACAAAGTAAAATTCGATAACTTTATTATTTTTGTTTTAGATAATTTGCAAGACTTTTATAAATAGTTCTGTGCAATATTTTTTTAACACAAAGTACGATTTGATAACTTTATTAATTTTGTTTTAGATAATTTGCAAGAACTTTATGACTAGTTCTGTGCAATGTTTTTTTAACACAAAGTAAAATTCGATAACATTATTATTTTTGTTTTAGATAATTTCCAAAAACTTTATGAATAGTTCTGTGCAATGTTTTTTTAACAAAAAGTAAAATTCGATAACTTTATTACTTTGTTTTAGATAATTTGCAAAAACTTTGTGAACAGTTCTGTGCAATGTTTTTTAACACAAAATAAAATTCAATAACTTTATTACTTTGTTTTAGATAATTTGCAAGAACTTTATGAATAGTAGTGCTGTGCAATGTTTTTTTAACACAAAGAAAAATTCGATAACTTTATTAATTTTGTTTTCAGATAATTTGCAAGAACTTTATGAATAGTTCTGTGCAATGTTTTTTTTTAACGCAAAGTAAAATTCGATAACATTATTATTTTTGTTTTAGATAATTTGCAAGAACTTTATGAATAGTTCTGTGCAATGTTTTTTTAACACAAAGTAAAATTCAATAACTTTATTACTTTGTTTTAGATAATTTGCAAAAACTTTATGAATAGTTCTGTGCAATATTTTTAACACAAAGTACGATTCGATAACTTTATTATTTTTATTTTAGATAATTTGCAAGAACTTTATTAATAGTTCTGTGCAATATTTTTTTAACACAAAGTACGATTTGATAACTTTATTAATTTTGTTTAGATAATTTGCAAGAATTTTATGAATAGTTCTGTGCAATATTTTTTTAACACAAAGTAAAATTCAATAACTTTATTATTTTTGTTTTAGAAAATTTGCAAGAACTTTATGAATAGTTCTGTGCAATGTTTTTTAACACAAAGTAAAATTCGATAACTTTATTATTTTTGTTTTAGATAATTTGCAAGACTTTTATGAATAGTTCTGTGCAATATTTTTTTAACACATAGTACGATTTGATAACTTTATTAATTTTGTTTAGATAATTTGCAAGAATTTTATGAATAGTTCTGTGCAATATTTTTTTAACACATAGTAAAAATTCGATAACTTTATTAATTTTGTTTTAGATAATTTGCAAGACCTTTATGAATAGTAGTGCTGTGCAATGTTTTTTTAACACAAAGTAAAATTCAATACCTTTAATACTTTGATTTAGATAATTTGCAAAAACTTTATGAATAGATCTGTGCAATATTTTTTTAACGCAAAGTAAAAATTCGATAACTTTATTAATTTTGTTTTCAGATAATTTGCAAGAACTTTATGAATAGTTCTGTGTAATGTTTTTTTTAACACAAAGCAAAATTCGATAACACTATTATTTTTGTTTTTGATAATTTGCAAGAACTTTATGAATAGTTCTGTTCAATGTTTCTTAACACAAAGTAAAATTCGATAGCTTTATTATTTTTGTTTTAGATAATTTGCAAAAACTTTATGAATAGTTCTGTTCAATATTTTTTTAACACAAAGTACGATTTGATAACTTTATTAAATCTGTTTTAGATAATTTGCAAGAATTTTATGAATAGTTCTGTGCAATTTTTTTTTAACGCAAAGTACGATTTGATAACTTTACTAATTTTGTTTTCAAATAATTTGCAAAAACTTTATGAACAGTTCGGTGCAATGTTTTTTTTAACACAAAGCAAAATTCGATAACTTTATTGTTTTTGCTTTAGATAATTTTCCAGAATTTTATGAATAGTTCTGTGCAATATCTTTTTAACACAAATTACGATTTGATAACTTTATTAAATCTGTTTTAGATAATTTGCAAGAATTTTATGAATAGTTCTGGGCAATTTTTTTTTTAACGCAAAGTACGATTTGATAAATTTACTAATTTTGTTTTCAAATAATTTGCAAGAACTTTATGAATAGTTCGGTGCAATGTTTTTTTAACACAAAGCAAAATTCGATAACTTTATTATTTTTGTTTTAGATAATTTGCAAGAACTTTATGAATAGTTTTGTCCAATGTTTTTTTTAACACAAAGTAAAATTCGATGACTTTACTAATTTTGTTTTCAAATAATTTGCAAGAACTTTATGAATAGTTCTGTGCAATGTTTTTTTAACACAAAGTAAAATTCGATAACATTATTATTTTTGTTTTCAGATAATTTGCAAGAACTTTATGAATAATTCTGTGCAATATTTTTTTAACATAAAGTAAAATTCGATGACTTTATTACTATATTTTAGATAATTTGCAAAAACTTTATGAAAAGTTCTGTGCAATATTTTTTTAACACAAAGTACGATTTGATAACTTTATTAATTTTGTTTTAGATAATTTGCAAGACTTTTATGAATAGTTCTGTGCAATATTTTTTTAACACAAAGTAAAAATTCGATAACTTTATTAATTTTGTTTTCAGATAATTTGCAAAAACTTTATGAATAATTCTGTGCAATATTTTTTTAACATAAAGTAAAATTCGATAACTTTATTATTTTTGCTTTAGATAATTTGCCAGAACTTTATGAATAGTCTCTGCAATATCTTTTTAACACAAAGTACGATTTGATAACTTTATTAAATCTGTTTTAGATAATTTGCAAGAATTATATGAATAGTTCTTTGCAATATTTTTTTTAACGCAAAGTACGATTTGATAACTTTACTAATTTTGTTTTCAAATAATTTGCAAGAACTTTATGAATAGTTCTGTGCAATGTTTTTTTAACACAAAGTAAAATTCGATAACATTATTATTTTTGTTTTAGATAATTTGCAAGAACTTTATGAATAGTTCTGTGCAATGTTTTTTAACACAAAGTAAAATTCAATAACTTTATTATTTTTGTTTTAGATAATTTGCAAGAACTTTATGAATAGTTCTGTTCAATTTTTTTTTAACACAAAGTAAAATTCGATAACTTTATTACTTTGTTTTAGATAATTTGCAAGAACTTTATGAATAGTTTTGTGCAATGTTTTTTTAACACAAAATAAAATTCGATAACATTATTATTTTTGTTTTTGATCATTTGCAAAAACTTTATGAATAGCTCTGTGCAATGTTTTGTTAACACAAAGTAAAATTCGATAACTTTATTATTTTTGTTCTAGATAATTTGCAAGACTTTTATGAATAGTTCTGTCCAATGTTTTTTTAACACAAAGTAAAATTCGATGACTTTATTAATTTTGTTTTCAGATAATTTGCAAGAACTTTATGAATAGTTCTGTGCAATGTTTTTTTTAACACAAAGTAAAATTCGATAACATTATTATTTTTGTTTTAGATAATTTGCAAGACCTTTATGAATAGTAGTGCTGTGCAATGTTTTTTTAACACAAAGTAAAATTCAATAACTTTATTACTTTGATTTAGATAATTTGCAAAAACTTTATGAATAGGTCTGTGCAATATTTTTTTAACGCAAAGTAAAAATTCGATAACTTTGTTAATTTTGTTTTCAGATAATTTGCAAGAACTTTATGAATAGTTCTGTGTAATATTTTTTTTAACACAAAGCAAAATTCGGTAACACTATTATTTTTGTTTTTGATAATTTGCAAGAACTTTATGAATAGTTCTGTTCAATGTTTCTTAACACAAAGTAAAATTCGATAGCTTTATTATTTTTGTTTTAGATAATTTGCAAAAACTTTATGAATAGTTCTGTGCAATATTTTTTTAACACAAAGTACGATTTGATAACTTTATTAATTTTGTTTTAGATAATTTTCAAGACTTTTATGAATAGTTCTGCGCAATATTTTTTTAACACAAAGTAAAAATTCGATAACTTTATTAATTTTGTTTTCAGATAATTTGCAAGAACTTTGTGAATAGTTCTGTGCAATATTTTTTTAACACAAAGTAAAATTCGATAACTTTATTATTTTTGCTTTACATAATTTTCCAGAACTTTATGAATAGTTCTGTGCAATATCTTTTTAACACAAAGTACGATTTGATAACTTTATTAAATCTGTTTTAGATAATTTGCAAGAATTTTATGAATAGTTCTGTGCAATTTTTTTTTAACGCAAAGTACGATTTGATAACTTTACTAATTTTGTTTTCAAATAATTTGCAAGAACTTTATGAATAGTTCGGTGCAATGTTTTTCTAACACAAAGCAAAATTCGACAACTTTATTATTTTTGTTTTAGATAATTTGCAAGAACTTTATGAATAGTTTTGTGCAATGTTTTTTTTAACACAAAGTAAAATTCGATGACTATATTACTTTGTTTTAGATAATTTGCAAGAACTTCATGAATAGTTCTGTGCAATATTTTGAATACAAAGTAAAATTAGATAACTTTATTATTTTTGTTCTAGATAATTTGCAAGACTTTTATGAATAGTTCTGGGCAATATTTTTTTAACACAAAGTACGATTTGATTACTTTATTAATTTTGTTTTAGATAATTTGCAAGAATTTTATGACTAGTTCTGTGCAATGTTTTTTTAACGCAAAGTACGATTTGATAACTTTACTAATTTTGTTTTCAAATAATTTGCAAGAACTTTGTGAATAGTTCTGTGCAATGTTTTTTTAACACAAAGTAAAATTCGATAACATTATTATTTTTGTTTTCAGATAATTTGCAAGAACTTTATGAATAATTCTGTGCAATATTTTTTTAACATAAAGTAAAATTCGATGACTTTATTACTTTGTTTTAGATAATTTGCAAAAACTTTATGAATAGTTCTGTGCAATATTTTTTTAACACAAAGTACGATTTGATAACTTTATTAATTTTGTTTTAGATAATTTGCAAGACTTTTATGAATAGTTCTGTGCAATATTTTTTTAACACAAAGTAAAAATTCGATAACTTTATTAATTTTGTTTTCAGATAATTTGGAAGAACTTTATGAATAATTCTGTGCAATATTTTTTTAACATAAAGTAAAAATCGATGACTTTATTACTTTGTTTTAGATAATTTGCAAAAACTTTATGAATAGTTCTGTGCAATATTTTTTTAACACAAAGTACGATTTGATAACTTTATTAATTTTGTTTTAGATAATTTGCAAGACTTTTATGAATAGTTCTGTGCAATATTTTTTTAACACAAAGTAAAATTCGATGACTTTATTACTTTGTTTTAGATAATTTGCAAGAACTTTATGAATAGTTCTGTGCAATGTTTTTTAACACAAAGTAAAATTCAATAACTTTATTACTTTGATTTAGATAATTTGCAAAAACTTTATGAATAGGTCTGTGCAATATTTTTTTTAACGCAAAGTAAAAATTCGATAACTTTATTAATTTTGATTTCAGATAATTTGCAAGAACTTTTCGAATAGTTCTGTGTAATGTTTTCTTTAACACAAAGCAAAATTCGATAACACTATTATTTTTGTTTTTGATAATTTGCAAGAACTTTATGAATAGTTCTGTTCAATGTTTCTTAAAACAAAGTAAAATTCGATAGCTTTATTATTTTTGTTTTAGATAATTTGCAAAAACTTTATGAATAGTTCTGTGCAATATTTTTTTAACACAAAGTACGATTTGATAAATTTATTAATTTAGTTTGTTATAATTTGCAAGACTTTTATGAATAGTTCTGTGCAATATTTTTTTAACACAAAGTAAAAATTCGATAACTTTATTAATTTTGTTTTCAGATAATTTGCAAGAACTTTATGAATAATTCTGTGCAATATTTTTTTAACACAAAGTAAAATTCGATAACTTTATTATTTTTGCTTTACATAATTTTCCAGAACTTTATGAATAGTTCTGTGCAATATCTTTTTAACACAAAGTACGATTTGATAACTTTATTAAATCTGTATTAGATAATTTGCAAGAATTTTATGAATAGTTCTGTGCAATATTTTTTTAACGCAAAGTACGATTTGATAACTTTTATTAATTTTGTTTTCAAATAATTTGCAAGAACTTTATGAATAGTTCTGTGCAATGTTTTTTTAGCACAAAGTAAAATTCGATAACATTATTATTTTTGTTTTAGATAATTTGCAAGAACTTTATGAATAGTTCTGTGCAATGTTTTTTAAACACAAAGTAAAATTCGATAACTTTATTATTTTTGTTTTAGATAATTTGCAAGAACTTTATGAATAGTTCTGTGCAATGTTTTTTAACACAAAGTAAAATTCAATAACTTTATTATTTTTGTTTTAGATAATTTGCAAGAACTTTATGAATAGTTCTGTTCAATTTTTTTTTAACACAAAGTAAAATTCGATAACTTTATTACTTTGTTTTAGATAATTTGCAAGAAGTTTATGAATAGTTTTGTGCAATGTTTTTTTTAACACAAAGTACGATTTGATAACTTTATTAAATCTGTTTTAGATAATTTGCAAAAATTTTATGAATAGTTCTGTGCAATTTTTTTTTAACACAAAGTAAAATTGGATAACATTATTATTTTTGTTTTAGATAATTTGCAAAAACTTTGTGAATAGTTCTGTGCAATGCTTTTTAACACAAAGTAAAATTCGATAACCTTATTACTTTGTTTTAGATAATTTGCAAAAACTTTATGAACAGTTCTGTGCAATGTTTTTTTAACACAAAGTAAAATTCGATAACTTTACTACTTTGTTTTAGATAATTTGCAAGAACTTTATGAATAGTTCTGTGCAATGTTTTTTAACACAAAGTAAAATTCGATAACTTTATTATTTTTGTTTTAGATAATTTGCAAGAATTTTATGAATAGTTTCTGTGCAATGTTTTTTTTAACACAAAGTAAAATTCGATAACTTTATTACTTTGTTTTAGATAATTTGCAAGAACTTTATGAATAGTTCTGTGCAATGTATTTTTTAACGCAAAGAACGATTTGATAACTTTACTAATTTTGTTTTCAAATAATTTGCAAGAACTTTATGAATAGTTCTGTGCAATGTTTTTTTAACACAAAGTAAAATTCGATAACATTATTATTTTCGTTTTAGATAATTTGCAAGAACTTTATGAATAGTTCTGTGGAATGTTTTTTAACACAAAGTAAAATTCGATAACTTTATTATTTTTGTTTTAGATAATTTGCAAGAACTTTATGAATAGTTCTGTGCAATGTTTTTTTTAACACAAAGTAAAATTGGATAACATTATTATTTTTGTTTTAGATAATTTGCAAAAACTTTGTGAATAGTTCTGTGCAATGCTTTTTAACACAAAGTAAAATTCGATAACTTTATTACTTTGTTTTAGATAATTTGCAAAAACTTTATGAACAGTTCTGTGCAATGTTTTTTTAACACAAAGTAAAATTCGATAACTTTACTACTTTTTTTTAAATAATTTGCAAGAACTTTATGAATAGTTCTGTCCAATGTTTTTTTAACACAAAGTAAAATTCAATAACTTTATTACTTCGTTTTAGATAATTTGCAAAAATTTTATAAATAGGTCTGTGCAAATTTTTATCACAAAGTACGATTCGATAACTTTATTATTTTTGTTTTAGATAATTTGCAAGAACTTTATGAATAGTTCTGTGCAATGATTTTTTAACACAAAGTAAAATTCGATAACTTTATTACTTTGTTTTAGATAATTTGCAAGAACTTTATGAATAGTTCTGTACAATATTTTTAACACAAAGTACGATTTGATAACTTTATTATTTTTGTTTTAGATAATTTGCAAGAACTTTATGAATAGTTCTGT
The DNA here is from genome assembly GCA_963930735.1 of Dioctria linearis. Lineage (NCBI taxonomy): Eukaryota > Metazoa > Arthropoda > Insecta > Diptera > Asilidae > Dioctria > Dioctria linearis. Next base: position 117,640,869 of record OZ005742.1, on the reverse strand, counting down.
GCAATATTTTTTTAACACAAAGTACGATTAGATAAATTTATTAATTTGGTTTTAGATAATTTGCAAGAACTTTATGAATAGTTCTGTGCAATGTTTTTTTTAACACAAAGCAAAATTCGATAACACTATTATTTTTGTTTTAGATAATTTGCAAGAACTTTATGAATAGTTCTGTTCAATGTTTTTTAACACAAAGTAAAATTCGATAGCTTTATTATTTTTGTTTTAGATAATTTGCAAAAACTTTATGAATATTTCTGTGCAATATCTTTAAACACAAAGTAAAATTTCGATAACTTTATTAATTTGGTTTTCAGATAATTTGCAAGAACTTTATGAATAGTTGTGTGCAATATTTTTTTAACACAAAGTACGATTTGATAACTTTATTAATTTTGTTTTAGATAATTTGCAAGACTTTTGTGAATATTCCTGTGCAATACTTTTTTAACACAAAGTAAAAATTCGATAGCTTTTTTAATTTTGTTTTCAGATAATTTGCAAGAACTTTATGAATAGTTCTGTGCAATATTTTTTTAACACAAAGTAAAATTCGATAACTTTATTATTTTTGCTTTAGGTAATTTGCCAGAACTTTATGAATAGTTCTGTGCAATATCTTTTAACACAAAGTAAAATTTCGATAACTTTATTAATTTGGTTTTCAGATAATTTGCAAGAACTTTATGAATAGTTCTGTGCAATATTTTTAACACAAAGTATGATTCGATAACTTTATTATTTTTGTTTTAGATAATTTGCAAGAACTTTATGAATAGTTCTGTGCAATATTTTTTTAACACAAAGTACGATTTGATAAATTTATTAATTTGGTTTTAGATAATTTGCAAGAATTTTATGAATAGTTCTGTGCAATATTTTTTTAACACAAAAGTAAAAATTCGATAAATTTATTAATTTTGTTTTCAGATAATTTGCAAGAACTTTATGAATAGTTGTGTGCAATGTTTTTTTAAACACAAAGCAAAATTCGATAGCACTATTATTTTTGTTTTAGATAATTTGCAAGAACTTTATGAATAGTTCTGTTCAATGTTTTTTAACACAAAGTAAAATTCGATAGCTTTATTATTTTAGTTTTAGATAATTTGCAAAAACTTTATGAATAGTTCTGTGCAATATTTTTTTAACACAAAGTACGATTTGACAATTTTACTAATTTTGTTTTCATATAATTTGCAAGAACTTTATGAATAGTTCTGTGCAGTATTTTTTTAAGACAAAGTAAAAATTCGATAACTTTATTAATTTGGTTTTCAGATAATTTGCAAGAACTTTATGAATAGTTCTGTGCAATGTTTTTTTTAACACAAAGTAAAATTCGATAACATTATTAATTTTGTTTTAAATAATTTGGAAGAACTTTATGAATAGTTCTATGCAATGTTTTTTTAACTCAAAGTAAAATTCGATAACTTTGTTACTTTGTTTTTGATAATTTGCAAGAACTTTATGAATAGTTCTGTGCAATATTTTTAACACAAAGTACGATTCGATAACTTTATTATTTTTGTTTTAGGTAATTTGCAAGAACTTTATGAATAGTTCTGTGCAATATTTTTTTAACACAAAGTACGATTTGATAACTTTATTAATTTGGTTTTAGGTAATTTGCAAGAATTTTATGAATAGTTCCGTGCAATATTTTTTTAACACAAAAGTAAAAATTCGATAAATTTATTAATTTTGTTTTCATATAATTTGCAAGAACTTTATGAATAGTTCTGTGCAGTATTTTTTTAAGATAAAGTAAAAATTCGATAACTTTATTAATTTGGTTTTCAGATAATTTGCAAGAACTTTATGAATAGTTCTGCTCAATGTTTTTTTAACACAAAGTAAAATTCGATAACTTTATTATTTTTGTTTTAGATAATTTTCAAGAACTTTATGAATAGTTCTGTGCAATATTTTTTTAACACAAAGTACGATTTGATAACTTTATTAATTTGGTTTTAGATAATTTGCAAGAATTTTATGAATAGTTCTGTGCAATATTTTTTTAACACAAAAGTAAAAATTCGATAAATTTATTAATTTTGTTTTCAGATAATTTGCAAGAACTTTATGAATAGTTGTGTGGAATGTTTTTTTAAACACAAAGCAAAATTCGATAGCACTATTATTTTTGTTCTAGATAATTTGCAAGAACTTTATGAATATTTCTGTGCAATATTTTTTTAACACAAAGTACGATTTGATAACTTATTAATTTGTGTTAGATAATTTGCAAAAACTTTATGAATAGTTCTGTGCAATATTTTTTTAACACAAAGTACGATTTGATAACTTTACTAATTTTGTTTTCATATAATTTGCAAGAACTTTATGAATAGTTCTGTGCAGTATTTTTTTAAGACAAAGTAAAAATTCGATAACTTTATTAATTTGGTTTTCAGATAATTTGCAAGAACTTTATGAATAGTTCTGTTCAATGTTTTTTTAACACAAAGTAAAATTCGATAACTTTATTATTTTTGTTTTAGATAATTTGCAAGAACTTTATGAATAGTTCTGTGCAATATTTTTTTAACACAAAGTATGATTTGATAACTTTACTAATTTTGTTTTAAATAATTTGCAAGAATTTTATGAATAGTTCTGTGCAATATTTTTTTAACACAAAGTATGATTCGATAACTTTATTACTTTTGTTTTAGATAATTTTTAGATAATTTGCAAGAACTTTATGAATAGTTCTGTGCAATATTTTTAACACAAATAATAAATTCGATAACTTTATTATTTTTGTTTTAGATAATGTGCAAGAACTTTATGAATAGTTCTGTGCAATGTTTTTTTTTAACACAAAGTAAAATTCGATAACATTATTATTTCTGTTTTACATAATTTGCAAGAACATTATGAATAATTCTGTGCAATGTTCTTTAACACAAAGTAAAATTCGATAACTTTATTATTTTTGTTTTAGATAATTTGCAAGAACTTTATGAATAGTTCTGTGCAATATTTTTAACACAAAGTAAAAATTCGATAACTTTATTATTTTTGTTTTAGATAATGTGCAAGAACTTTATGAATAGCTCTGTGCAATATTTTTTTAACACAAAGTACGATTTGATAACTTATTAATTTGTTTTAGATAATTTGCAAAAACTTTATGAATAGTTCTGTGCAATATTTTTTTAACACAAAGTACGATTTGATAACTTTACTAATTTTGTTTTCATATAATTTGCAAGAACTTTATGAATAGTTCTGTGCAGTATTTTTTTAAGACAAAGTAAAAATTCGATAACTTTATTAATTTGGTTTTCAGATAATTTGCAAGAACTTTATGAATAGTTCTGTTCAATGTTTTTTTAACACAAAGTAAAATTCGATAACTTTATTATTTTTGTTTTAGATAATTTGCAAGAACTTTATGAATAGTTCTGTGCAATATTTTTTTAACACAAAGTATGATTTGATAACTTTACTAATTTTGTTTTAAATAATTTGCAAGAATTTTATGAATAGTTCTGTGCAATATTTTTTTAACACAAAGCACGATTCGATAACTTTATTACTTTTGTTTTAGATAATTTTTAGATAATTTGCAAGAACTTTATGAATAGTTCTGTGCAATATTTTTAACACAAATTATAAATTCGATAACTTTATTATTTTTGTTTTAGATAATGGGCAAGAACTTTATGAATAGTTGTGTGCAATGTTTTTTTTTAACGCAAAGTAAAATCGATAGCATTATTATTTTTGTTTTACATAATTTGCAAGAACTTTATGAATAGTTCTGTGTAATATTTTTAACACAAAGTTAATATTCGATAATTTTATTAATTTTGTTTTCAGATAATTTGCAGGAACTTTATGAATAGTTTTGTGCTTTTGTTTTAGATAGTTTGCAAGAACTTTATGAATAGTTCTGTGCAATGTTTTTTTAACACAAAGTAAAATTCGATAACTTTATTATTTTTGTTTTAGATAATTTGCAAGAACTTTATGAATAGTTCTGTGCAATGTTTTTTACGCAAAGTAAAATCGATAACTTTATTAATTTGGTTTTCAGATAATTTGCAAGAACTTTATGAATAGTTCTGTGTAATATTTTTTTAACACAAAGTACAATTCGATAACTTTATTATTTTTGTTTTAAATAATTTGCAAGAACTTTATGAATAGTTCTGTGCAATATTTTTTTTACACAATGTAAGATTTGATAAATTTATTAATTTTGTTTTAGATAATTTGCAAGAATTTTATGAATAGTTCTGTGCAATATTTTTTTAACACAAAAGTAAAAATTCGATAAATTTATTAATTTTGTTTTCAGATAATTTGCAAGAACTTTATGAATAGTTGTGTGCAATGTTTTTTTAAACACAAAGCAAAATTCGATAGCACTATTATTTTTGTTTTAGATAATTTGCAAGAACTTTATGAATAGTTCCGTTCAATGTTTTTTAACACAAAGTAAAATTCGATAGCTTTATTATTTTAGTTTTAGATAATTTGCAAAAACTTTATGAATAGTTCTGTGCAATATTTTTTTAACACAAAGTACGATTTGATAACTTTACTAATTTTGTTTTCATATAATTTGCAAGAACTTTATGAATAGTTCTGTGCAGTATTTTTTTAAGACAAAGTAAAAATTCGATAACTTTATTAATTTGGTTTTCAGATAATTTGCAAGAACTTTATGAATAGTTCTGTGCAATGTTTTTTTTAACACAAAGTAAAATTCGATAACATTATTAATTTTGTTTTAAATAATTTGGAAGAGCTTTATGAATAGTTCTGTGCAATGTTTTTTTAACTCAAAGTAAAATTCGATAACTTTATTACTTTGTTTTAGATAATTTGCAAGAAATTTATGAATAGTTCTGTCCAATATTTTTAACACAAAGTACAATTCGATAACTTTATTATTTTTGTTTTAGATAATTTGCAAGAACTTTATGAATAGTTCTGTGCAATATTTTTTTTAACACAAAGTACGATTTGATAACTTTATTAATTTGGTTTTAGATAATTTGCAAGAACTTTATGAATAGTTCTGTGCAATGTTTTTTTTAACACAAAGTAAAATTCGATAACATTATTAATTTTGTTTTAAATAATTTGGAAGAGCTTTATGAATAGTTCTGTGCAATGTTTTTTTAACACAAAGTAAAATTCGATAACATTATTATTTCTGTTTTACATAATTTGCAAGAACTTTATGAATAATTCTGTGCAATGTTCTTTAACACAAAGTAAAATTCGATAACTTTATTATTTTTGTTTTAGATAATTTGCAAGAACTTTATGAATAGTTCTGTGCAATATTTTTAACACAAAGTAAAAATTCGATAACTTTATTATTTTTGTTTTAGATAATGAGCAAGAACTTTATGAATAGTTCTCTGCAATGTTTTTAACGCAAAGTAAAATCGATAGCATTATTAGTTTTGTTTTAGATAATTTGCAAGAACTTTATGAATAGTTCTGTGTAATATTTTTAACACAAAGTAAATATTCGATAACTTTATTAATTTTGTTTTCAGATAATTTGCAGGAAATTTATGAATAGTTTTGTGCTTTTGTTTTAGATAGTTTGCAAGAACTTTATGAATAGTTCTGTGCAATGTTTTTTAACACAAAGTAAAATTCGATAACTTTATTATTTTTGTTTTAGATAATTTGCACGAACTTTATGAATAGTTCTGTGCAATGTTTTTTACGCAAAGTAAAATCGATAACATTATTATTTTTGTTTTAGATAATTTGCAAGAACTTTATGAATAGTTCTGTGTAATATTTTTTTAACACAAAGTACAATTTGATAACTTTACTAATTTTGTTTTCAAATAATTTGCAAGAACTTTATGATTAGTTCTGTGCAATGTTTTTAACACAAAGTAAAAATTCGCTAACTTTATTAATTTTGTTTTCAGATAATTTGCAAGAACTTTATGAATAGTTTTGTTCAATGTTTTTTTAGCACAAAGTAAAATTCGAAAACTTTATTATTTTTGTTTTAGATAATTTGCAAGAACTTTATGAATAGTTTTGTGCAATATTTTTTTTAACACAAAGCACCATTGAATAACTTTATTATTTTGGTCTTAGATAATTTGCAAGAACTTTATGAATAGTTATGTGCAATATTTTTTTAACACAAAGTAAAATTCGATAACTTTATTATTTTTGTTTTAGATAATTTGCAAGAACTTTATGAATAGTTCTGTGCAATATTTTTAACACAAAGTAAAAATTCGATAACTTTATTATTTTTGTTTTAGATAATGTGCAAGAACTTTATGAATAGTTCTGTGCAATGTTTTTTTTAACACAAAGTGAAAATCGATAACTTTATTATTTTTGTTTTAGATAATTTGCAAGAACTTTAGGAATAGTTCTGTGCAATATTTTTTTAACAAAAAGTAAGATTTGATAACTTTACTAATTTTGTTTTCATATAATTTGCAAGAACTTTATGAATAGTTCTGTGCAGTATATTTTTAAGACAAAGTAAAAATTCGATAACTTTATTAATTTGGTTTTAAGATAATTTGCAAGAACTTTATGAATAGTTCTGTGCAATGTTTTTTTTAACACAAAGTAAAATTCGATAACATTATTAATTTTGTTTTAAATAATTTGGAAGAACTTTATGAATATTTCTATGCAATATTTTTTTAACACAAAGTACGATTTGATAACTTTATTTATTTGGTTTTAGATAATTTGCAAAAACCTTATGAATAGTTCTGTGCAATATTTTTTTAACACAAAGTACGATTTGATAACTTTACTAATTTTGTTTTCATATAATTTGCAAGAACTTTATGAATAGTTCTGTGCAGTATTTTTTTAAGACAAAGTAAAAATTCGATAACTTTATTAATTTGGTTTTCAGATAATTTGCAAGAACTTTATGAATAGTTCTGTTCAATGTTTTTTTAACACAAAGTAAAATTCTATAACTTTATTATTTTTGTTTTAGATAATTTGCAAGAACTTTATGAATAGTTCTATGCAATATTTTTTTAACACAAAGTACGATTTGATAACTTTACTAGTTTTGTTTTAAATAATTTGCAAGAATTTTATGAGTAGTCCTGTGCAATATTTTTTTAACACAAAGTACGATTCGATAAATTTATTACTTTTGTTTTAGATAATTTTTAGATAATTTGCAAGAACTTCATGAATTGTTCTGTGCAATATTTTTAACACAAAGTAAAAATTCGATAACTTTATTATTTTTGTTTTAGATAATGTGCAAGAGCTTTATGAATAGCTCTGTGCAATGTTTTTAACGCGAAGTAAAATCGATAGCATTATTATTTTTGTTTTAGATAATTTGCACGAACTTTATGAATAGTTCTGTGCAATGTTTTTTTTTAACACAAAGTAAAATTCGATAACATTATTATTTCTGTTTTACATAATTTGCAAGAACTTTATGAATAATTCTGTGCAATGTTCTTTAACACAAAGAAAAATTCGATAACTTTATTATTTTTGTTTTAGATAATTTGCAAGAACTTTATGAATAGTTCTGTGCAATATTTTTAACACAAAGTAAAAATTCGATAACTTTATTATTTTTGTTTTAGATAATGTGCAAGAGCTTTATGAATAGTTCTGTGCAATGTTTTTAACGCGAAGTAAAATCGATAGCATTATTATTTTTGTTTTAGATAATTTGCAAGAACTTTATGAATAGTTCTGTGTAATATTTTTAACACAAAGTAAATATTCGATAACTTTATTAATTTTGTTTTCAGATAATTTGCAGGAACTTTATGAATAGTTTTGTGCTTTTGTTTTAGATAGTTTGCAAGAACTTTATGAATAGTTCTGTGCAATGTTTTTTAACACAAAGTAAAATTCGATAACTTTATTATTTTTGTTTTAAATAATTTGCACGAACTTTATGAATAGTTCTGTGCAATGTTTTTTTTTAACACAAAGTGAAAATCGATAGCTTTATTATTTTTGTTTTAGATAATTTGCAAGAGCTTTAGGAATAGTTCTGTGTAATATTTTTTTAACAAAAAGTACGATTTGATAACTTTATTAATTTTGTTTTAGATAACTTGCAAGAATTTTATGAATAGTTCTGTGCAATATTTTTTTAACACAAAAGTAAAAATTCGATAACTTTATTAATTTTGTTTTCAGATAATTTGCAAGAACTTTATGAATAGTTCTGTGCAATGTTTTTTTAACACAAAGTAAAATACGATAACTTTATTATTTGTGTTTTAGATAATTTACAAGAACTTTATGTATAGTTTTGTCCAATATTTTTTTAACACAAAGCACCATTGAATAACTTTATTATTTTGGTCTTAGATAATTTGCAAGAACTTTATGAATAGTTATGTGCAATATTTTTTTGACACAAAGTACGATTTGATAACTTTACTAATTTTGTTTTAAATAATTTGCAAGAATTTTATGAATAGTTCTGTGAAATATTTTTTTAACACAAAGTACGATTCGATAACTTTATTACTTTTGTTTTAGATAATTTTTAGATAATTTTATTACGATAAGATTATTATTTTTGTTTTAGATAATTTGCAAGAACTTTATAAATAGTTCTGTGTAATATTTTTTTAGCACAAAGTACAATTTGATAACTTTACTAATTTTGTTTTCAAATAATTTGCAAGAACTTTATGATTAGTTCTGTGCAATGTTTTTAACACAAAGTAAAAATTCGATAACTTTATTAATTTTGTTTTCAGATAATTTGCAAGTACTTTATGAATAGTTTTGTTCAATGTTTTTTTAGCACAAAGTAAAATTCGATAACTTTATTATTTTTGTTTTAGATAATTTACAAGAACTTTATGAATAGTTTTGTGCAATATTTTTTTAACACAAAGCACCATTGAATAACTTTATTATTTTGGTCTTAGATAATTTGCAAGAACTTTATGAATAGTTATGTGCAATATTTTTTTAACACAAAGTAAAATTCGATAACTTTATTATTTTTGTTTTAGATAATTTGCAAGAACTTTATGAATAGTTCTGTGCAATATTTTTAACACAAAGTAAAAATTCGATAACTTTATTAATTTTGTTTTAGATAATGTGCAAGAACTTTATGAATAGTTCTGTGCAATGTTTTTTTTAACACAAAGTGAAAATCGATAACTTTATTATTTTTGTTTTAGATAATTTGCAAGAACTTTAGGAATAGTTCTGTGCAATATTTTTTTAACAAAATGTACGATTTGATAACTTTACTAATTTTATTTTCATATAATTTGCAAGAACTTTATGAATAGTTCTGTGCAGTATTTTTTTAAGACAAAGTAAAAATTCGATAACTTTATTAATTTGGTTTTAAGATAATTTGCAAGAACTTTATGAATAGTTCTGTGCAATGTTTTTTTTAACACAAAGTAAAATTCGATAACATTATTAATTTTGTTTTAAATAATTTGGAAGAACTTTATGAATATTTCTGTGCAATGTTTTTTTAACTCAAAGTAAAATTCGATAACTTTATTACTTTGTTTTAGATAATTTGCAAGAACTTTATGAATAGTTCTGTGCAATATTTTTAACACAAATTACGATTCGATAACTTTATTATTTTTGTTTTAGATAATTTGCAAGAACTTTATGGATAGTTCTGTGCAATATTTTTTTAACACAAAGTACGATTTGATAACTTTACTAATTTTGTTTTAAATAATTTGCAAGAATTTTATGAATAGTTCTGTGCAATATTTTTTTAACACAAAGTACGATTCGATAACTTTATACTTTTGTTTTAGATAATTTTTAGATAATTTGCAAGAACTTTATGAATAGTTCTGTGCAATATTTTTAACACAAAGTATAAATTCGATAACTTTATTATTTTTGTTTTAGATAATGTGCAAGAACTTTATGAATAGTTCTGTGCAATGTTTTTAACGCGAAGTAAAATCGATAGCATTATTATTTTTGTTTTAGATAATTTGCACGAACTTTATGAATAGTTCTGTGCAATGTTTTTTTTTAACACAAAGTAAAATTCGATAACATTATTATTTCTGTTTTACATAATTTGCAAGAACATTATGAATAATTCTGTGCAAAGTTCTTTAACGCAAAGTAAAATTCGATAACTTTATTATTTTTGTTTTAGATAATTTGCAAGAACTTTATGAATAGTTCTGTGCAATATTTTTAACACAAAGTAAAAATTCGATAACTTTATTATTTTTGTTTTAGATAATGTGCAAGAGCTTTATGAATAGTTCTGTGCAATGTTTATAACGCGAAGTAAAATCGATAGCATTATTATTTTTGTTATAGATAATTTGCAAGAACTTTATGAATAGTTCTGTGTAATATTTTTAACACAAAGTAAATATTCGATAACTTTATTAATTTTGTTTTCAGATAATTTGCAGGAACTTTATGAATAGTTTTGTGCTTTTGTTTTAGATAGTTTGCAAGAACTTTATGAATAGTTCTGTGCAATGTTTTTTAACACAAAGTAAAATTCGATAACTTTATTATTTTTGTTTTAGATAATTTGCACGAACTTTATGAATAGTTCTGTGCAATGTTTTTTACGCAAAGTAAATTCGATAAGATTATTATTTTTGTTTTAGATAATTTGCAAGAACTTTATAAATAGTTCTGTGTAATATTTTTTTAGCACAAAGTACAATTTGATAACTTTACTAATTTTGTTTTCAAATAATTTGCAAGAACTTTATGATTAGTTCTGTGCAATGTTTTTAACACAAAGTAAAAATTCGATAACTTTATTAATTTTGTTTTCAGATAATTTGCAAGAACTTTATGAATAGTTTTGTTCAATGTTTTTTTAGCACAAAGTAAAATTCGATAACTTTATTATTTTTGTTTTAGATAATTTGCAAGAACTTTATGAATAGTTTTGTGCAATATTTTTTTAACACAAAGCACCATTGAATAACTTTATTATTTTGGTCTTAGATAATTTGCAAGAACTTTATGAATAGTTATGTGCAATATTTTTTTAACACAAAGTAAAATTCGATAACTTTATTATTTTTGTTTTAGATAATTTGCAAGAACTTTATGAATAGTTCTGTGCAATATTTTTAACACAAAGTAAAAATTCGATAACTTTATTATTTTTGTTTTAGATAATGTGCAAGAACTTTATGAATAGTTCTGTGCAATGTTTTTTTTAACACAAAGTGAAAATCGATAACGTTATTATTTTTGTTTTAGATAATTTGCAAGAACTTTAGGAATAGTTCTGTGCAATATTTTTTTAACAAAAAGTTCGATTTGATAAATTTACTAATTTTATTTTCATATAATTTGCAAGAACTTTATGAATAGTTCTGTGCAGTATTTTTTTAAGACAAAGTAAAAATTCGATAACTTTATTAATTTGGTTTTAAGATAATTTGCAAGACCTTTATGAATAGTTCTGTGCAATGTTTTTTTTAACACAAAGTAAAGTTCGATAACATTATTAATTTTGTTTTAAATAATTTGGAAGAACTTTATGAATATTTCTGTGCAATGTTTTTTTAACTCAAAGTAAAATTCGATAACTTTATTACTTTGATTTAGATAATTTGCAAGAACTTTATGAATAGTTCTGTGCAATATTTTTAACACAAATTACGATTCGATAACTTTATTATTTTTGTTTTAGATAATTTGCAAGAACTTTATGAATAGTTCTGTGCAATATTTTTTTAACACAAAGTACGATTTGATAACTTTACTAATTTTGTTTTAAATAATTTGCAAGAATTTTATGAATAGTTCTGTGCAATATTTTTTTAACACAAAGTACGATTCGATAACTTTATTAATTTTGTTTTAGATAATTTTTAGATAATTTGCAAGAACTTTATGAATAGTTCTGTGTAATATTTTTAACACAAAGTAAATATTCGATAACTTTATTAATTTTGTTTTCAGATAATTTGCAGGAACTTTATGAATAGTTTTGTGCTTTTATTTTAGATAGTTTGCAAGAACTTTATGAGTAGTTGTGTGCAATGTTTTTTAACACAAAGTAAAATTCGATAACTTTGTTATTTTTGTTTTAGATAATTTGCACGAACTTTATGAATAGTTCTGTGCAATGTTTTTTACGCAAAGTAAAATCGATAAGATTATTATTTTTGTTTTAGATAATTTGCAAGAACTTTATGAATAGTTCTGTGTAATATTTTTTTAACACAAAGTACAATTTGATAACTTTACTAATTTTGTTTTCAAATAATTTGCAAGAACTTTATGATTAGTTCTGTGCAATGTTTTTAACACAAAGTAAAAATTCGATAACTTTATTAATTTTGTTTTCAGATAATTTGCAAGAACTTTATGAATAGTTTTGTTCAATGTTTTTTTAGCACAAAGTAAAATTCGATAACTTTATTATTTTTGTTTTAGATAATTTGCAAGAACTTTATGAATAGTTTTGTGCATAATTTTTTTAACACAAAGCACCATTGAATAACTTTATTATTTTGGTCTTAGATAATTTGCAAGAACTTTATGAATAGTTATGTGCAATATTTTTTTAACACAAAGTAAAATTCGATAACTTAATTATTTTTGTTTTAGATAATTTGCAAGAACTTTATGAATAGTTCTGTGCAATATTTTTAACACAAAGTAAAAATTCGATAACTTTATTATTTTTGTTTTAGATAATGTGCAAGAACTTTATGAATAGTTCTGTGCAATGTTTTTTTTAACACAAAGTGAAAATCGATAACTTTATTATTTTTCTTTTAGATAATTTGCAAGAACTTTAGGAATAGTTCTGTGCAATATTTTTCTAAGAAAGAGTACGATTTGATAACTTTACTAATTTTGTTTTCATATAATTTGCAAGAACTTTATGAATAGTTCTGTGCAGTATTTTTTTAAGACAAAGTAAAAATTCGATAACTTTATTAATTTGGTTTTAAGATAATTTGCAAGAACTTTATGAATAGTTCTGTGCAATGTTTTTTTTAACACAAAGTAAAATTCGATAACATTATTAATTTTGTTTTAAATAATTTGGAAGAACTTTATGAATATTTCTGTGCAATGTTTTTTTAACTCAAAGTAAAATTCGATAACTTTATTACTTTGTTTTAGATAATTTGCAAGAACTTTATGAATAGTTCTGTGCAATATTTTTAACACAAATTACGATTCGATAACTTTATTATTTTTGTTTCAGATAATTTGTAAGAACTTTATGAATAGTTCTGTGGAATGTTTTTTTAACACAAAGTACGATTTGATAACTTTACTAATTTTGTTTTAAATAATTTGCAAGAATTTTATGAATAGTTCTGTGCAATATTCTTTTAACACAAAGTAAAAATTCGATAACTTTATAACTTTTGTTTTAGATAATTTGCAAGAGCTTTATGAATAGTTCTGTGCAATATTTTTAACACAAAGTATAAATTCGATAACTTTATTATTTTTATTTTAGATAATGTGCAAGAACTTTATGAATAGTTCTGTGCAATGTTTTTTTTTTTAACACAAAGTAAAATTCGATAACTTTATTATTTTTGTTTTAGATAATTTGCAAGGACATTATGAATAATTCTGTGCAATGTTTTTTAACACAAAGTAAAATTCGATAACTTTATTATTTTTGTTTTAGATAATTTGCAAGAACTTTATAAACAGTTCTGTGCAATATTTTTAACACAAAGTAAAAATTCGATTACTTTATTATTTTTGTTTTAGATAATGTGCAAGAACTTTATGAACAGTTCTGTGCAATGTTTTTTTTTAACACAAAGTACAATTCGATAACATTATTATTTTTGTTTTAGATAATTTTTAAGAACTTTATGAATAGTTCTGTGCAATGGTTTTTAACACAAAAAATAAAATTCGATAACTTTATTATTTTTGTTTTAGATAATTTGCAAGAACTTTATGAATAGTTCTGTGCAATGTTTTTAACACAAAGTAAAAATTGGATAACTTTATTAATTTTGTTTTCAGATAATTTGCAAGAACTTTATGAATAGTTTTGTGCTTTTGTTTTAGATAATTTACAAGAACTTTATGAATAGTTCTGTGCAATGTTTTTTAACACAAAATAAAATTCGATAACTTTATTATTTTTGTATTAGATAATTTCCAAGAACTTTATGAATAGTTCTGTGCAATTTGTTTAACACAAAGTAAAATCGATAACATTATTATATTTGTTTTATATAATTTGCAAGAACTTTATGAATAGTTCTGTGCAATATTTTTTTAACACAAAGTACGATTTGATAACTTTACCAATTTTGTTTTCAAATAATTTGCAAGAACTTTATGAATAGTTCTGTACAATGTTTTTAACACAAAGTAAGAATTCGATAACTTTATTAATTTTGTTTTCAGGTAATTTCCAAGTACTTTATGAATAGTTTTGTGCAATGTTTTTTTTAACACAAAGCACCATTGAATAACTTTATTATTTTGGTTTTAGATAATTTGCAAGAACTTTATGAATAGTTATGTGCAATATTTTTTTAACACAAAGTACGATTTGATAACTTTATTAATTTTGTTTTAGATAATTTGCAAGAATTTTATGAATAGTTTTGTGCAATATTTTTTTAACACAAAGTAAAATTCGATAACTTTATTAATTTTGTTTTCAGATAATTTGCAAGAACTTTATGAATAGTTCTGTGCAATGTTTTTTTAACACAAAGTGAAATTCGATAACATTATTATTTTTGTTTTAGATAATTTTTAAGAACTTTATGAATAGTTCTGTGCAATGGTTTTTAACACAAAAAATAAAATTCGATAACTTTATTATTTTTGTTTTAGATAATTTGCAAGAACTTTATGAATAGTTCTGTGCAATGTTTTTAACACAAAGTAAAAATTGGATAACTTTATTAATTTTGTTTTCAGATAATTTGCAAGAACTTTATGAATAGTTTTGTGCTTTTGTTTTAGATAATTTGCAAGAACTTTATGAATAGTTCTGTGCAATGTTTTTTAACACAAAACAAAATTCGATAACTTTATTATTTTTGTATTAGATAATTTCCAAGAACTTTATGAATAGTTCTGTGCAATTTGTTTAACACAAAGTAAAATCGATAACATTATTATATTTGTTTTATATAATTTGCAAGAACTTTATGAATAGTTCTGTGCAATATTTTTTTAACACAAAGTACGATTTGATAACTTTACCAATTTTGTTTTCAAATAATTTGCAAGAACTTTATGAATAGTTCTGTACAATGTTTTTAACACAAAGTAAAAATTCGATAACTTTATTAATTTTGTTTTCAGGTAATTTCCAAGTACTTTATGAATAGTTTTGTGCAATGTTTTTTTTAACACAAAGCACCATTGAATAACTTTATTATTTTGTTTTCATATAATTTGCAAGAACTTTATGAATAGTTCTGTGCAGTATTTTTTAACACAAAGTAAAAATTCGATAACTTTATTAATTTGGTTTTCAGATAATTTGCAGGAACTTTATGAATAGTTCTGTGCAATGTTTTTTTTTAACACAAAGTAAAATTCGATAAAATTATTATTTTTGTTTTAAATAATTTGGAAGAACTTTATGAATAGTTCTGTGCAATGGTTTTTTAACACAAAGTAAAATTCGATAACTTTATTACTTTGTTTTAGATAATTTGCAAGAACTTT
The DNA here is from genome assembly GCA_963930735.1 of Dioctria linearis. Lineage (NCBI taxonomy): Eukaryota > Metazoa > Arthropoda > Insecta > Diptera > Asilidae > Dioctria > Dioctria linearis. The sequence continues at coordinate 117,625,227 of OZ005742.1, read as the reverse complement.
ATGAATAGTTCTGTGCAATATTTTTAACACAAATTACGATTCGCTAACTTTAGTATTTTGTTTTAGATAATTTGTCAAGAACTTTATGAATAGTTCTGTGCAATATTTTTTTAACACAAAGTGCGATTTGATAAATTTAGTAATTTTATTTTAGATAATTTGCAAGAATTTTATGAATAGTTCTGTGCAATATTTTTTTAACACAAAAGTAAAAAATTCGATAACTTTATTAATTTTGTTTTCAGATAATTTGCAAGAACTTTATGAATAGTTCTGTGCAATGTTTTTTTAACACAAAGTACGATTTGATAACTTTACTAATTTTGTTTTAAATTATTTGCAAGAAATTTATGAATAGTTCTGTTTAAAATTTTTTTAACACAAAGTACGATTCGATAACTTTATTACTTTTTTTTTAGATAATTTGCAAGATCTTTATGAATAGTTCTGTGCAATATTTTTAACACAAAATATAAATTCGATAACTTTATTATTTTTGTTTTAGATAATGTACAAGAACTTTATGAATAGTTCTGTGCGCTTCTTTTAACACAAAGTAAAATTCGATAACATTATTATTTTTGTTTTAGATAATTCGCAAGAACTTTATGAATAGTTCTGTGCAATGTTTTTTAACACAAAGTAAAATTCGATAACTTTATTATTTTTGTTTTAGATAATTTGCAACAACTTTATGAATAGTTCTGTGCAATATTTTTAACACAAAATAAAAATTCGATAACTTTATTATTTTTGTTTTAGATAATGTGCAAGAACTTTATGTATAGTTTTGTGCTTTTCTTTTAGATAATTTGCAAGAACTTTATGAATAGTTCTGTGCAATGTTTTTTAACACAAAGTAAAATTCGATAACTTTATTATTTTTGCTTTAAATAATTTGCAAGAACTTTATGAATAGTTCTGTGCAATGTTTTTAACACAAAGTAAAAATTCGATAACTTTATTAATTTTGTTTTCAGATAATTTGCAAGAACTTTATCAATAGTGTTGTGCAATGTTTTTTTTAACACAAAGTAATATTCGATAAATTTATTAGTTTTGTTTTAGATAATTTGCAAGAACTTTATGAATAGTTTTGTGCTTTTGTTTTAGACAATTTGCAAGAACTTTATGAATAGCTCTGTACAATATTTTTTAACACAAAGTAAAATTCGATAACTTTATTAATTTTGTTTTCAGATAATTTGCAAGAACTTTATCAATAGTGTTGTGCAATGTTTTTTTTAACACAAAGTAATATTCGATAACTTTATTAGTTTTGTTTTAGATAATTTGCAAGAACTTTATGAATAGTTTTGTGCTTTTGTTTTAGACAATTTGCAAGAACTTTATGAATAGTTCTGTACAATATTTTTTATCACAAAATAAAATTCGATAACTTTATTATTTTTTTTTAGATAATTTGCAAGAACTTTATGAATAGTTCTGTGGAATGTTTTTTTAACACAAAGTAAAATTCAATAACTTTATTATTTTTGCTTTAGATAATTTGCAAGAACTTTATCAATAGTTCTGTGCAATATTTTTTTTAACACACAGTAAAATTCGATAACATTATTATTTTTGTTTTAAATAATTTGGAAGAACTTTATGAATAGTTCTGTGAAATGTTTTTTTTAACACAAAGTAAAATTCGATAACTTTATTACTTTGTCTTAGATAATTTGCAAGAACTTTATGAATAGTTCTGTGGAATATTTTTAACACAAAGTACGATTCGCTAACTTTATTATTTTTGTTTTAGATAATTTGCAAGAACTTTATGAATAGTTCTGTGCAATATTTTTTTGACACAAAGAATGATTTGATAACTTTATTAATTTTGTTTTATATAGTTTGCAAGAATTTTATGAATAGTTCTGCGCAGTATATTTTTAACACAAAGTAAAAATTCGATAACTTTATTAATTTGGTTTTCAGATAATTTGCAGGAACTTTATGAATAGTTCTGTGCAATATTTTTTTTTAACACAAAGTAAAATTCGATAAAATTATTATTTTTCTTTTAAATAATTTGGAAGAACTTTATGAATAGTTCTGTGCAATGGTTTTTTAACACAAAGTAAAATTCGATAACTTTATTACTTTGTTTTAGATAATTTGCAAGAACTTTATTAATAGTTCTGTGCAATATTTTTAACACAAATTACGATTCGCTAACTTTATTATTTTGTTCTAGATAATTTGCAAGAACTTTATGAATAGTTCTGTGCAATATTTTTTTAACACAAAGTGCGATTTGATAAATTTAGTAATTTTATTTTATATAATTTGCAAGAATTTTATGAATAGTTCTGTGCAATATTTTTTTAACACAAAAGTAAAAATTCGATAACTTTATTAATTTTGTTTTCAGATAATTTGCAAGAACTTTATGAATAGTTCTGTGCAATGTTTTTTTAACACAGAGTAAAATTCGATAACTTTATTATTTTTGTTTTAGATAATTTGCAAGAACTTTATAAATAGTTTAGTTTAGTTCTGTGCAATGTTTTTTTAACACAAAGTAAAATTCGATAACTTTATTACTTTGTCTTAGATAATTTGCAAGAACTTTATGAATAGTTCTGTGCAATATTTTTAACACAAAGTACGATTCGCTAACTTTATTATTTTTGGTTTAGATAATTTGCAAGAACTTTATGAATAGTTCTGTGCAATATTTTTAACACAAAGTATAAATTCGATAACTTTATTATTTTTGTTTTATATAATGTGCAAGAACTTTATGAATAGTTTTGTGCTTTTCTTTTAGATAATTTGCAAGAACTTTATGTATAGTTCTGTGCAATGTTTTTTAGCACAAAGTAAAATTCGATAACTTTATTATTTTTGTATTAGATAACTTGCAAGAACTTTATGAATAGTTCTGTGCAATATTTTTTTAACACAAAGTACGATTTGATAACTGTATTATTTTTATTTTAGATAATTTGCAAGAACTTTATGAATAGTTCTGTGCAATGTTTTTAACACAAAGTAAAAATTCGGTAATTTTATTAATTTTGTTTTCAGATAATTTGCAAGAACTTTATCAATAGTTTTGTGCAATCTTTTTTTAACACAAAGTAAAATTCGATAACTTTATTATTTTTGTATTAGATAACTTGCAAGAACTTTATGAATAGTTCTGTGCAATATTTTTTTAACACAAAGTACGATTTGATAACTGTATTAATTTTATTTTAGATAATTTGCAAGAACTTTATGAATAGTTCTGTGCAATGTTTTTTAACACAAAGTAAAATTCGATAACTTTATTATTTTTGTTTTAGATAATTTGCAAGAACTTTATGAATAGTTCTGTGCAATGTTTTTAACACAAAGTAAAAATTCGATAACTTTATTAATTTTGTTTTCAGATAATTTGCAGGAACTTTATCAATAGTGTTGTGCAATGTTTTTTTAACACAAAGTAATATTCGATAACTTTATTATTTTTGTTTTAGATAATTTGCAAGAACTTTATGAATAGTTTTGTGCTTTTGTTTTAGATAATTTGCAAGAACTTTATGAATAGTTCTGTACAATATTTTTTAACACAAAGTAAAATTCGATAAATTTATTATTTTTTTTTAGATAATTTGCACGAATTTTATGAATAGTTTTGTGCAATGTTTTTATCACAAAGTAAAATTCGATAACTTTATTATTTTTGTTTTAGATAATTTGCAAGAAATTTATGAATAGTTCTGTGCAATATTTTTTTAACACAAAGTAAGATTTGATAACTTTATTAATTTTGTTTTAGATAATTTGCACGAATTTATTGAATAGTTATGTGCAATATTTTTTTAACACAAAGTAAAATTCGTTAACTTTATTAATTTTGTTTTCAGATAATTTGCAAGAACTTTATGAATAGTTCTGTGCAATATTTTTTTATCACAAAGTACGATTTGATAACTTTACTAATTTTTTTTTCAAATAATTTGCAAGAACTTTATGAGTAATTCTGTGGAATGTTTTTTTAACACAAAGTAAAATTCGATAACTTTATTATTTTTGCTTTAGATAATTTGCAAGAACTTTATCAATAGTTCTGTGCAATATTTTTTTTAACACACAGTAAAATTCGATAACATTATTATTTTTGTTTTAAATAATTTGGAAGAACTTTATGAATAGTTCTGTGCAATGTTTTTTTAACACAAAGTAAAATTCGATAACTTTATTACTTTGTCTTAGATAATTTGCAAGAACTTTATGAATAGTTCTGTGCAATATTTTTAACACAAAGTACGATTCGCTAACTTTATTATTTTTGGTTTAGATAATTTGCAAGAACTTTATGAATAGTTCTGTGCAATATTTTTTTGACACAAAGAATGATTTGATAACTTTATTAATTTTGTTTTATATAGTTTGCAAGAATTTTATGAATAGTTCTGCGCAGTATTTTTTTAACACAAAGTAAAAATTCGATAAATTTATTAATTTGGTTTTCAGATAATTTGCAAGAACTTTATGAATAGTTCTGTGCAATGTTTTTTTTAACACACAGTAAAATTCGATAACATTATTATTTTTGTTTTAAATAATTTGGAAGAACTTTATGAATAGTTCTGTGCAATGTTTTTTTAACACAAAGTAAAATTCGATAACTTTATTACTTTGTCTTAGATAATTTGCAAGAACTTTATGAATAGTTCTGTGCAATATTTTTAACACAAAGTACGATTCGCTAACTTTATTATTTTTGGTTTAGATAATTTGCAAGAACTTTATGAATAGTTCTGTGCAATATTTTTAACACAAAGTATAAATTCGATAACTTTATTATTTTTGTTTTATATAATGTGCAAGAACTTTATGAATAGTTTTGTGCTTTTCTTTTAGATAATTTGCAAGAACTTTATGTATAGTTCTGTGCAATGTTTTTTAGCACAAAGTAAAATTCGATAACTTTATTATTTTTGTATTAGATAACTTGCAAGAACTTTATGAATAGTTCTGTGCAATATTTTTTTAACACAAAGTACGATTTGATAACTGTATTATTTTTATTTTAGATAATTTGCAAGAACTTTATGAATAGTTCTGTGCAATGTTTTTAACACAAAGTAAAAATTCGATAATTTTATTAATTTTGTTTTCAGATAATTTGCAAGAACTTTATCAATAGTTTTGTGCAATCTTTTTTTAACACAAAGTAAAATTCGATAACTTTATTATTTTTGTATTAGATAACTTGCAAGAACTTTATGAATAGTTCTGTGCAATATTTTTTTAACACAAAGTACGATTTGATAACTGTATTAATTTTATTTTAGATAATTTTCAAGAACTTTATGAATAGTTCTGTGCAATGTTTTTTAACACAAAGTAAAATTCGATAACTTTATTATTTTTGTTTTAGATAATTTGCAAGAACTTTATGAATAGTTCTGTGCAATGTTTTTAACACAAAGTAAAAATTCGATAACTATATTAATTTTGTTTTCAGATAATTTCCAAGAACTTTATGAATAGTTTTGTGCAATGTTTTTTTAACACAAAGTAAAATTCGATAACTTTATTATTTTTGTTTTAGATAATTTGCAAGGACTTTATGAATAGTTCTGTGCAATATTTTTTTAACACAAAGTACGATTTGATAACTTTATTAATTTTGTTTTAGATAATTTGCACGAATTTTATGAATAGTTATGTGCAATATTTTTTTAACACAAAGTAAAATTCGATAACTTTATTATTTTTGTTTTAGATAATTTGCAAGAACTTTATGAATAGTTCTGTGCAATATTTTTTTAACACAAAGTAAGATTTGATAACTTTATTAATTTTGTTTTAGATAATTTGCACGAATTTTATGAATAGTTATATGCAATATTTTTTTAACACAAAGTAAAATTCATTAACTTTATTAATTTTGTTTTCAGATAATTTGCAAGAACTTTATGAATAGTTCTGTGCAATATTTTTTTAACACAAAGTACGATTTGATAACTTTACTAATTTTGTTTTCAAATAATTTGCAAGAACTTTATGAATAGTTCTGTGGAATGTTTTTTTAACACAAAGTAAAATTCGATAACTTTATTATTTTTGCTTTAGATAATTTGCCAGACCTTTATGAATAGTTCTGTGCAATATTTTTTTGACACAAAGAATGATTTGATAACTTTATTAATTTTGTTTTATATAGTTTGCAAGAATTTTCTGAATTTTATACTTAATTTTGTATTTTTTTAACACAAAGTAAAAATTCGATAACTTTATTAATTTGGTTTTCAGATAATTTGCAAGAACTTTATGAATAGTTCTGTGCAATATTTTTAGCACAAAGTACGATTCGCTAACTTTATTATTTTTGTTTTAGATAATTTGCAAGAAATTTATGAATAGTTCTGTGCAATGTTTTTAACACAAAGTATAAATTCGATAACTTTATTAATTTTGTTTTCAGATAATTTGCAAGAACTTTATCAATAGTTTTGTGCAATGTTTTTTAACACAAAGTAAAATTCGATAACTTTATTATTTTTGTATTAGATAATTTGCAAGAACTTTATGAATAGTTCTGTGCAATATTTTTTTAGCACAAAGTACGATTTGATAACTGTATTAATTTTGTTTTAGATAATTTTCAAGAACTTTATGAATAGTTCTGTGCAATGTTTTTTAACACAAAGTAAAATTCGATAACTTTATTATTTTTGTTTTAGATAATTTGCAAGAACTTTATGAATAGTTCTGTGCAATGTTTTTAACACAAAGTAAAAATTCGATAACTTTATTAATTTTGTTTTAGATAATTTGCACGAATTTTATGAATAGTTATGTGCAATATTTTTTAACACAAAGTAAAATTCATTAACTTTATTAATTTTGTTTTCAGATAATTTGCAAGAACTTTATGAATAGTTCTGTGCAATATTTTTTTAACACAAAGTACGATTTGATAACTTTACTAATTTTGTTTTCAAATAATTTGCAAGAACTTTATGAATAGTTCTGTGGAATGTTTTTTTAACACAAAGTAAAATTCGATAACTTTATTATTTTTGCTTTAGATAATTTGCCAGAACTTTATGAATAGTTCTGTGCAATATTTTTTTGACACAAAGAATGATTTGATAACTTTATTTATTTTGTTTTATATAGTTTGCAAGAATTTTATGAATAGTTCTGTGCAGTATTTTTTTAACACAAAGTAAAAATTCGATAACTTTATTAATTTGGTTTTCAGATTATTTGCAAGAACTTTATGAATAGTTCTGTGCAATGTTTTTTTTAACACAAAGTAAAATTCGATAACATTATTATTTTTATTTTAAATAATTTGGAAGAACTTTATGAATAGTTCTGTGCAATGTTTTTTTAACACAAAGTAAAATTCGATAACTTTATTACTTTTTCTTAGATAATTTGCAAAAACTTTATGAATAGTTCTGTGCAATATTTTTTTAACACAAAGTACGATTTGATAACTTTATTAATTTTGTTTTAGATAATTTGCACGAATTTTATGAATAGTTATGTGCAATATTTTTTTAACACAAAGTAAAATTCGATAACTTTATTATTTTTGTTTTAGATAATTTGCAAGAACTTTATGAATAGTTCTGTGCAATATTTTTTTAACACAAAGTAAGATTTGATAACTTTATTAATTTTGTTTTAGATAATTTGCACGAATTTTATGAATAGTTATGTGCAATATTTTTTTAACACAAAGTAAAATTCATTAACTTTATTAATTTTGTTTTCAGATAATTTGCAAGAACTTTATGAATAGTTCTGTGCAATATTTTTTTAACACAAAGTACGATTTGATAACTTTACTAATTTTGTTTTCAAATAATTTGCAAGAACTTTATGAATAGTTCTGTGGAATGTTTTTTTAACACAAAGTAAAATTCGATAACTTTATTATTTTTGCTTTAGATAATTTGCCAGACCTTTATGAATAGTTCTGTGCAATATTTTTTTGACACAAAGAATGATTTGATAACTTTATTAATTTTGTTTTATATAGTTTGCAAGAATTTTCTGAATTTTATACTTAATTTTGTATTTTTTTAACACAAAGTAAAAATTCGATAACTTTATTAATTTGGTTTTCAGATAATTTGCAAGAACTTTATGAATAGTTCTGTGCAATATTTTTAGCACAAAGTACGATTCGCTAACTTTATTATTTTTGTTTTAGATAATTTGCAAGAAATTTATGAATAGTTCTGTGCAATGTTTTTAACACAAAGTATAAATTCGATAACTTTATTAATTTTGTTTTCAGATAATTTGCAAGAACTTTATCAATAGTTTTGTGCAATGTTTTTTAACACAAAGTAAAATTCGATAACTTTATTATTTTTGTATTAGATAATTTGCAAGAACTTTATGAATAGTTCTGTGCAATATTTTTTTAGCACAAAGTACGATTTGATAACTGTATTAATTTTGTTTTAGATAATTTTCAAGAACTTTATGAATAGTTCTGTGCAATGTTTTTTAACACAAAGTAAAATTCGATAACTTTATTATTTTTGTTTTAGATAATTTGCAAGAACTTTATGAATAGTTCTGTGCAATGTTTTTAACACAAAGTAAAAATTCGATAACTTTATTAATTTTGTTTTAGATAATTTGCACGAATTTTATGAATAGTTATGTGCAATATTTTTTAACACAAAGTAAAATTCATTAACTTTATTAATTTTGTTTTCAGATAATTTGCAAGAACTTTATGAATAGTTCTGTGCAATATTTTTTTAACACAAAGTACGATTTGATAACTTTACTAATTTTGTTTTCAAATAATTTGCAAGAACTTTATGAATAGTTCTGTGGAATGTTTTTTTAACACAAAGTAAAATTCGATAACTTTATTATTTTTGCTTTAGATAATTTGCCAGAACTTTATGAATAGTTCTGTGCAATATTTTTTTGACACAAAGAATGATTTGATAACTTTATTTATTTTGTTTTATATAGTTTGCAAGAATTTTATGAATAGTTCTGTGCAGTATTTTTTTAACACAAAGTAAAAATTCGATAACTTTATTAATTTGGTTTTCAGATTATTTGCAAGAACTTTATGAATAGTTCTGTGCAATGTTTTTTTTAACACAAAGTAAAATTCGATAACATTATTATTTTTATTTTAAATAATTTGGAAGAACTTTATGAATAGTTCTGTGCAATGTTTTTTTAACACAAAGTAAAATTCGATAACTTTATTACTTTTTCTTAGATAATTTGCAAAAACTTTATGAATAGTTCTGTGCAATATTTTTAACACAAAGTACGATTCGCTAACTTTATTATTTTTGTTTTAGATAATTTGCAAGAACTTTATGAATATTTCTGTGCAATATTTTTTTAACACAAAGTACGATTTGATAACTTTAGTAATTTTATTTTAGATAATTTGCAAGAATTTTATGAATAGTTCTGTGCAATATTTTTCTAACACAAAAGTAAAAATTCGATAACTTTATTATTTTTGTTTTAGATAATGTGCAAGAAATTTATGAATAGTTCTGTGCAATGTTTTTTTTAACACAAAGCAAAATTCGATAACATTATTATTTTTGTTTTAGATAATTTGCAAGAACTTTATGAAGAGTTCTGTGCAATGTTTTTTAACACAAAGTAAAATTCGATAACTTTATTATTTTTGTTTTAGATAATTTGCAAGAACTTTATGAATAGTTCTGTGCAATATTTTTAACACAAAGTAAAAAATCGATTACTTAATTATTTTTGTTTTAGATAATTTGCAAGAACTTTATCAATAGTTCTGTGCAATATTTTTTTAACACATAGTACGATTTGATAACTTTACTAATTTTGTTTTAAATAATTTGCAAGAATTTTATGAATAGTTCTGTGCAATATTTTTTTAACACAAAGTACGATTCGATAACTTTATTACTTGCAAGAACTTTATGAATAGTTCTGAATTACTTGCAAGAACTTTATGAATAGTTCTGTGCAATATTTTTTTAACACAAAGTACGATTTGATAACTTTATTAATTTTGTTTTAGATAATTTGCACGAATTTTATGAATAGTTATGTGCAATATTTTTTTAACACAAAGTAAAATTCATTAACTTTATTAATTTTGTTTTCAGATAATTTGCAAGAACTTTATGAATAATTCTGTGCAATGTTTTTTTAACACAAAGTGAAATTCGATAACTTTTTTATTTTTGTTCTGTGCAATATTTTTTTAACACAAAGCACCATTGAATAACTTTATTATTTTGGTTTCAGATAATTTGCAAGAACTTTATGTATAGTTATGTGCAATATTTTTTTAAAACAAAGTACGATTCGATAGCATTATTATTTTTGTTTTAGATAATTTGCAAGAACTTTGTGAATAGTTCTGTGCAATGTTTTTAACACAAAGTAAAAATTCGATAACTATATTAATTTTGTTTTCAGATAATTTGCAAGAACTTTATCAATAGTTTTGCGCAATGTTTTTTAACACAAAGTAAAATTCGATAACTTTATTATTTTTGCTTTAGATAATTTGCCAGAACTTTATGAATAGTTCTGTGCAATATTTTTTTAACACAAAGTACGATTTGATAACTGTATTAATTTTGTTTTAGATAATTTTCAAGAACTTTATGAATAGTTCTGCGCAATGTTTTTTAACACAAAATAAAATTCGATAACTTTATTATTTTTGTTTTAGATAATTTGCAAGAACTTTATGAATAGTTCTGTGCAATGTTTTTAACACAAAGTAAAAATTCGATAACTATATTAATTTTGTTTTCAAATAATTTGCAAGAACTTTATGAATAGTTTTGTGCAATGTTTTTTTAACACAAAGTAAAATTCGATAACTTTATTATTTTTGTTTTAGATAATTTGCAAGGACTTTATGAATAGTTCTGTGCAATATTTTTTTAACACAAAGTACGATTTGATAACTTTATTAATTTTGTTTTATATAATTTGCACGAATTTTATGAATAGTTATGTGCAATATTTTTTTAACACAAAGTAAAATTCGATAACTTTATTATTTTTGTTTTAGATAATTTGCAAGAACTTTATGAATAGTTCTGTGCAATATTTTTTTAACACAAAGTAAGATTTGATAACTTTATTAATTTTGTTTTAGATAATTTGCACGAATTTTATGAATAGTTATGTGCAATATTTTTTTAACACAAAGTAAAATTCATTAACTTTATTAATTTTGTTTTCAGATAATTTGCAAGAACTTTATGAATAGTTCTGTGCAATATTTTTTTAACACAAAGTACGATTTGATAACTTTACTAATTTTGTTTTCAAATAATTTGCAAGAACTTTATGAATAGTTCTGTGGAATGTTTTTTTAACACAAAGTAAAATTCGATAACTTTATTATTTTTGCTTTAGATAATTTGCCAGAACTTTATGAATAGTTCTGTGCAATACTTTTTTGACACAAAGAATGTTTTGATAACTTTATTTATTTTGTTTTATATAGTTTGCAAGAATTTTATGAATAGTTCTGTGCAGTATTTTTTTAACACAAAGTAAAAATTCGATAACTTTATTAATTTGGTTTTCAGATTATTTGCAAGTACTTTATGAATAGTTCTGAGCAATGTTTTTTTTTAACACAAAGTAAAATTCGATAACATTATTATTTTTATTTTAAATAATTTGGAAGAACTTTATGAATAGTTCTGTGCAATGTTTTTTTAACACAAAGTAAAATTCGATAACTTTATTACTTTTTCTTAGATAATTTGCAAGAACTTTATGAATAGTTCTGTGCAATATTTTTAACACAAAGTACGATTCCCTAACTTTATTATTTTTGTTTTAGATAATTTGCAAGAACTTTATGAATAGTTCTGTGCAATATTTTTTTAACACAAAGTACGATTTGATAACTTTAGTAATTTTATTTTAGATAATTTGCAAGAATTTTATGAATAGTTCTGTGCAATATTTTTCTAACACAAAAGTAAAAATTCGATAACTTTATTAATTTTGTTTTCAGATAATTTGCAAGAGCTTTATGAATAGTTCTGTGCAATGTTTTTTTTAACACAGAGTAAAATTCGATAACTTTATTATTTTTGTTTTAGATAATTTGCAAGAACTTTATCAATAGTTCTGTGCAATGTTTTTTTAACACAAAGTACGATTTGATAACTTTACTAATTTTGTTTTAAATAATTTGCAAGAATTTTATGAATAGTTCTGTGCAATATTTTTTTAACACAAAGTACGATTCGATAACTTTATTACTTTTTTTAGATAATTTGCAAGAACTTTATGAATAGTTCTGTTCAATATTTTTAACACAAAGTATAAATTCGATAACTTTATTATTTTTGTTTTAGATAATGTGCAAGAAATTTATGAATAGTTCTGTGCAATGTTTTTTTTAACACAAAGCAAAATTCGATAACATTATTATTTTTGTTTTAGATAATTTGCAAGAACTTTATGAATAGTTCTGTGCAATATTTTTTTAACACAAAGTAAGATTTGATAACTTTATTAATTTTGTTTTAGATAATTTGCACGAATTTTATGAATAGTTATGTGCAATATTTTTTAACACAAAGTAAAATTCATTAACTTTATTAATTTTGTTTTCAGATAATTTGCAAGAACTTTATAAATAGTTCTGTGCAATATTTTTTTAACACAAAGTACGATTTGATAACTTTACTAATTTTGTTTTCAAATAATTTGCAAGAACTTTATGAATAGTTCTGTGGAATGTTTTTTTAACACAAAGTAAAATTCGATAACTTTATTATTTTTGCTTTAGATAATTTGCCAGACCTTTATGAATAGTTCTGTGCAATATTTTTTTGACACAAAGAATGATTTGATAATTTTATTAATTTTGTTTTATATAGTTTGCAAGAATTTTATGAATTTTATATTTAATTTTGTATTTTTTTAACACAAAGTAAAAATTCGATAACTTTATTAATTTGGTTTTCAGATTATTTGCAAGAACTTTATGAATAGTTCTGTGCAATGTTTTTTTTAACACAAAGTAAAATTCGATAACATTATTATTTTTATTTTAAATAATTTGGAAGAACTTTATGAATAGTTCTGTGCAATGTTTTTTTAACACAAAGTAAAATTCGATAACTTTATTACTTTGTCTTAGATAATTTGCAAGAACTTTATGAATAGTTCTGTGCAATATTTTTAACACAAAGTACGATTCGCTAACTTTATTATTTTTGTTTTAGATAATTTGCAAGAACTTTATGAATAGTTCTGTGCAATGTTTTTAACACAAAGTAAAAATTCGATAACTTTATTAATTTTGTTTTCAGATAATTTGCAAGAACTTTATCAATAGTTTTGTGCAATGTTTTTTAACACAAAGTAAAATTCGATAACTTTATTATTTTTGTATTAGATAATTTGCAAGAACTTTATGAATAGTTCTGTGCAATATTTTTTTAACACAAAGTACGATTTGATAACTGTATTAATTTTGTTTTAGATAATTTTCAAGAACTTTATGAATAGTTCTGCGCAATGTTTTTTAACACAAAGTAAAATTCGATAACTTTATTATTTTTGTTTTAGATAATTTGCAAGAACTTTATGAATAGTTCTGTGCAATGTTTTTAACACAAAGTAAAAATTCGATAACTATATTAATTTTGTTTTCAAATAATTTGCAAGAACTTTATGAATAGTTTTGTGCAATGTTTTTTCAACACAAAGTAAAATTCGATAACTTTATTATTTTTGTTTTAGATAATTTGCAAGGACTTTATGAATAGTTCTGTGCAATATTTTTTTAACACAAAGTACGATTTGATAACTTTATTAATTTTGTTTTATATAATTTGCACGAATTTTATGAATAGTTATGTGCAATATTTTTTTAACACAAAGTAAAATTCGATAACTTTATTATTTTTGTTTTAGATAATTTGCAAGAACTTTATGAATAGTTCTGTGCAATATTTTTTTAACACAAAGTGAGATTTGATAACTTTATTAATTTTGTTTTAGATAATTTGCACGAATTTTATGAATAGTTATGTGCAATATTTTTTTAACACAAAGTAAAATTCATTAACTTTATTAATTTTGTTTTCAGATAATTTGCAAGAACTTTATGAATAGTTCTGTGCAATATTTTTTTAACACAAAGTACGATTTGATAACTTTACTAATTTTGTTTTCAAATAATTTGCAAGAACTTTGTGAATAGTTCTGTGGAATGTTTTTTTAACACAAAGTAAAATTCGATAACTTTATTATTTTTGCTTTAGATAATTTGCCAGAACTTTATGAATAGTTCTGTGCAATATTTTTTTGACACAAAGAATGTTTTGATAACTTTATTTATTTTGTTTTATATAGTTTGCAAGAATTTTATGAATAGTTCTGTGCAGTATTTTTTTAACACAAAGTAAAAATTCGATAACTTTATTAATTTGGTTTTCAGATTATTTGCAAGTACTTTATGAATAGTTCTGAGCAATGTTTTTTTTTAACACAAAGTAAAATTCGATAACATTATTATTTTTATTTTAAATAATTTGGAAGAACTTTATGAATAGTTCTGTGCAATGTTTTTTTAACACAAAGTAAAATTCGATAACTTTATTACTTTTTCTTAGATAATTTGCAAGAACTTTATGAATAGTTCTGTGCAATATTTTTAACACAAAGTACGATTCCCTAACTTTATTATTTTTGTTTTAGATAATTTGCAAGAACTTTATGAATAGTTCTGTGCAATATTTTTTTAACACAAAGTACGATTTGATAACTTTAGTAATTTTATTTTAGATAATTTGCAAGAATTTTATGAATAGTTCTGTGCAATATTTTTCTAACACAAAAGTAAAAATTCGATAACTTTATTAATTTTGTTTTCAGATAATTTGCAAGAGCTTTATGAATAGTTCTGTGCAATGTTTTTTTTAACACAGAGTAAAATTCGATAACTTTATTATTTTTGTTTTAGATAATTTGCAAGAACTTTATCAATAGTTCTGTGCAATGTTTTTTTAACACAAAGTACGATTTGATAACTTTACTAATTTTGTTTTAAATAATTTGCAAGAATTTTATGAATAGTTCTGTGCAATATTTTTTTAACACAAAGTACGATTCGATAACTTTATTACTTTTTTTAGATAATTTGCAAGAACTTTATGAATAGTTCTGTTCAATATTTTTAACACAAAGTATAAATTCGATAACTTTATTATTTTTGTTTTAGATAATGTGCAAGAAATTTATGAATAGTTCTGTGCAATGTTTTTTTTAACACAAAGCAAAATTCGATAACATTATTATTTTTGTTTTAGATAATTTGCAAGAACTTTATGAATAGTTCTGTGCAATATTTTTTTAACACAAAGTAAGATTCGATAACTTTATTAATTTTGTTTTAGATAATTTGCACGAATTTTATGAATAGTTATGTGCAATATTTTTTTAACACAAAGTAAGATTTGATAACTTTATTAATTTTGTTTTCAGATAATTTGCAAGAACTTTATAAATAGTTCTGTGCAATATTTTTTTAACACAAAGTACGATTTGATAACTTTACTAATTTTGTTTTCAAATAATTTGCAAGAACTTTATGAATAGTTCTGTGGAATGTTTTTTTAACACAAAGTAAAATTCGATAACTTTATTATTTTTGTTTTAGATAATTTGCCAGACCTTTATGAATAGTTCTGTGCAATATTTTTTTGACACAAAGAATGATTTGATAACTTTATTAATTTTGTTTTATATAGTTTGCAAGAATTTTATGAATTTAATATTTAATTTTGTATTTTTTTAACACAAAGTAAAAATTCGATAACTTTATTAATTTGGTTTTCAGATAATTTGCAAGAACTTTATGAATAGTTCTGTGCAATGTTTTTTTTAACACAAAGTAAAATTCGAGAACATTATTATTTTTATTTTAAATAATTTGGAAGAACTTTATGAATAGTTCTGTGCAATGTTTTTTTAACACAAAGTAAAATTCGATAACTTTATTACTTTGTCTTAGATAATTTGCAAGAACTTTATGAATAGTTCTGTGCAATATTTTTAACACAAAGTACGATTCGCTAACTTTATTATTTTTGTTTTAGATAATTTGCAAGAACTTTATGAATAGTTCTGTGCAATGTTTTTAACACAAAGTAAAAATTCGATAGCTTTATTAATTTTGTTTTCAGATAATTTGCAAGAACTTTATCAATAGTTTTGTGCAATGTTTTTTAACACAAAGTAAAATTCGATAACTTTATTATTTTTGTATTAGATAATTTGCAAGAACTTTATGAATAGTTCTGTGCAATATTTTTTTAACACAAAGTACGATTTGATAACTGTATTAATTTTGTTTTAGATAATTTTCAAGAACTTTATGAATAGCTCTGTGCAATGTTTTTTAACACAAAGTAAAATTCGATAACTTTATTATTTTTGTTTTAGATAATTTGCAAGAACTTTATGAATAGTTCTGTGCAATGTTTTTACACAAAGTAAAAATTCGATAACTATATTAATTTTGTTTTCAAATAATTTGCAAGAACTTTATGAATAGTTTTGTGCAATGTTTTTTTAACACAAAGTAAAATTCGATAACTTTATTATTTTTGTTTTAGATAATTTGCAAGGACTTTATGAATAGTTCTGTGCAATATTTTTTTAACACAAAGTACGATTTGATAACTTTATTAATTTTGTTTTATATAATTTGCACGAATTTTATGAATAGTTATGTGCAATATTTTTTTAACACAAAGTAAAATTCGATAACTTTATTATTTTTGTTTTAGATAATTTGCAAGAACTTTATGAATAGTTCTGTGCAATATTTTTTTAACACAAAGTAAGATTTGATAACTTTATTAATTTTGTTTTAGATAATTTGCACGAATTTTATGAATAGTTATGTGCAATATTTTTTTAACACAAAGTAAAATTCATTAACTTTATTAATTTTGTTTTCAGATAATTTGCAAGAACTTTATGAATAGTTCTGTGCAATATTTTTTTAACACAAAGTACGATTTGATAACTTTACTAATTTTGTTTTCAAATAATTTGCAAGAACTTTGTGAATAGTTCTGTGGAATGTTTTTTTAACACAAAGTAAAATTCGATAACTTTATTATTTTTGCTTTAGATAATTTGCCAGAACTTTATGAATAGTTCTGTGCAATATTTTTTTGACACAAAGAATGTTTTGATAACTTTATTTATTTTGTTTTATATAGTTTGCAAGAATTTTATGAATAGTTCTGTGCAGTATTTTTTTAACACAAAGTAAAAATTCGATAACTTTATTAATTTGGTTTTCAGATTATTTGCAAGTACTTTATGAATAGTTCTGAGCAATGTTTTTTTTTAACACAAAGTAAAATTCGATAACATTATTATTTTTATTTTAAATAATTTGGAAGAACTTTATGAATAGTTCTGTGCAATGTTTTTTTAACACAAAGTAAAATTCGATAACTTTATTACTTTTTCTTAGATAATTTGCAAGAACTTTATGAATAGTTCTGTGCAATATTTTTAACACAAAGTACGATTCCCTAACTTTATTATTTTTGTTTTAGATAATTTGCAAGAACTTTATGAATAGTTCTGTGCAATATTTTTTTAACACAAAGTACGATTTGATAACTTTAGTAATTTTATTTTAGATAATTTGCAAGAATTTTATGAATAGTTCTGTGCAATATTTTTCTAACACAAAAGTAAAAATTCGATAACTTTATTAATTTTGTTTTCAGATAATTTGCAAGAGCTTTATGAATAGTTCTGTGCAATGTTTTTTTTAACACAGAGTAAAATTCGATAACTTTATTATTTTTGTTTTAGATAATTTGCAAGAACTTTATCAATAGTTCTGTGCAATGTTTTTTTAACACAAAGTACGATTTGATAACTTTACTAATTTTGTTTTAAATAATTTGCAAGAATTTTATGAATAGTTCTGTGCAATATTTTTTTAACACAAAGTACGATTCGATAACTTTATTACTTTTTTTAGATAATTTGCAAGAACTTTATGAATAGTTCTGTTCAATATTTTTAACACAAAGTATAAATTCGATAACTTTATTATTTTTGTTTTAGATAATGTGCAAGAAATTTATGAATAGTTCTGTGCAATGTTTTTTTTAACACAAAGCAAAATTCGATAACATTATTATTTTTGTTTTAGATAATTTGCAAGAACTTTATGAATAGTTCTGTGCAATATTTTTTTAACACAAAGTAAGATTCGATAACTTTATTAATTTTGTTTTAGATAATTTGCACGAATTTTATGAATAGTTATGTGCAATATTTTTTTAACACAAAGTAAGATTTGATAACTTTATTAATTTTGTTTTCAGATAATTTGCAAGAACTTTATAAATAGTTCTGTGCAATATTTTTTTAACACAAAGTACGATTTGATAACTTTACTAATTTTGTTTTCAAATAATTTGCAAGAACTTTATGAATAGTTCTGTGGAATGTTTTTTTAACACAAAGTAAAATTCGATAACTTTATTATTTTTGTTTTAGATAATTTGCCAGACCTTTATGAATAGTTCTGTGCAATATTTTTTTGACACAAAGAATGATTTGATAACTTTATTAATTTTGTTTTATATAGTTTGCAAGAATTTTATGAATTTAATATTTAATTTTGTATTTTTTTAACACAAAGTAAAAATTCGATAACTTTATTAATTTGGTTTTCAGATAATTTGCAAGAACTTTATGAATAGTTCTGTGCAATGTTTTTTTTAACACAAAGTAAAATTCGAGAACATTATTATTTTTATTTTAAATAATTTGGAAGAACTTTATGAATAGTTCTGTGCAATGTTTTTTTAACACAAAGTAAAATTCGATAACTTTATTACTTTGTCTTAGATAATTTGCAAGAACTTTATGAATAGTTCTGTGCAATATTTTTAACACAAAGTACGATTCGCTAACTTTATTATTTTTGTTTTAGATAATTTGCAAGAACTTTATGAATAGTTCTGTGCAATGTTTTTAACACAAAGTAAAAATTCGATAGCTTTATTAATTTTGTTTTCAGATAATTTGCAAGAACTTTATCAATAGTTTTGTGCAATGTTTTTTAACACAAAGTAAAATTCGATAACTTTATTATTTTTGTATTAGATAATTTGCAAGAACTTTATGAATAGTTCTGTGCAATATTTTTTTAACACAAAGTACGATTTGATAACTGTATTAATTTTGTTTTAGATAATTTTCAAGAACTTTATGAATAGCTCTGTGCAATGTTTTTTAACACAAAGTAAAATTCGATAACTTTATTATTTTTGTTTTAGATAATTTGCAAGAACTTTATGAATAGTTCTGTGCAATGTTTTTAACACAAAGTAAAAATTCGATAACTATATTAATTTTGTTTTCAAATAATTTGCAAGAACTTTATGAATAGTTTTGTGCAATGTTTTTTTAACACAAAGTAAAATTCGATAACTTTATTATTTTTGTTTTAGATAATTTGCAAGGACTTTATGAATAGTTCTGTGCAATATTTTTTTAACACAAAGTACGATTTGATAACTTTATTAATTTTGTTTTATATAATTTGCACGAATTTTATGAATAGTTATGTGCAATATTTTTTTAACACAAAGTAAAATTCGATAACTTTATTATTTTTGTTTTAGATAATTTGCAAGAACTTTATGAATAGTTCTGTGCAATATTTTTTTAACACAAAGTAAGATTTGATAACTTTATTAATTTTGTTTTAGATAATTTGCACGAATTTTATGAATAGTTATGTGCAATATTTTTTTAACACAAAGTAAAATTCATTAACTTTATTAATTTTGTTTTCAGATAATTTGCAAGAACTTTATGAATAGTTCTGTGCAATATTTTTTTAACACAAAGTACGATTTGATAACTTTACTAATTTTGTTTTCAAATAATTTGCAAGAACTTTATGAATAGTTCTGTGGAATGTTTTTTTAACACAAAGTAAAATTCGATAACTTTATTATTTTTGCTTTAGATAATTTGCCAGAACTTTATGAATAGTTCTGTGCAATATTTTTTTGACACAAAGAATGTTTTGATAATTTTATTTATTTTGTTTTATATAGTTTGCAAGAATTTTATGAATAGTTCTGTGCAGTATTTTTTTAACACAAAGTAAAAATTCGATAACTTTATTAATTTGGTTTTCAGATTATTTGCAAGAACTTTATGAATAGTTCTGAGCAATGTTTTTCTTTAACACAAAGTAAAATTCGATAACATTATTATTTTTATTTTAAATAATTTGGAAGAACTTTATGAATAGTTCTGTGCAATGTTTTTTTAACACAAAGTAAAATTCGATAACTTTATTACTTTTTCTTAGATAATTTGCAAGAACTTTATGAATAGTTCTGTGCAATATTTTTAACACAAAGTACGATTCCCTAACTTTATTATTTTTGTTTTAGATAATTTGCAAGAACTTTATGAATAGTTCTGTGCAATATTTTTTTAACACAAAGTACGATTTGATAACTTTAGTAATTTTATTTTAGATAATTTGCAAGAATTTTATGAATAGTTCTGTGCAATATTTTTCTAACACAAAAGTAAAAATTCGATAACTTTATTAATTTTGTTTTCAGATAATTTGCAAGAGCTTTATGAATAGTTCTGTGCAATGTTTTTTTAACACAGAGTAAAATTCAATAACTTTATTATTTTTGTTTTAGATAATTTGCAAGAGCTTTATGAATAGTTCTGTGCAATGTTTTTTTAACACAGAGTAAAATTCAATAACTTTATTATTTTTGTTTTAGATAATTTGCAAGAACTTTATCAATAGTTCTGTGCAATGTTTTTTTAACACAAAGTACGATTTGATAACTTTACTAATTTTGTTTTAAATAATTTGCAAGAATTTTATGAATAGTTTTGTGCAATATTTTTTTAACACAAAGTACGATTCGATAACTTTATTACTTTTTTTAGATAATTTGCAAGAACTTTATGAATAGTTCTGTTCAATATTTTTAACACAAAGTACGATTTGATAACTTTAGTAATTTTATTTTAGATAATTTGCAAGAATTTTATGAATAGTTCTGTGCAATATTTTTCTAACACAAAAGTAAAAATTCGATAACTTTATTAATTTTGTTTTCAGATAATTTGCAAGAGCTTTATGAATAGTTCTGTGCAATGTTTTTTTAACACAGAGTAAAATTCAATAACTTTATTATTTTTGTTTTAGATAATTTGCAAGAACTTTATCAATAGTTCTGTGCAATGTTTTTTTAACACAAAGTACGATTTGATAACTTTACTAATTTTGTTTTAAATAATTTGCAAGAATTTTATGAATAGTTTTGTGCAATATTTTTTTAACACAAAGTAAAATTCGATAACTTTATTATTTTTGTTTTAGATAATTTGCAAGAACTTTATGAATAGTTCTGTGCAATATTTTTTTAACACAAAGTAAGATTTGATAACTTTATTAATTTTGTTTTAGATAATTTGCACGAATTTTATGAATAGTTATGTGCAATATTTTTTTAACACAAAGTAAAATTCATTAACTTTATTAATTTTGTTTTCAGATAATTTGCAAGAACTTTATGAATAGTTCTGTGCAATATTTTTTTAACACAAAGTACGATTTGATAACTTTACTAACTTTGTTTTCAAATAATTTGCAAGAACTTTATGAATAGTTCTGTGGAATGTTTTTTTAACACAAAGTAAAATTCGATAACTTTATTATTTTTGCTTTAGATAATTTGCCAGAACTTTATGAATAGTTCTGTGCAATATTTTTTTGACACAAAGAATGTTTTGATAATTTTATTTATTTTGTTTTATATAGTTTGCAAGAATTTTATGAATAGTTCTGTGCAGTATTTTTTTAACACAAAGTAAAAATTCGATAACTTTATTAATTTGGTTTTCAGATTATTTGCAAGAACTTTATGAATAGTTCTGAGCAATGTTTTTTTTTAACACAAAGTAAAATTCGATAACATTATTATTTTTATTTTAAATAATTTGGAAGAACTTTATGAATAGTTCTGTGCAATGTTTTTTTAACACAAAGTAAAATTCGATAACTTTATTACTTTTTCTTAGATAATTTGCAAGAACTTTATGAATAGTTCTGTGCAATATTTTTAACACAAAGTACGATTCCCTAACTTTATTATTTTTGTTTTAGATAATTTGCAAGAACTTTATGAATAGTTCTGTGCAATATTTTTTTAACACAAAGTACGATTTGATAACTTTAGTAATTTTATTTTAGATAATTTGCAAGAATTTTATGAATAGTTCTGTGCAATATTTTTCTAACACAAAAGTAAAAATTCGATAACTTTATTAATTTTGTTTTCAGATAATTTGCAAGAGCTTTATGAATAGTTCTGTGCAATGTTTTTTTAACACAGAGTAAAATTCAATAACTTTATTATTTTTGTTTTAGATAATTTGCAAGAACTTTATCAATAGTTCTGTGCAATGTTTTTTTAACACAAAGTACGATTTGATAACTTTACTAATTTTGTTTTAAATAATTTGCAAGAATTTTATGAATAGTTTTGTGCAATATTTTTTTAACACAAAGTACGATTCGATAACTTTATTACTTTTTTTAGATAATTTGCAAGAACTTTATGAATAGTTCTGTTCAATATTTTTAACACAAAGTATAAATTCGATAACTTTATTATTTTTGTTTTAGATAATGTGCAAGAAATTTATGAATAGTTCTGTGCAATGTTTTTTTTAACACAAAGCAAAATTCGATAACATTATTATTTTTGTTTTAGATAATTTGCAAGAACTTTATGAAGAGTTCTGTGCAATGTTTTTTAACACAAAGTAAAATTCGATAACTTTATTATTTTTGTTTTAGATAATTTGCAAGAACTTTATGAATAGTTCTGTGCAATATTTTTAACACAAAGTAAAAAATCGATAACTTAATTATTTTTGTTTTAGATAATTTGCAAGAACTTTATCAATAGTTCTGTGCAATATTTTTTTAACACAAATTACGATTCGATAACTTTATTACTTGCAAGAACTTTATGAATAGTTCTGAATTACTTGCAAGAATTTTATGAATAGTTCTGTGCAATATTTTTTTAACACAAAGTACGATTTGATAACTTTATTAATTTTGTTTTAGATAATTTGCACGAATTTTATGAATAGTTATGTGCAATATTTTTTTAACACAAAGTAAAATTCATTAACTTTATTAATTTTGTTTTCAGATAATTTGCAAGAACTTTATGAATAGTTCTGTGCAATGTTTTTTTTAACACAAAGTGAAATTCGATAACTTTTTTATTTTTGTTCTGTGCAATATTTTTTTAACACAAAGCACCATTGAATAACTTTATTATTTTGGTTTCAGATAATTTGCAAGAACTTTATGTATAGTTATGTGCAATATTTTTTTAAAACAAAGTACGATTCGATAGCATTATTATTTTTGTTTTACATAATTTGCAAGAACTTTATGAATAATTCTGTGCAATATTTTTTTGACACAAAGAATGATTTGATAACTTTATTAATTTTGTTTTATATAGTTTGCAAGAATTTTATGAATTTTATATTTCATTTTGTATTTTTTTAACACAAAGTAAAAATTCGATAACTTTATTAATTTGGTTTTCAGATAATTTGCAAGAACTTTATGAATAGTTCTGTGCAATGTTTTTTTTAACACAAAGTAAAATTCGATAACATTATTATTTTTATTTTAAATAATTTGGAAGAACTTTATGAATAGTTCTGTGCAATGTTTTTTTAACACAAAAATAAAATTCGATAACTTTATTACTTTGTCTTAGAAAATTTGCAAGAACTTTATGAATAGTTCTGTGCAATATTTTTAACCAAAGTACGATTCGCTAACTTTATTATTTTTGTTTTAGATAATTTGCAAGAACTTTATGAATAGTTCTGTGCAATGTTTTTAACACAAAATAAAAATTCGATAACTTTATTAATTTTGTTTTCAGATAATTTGCAAGAACTTTATCAATAGTTTTGTGCAATGTTTTTTAACACAAAGTAAAATTCGATAACTTTATTATTTTTGTATTAGATAATTTGCAAGAACTTTATGAATAGTTCTGTGCAATATTTTTTTAACACAAAGTACGATTTGATAACTGTATTAATTTTGTTTTAGATAATTTTCAAGAAATTTATGAATAGTTCTGTGCAATGTTTTTTAACACAAAGTAAAATTCGATAACTTTATTATTTTTGTTTTACATAATTTGCAAGAACTTTATGAATAGTTCTGTGCAATGTTTTTAACACAAAGTAAAAATTCGATAACTATATTAATTTTGTCTTCAAATAATTTGCAAGAACTTTATGAATAGTTTTGTGCAATGTTTTTTTAACACAAAGTAAAATTCGATAACTTTATTATTTTTGTTTTAGATAATTTGCGAGGATTTTATGAATAGTTCTGTGCAATATTTTTTTAACACAAAGTACGATTTGATAACTTTATTAATTTTGTTTTATATAATTTGCACGAATTTTATGAATAGTTATGTGCAATATTTTTTTAACACAAAGTAAAATTCGATAACTTTATTATTTTTGTTTTAGATAATTTGCAAGAACTTTATGAATAGTTCTGCGCAATATTTTTTTAACACAAAGTAAGATTTGATAACTTTATTAATTTTGTTTTAGATAATTTGCACGAATTTTATGAATAGTTATGTGCAATATTTTTTTAACACAAAGTAAAATTCATTAACTTTATTAATTTTGTTTTCAGATAATTTGCAAGAGCTTTATGAATAGTTCTGTGCAATATTTTTAACCAAAGTACGATTCGCTAACTTTATTATTTTTGTTTTAGATAATTTGCAAGAACTTTATGAATAGTTCTGTGCAATGTTTTTAACACAAAATAAAAATTCGATAACTTTATTAATTTTGTTTTCAGATAATTTGCAAGAACTTTATCAATAGTTTTGTGCAATGTTTTTTAACACAAAGTAAAATTCGATAACTTTATTATTTTTGTTTTAGATAATTTGCAAGAACTTTATGAATAGTTCTGCGCAATATTTTTTTAACACAAAGTAAGATTTGATAACTTTATTAATTTTGTTTTAGATAATTTGCACGAATTTTATGAATAGTTATGTGCAATATTTTTTTAACACAAAGTAAAATTCGATAACTTTATTATTTTTGTTTTAGATAATTTGCAAGAACTTTATGAATAGTTCTGTGCAATATTTTTAACACAAAGTACGATTCCCTAACTTTATTATTTTTGTTTTAGATAATTTGCAAGAACTTTATGAATAGTTCTGTGCAATATTTTTTTAACACAAAGTACGATTTGATAACTTTAGTAATTTTATTTTAGATAATTTGCAAGAATTTTATGAATAGTTCTGTGCAATATTTTTCTAACACAAAAGTAAAAATTCGATAACTTTATTAATTTTGTTTTCAGATAATTTGCAAGAGCTTTATGAATAGTTCTGTGCAATGTTTTTTTTAACACAGAGTAAAATTCGATAACTTTATTATTTTTGTTTTAGATAATTTGCAAGAACTTTATCAATAGTTCTGTGCAATGTTTTTTTAACACAAAGTACGATTTGATAACTTTACTAATTTTGTTTTAAATAATTTGCAAGAATTTTATGAATAGTTCTGTGCAATATTTTTTTAACACAAAGTACGATTCGATAACTTTATTACTTTTTTTAGATAATTTGCAAGAACTTTATGAATAGTTCTGTTCAATATTTTTAACACAAAGTATAAATTCGAAAACTTTATAATTTTTGTTTTAGATAATGTGCAAGAAATTTATGAATAGTTCTGTGCAATGTTTTTTTTAACACAAAGCAAAATTCGATAACATTATTATTTTTGTTTTAGATAATTTGCAAGAACTTTATGAATAGTTCTGTGCAATATTTTTTTAACACAAAGTAAGATTTGATAACTTTATTAATTTTGTTTTAGATAATTTGCACGAATTTTATGAATAGTTATGTGCAATATTTTTTTAACACAAAGTAAGATTTGATAACTTTATTAATTTTGTTTTCAGATAATTTGCAAGAACTTTATAAATAGTTCTGTGCAATATTTTTTTAACACAAAGTACGATTTGATAACTTTACTAATTTTGTTTTCAAATAATTTGCAAGAACTTTATGAATAGTTCTGTGGAATGTTTTTTTTAACACAAAGTAAAATTCGATAACTTTATTATTTTTGCTTTAGATAATTTGCCAGATCTTTATGAATAGTTCTGTGCAATATTTTTTTGACACAAAGAATGATTTGATAACTTTATTAATTTTGTTTTATATAGTTTGCAAGAATTTTATGAATTTAATATTTAATTTTGTATTTTTTTAACACAGAGTAAAAATTCGATAACTTTATTAATTTGGTTTTCAGATAATTTGCAAGAACTTTATGAATAGTTCTGTGCAATGTTTTTTTTAACACAAAGTAAAATTCGAGAACATTATTATTTTTATTTTAAATATTTTGGAAGAACTTTATGAATAGTTCTGTGCAATGTTTTTTTAACACAAAGTAAAATTCGATAACTTTATTACTTTGTCTTAGATAATTTGCAAGAACTTTATGAATAGTTCTGTGCAATATTTTTAACACAAAGTACGATTCGCTAACTTTATTATTTTTGTTTTAGATAATTTGCAAGAACTTTATGAATAGTTCTGTGCAATGTTTTTAACACAAAGTAAAAATTCGATAGCTTTATTAATTTTGTTTTCAGATAATTTGCAAGAACTTTATCAATAGTTTTGTGCAATGTTTTTTAACACAAAGTAAAATTCGATAACTTTATTATTTTTGTATTAGATAATTTGCAAGAACTTTATGAATAGTTCTGTGCAATATTTTTTTAACACAAAGTACGATTTGATAACTGTATTAATTTTGTTTTAGATAATTTTCAAGAACTTTATGAATAGCTCTGTGCAATGTTTTTTAACACAAAGTAAAATTCGATAACTTTATTATTTTTGTTTTAGATAATTTGCAAGAACTTTATGAATAGTTCTGTGCAATGTTTTTAACACAAAGTAAAAATTCGATAACTATATTAATTTTGTTTTCAAATAATTTGCAAGAACTTTATGAATAGTTTTGTGCAATGTTTTTTTAACACAAAGTAAAATTCGATAACTTTATTATTTTTGTTTTAGATAATTTGCAAGGACTTTATGAATAGTTCTGTGCAATATTTTTTTAACACAAAGTACGATTTGATAACTTTACTAATTTTGTTTTCAAATAATTTGCAAGAACTTTATGAATAGTTCTGTGGAATGTTTTTTTAACACAAAGTAAAATTCGATAACTTCATTATTTTTGTTTTAGATAATTTGCCAGAACTTTATGAATAGTTATGTGCAATATTTTTTTGACACAAAGAATGTTTTGATAATTTTATTTATTTTGTTTTATATAGTTTGCAAGAATTTTATGAATAGTTCTGTGCAGTATTTTTTTAACACAAAGTAAAAATTCGATAACTTTATTAATTTGGTTTTCAGATTATTTGGAAGAACTTTATGAATAGTTCTGTGCAATGTTTTTTTAACACAAAGTAAAATTCGATAACTTTATTACTTTTTCTTAGATAATTTGCAAGAACTTTATGAATAGTTCTGTGCAATATTTTTAACACAAAGTACGATTCCCTAACTTTATTATTTTTGTTTTAGATAATTTGCAAGAACTTTATGAATAGTTCTGTGCAATATTTTTTTAACACAAAGTACGATTTGATAACTTTAGTAATTTTATTTTAGATAATTTGCAAGAATTTTATGAATAGTTCTGTGCAATATTTTTCTAACACAAAAGTAAAAATTCGATAACTTTATTAATTTTGTTTTCAGATAATTTGCAAGAGCTTTATGAATAGTTCTGTGCAATGTTTTTTTAACACAGAGTAAAATTCAATAACTTTATTATTTTTGTTTTAGATAATTTGCAAGAACTTTATCAATAGTTCTGTGCAATGTTTTTTTAACACAAAGTACGATTTGATAACTTTACTAATTTTGTTTTAAATAATTTGCAAGAATTTTATGAATAGTTTTGTGCAATATTTTTTTAACACAAAGTACGATTCGATAACTTTATTACTTTTTTTAGATAATTTGCAAGAACTTTATGAATAGTTCTGTTCAATATTTTTAACACAAAGTATAAATTCGATAACTTTATTATTTTTGTTTTAGATAATGTGCAAGAAATTTATGAATAGTTCTGTGCAATGTTTTTTTTAACACAAAGCAAAATTCGATAACATTATTATTTTTGTTTTAGATAATTTGCAAGAACTTTATGAAGAGTTCTGTGCAATGTTTTTTAACACAAAGTAAAATTCGATAACTTAATTATTTTTGTTTTAGATAATTTGCAAGAACTTTATGAATAGTTCTGTGCAATATTTTTAACACAAAGTAAAAAATCGATAACTTAATTATTTTTGTTTTAGATAATTTGCAAGAACTTTATCAAAAGTTCTGTGCAATATTTTTTTAACACAAATTACGATTCGATAACTTTATTACTTGCAAGAACTTTATGAATAGTTCTGAATTACTTGCAAGAATTTTATGAATAGTTCTGTACAATATTTTTTTAACACAAAGTACGATTTGATAACTTTATTAATTTTGTTTTAGATAATTTGCACGAATTTTATGAATAGTTATGTGCAATATTTTTTTAACACAAAGTAAAATTCATTAACTTTATTAATTTTGTTTTCAGATAATTTGCAAGAACTTTATGAATAGTTCTGTGCAATGTTTTTTTTAACACAAAGTGAAATTCGATAACTTTTTTATTTTTGCTCTGTGCAATATTTTTTTAACACAAAGCACCATTGAATAACTTTATTATTTTGGTTTCAGATAATTTGCAAGAACTTTATGTATAGTTATGTGCAATATTTTTTTAAAACAAAGTACGATTCGATAGCATTATTATTTTTGTTTTACATAATTTGCAAGAACTTTATGAATAATTCTGTGCAATATTTTTTTGACACAAAGAATGATTTGATAACTTTATTAATTTTGTTTTATATAGTTTGCAAGAATTTTATGAATTTTATATTTAATTTTGTATTTTTTTAACACAAAGTAAAAATTCGATAACTTTATTAATTTGGTTTTCAGATAATTTGCAAGAACTTTATGAATAGTTCTGTGCAATGTTTTTTTTAACACAAAGTAAAATTCGATAACATTATTATTTTTATTTTAAATAATTTGGAAGAACTTTATGAATAGTTCTGTGCAATGTTTTTTTAACACAAAGTAAAATTCGATAACTTTATTACTTTGTCTTAGAAAATTTGCAAGAACTTTATGAATAGTTCTGTGCAATATTTTTAACCAAAGTACGATTCGCTAACTTTATTATTTTTGTTTTAGATAATTTGCAAGAACTTTATGAATAGTTCTGTGCAATGTTTTTAACACAAAATAAAAATTCGATAACTTTATTAATTTTGTTTTCAGATAATTTGCAAAAACTTTATCAATAGTTTTGTGCAATGTTTTTTAACACAAAGTAAAATTCGATAACTTTATTATTTTTGTATTAGATAATTTGCAAGAACTTTATGAATAGTTCTGTGCAATATTTTTTTAACACAAAGTACGATTTGATAACTGTATTAATTTTGTTTTAGATAATTTTCAAGAAATTTATGAATAGTTCTGTGCAATGTTTTTTAACACAAAGTAAAATTCGATAACTTTATTATTTTTGTTTTACATAATTTGCAAGAACTTTATGAATAGTTCTGTGCAATATTTTTAACACAAAGTAAAAATTCGATAACTATATTAATTTTGTCTTCAAATAATTTGCAAGAACTTTATGAATAGTTTTGTGCAATGTTTTTTTAACACAAAGTAAAATTCGATAACTTTATTATTTTTGTTTTAGATAATTTGCGAGGATTTTATGAATAGTTCTGTGCAATATTTTTTTAACACAAAGTACGATTTGATAACTTTATTAATTTTGTTTTATATAATTTGCACGAATTTTATGAATAGTTATGTGCAATATTTTTTTAACACAAAGTAAAATTCGATAACTTTATTATTTTTGTTTTAGATAATTTGCAAGAACTTTATGAATAGTTCTGCGCAATATTTTTTTAACACAAAGTAAGATTTGATAACTTTATTAATTTTGTTTTAGATAATTTGCACGAATTTTATGAATAGTTATGTGCAATATTTTTTTAACACAAAGTAAAATTCATTAACTTTATTAATTTTGTTTTCAGATAATTTGCAAGAACTTTATGAATAGGTCTGTGCAATATTTTTTTAACACAAAGTACGATTTGATAACTTTACTAATTTTGTTTTCAAATAATTTGCAAGAACTTTATGAATAGTTCTGTGGAATGTTTTTTTAACACAAAGTAAAATTCGATAACTTTATTATTTTTGCTTTAGATAATTTGCCAGAACTTTATGAATAGTTCTGTGCAATATTTTTTTGACACAAAGAATGATTTGATAACTTTATTTATTTTGTTTTATATAGTTTGCAAGAATTTTATGAATAGTTCTGTGCAGTATTTTTTTAACACAAAGTAAAAATTCGATAACTTTATTAATTTGGTTTTCAGATTATTTGCAAGAACTTTATGAATAGTTCTGTTCAATGTTTTTTTTAACACAAAGTAAAATTCGATAACATTATTATTTTTATTTTAAATAATTTGGAAGAACTTTATGAATAGTTTTGTGCAATGTTTTTTTAACACAAAATAAAATTCGATAACTTTATTACTTTTTCTTAGATAATTTGCAAGAACTTTATGAATAGTTCTGTGCAATATTTTTAACACAAAGTACGATTCGCTAACTTTATTATTTTTGTTTTAGATAATTTGCAAGAACTTTATGAATAGTTCTGAGCAATATTTTTTTAACACAAAGTACGATGTGATAACTTTACTAATTTTGTTTTAAATAATTTGCAAGAATTTTATGAATAGTTCTGTGCAATATTTTTTTAACACAAAGTACGATTCGATAACTTTATTACTTTTTTTAGATAATTTGCAAGAACTTTATGAATAGTTCTGTTCAATATTTTTAACACAAAGTATAAATTCGATAACTTTATTATTTTTGTTTTAGATAATGTGCAAGAAATTTATGAATAGTTCTGTGCAATGTTTTTTTTAACACAAAGCAAAATTCGTTAACATTATTATTTTTGTTTTAGGTAATTTGCAAGAACTTTATGAAGAGTTCTGTGCAATGTTTTTTAACACAAAGTAAAATTCGATAACTTTATTATTTTTGTTTTAGATAATTTGCAAGGCCTTTATGAATAGTTCTGTGCAATATTTTTAACACAAAGTAAAAAATCGATAACTTAATTATTTTTGTTTTAGATAATTTGCAAGAACTTTATCAATAGTTCTGTGCAATATTTTTTTAACACAAAGTACGATTTGATAACTTGACTAATTTTGTTTTAAATAATTTGCAAGAATTTTATGAATAGTTCTGTGCAATATTTTTTTAACACAAAGTACGATTCGATAACTTTATTACTTGCAAGAACTTTATGAATAGTTCTGAATTAATTGCAAGAACTTTATGAATGGTTCTGTGCAATATTTTTTTAACACAAAGTACGATTTGATAACTTTATTAATTTTGTTTTAGGTA
Source organism: Dioctria linearis (assembly GCA_963930735.1). Taxonomy (NCBI): domain Eukaryota; kingdom Metazoa; phylum Arthropoda; class Insecta; order Diptera; family Asilidae; genus Dioctria; species Dioctria linearis. Next base: position 117,593,467 of record OZ005742.1, on the reverse strand, counting down.
ATTTGCACGAATTTTATGAATAGTTAGTTATGTGCAATATTTTTTTAACACAAAGTACGATTCGATAGCATTATTATTTTTGTTTTACATAATTTGCAAGAACTTTATGAATAATTCTGTGCAATGTTTTTTAACACAAAGCAAAATTTGATAACTTTATTATTTTTGTTTTGGATAATTTGCAAGAACTTTATTGAATAATTTCTGTGCAATATTTTTAACACAAAGTACGATTCGATAGCATTATTATTTTTGTTTTACATAATTTGCAAGAACTTTATGAATAATTCTGTGCAATGTTTTTTAACACAAAGTAAATTTCGATAACTTTATTATTTTTGTTTTGGATAATTTGCAAGAACTTTATTGAATAATTTCTGTGCAATATTTTTAACACAATGTAAAAATTCGATAACTTTATTATTTTTGTTTTAGATAATGTGCAAGAACTTTATGAATAGTTCTGTGCAATGTTTTTTTAACACAAAGCACTATTGAATAACTTTATTATTTTTGTTTTAGATAATTTGCAAGAACTTTATGAATAGTTCTGTGCAATATTTTTAACACAAAGTAAAAAATCGATAACTTTATTACTTTGTCTTAGATAATTTGCAAGAACTTTATGAATAGTTCTGTGCAATATTTTTAACACAAAGTACGATTCGCTAACTTTATTATTTTTGTTTTAGATAATTTGCAAGAACTTTATGAATAGTTCTGTGCAATATTTTTTTAACACAAAGTAAAACTCGATAACTTTATTATTTTTGTTTTAGATAATTTGCAAGAACTTTATGAATAGTTCTGTGCAATATTTTTAACACAAAGTAAAAAATCGATAACTTTATTAATTTTGTTTTCAGATAATTTGCAAAAACTTTATCAATAGTTTTGTGCAATGTTTTTTAACACAAAGTAAAATTCGATAACTTTATTATTTTTGTATTAGATAATTTGCAAGAACTTTATGAATAGTTCTGTGCAATATTTTTTTAACACAAAGTACGATTTGATAACTGTATTAATTTTGTTTTAGATAATTTTCAAGAAATTTATGAATAGTTCTGTGCAATGTTTTTTAACACAAAGTAAAATTCGATAACTTTATTATTTTTGTTTTACATAATTTGCAAGAACTTTATGAATAGTTCTGTGCAATATTTTTAACACAAAGTAAAAATTCGATAACTATATTAATTTTGTCTTCAAATAATTTGCAAGAACTTTATGAATAGTTTTGTGCAATGTTTTTTTAACACAAAGTAAAATTCGATAACTTTATTATTTTTGTTTTAGATAATTTGCGAGGATTTTATGAATAGTTCTGTGCAATATTTTTTTAACACAAAGTACGATTTGATAACTTTATTAATTTTGTTTTATATAATTTGCACGAATTTTATGAATAGTTATGTGCAATATTTTTTTAACACAAAGTAAAATTCGATAACTTTATTATTTTTGTTTTAGATAATTTGCAAGAACTTTATGAATAGTTCTGCGCAATATTTTTTTAACACAAAGTAAGATTTGATAACTTTATTAATTTTGTTTTAGATAATTTGCACGAATTTTATGAATAGTTATGTGCAATATTTTTTTAACACAAAGTAAAATTCATTAACTTTATTAATTTTGTTTTCAGATAATTTGCAAGAACTTTATGAATAGGTCTGTGCAATATTTTTTTAACACAAAGTACGATTTGATAACTTTACTAATTTTGTTTTCAAATAATTTGCAAGAACTTTATGAATAGTTCTGTGGAATGTTTTTTTAACACAAAGTAAAATTCGATAACTTTATTATTTTTGCTTTAGATAATTTGCCAGAACTTTATGAATAGTTCTGTGCAATATTTTTTTGACACAAAGAATGATTTGATAACTTTATTTATTTTGTTTTATATAGTTTGCAAGAATTTTATGAATAGTTCTGTGCAGTATTTTTTTAACACAAAGTAAAAATTCGATAACTTTATTAATTTGGTTTTCAGATTATTTGCAAGAACTTTATGAATAGTTCTGTTCAATGTTTTTTTTAACACAAAGTAAAATTCGATAACATTATTATTTTTATTTTAAATAATTTGGAAGAACTTTATGAATAGTTTTGTGCAATGTTTTTTTAACACAAAATAAAATTCGATAACTTTATTACTTTTTCTTAGATAATTTGCAAGAACTTTATGAATAGTTCTGTGCAATATTTTTAACACAAAGTACGATTCGCTAACTTTATTATTTTTGTTTTAGATAATTTGCAAGAACTTTATGAATAGTTCTGAGCAATATTTTTTTAACACAAAGTACGATGTGATAACTTTACTAATTTTGTTTTAAATAATTTGCAAGAATTTTATGAATAGTTCTGTGCAATATTTTTTTAACACAAAGTACGATTCGATAACTTTATTACTTTTTTTAGATAATTTGCAAGAACTTTATGAATAGTTCTGTTCAATATTTTTAACACAAAGTATAAATTCGATAACTTTATTATTTTTGTTTTAGATAATGTGCAAGAAATTTATGAATAGTTCTGTGCAATGTTTTTTTTAACACAAAGCAAAATTCGTTAACATTATTATTTTTGTTTTAGGTAATTTGCAAGAACTTTATGAAGAGTTCTGTGCAATGTTTTTTAACACAAAGTAAAATTCGATAACTTTATTATTTTTGTTTTAGATAATTTGCAAGGCCTTTATGAATAGTTCTGTGCAATATTTTTAACACAAAGTAAAAAATCGATAACTTAATTATTTTTGTTTTAGATAATTTGCAAGAACTTTATCAATAGTTCTGTGCAATATTTTTTTAACACAAAGTACGATTTGATAACTTGACTAATTTTGTTTTAAATAATTTGCAAGAATTTTATGAATAGTTCTGTGCAATATTTTTTTAACACAAAGTACGATTCGATAACTTTATTACTTGCAAGAACTTTATGAATAGTTCTGAATTAATTGCAAGAACTTTATGAATGGTTCTGTGCAATATTTTTTTAACACAAAGTACGATTTGATAACTTTATTAATTTTGTTTTAGGTAATTTGCACGAATTTTATGAATAGTTAGTTATGTGCAATATTTTTTTAACACAAAGTACGATTCGATAGCATTATTATTTTTGTTTTACATAATTTGCAAGAACTTTATGAATAATTCTGTGCAATGTTTTTTAACACAAAGCAAAATTTGATAACTTTATTATTTTTGTTTTGGATAATTTGCAAGAACTTTATTGAATAATTTCTGTGCAATATTTTTAACACAAAGTACGATTCGATAGCATTATTATTTTTGTTTTACATAATTTGCAAGAACTTTATGAATAATTCTGTGCAATGTTTTTTAACACAAAGTAAATTTCGATAACTTTATTATTTTTGTTTTGGATAATTTGCAAGAACTTTATTGAATAATTTCTGTGCAATATTTTTAACACAATGTAAAAATTCGATAACTTTATTATTTTTGTTTTAGATAATGTGCAAGAACTTTATGAATAGTTCTGTGCAATGTTTTTTTAACACAAAGCACTATTGAATAACTTTATTATTTTTGTTTTAGATAATTTGCAAGAACTTTATGAATAGTTCTGTGCAATATTTTTAACACAAAGTAAAAAATCGATAACTTTATTACTTTGTCTTAGATAATTTGCAAGAACTTTATGAATAGTTCTGTGCAATATTTTTAACACAAAGTACGATTCGCTAACTTTATTATTTTTGTTTTAGATAATTTGCAAGAACTTTATGAATAGTTCTGTGCAATATTTTTTTAACACAAAGTAAAACTCGATAACTTTATTATTTTTGTTTTAGATAATTTGCAAGAACTTTATGAATAGTTCTGTGCAATATTTTTAACACAAAGTAAAAAATCGATAACTTTATTAATTTTGTTTTCAGATAATTTGCAAGAACTTTATGAATAGTTTTGTGCAATGTTTTTTTAACACAAAGTAAAATTCGATAACTTTATTATTTTTGTTTTAGATAATTTGCAAGAACTTTATGAGTAGTTCTGTGCAATATTTTTTTAACACAAAGTACGATTTGATAACTTTACTAATTTTGTTTTAAATAATTTGCAAGAATTTTATGAATAGTTCTGTGCAATATTTTTTTAACAAAAAGTACGACTCGATAACTTTATTACTTTTGTTTTATATAATTTGCAAGAACCTTATGAATAGTTCTGTGCAATATTTTTAACACAAAGTATAAATTCGATAACTTTATTATTTTTGTTTTAGATAATGTGCAAGAACTTTATGAATAGTTCTGTGCAATGTTTTTTTTAACACAAAGTAAAATTCGATAACATTATTATTTTTGTTTTAGATAATTTGCAAGAACTTTATGAATAGTTCTGTGCAATGATTTTTAACACAAAGTAAAATTCGATTACTTTATTATTTTTGTTTTAGATAATTTGCAAGAACTTTATGAATAGTTCTGTGCAATATTTTTAAAACAAAGTAATTATTCGATAACTTTATTAATTTTGTTTTCAGATAATTTGCAAGAACTTTATGAATAGCTTTGTGCTTTTGTTTTAGATAATTTGCAAGAACTTTATGTATAGTTCTGTGCAATGTTTTTTAACACAAAGTAAAATTCGATAACTTTATTATTTTTGTTTTAGATAATTTGCAAGTACTTTATGAATAGTTCTATGCAATGTTTTTAACACAAAGTAAAAATTCGATAACTTTATTAATTTTGTTTGGGATAATTTGGAAGAACTTTATGAATAGTTCTGTGCAATATTATTTTAACACAAAGCACCATTGAATAACTTTATTATTTTGGTTTTAGATAATTTGCAAGAACTTTATGAATAGTTATGTGGAATATTTTTTTAACACAAAGAACGATTCGATAACATTATTATTTTTGTTTTACATAATTTGCAAGAACTTTATGAATAATTCTGTGCAATGTTTTTAACACAAAGTAAAATTCGATAACTTTATTATTTTTGATTTGGATACTTTGCAAGAACTTTATGAATAGTTCTGTGCAATATTTTTAACACAAAATAAAAATTCGATAACTTTATTAATTTTGTTTTCAGATAATTTGCAAGAACTTTATGAATAGTTCTGTGCAATGTTTTTAACACAAAGTAAAAATTGGAAAACTTTACTAATTTTGTTTTCAGATAATTGGCAAGAACTTTATTAATAGTTTTGTGCCATGTTTTTTTAACACAAAATAAAATTCAATAACTTTATAATTTTTGTTTTAGATAATTTGCAAGAACTTTGTGAATAGTTCTGTGCAATGTTTTTTTAACACAAAGCATCATTGAATAACTTTATTATTTTGGTTTTAGATAATTTGCAAGAACCTTATGAATAGTTATGTGCAATATTTTTTTAACACAAAGTACGATTCGATAACATTATTATTTTTGTTTTAGATAATTTGCAAGAACTTTATGAATAGTTCTATGCAATGTTTTTAACACGAAGTAAAAATTCGATAACTTTATTAATTTAGTTTTAGATAATTCGGAAGAACTTTATGAATAGTTCTGTGCAATATTTTTTTAACACAAAGCACCATTGAATAACTTTATTATTTTGGTTTTAGATAATTTGCAAGAACTTTATGTATAGTTATGTGCAATATTTTTTTAACACAAAGTACGATTCGATAGCATTATTATTTTTGTTTTACATAATTTGCAAGAACTTTATGAATAATTCTGTGCAATGTTTTTTAACACAAAGTAAAATTCGATAACTTTATTATTTTTGTTTTGGATAATTTGCAAGAACTTTATTGAATAATTTCTGTGCAATATTTTTAACACAAAGTAAAAATTCGATAACTTTATTATTTTTGTTTTAGATAATGTGCAAGAACTTTATGAATAGTTCTGTGCAATGTTTTTTTAACACAAAGCACTATTGAATAACTTTATTATTTTGGTTTTAGATAATTTGCAAGAACTTTATGAATAGTTCTGTGCAGTGCTTTTAACACAAAGTAAAAATTCGATAACTTTATTAATTTTGTTTTCAGATAATTTGCAAGAACTTTATGAATAGTTTTGTGCTTTTGTTTTAGATAATTTGCAAGAACTTTATGAATAGTTCTGTGCAATGTTTTTTAACACAGAGTAATTATTCGATAACTTTATTAATTTTGTTTTCAGATAATTTGCAAGAACTTTATGAAAAGTTCTGTGCAATGTTTTTTAACACAAAGTAAAATGCGATATCTTTATTATTTTTGTTTTAGATAATTTGCAAGAACTTTATGAATAGTTCTGTGCAATATTTTTAACACAAAGTAAAAATTCGATAACTTTATTATTTTTGTTTTAGATAATGTGCAAGAACTTTATGAATAGTTCTGTACAATGTTTTTTTTAACACAAAGTAAAATTCGATAACATTATTATTTTTGTTTTAGATAATTTGCAAGAACTTTATGAATAGTTCTGTGCAATGTTTTTTTTAACACAAAGCACCATTGAATAACTTTATTATTTTGGTTTTAGATAATTTGCAAGAACTTTATGAATAGTTCTGTGCAATGGTTTTAACACAAAGTAAAATCGATAAAGTTATTGTTTTGGTTTTAGATATTTTGTAAGAACTTTATGAATTGTTCTGTGTAATATTTTTTTTAACACAAAGTACGACTTGATAACTTTACTAATTTTGTTTTCAAATAATTTGCAAGAACTTTATGAATAGTTCTGTGCAATGTTTTTAACACAAAGTAATAATTCGGTAACTTTATTAATTTTGTTTTCAGATAATTTGCAAGAACTTTATGAATAGTTCTGTGTAATGTTTTTTAACACAAAGTAAAATGCGATAACTTTATTATTTTTGTTTTAGATAATTTGCAAGAACTTTATGAATTGTTCTGTGCAATATTTTTAACACAAAGTAAAAATTCGATAACTTTATTATTTTTGTTTTAGATAATGTGCAAGAACTTTATGAATGATTCTGTGCAATGTTTTTTTTTAACACAAAGTAAAATTCGACAACATTATTATTTTTGTTTTAGGTAATTTGCAAGAACTTTATGAATAGTTCTGTGCAATATTTTTTTAACACAAAGTACGATTTGATAACTTTACTAATTTTGTTTTAAATAATTTGCAAGAATTTTATGAATAGTTCTGTGCAATATTTTTTTAAAACAAAGTACGATTCGATAACTTTATTATTTTTGTTTTAGATAATTTGCAAGAACTTTATGAATAGTTCTGTGCCATATTTTTAACACTAAGTAAAAATTCGATAACTTTATTGTTTTTGTTTTAGATAATGTGCTAGAACTTTACGAATAGTTCTGTCCAATGTTTTTTTTAACACAAAGTAAAATTCGATAACATTATTATTTTTGTTTTAGATAATTTGCAAGAACTTTATGAATAGTTGTGTGCAATGTTTTTTAACACAAAGTAAAATTCCATAACTTTATTATTTTTGTTTTAGATAATTTGCAAGAACTTTATGAATAGTCCTGTGCAATGTTTTTAACACAAAGTAAAATTCGATAACTTTATTATTTTTGTTTTAGATAATTTGCAAGAACTTTATGAATAGTTATGTGCAATGTTTTTAACACAAAGTAAAAATTCGGTAACTTTATTAATTTTGTTTTCAGATAATTTGCAAGAACTTTATAAATAGATTTGTGCTTTTGTTTTAGATAATCTGCAAGAACTTTATGAATAGTTCTGTGCAATGTTTTTTAACACAAAGTAAAATTCGATAACTTTATTATTTTAGTTTTAGATAATTTGCAAGAACTTCATGAATAGTTCTGTGCAATGTTTTTAACACAAAGTAAAATCGATAACATTATTATTTTTGTTTTAGATAATTTGCAAGAGCTTTATGAATAGTTCTGTGTAATATTTTTTTAACACAAAGTACGATTTGATAACTTTACTAATTTTGTTTTCAAATAATTTGCAAGAACTTTATGAATAGTTCTGTGCAATGTTTTTAACACAAAGGAAAAATTCGATAGCTTTATTAATTTTGTTTTCAGATAATTGGCAAGAACTTTATGAATAGTTTTGTGCAATGTTTTTAACACAAAGTAAAAATTCCATAACTTTATTAATTTTGTTTTCAGATAATTTGCAAGAACTTTATGAATAGTTTTGTGCTTTTGTTTTATATAAGTTGCAAGAACTTTATGAATAGTTCTGTGCAATGTTTTTTAACACCAAGTAAAATTCGATAACTTTATTACTTTTGTTTCAGATAATTTGCAAGAACTCTATGAATAGTTCTGTGCAATGTTTTTAACACAAAGTAAAATCGATAACATTATTATTTTTGTTTTAGATAATTTGCAACAACTTTATGAATAGTTCTGTGCAATGTTTTTAACACTAAGTAAAAATTCGATAATTTTATTAATTTTGTTTTCAGATAATTTCAAAGAACTTTATGAATAGTTTTGTGCTTTTGTTTTAGATAATTTGCAAGAACTTTACGAATAGTTCTGTGCAATATTTTTTAACACAAAGTAAAATTCGATCACTTTATTATTTTTGTTTTAGATAATTTGCAAGAACTTTATGAATAGTTCTGTGCAATGTTTTTTAACACCAAGTAAAATTCGATAACTTTATTACTTTTGTTTCAGATAATTTGCGAGAACTCTATGAATAGTTCTGTGCAATGTTTTTAAAACAAAGTAAAATCGATAACATTATTATTTTTGTTTTAGATAAATTGCAACAACTTTATGAATAGTTCTGTGCAATGTTTTTAACACTAAGTAAAAATTCGATAACTTTATTAATTTTGTTTTCAGATAATTTCAAAGAACTTTATGAATAGTTTTGTGCTTTTGTTTTAGATATTTTGCAAGAACTTTATGAATAGTTCTGTGCAATATTTTTTAACACAAAGTAAAATTCGATCACTTTATTATTTTTGTTTTAGATAATTTGCAAGAACTTTATGAATAGTTCTGTGCAATGTTTTTAACACAAAGTAAAAATTCGATAACTTTATTAATTTTGTTTTCAGATAATTGACAAGAACTTTATGAATAGTTTTGTGCAATTTTTTTTTAACTCAAAGTGAAATCGATAACATTATTATTTTTGTTTTAGATAATTTGCAAGAACTTTATGAATAGTTCTGTGTAATATTTTTTTAACACAAAGTACGATTTGATAACTTTACTAATTTTGTTTTCAAATAAATTGCAAGAATTTTATGAATAGTTCTGTGCAATGTTTTTAACACAAAGTAAATATTCGATAACTTTATTAATTTTGTTTTCAGATAATTGGCAAGAACTTTATGAATAGTTTTGTGCCATGTTTTTTTAACACAAAGTAAAATTCGATAACTTTATAATTTTTCTTTTAGATAATTTGCAAGAACTTTATGAATAGTTCTGTGCAATATTTTTTTAACACAAAGCGCCATTGAATAACTTTATTATTTTGGTTTTAGATAATTTGCAAGAACTTTATGAATAGTTATGTGCAATATTTTTTTAACACAAAGTACGATTCGATAACATTATAATTTTTGTTTTACATAATTTGCAAGAACTTTATGAATAATTCTGTGCAATGTTTTTAACACAAAGTAAAATTCGATAACTTTATTATTTTTGTTTTAGATAATTTGCAAGAACTTTATGAATAGTTTTGTGCAATGTTTTTAACACAAAGTAAAAATTCGATAACTTTATTAATTTTGTTTTCAGATAATTTGCAAGAACTTTATGAATAGTTTTGTGCTTTTGTTTTATATAAGTTGCAAGAACTTTATGAATAGTTCTGTGCAATGTTTTTTAACACCAAGTAAAATTCGATAACTTTATTACTTTTGTTTCAGATAATTTGCAAGAACTCTATGAATAGTTCTGTGCAATGTTTTTAACACAAAGTAAAATCGATAACATTATTATTTTTGTTCTAGATAATTTGCATGAACTTTATGAATAGTTCTGTGTAATATTTTTTTAATACAAAGTACGATTTGATAACTTTACTAATTTTGTTTTCAAATAATTTGCAAGAACTTTATGAATAGTTCTGTGCAATGTTTTTAACACAAAGTAATAATTCGATAACTTTATTAATTTTGTCTTCAGATAATTTGCAAGAACTTTATGAATAGTTTTGTGCAATGCTTTTTTAACACAAAGTAAAATTCGATAACTTTATTATTTTTGTTTTAGATAATTTGCAAGAACTTTATGAATAGTACTGTCCAATATTTTTTTAACACAAAGCACCATTGAATAACTTTATTATTTTGGTTTTAGATAATTTGCAAGAACTTTATGAATAGTTCTGTGCAATGGTTTTAACACAAAGTAAAATCGATAAAGTTATTGTTTTGGTTTTAGATATTTTGTAAGAACTTTATGAATAGTTCTGTGTAATATTGTTTTTAACACAAAGTACGATTTGATAACTTTACTAATTTTGTTTTCAAATAATTTGCAAGAACTTTATGAATAGTTCTGTGCAATGTTTTTAACACAAAGTAATAATTCGGTAACTTTATTAATTTTGTTTTCAGATAATTTGCAAGAACTTTATGAATAGTTCTGTGCAATATTTTTTTAAAACAAAGTACTATTCGATAACTTTATTATTTTTGTTTTAGATAATTTTCAAGAACTTTATGAATAGTTCTGTGCCATATTTTTAACACAAAGTAAAAATTCGATAACTTTATTATTTTTGTTTTAGATAATGTGCTAGAACTTTACGAATAGTTCTGTCCAATGTTTTTTTTAACACAAAGTAAAATTCGATAACATTATTATTTTTGTTTTAGATAATTTGCAAGAACTTTATGAATAGTTGTGTGCAATGTTTTTTAAAACAAAGTAAAATTCCATAACTTTATTATTTTTGTTTTAGATAATTTGCAAGAACTTTATGAATAGTCCTGTGCAATGTTTTTAACACAAAGTAAAATTCGATAACTTTATTATTTTTGTTTTAGATAATTTGCAAGAACTTTATGAATAGTTGTGTGCAATGTTTTTAACACAAAGTAAAAATTCGGTAACTTTATTAATTTTGCTTTCAGATAATTTGCAAGAACTTTATAAATAGTTTTGTGCTTTTGTTTTAGATAATCTGCAAGAACTTTATGAATAGTTCTGTGCAATGTTTTTTAACACAAAGTAAAATTCGATAACTTTATTATTTTAGTTTTAGATAATTTGCAAGAACTTCATGAATAGTTCTGTGCAATGTTTTTAACACAAAGTAAAATCGATAACATTATTATTTTTGTTTTAGATAATTTGCAAGAGCTTTATGAATAGTTCTGTGTAATATTTTTTTAACACAAAGTACGATTTGATAACTTTACTAATTTTGTTTTCAAATAATTTGCAAGAACTTTATGAATAGTTCTATGCAATGTTTTTAACACAAAGTAAAAATTCGATAGCTTTATTAATTTTGTTTTCAGATAATTGGCAAGAACTTTATGAATAGTTTTGTGCAATGTTTTTAACACAAAGTAAAAATTCGATAACTTTATTAATTTTGTTTTCAGATAATTTGCAAGAACTTTATGAATAGTTTTGTGCTTTTGTTTTATATAAGTTGCAAGAACTTTATGAATAGTTCTGTGCAATGTTTTTTAACACCAAGTAAAATTCGATAACTTTATTACTTTTGTTTCAGATAATTTGCAAGAACTCTATGAATAGTTCTGTGCAATGTTTTTAACACAAAGTAAAATCGATAACATTATTATTTTTGTTTTAGATAATTTGCAACAACTTTATGAATAGTTCTGTGCAATGTTTTTAACACTAAGTAAAAATTCGACAACTTTATTAATTTTGTTTTCAGATAATTTCAAAGAACTTTATGAATAGTTTTGTGCTTTTGTTTTAGATAATTTGCAAGAACTTTATGAATAGTTCTGTGCAATATTTTTTAACACAAAGTAAAATTCGATCACTTTATTATTTTTGTTTTAGATAATTTGCAAGAACTTTATGAATAGTTCTGTGCAATGTTTTTAACACAAAGTAAAAATTCGATAACTTTATTAATTTTGTTTTCAGATAATTGACAAGAACTTTATGAATAGTTTTGTGCAATTTTTTTTTAACACAAAGTGAAATCGATAACATTATTATTTTTGTTTTAGATAATTTGCAAGAACTTTATGAATAGTTCTGTGTAATATTTTTTTAACACAAAGTACGATTTGATAACTTTACTAATTTTGTTTTCAAATAAATTGCAAGAATTTTATGAATAGTTCTGTGCAATGTTTTTAACACAAAGTAAATATTCGATAACTTTATTAATTTTGTTTTCAGATAATTGGCAAGAACTTTATGAATAGTTTTGTGCCATGTTTTTTTAACACAAAGTAAAATTCGATAACTTTATAATTTTTCTTTTAGATAATTTGCAAGAACTTTATGAATAGTTCTGTGCAATATTTTTTTAACACGAAGCGCCATTGAATAACTTTATTATTTTGGTTTTAGATAATTTGCAAGAACTTTATGAATAGTTATGTGCAATATTTTTTTAACACAAAGTACGATTCGATAACATTATAATTTTTGTTTTACATAATTTGCAAGAACTTTATGAATAATTCTGTGCAATGTTTTTTAACACAAAGTAAAATTCGATAAATTTATTATTTTTGTTTTGGATAATTTGCAAGAACTTTATGAATAGTTCTGTGCAATATTTTTAACACAAAGTAAAAATTCGATAACTTTATTATTTTTGTTTTAGATAATGTGCTAGAACTTTATTAATAGTTCTGTGCAATATTTTTTAACACAAAGTAAAATTCGATAACTTTGTTATTTTTGTTTTAGATAATTTGCAAGAACTTTATGAATAGTTCTGTGTAATATTTCTTTAATACAAAGTACGATTTGATAACTTTACTAATTTTGTTTTCAAATAATTTGCAAGAACTTTATGGATAGTTCTGTGCAATGTTTTTAACACAAAGTAATAATTCGATAACTTTATTAATTTTGTTTTCAGATAATTTGCAAGAACTTTATGAATAGTTTTGTGCAATGCTTTTTTAACACAAAGTAAAATTCGATAACTTTATTATTTTTGTTTTAGATAATTTGCAAGAACTTTATGAATAGTACTGTCCAATATTTTTTTAACACAAAGCACCATTGAATAACTTTATTATTTTGGTTTTAGATAATTTGCAAGAACTTTATGAATAGTTCTGTGCAATGTTTTTAACACAAAGTAAAATCGATAACATTATTATTTTTGTTCTAGATAATTTGCAAGAACTTTATGAATAGTTCTGTGTAATATTTTTTTAATACAAAGTACGATTTGATAACTTTACTAATTTTGTTTTCAAATAATTTGCAAGAACTTTATGAATTGTTCTGTGCAATATTTTTAACACAAAGTAAAAATTCGATAACTTTATTATTTTTGTTTTAGATAATGTGCAAGAACTTTATGAACGATTCTGTGCAATGTTTTTTTTTAACACAAAGTAAAATTCGACAACATTATTATTTTTGTTTTAGGTAATTTGCAAGAACTTTATGAATAGTTCTGTGCAATATTTTTTTAACACAAAGTACGATTTGATAACTTTACTAATTTTGTTTTAAATAATTTGCAAGAATTTTATGAATAGTTCTGTGCAATATTTTTTTAAAACAAAGTACGATTCGATAACTTTATTATTTTTGTTTTAGATAATTTGCAAGAACTTTATGAATAGTTCTGTGCAATATTTTTTTAATACAAAGTACGATTTGATAACTTTACTAATTTTGTTTTCAAATAATTTGCAAGAACTTTATGAATTGTTCTGTGCAATATTTTTAACACAAAGTAAAAATTCGATAGCTTTATTAATTTTGTTTTCAGATAATTGGCAAGAACTTTATGAATAGTTTTGTGCCATGTTTTTTTAACACAAAGTTAAATTCGATAGCTTTATAATTTTTGTTTTAGATAATTTGCAAGAACTTTATGAATAGTTCTGCGCAATGTTTCTTAACACAAAGTAAAATTCGATAACTTTATTATTTTTGTTTTGGATAATTTGCAAGAACTTTATGAATAGTTCTGTGCAATATTTTTAACACAAAGTAAAAATTCGATAACTTTATTATTTTTGTTTTAGATAATGTGGAAGAACTTTATGAATAGTTCTGTGCAATGTTTTTTTTTAACAGAAAGAACAATTCGATAACATTATTATTTTTGTCTTAGATAATTTGCAAGAACTTTATGAATAGTTCTGTGCAATGGTTTTTAACACAAAGTAAAATTCGATAACTTTATTATTTTTGTTTTAGATAATTTGCAAGAACTTTATGAATAGTTCTGTGCAATGTTTTTAACACAAAGTAAAAACTCGATAACTTTATTAATTTTGTTTTCAGATAATTTGCAAGAACTTTATGAATAGTTTCCTGCTTTTGTTTTAGTTAATTTGCATGAACTTTATGAATAGTTCTGTGCAATGTTTTTAACACAAAGTAAAATCGATAACCTTATTATTTTTGTTTTAGATAATTTGCAAGAACTTTATGAATAGTTCTGTGTAATATTTTTTGCACACAATGTACGATTTGATAACTTTACTAATTTTGTTTTCAAATAATTTGCAAGAACTTTATGAATAGTTCTGTGCAATGTTTTTAACACAAAGTAGTAATTCGATAACTTTATTAATTTTTTTTTCAGATAATTTGCAAGAACTTTATGAATAGTTTTGTGCAATGTTTTTTTTAACACAAAGTAAAATTCGATAACTTTATTATTTTTGTTTTAGATAATTTGCAAGAACTTTATGAATAGTTCTGTCCAATATTTTTTTAATACAAAGCACCATTGAATAACCTTATTATTTTGGTTTTAGATAATTTGCAAGAACTTTATGAATAGTTATGTGCAATATTTTTTTAACACAAAGTACGATTTGATAACTTTATTAATTTTGTTTTAGATAATTTGCAAGAATTTTATGAATAGTTTTGTGCAATGTTTTTTTAACACAAAGAAAAATTCGATAGCTTTATTATTTTTGTTTTAGATAATTTGCAAGAAATTTATGAATAGTTCTGTGCAATATTTTTTTTAACACAAATTACGATTTGATAACTTTATTAATTTTGTTTTAGATAATTTGCACGAATTTTATGAATAGTAATGTGCAATATTTTTTTAACATAAAGTAAAATTCATTAACTTTATTAATTTTGTTTTCAGATAATTTGCAAGAACTTTATGAATAGTTCTGTGCAATGTTTTTTTAACACAAAGTGAAATTCGATAACTTTATTATTTTTGTTTTAGATGATTTGCAAGAACTTTATGAATAGTTCTGTGCAATATTTTTTTAACACAAAGTACGATTTGATAACTTTATTAATTTTGTTTTATATAGTTTGCAAGAATTTTATGAATAGTTCTGCGCAGTATTTTTTTTTTAGCACAAAGTAAAAATTCGATAACTTTATTAATTTGGTTTTCAGATAATTTGCAAGAACTTTATGAATAGTTCTGTGCAATGTTTTTTTTAATACAAAGTAAAATTCGATAACATTATTATTTTTGTTTTAAATAATTTGGAAGAACTTTATGAATAGTTCTGTGCAATGTTTTTTTAACACAATGTAAAATGCGATAACTTTATTATTTTTGTTTTAGATAATTTGCAAGAACTTTATGAATAGTATTGTGCACTGTTTTGTAACACAAAATAAAATTCGATAACTTTATTATTTTTGTTTTCAGATAATTTGCAAGAACTTTATGAATAATTTGTGCTTTTGTTTTAGATAATTTGCAAGAACTTTATGAATAGATCTGTGCAATGTTTTTTAACACAAAGTAAAATTCGATAACTTTATTATTTTTGTTTTAGATAATTTGCAAGAACTTTATGAATAGTTCTGTGCAGTGTTTTTAACACAAAGTAAAATCGATAACATTATTATTTTTGTTTTAGATAATTTGCAAGAACTTTATGAATAGTTCTGTGTAATATTTTTTTTAACGCAAAGTACGATTTGATAAATTTACTAATTTTGTTTTCAAATAATTTGCAAGAATTTTATGAATAGTTCTGCGCAGTATTTTTTTAACACAAAGTAAAAATTCGATAACTTTATTAATTTTGTTTTCAGATAATTTGCAAGAACTTTATGAATAGTTTTGTGTAATGTTTTTTTAACACAAAGTAAAATTCGATAACTTTATTATTTTTGTTTTAGATAATTTGCAAGAACTTTATGATTAGTTTTGTGCAATGTTTTGTAACACAAAGTAAAATTCGATAACTTTATTATTTTTGTTTTCAGATAATTTGCAAGAACTTTATGAATAGTTTTGTGCTTTTGTTTTAGATAATTTGCAAGAAATTTATGAATAGTTCTGTGCAATGTTTTTTAACACAAAGTAAAATTCGATAACTTTATTATTTTTGTTTTAGATAATTTGCAAGACCTTTATGAATAGTTCTGTGCAATGTTTTTAACACAAAGTAAAATTGATAACATTATTATTTTTGTTCTAGATAATTTGCAAGGACTTTATGAATAGGTCTGTGTAATATTTTTTTAACGCAAAGAACGATTTGATAACTTTACTAATTTTGTTTTCAAATAATTTGCAAGAACTTTATGAATAGTTCTGTGCAATGTTTTTAACACAAAGTAATAATCCGATAACTTTATTAATTTTGTTTTCAGATAATTTGCAAGAGCTTTATGAATAGTTCTGTGCAATGTTTTTTAACACAAAGTAAAATGCGATAACTTTATTATTTTTGTTTTAGATAATTTGCAAGAACTTTATGAATAGTTCTGTGCAATATTTTTTTTAACACAAAGTAAAATTCGATAACATTATTATTTTTGTTTTAGATAATTTGCAAGAACTTTATGAATAGTTCTGTGCAATATTTTTAACAGAAAGTAAAAATTCGATAACTTTATTATTTTTGTTTTAGATAATGTGCAAGAACTGTATGAATAGTTCTGTCCAATGTTTTTTTTAACACAAAGTAAAATTCGATAACATTATTATTTTTGTTTTAGATAATTTGCCAGAGCTTTATGAATAGTTCTGTGCAATCTTTTTTAACACAAAGTAAAATGCGATAACTTTATTATTTTTGTTTTAGATAATTTGCAAGAACTTTATGAATAGTTCTGTGCAACGTTTTTAACACAAAGTAAAATTCGATAACTTTATTATTTTTGTTTTAGATAATTTGGAAGAACTTTATGAATAGTTCTGTGCAATGTTTTTAACACAAAGTAAAAATTCGATAAAATTATTAATTTTGTTTTCAGATAATTTGCAAGAACTTTATGGATAGTTTTGTGCTTTTGTTTTAGATAATTTGCAAGAACTTTATGAATAGTTCTGTGCAATGTTTTTTAACACAAAGTAATATTCGATAACTTTATTATTTTTGTTTTAGATAATTTGCAAGAACTTTATGAATAGTTCTGTGCAATGTTTTTAACACAAAGTAAAATCGATAACATTATTATTTTTGTTCTAGATAATTTGCAAGAACTTTATGAATAGTTCTGTGTAATATTTTTTTAACGCAAAGAACGATTTGATAAATTTACTAATTTTGTTTTCAAATAATTTGCAAGAATTTTATGAATAGTTCTGCGCAGATTTTTTTAACACAAAATAAAAATTCGATAAATTTATTAATTTTGTTTTCAGATAATTTGCAAGAACTTTATGAATAGTTTTGTGTAATGTTTTTTTAACACAAAGTAAAATTCGATAACTTTATTATTTTTGTTTTAGATAATTTGCAAGAACTTTATGAATAGTTTTGTGCAATGTTTTGTAACACAAATTAAAATTCGATAACTTTATTATTTTTGTTTTCAGATAATTTGCAAGAACTTTATGAATAGTTTTGTGCTTTTGTTTTAGATAATTTGCAAGAAATTTATGAATAGTTCTGTGCAATGTTTTTTAACACAAAGTAAAATTCGATAACTTTATTATTTTTGTTTTAGATAATTTGCAAGACCTTTATGAATAGTTCTGTGCAATGTTTTTAACACAAAGTAAAATCGATAACATTATTATTTTTGTTCTAGATAATTTGCAAGGACTTTATGAATAGGTCTGTGTAATATTTTTTTAACGCAAAGAACGATTTGTTAACTTTACTAATTTTGTTTTCAAATAATTTGCAAGAACTTTATGAATAGTTCTGTGCAATGTTTTTAACACAAAGTAATAATCCGATAACTTTATTAATTTTGTTTTCAGATAATTTGCAAGAGCTTTATGAATAGTTCTGTGCAATGTTTTTTAACACAAAGTGAAATGCGATAACTTTATTATTTTTGTTTTAGATAATTTGCAAGAACTTTATGAATAGTTCTGTGCAATATTTTTTTTAACACAAAGTAAAATTCGATAACATTATTATTTTTGTTTTAGATAATTTGCAAGAACTTTATGAATAGTTCTGTGCAATATTTTTTTAACACAAAGTACCATTTGATAACTTTACTAATTTTGTTTTAAATAATTTGCAAGAATTTTATGAATAGTTCTGTGCAATATTTTTTTAACACAAAGTACGATTCGATAACTTTATTATTTTTGTTTTAGATAATTTGCAAGAACATTATGATTAGTTCTGAGCCATATTTTTAACACAAAGTAAAAATTCGATAACTTTATTATTTTTGTTTTAGATAATGTGCTAGAACTTTACAAATAGTTCCGTCCAATGTTTTTTTTAACACAAAGTAAAATTCGATAACATTATTATTTTTGTTTTAGATAATTTGCAAGAGCTTTATGAATAGTTCTGTGCAATGTTTTTTAACACAAAGTAAAATGCGATAACTTTATTATTTTTGTATTAGATAATTTGCAAGAACTTTATGAATAGTTTTGTGCAATATTTTGTAACACAAAGTAAAATTCGATAACTTTATTATTTTTGTTTTAGATAATTTGCAAGGACAGTATGATTAGTTCTGTGACATATTTTTAACACAAAGTAAAAATTCGATAACTTTATTATTTTTGTTTTAGATAATGTGCTAGAACTTTACGAATAGTTCTGTCCAATCTTTTTTTAACACAACGTAAAATTTGATAACATTATTATTTTTGTTTTAGATAATTTGCAAGAGCTTTGTGAATAGTTCTGTGCAATGTTTTTTAACACAAAGTAAAATGCGATAACTTTATTAATTTTGTTTTAGATAATTTGCAAGAATTTTATGAATAGTTTTGTGCAATGTTTTTTTAACACAAAGAAAAATTCGATAACTTAATTATTTTTGTTTTAGATAATTTGCAAGAACTTTATGAATAGTTCTGTGCAATATTTTTTTAACACAAATTACGATTTGATAACTTTATTAATTTTGTTTTAGATAATTTGCACGAATTTTATGAATAGTAATGTGCAATATTTTTTTAACATAAAGTAAAATTCATTAACTTTATTAATTTTGTTTTCAGATAATTTGCAAGAACTTTATGAATAGTTCTGTGCAATGTTTTTTTTAGTACAAAGTAAAATTCGATAACTTTATTATTTTTGTTTTAAATAATTTGGAAGAACTTTATGAATAGTGCTGTGCAATGTTTTTTTAACACAATGTAAAATTCGATAACTTTATTATTTTTGTTTTCAGATAATTTGCAAGAACTTTATGAATAGTTTTGTGCTTTTGTTTTAGATAATTTGCAAGAAATTTATGAATAGTTCTGTGCAATGTTTTTTTTAGCACAAAGTAAAATTCGATAACTTTATTATTTTTGTTTTAGATAATTTGCAAGAACTCTAAGAATAGTTCTGTGCAATGTTTTTAACACAAAGTAAAATCGATAACATTATTATTTTTGTTCTAGATAATTTGCAAGGACTTTATGAATAGGTCTGTGTAATATTTTTTTAACGCAAAGAACGATTTGATAACTTTACTAATTTTGTTTTCAAATAATTTGCAAGAACTTTATGAATAGTTCTGTGCAATGTTTTTAACACAAAGTAATAATCCGATAACTTTATTAATTTTGTTTTCAGATAATTTGCAAGAGCTTTATGAATAGTTCTGTGCAATGTTTTTTAACACAAAGTAAAATGCGATAACTTTATTATTTTTGTTTTAGATAATTTGCAAGAACTTTATGAATAGTTCTGTGCAATATTTTTTTTAACACAAAGTAAAATTCGATAACATTATTATTTTTGTTTTAGATAATTTGCAAGAACTTTATGAATAGTTCTGTGCAATATTTTTTTAACACAAAGTACGATTTGATAACTTTACTAATTTTGTTTTAAATAATTTGCAAGAATTTTATGAATAGTTCTGTGCAATATTTTTAACAGAAAGTAAAAATTCGATAACTTTATTATTTTTGTTTTAGATAATGTGCAAGAACTTTATGAATAGTTCTGTGCAATGTATTTTTAACACAAATTAAACTTCGTTAACATTATTATTTTTGTTTTAGATAATTTGCAAGAACTGTATGAATAGTTCTGTGCAATATTTTTTTTAACACAAAGTAAAATTCGATAACATTATTATTTTTGTTTTAGATAATTTGCAAGAACTTTATGAATAGTTCTGTGCAATATTTTTTTAACACAAAGTACGATTTGATAACTTTACTAATTTTGTTTTAAATAATTTGCAAGAATTTTATGAATAGTTCTGTGCAATATTTTTTAACACAAAGTACGATTCGATAACTTTATTATTTTTGTTTTAGATAATTTGCAAGAACATTATGATTAGTTCTGTGCCATATTTTTAACACAAAGTAAAAATTCGATAACTTTATTATTTTTGTTTTAGATAATGTGCTAGAACTTTACGAATAGTTCTGTCCAATGTTTTTTTTAACACAAAGTAAAATTCGATAACATTATTATTTTTGTTTTAGATAATTTGCCAGAGCTTTATGAATAGTTCTGTGCAATGTTTTTTAACACAAAGTAAAATGCGATAACTTTATTATTTTTGTTTTAGATAATTTGCAAGAACTTTATGAATAGTTCTGTGCAATGTTTTTAACACAAAGTAAAATTCGATAACTTTATTTATTTTGTTTTAGATAATTTGGAAGAACTTTATGAATAGTTCTGTGCAATGTTTTTAACACAAAGTAAAAATTCGATAACATTATTAATTTTGTTTTCAGATAATTTGCAAGAACTTTATGGATAGTTTTGTGCTTTTGTTTTAGATAATTTGCAAGAACTTTATGAATAGTTCTGTGCAATGTTTTTTAACACAAAGTAATATTCGATAACTTTATTATTTTTGTTTTAGATAATTTGCAAGAACTTTATGAATAGTTCTGTGCAATGTTTTTAACACAAAGTAAAATCGATAACATTATTATTTTTGTTTTATATAATTTGCAAGAACTTTATGAATAGTTCTGTGTAATATTTTTTTAACACAAAGTAAAATTTGATAACTTTACTAATTTTATTTTCAAATAATTAGCATGAACTTTATTAATAGTTCTGTGCAATGTTTTTAACACAAAGTAAAAATTCGATAACTTTATTAATTTTTTTTTCAGATAATTGGCAAGAACTTTATGAATAGCTTTGTGCCATGTTTTTTAACACAAAGTAAAATTCGATAACTTTATAATTTTTGTTTTAGATAATTTGCAAGAACTTTATGAATAGTTCTGTGAAATATTTTTTTAACACAAGGCACCATTGAATAACTTTATTATTTTGGTTTTAGATAATTTGCAAGAACTTTGTGAATAGTTATGTGCAATATTTTTTTTCACAAAGTACGATTCGATAACATTATTATTTTTGTTTTACATAATTTGCAAGAACTTTATGAATAATTCTGTGCAATGTTTTTTAACACAAAGTAAAATTCGATAACTTTATTATTTTTGTTTTGGATAATTTGTAAGAACTTTATGAATAGTTCTGTGCAATATTTTTAACACAAATTAAAAATTCGATAACTTTATTATTTTTGTTTTAGATAATGTGCAAGAACTTTATGAATAGTTCTGTGCAATGTTTTTTTTTTAACACAAAGAACAATTCGATAACATTATTATTTTTGTTTTAGATAATTTGCAAGAACTTTATGAATAGTTCTGTGCAATGGTTTTTAACACAAAGTAAAATTCGATAACTTTATTATTTTTGTTTTAGATAATTTGCAAGAACTTTATGAATAGTTCTGTGCAATGTTTTTAACACAAAGTAAAAATTCGATAACTTTATTAATTTTGTTTTCAGATAATTTGCAAGAACTTTATGAATAGTCTTCTGCTTTTGTTTTAGATAATTTGCAAGAACTTTATGAATAGTTCTGTGCAATGTTTTTAACACAAAGTAAAATCGATAACCTTATTATTTTTGTTTTAGATAATTTGCAAGAACTTTATGAATAGTTCTGTGTAATATTTTTTGAACACAAAGTACGATTTGATAACTTTACTAATTTTGTTTTCAAATAATTTGCAAGAACTTTATGAATAGTTCTGTGCAATGTTTTTAACACAAAGTAGTAATTCGATAACTTTATTAATTTTGTTTTCAGATAATTTGCAAGAACTTTATGAATAGTTTTGTCCAATGTTTTTTAACACAAAGTAAAATTCGATAACTTTATTATTTTTGTTTTAGATAATTTGCAAGAACTTTATGAATAGTTCTGTCCAATATTTTTTTAACACAAAGCACCATTGAATAACTTTATTATTTTGGTTTTAGATAATTTGCAAGAACTTTATGAATAGTTCTGTGCAATGTTTTTAACACAAAGTAGTAATTCGATAACTTTATTAATTTTGTTTTCAGATAATTTGCAAGAACTTTATGAATAGTTTTGTGCAATGTTTTTTTAACACAAAGAAAAATTCGATAACTTTATTATTTTTGTTTTAGATAATTTGCAAGAACTTTATGAATAGTTCTGTGCAATATTTTTTTTAACACAAATTACGATTTGATAACTTTATTAATTTTGTTTTAGATAATTTGCACGAGTTTTATGAATAGTAATGTGCAATATTTTTTTAACATAAAGTAAAATTCATTAACTTTATTAATTTTGTTTTCAGATAATTTGCAAGAACTTTATGAATAGTTCTGTGCAATGTTTTTAACACAAAGTAGTAATTCGATAACTTTATTAATTTTGTTTTCAGATAATTTGCAAGAACTTTATGAATAGTTTTGTGCAATGTTTTTTTAACACAAAGAAAAATTCGATAACTTTATTATTTTTGTTTTAGATAATTTGCAAGAACTTTATGAATAGTTCTGTGTAATATTTTTTGAACACAAAGTACGATTTGATAACTTTACTAATTTTGTTTTCAAATAATTTGCAAGAACTTTATGAATAGTTCTGTGCAATGTTTTTAACACAAAGTAGTAATTCGATAACTTTATTAATTTTGTTTTCAGATAATTTGCAAGAACTTTATGAATAGTTTTGTGCAATGTTTTTTAACACAAAGTAAAATTCGATAACTTTATTATTTTTGTTTTAGATAATTTGCAAGAACTTTATGAATAGTTCTGTCCAATATTTTTTTAACACAAAGCACCATTGAATAACTTTATTATTTTGGTTTTAGATAATTTGCAAGAACTTTATGAATAGTACTGTGCAATGTTTTTAACACAAAGTAGTAATTCGATAACTTTATTAATTTTGTTTTCAGATAATTTGCAAGAACTTTATGAATAGTTTTGTGCAATGTTTTTTTAACACAAAGAAAAATTCGATAACTTTATTATTTTTGTTTTAGATAATTTGCAAGAACTTTATGAATAGTTCTGTCCAATATTTTTTTAACACAAAGCACCATTGAATAACTTTATTATTTTGGTTTTAGATAATTTCCAAGAACTTTATGAATAGTTCTGTGCAATGTTTTTAACACAAAGTAGTAATTCGATAACTTTATTAATTTTGTTTTCAGATAATTTGCAAGAACTTTATGAATAGTTTTGTGCAATGTTTTTTTAACACAAAGAAAAATTCGATAACTTTATTATTTTTGTTTTAGATAATTTGCAAGAACTTTATGAGTAGTTCTGTGCAATATTTTTTTAACACAAAGTACGATTTGATAACTTTACTAATTTTGTTTTAAATAATTTGCAAGAATTTTATGAATAGTTCTGTGCAATATTTTTTTAACAAAAAGTACGACTCGATAACTTTATTACTTTTGTTTTATATAATTTGCAAGAACCTTATGAATAGTTCTGTGCAATATTTTTAACACAAAGTATAAATTCGATAACTTTATTATTTTTGTTTTAGATAATGTGCAAGAACTTTATGAATAGTTCTGTGCAATGTTTTTTTTAACACAAAGTAAAATTCGATAACATTATTATTTTTGTTTTAGATAATTTGCAAGAACTTTATGAATAGTTCTGTGCAATGATTTTTAACACAAAGTAAAATTCGATAACTTTATTATTTTTGTTTTAGATAATTTGCAAGAACTTTATGAATAGTTCTGTGCAATATTTTTAAAACAAAGTAATTATTCGATAACTTTATTAATTTTGTTTTCAGATAATTTGCAAGAACTTTATGAATAGCTTTGTGCTTTTGTTTTAGATAATTTGCAAGAACTTTATGTATAGTTCTGTGCAATGTTTTTTAACACAAAGTAAAATTCGATAACTTTATTATTTTTGTTTTAGATAATTTGCAAGTACTTTATGAATAGTTCTATGCAATGTTTTTAACACAAAGTAAAAATTCGATAACTTTATTAATTTTGTTTTGGATAATTTGGAAGAACTTTATGAATAGTTCTGTGCAATATTACTTTAACACAAAGCACCATTGAATAACTTTATTATTTTGGTTTTAGATAATTTGCAAGAACTTTATGAATAGTTATGTGCAATATTTTTTTAACACAAAGAACGATTCGATAACATTATTATTTTTGTTTTACATAATTTGCAAGAGCTTTATGAATAATTCTGTGCAATGTTTTTTAACACAAAGTAAAATTCGATAACTTTATTATTTTTGATTTGGATAATTTGCAAGAACTTTATGAATAGTTCTGTGCAATATTTTTAACACAAAATAAAAATTCGATAACTTTATTAATTTTGTTTTCAGATAATTTGCAAGAACTTTATGAATAGTTCTGTGCAATGTTTTTAACACAAAGTAAAAATTGGAAAACTTTACTAATTTTGTTTTCAGATAATTGGCAAGAACTTTATTAATAGTTTTGTGCCATGTTTTTTTAACACAAAGTAAAATTCAATAACTTTATAATTTTTGTTTTAGATAATTTGCAAGAACTTTGTGAATAGTTCTGTGCAATGTTTTTTTAACACAAAGCATCATTGAATAACTTTATTATTTTGGTTTTAGATAATTTGCAAGAACTTTATGAATAGTTATGTGCAATATTTTTTTAACACAAAGTACGATTCGATAACATTATTATTTTTGTTTTAGATAATTTGCAAGAACTTTATGAATAGTTCTATGCAATGTTTTTAACACGAAGTAAAAATTCGATAACTTTATTAATTTAGTTTTAGATAATTCGGAAGAACTTTATGAATAGTTCTGTGCAATATTTTTTTAACACAAAGCACCATTGAATAACTTTATTATTTTGGTTTTAGATAATTTGCAAGAACTTTATGTATAGTTATGTGCAATATTTTTTTAACACAAAGTACGATTCGATAGCATTATTATTTTTGTTTTACATAATTTGCAAGAACTTTATGAATAATTCTGTGCAATGTTTTTTAACACAAAGTAAAATTCGATAACTTTATTATTTTTGTTTTGGATAATTTGCAAGAACTTTATTGAATAATTTCTGTGCAATATTTTTAACACAAAGTAAAAATTCGATAACTTTATTATTTTTGTTTTAGATAATGTGCAAGTACTTTATGAATAGTTCTGTGCAATGTTTTTTTAACACAAAGCACTATTGAATAACTTTATTATTTTGGTTTTAGATAATTTGCAAGAACTTTATGAATAGTTCTGTGCAGTGCTTTTAACACAAAGTAAAAATTCGATAACTTTATTAATTTTGTTTTCAGATAATTTGCAAGATCTTTATGAATAGTTTTGTGCTTTTGTTTTAGATAATTTGCAAGAACTTTATGAATAGTTCTGTGCAATGTTTTTTAACACAAAGTAATTATTCGATAACTTTATTAATTTTGTTTTCAGATAATTTGCAAGAACTTTATGAAAAGTTCTGTGCAATGTTTTTTAACACAAAGTAAAATGCGATATCTTTATTATTTTTGTTTTAGATAATTTGCAAGAACTTTATGAATAGTTCTGTGCAATATTTTTAACACAAAGTAAAAATTCGATAACTTTATTATTTTTGTTTTAGATAATGTGCAAGAACTTTATGAATAGTTCTGTACAATGTTTTTTTTAACACAAAGTAAAATTCGATAACATTATTATTTTTGTTTTAGATAATTTGCAATAACTTTATGAATAGTTCTGTGCAATGTTTTTTTTAACACAAAGCACCATTGAATAACTTTATTATTTTGGTTTTAGATAATTTGCAAGAACTTTATGAATAGTTCTGTGCAATGGTTTTAACACAAAGTAAAATCGATAAAGTTATTGTTTTGGTTTTAGATATTTTGTAAGAACTTTATGAATAGTTCTGTGTAATATTTTTTTTAACACAAAGTACGACTTGATAACTTTACTAATTTTGTTTTCAAATAATTTGCAAGAACTTTATGAATAGTTCTGTGCAATGTTTTTAACACAAAGTAATAATTCGGTAACTTTATTAATTTTGTTTTCAGATAATTTGCAAGAACTTTATGAATAGTTCTGTGTAATGTTTTTTAACACAAAGTAAAATGCGATAACTTTATTATTTTTGTTTTAGATAATTTGCAAGAACTTTATGAATTGTTCTGTGCAATATTTTTAACACAAAGTAAAAATTCGATAACTTTATTATTTTTGTTTTAGACAATGTGCAAGAACTTTATGAATGATTCTGTGCAATGTTTTTTTTTAACACAAAGTAAAATTCGACAACATTATTATTTTTGTTTTAGGTAATTTGCAAGAACTTTATGAATAGTTCTGTGCAATATTTTTTTAACACAAAGTACGATTTGATAACTTTACTAATTTTGTTTTAAATAATTTGCAAGAATTTTATGAATAGTTCTGTGCAATATTTTTTTAAAACAAAGTACGATTCGATAACTTTATTATTTTTGTTTTAGATAATTTGCAAGAACTTTATGAATAGTTCTGTGCCATATTTTTAACACTAAGTAAAAATTCGATAACTTTATTGTTTTTGTTTTAGATAATGTGCTAGAACTTTACGAATAGTTCTGTCCAATGTTTTTTTTAACACAAAGTAAAATTCGATAACATTATTATTTTTGTTTTAGATAATTTGCAAGAACTTTATGAATAGTTGTGTGCAATGTTTTTTAACACAAAGTAAAATTCCATAACTTTATTATTTTTGTTTTAGATAATTTGCAAGAACTTTATGAATAGTCCTGTGCAATGTTTTTAACACAAAGTAAAATTCGATAACTTTATTATTTTTGTTTTAGATAATTTGCAAGAACTTTATGAATAGTTGTGTGCAATGTTTTTAACACAAAGTAAAAATTCGGTAACTTTATTAATTTTGTTTTCAGATAATTTGCAAGAACTTTATAAATAGATTTGTGCTTTTGTTTTAGATAATCTGCAAGAACTTTATGAATAGTTCTGTGCAATGTTTTTTAACACAAAGTAAAATTCGATAACTTTATTATTTTAGTTTTAGATAATTTGCAAGAACTTCATGAATAGTTCTGTGCAATGTTTTTAACACAAAGTAAAATCGATAACATTATTATTTTTGTTTTAGATAATTTGCAAGAGCTTTATGAATAGTTCTGTGTAATATTTTTTTAACACAAAGTACGATTTGATAACTTTACTAATTTTGTTTTCAAATAATTTGCAAGAACTTTATGAATAGTTCTGTGCAATGTTTTTAACACAAAGTAAAAATTCGATAGCTTTATTAATTTAGTTTTCAGATAATTGGCAAGAACTTTATGAATAGTTTTGTGCAATGTTTTTAACACAAAGTAAAAATTCGATAACTTTATTAATTTTGTTTTCAGATAATTTGCAAGAACTTTATGAATAGTTTTGTGCTTTTGTTTTATATAAGTTGCAAGAACTTTATGAATAGTTCTGTGCAATGTTTTTTAACACCAAGTAAAATTCGATAACTTTATTACTTTTGTTTCAGATAATTTGCAAGAACTCTATGAATAGTTCTGTGCAATGTTTTTAACACAAAGTAAAATCGATAACATTATTATTTTTGTTTTAGATAATTTGCAACAACTTTATGAATAGTTCTGTGCAATGTTTTTAACACTAAGTAAAAATTCGATAATTTTATTAATTTTGTTTTCAGATAATTTCAAAGAACTTTATGAATAGTTTTGTGCTTTTGTTTTAGATAATTTGCAAGAACTTTACGAATAGTTCTGTGCAATATTTTTTAACACAAAGTAAAATTCGATCACTTTATTATTTTTGTTTTAGATAATTTGCAAGAACTTTATGAATAGTTCTGTGCAATGTTTTTTAACACCAAGTAAAATTCGATAACTTTATTACTTTTGTTTCAGATAATTTGCGAGAACTCTATGAATAGTTCTGTGCAATGTTTTTAAAACAAAGTAAAATCGATAACATTATTATTTTTGTTTTAGATAATTTGCAACAACTTTATGAATAGTTCTGTGCAATGTTTTTAACACTAAGTAAAAATTCGATAACTTTATTAATTTTGTTTTCAGATAATTTCAAAGAACTTTATGAATAGTTTTGTGCTTTTGTTTTAGATATTTTGCAAGAACTTTATGAATAGTTCTGTGCAATATTTTTTAACACAAAGTAAAATTCGATCACTTTATTATTTTTGTTTTAGATAATTTGCAAGAACTTTATGAATAGTTCTGTGCAATGTTTTTAACACAAAGTAAAAATTCGATAACTTTATTAATTTTGTTTTCAGATAATTGACAAGAACTTTATGAATAGTTTTGTGCAATTTTTTTTTAACACAAAGTGAAATCGATAACATTATTATTTTTGTTTTAGATAATTTGCAAGAACTTTATGAATAGTTCTGTGTAATATTTTTTTAACACAAAGTACGATTTGATAACTTTACTAATTTTGTTTTCAAATAAATTGCAAGAATTTTATGAATAGTTCTGTGCAATGTTTTTAACACAAAGTAAATATTCGATAACTTTATTAATTTTGTTTTCAGATAATTGGCAAGAACTTTATGAATAGTTTTGTGCCATGTTTTTTTAACACAAAGTAAAATTCGATAACTTTATAATTTTTCTTTTAGATAATTTGCAAGAACTTTATGAATAGTTCTGTGCAATATTTTTTTAACACAAAGCGCCATTGAATAACTTTATTATTTTGGTTTTAGATAATTTGCAAGAACTTTATGAATAGTTATGTGCAATATTTTTTTAACACAAAGTACGATTCGATAACATTATAATTTTTGTTTTACATAATTTGCAAGAACTTTATGAATAATTCTGTGCAATGTTTTTAACACAAAGTAAAATTCGATAACTTTATTATTTTTGTTTTAGATAATTTGCAAGAACTTTATGAATAGTTCTGTGCAATGTTTTTAACACAAAGTAAAAATTCGATAACTTTATTAATTTTGTTTTCAGATAATTTGCAAGAACTTTATGAATAGTTTTGTGCTTTTGTTTTATATAAGTTGCAAGAACTTTATGAATAGTTCTGTGCAATGTTTTTTAACACCAAGTAAAATTCGATAACTTTATTACTTTTGTTTCAGATAATTTGCAAGAACTCTATGAATTGTTCTGTGCAATGTTTTTAACACAAAGTAAAATCGATAACATTATTATTTTTGTTCTAGATAATTTGCAAGAACTTTATGAATAGTTCTGTGTAATATTTTTTTAATACAAAGTACGATTTGATAACTTTACTAATTTTGTTTTCAAATAATTTGCAAGAACTTTATGAATAGTTCTGTGCAATGTTTTTAACACAAAGTAATAATTCGATAACTTTATTAATTTTGTCTTCAGATAATTTGCAAGAACTTTATGAATAGTTTTGTGCAATGCTTTTTTAACACAAAGTAAAATTCGATAACTTTATTATTTTTGTTTTAGATAATTTGCAAGAACTTTATGAATAGTACTGTCCAATATTTTTTTAACACAAAGCACCATTGAATAACTTTATTATTTTGGTTTTAGATAATTTGCAAGAACTTTATGAATAGTTCTGTGCAATGGTTTTAACACAAAGTAAAATCGATAAAGTTATTGTTTTGGTTTTAGATATTTTGTAAGAACTTTATGAATAGTTCTGTGTAATATTTTTTTTAACACAAAGTACGATTTGATAACTTTACTAATTTTGTTTTCAAATAATTTGCAAGAACTTTATGAATAGTTCTGTGCAATGTTTTTAACACAAAGTAATAATTCGGTAACTTTATTAATTTTGTTTTCAGATAATTTGCAAGAACTTTATGAATAGTTCTGTGCAATATTTTTTTAAAACAAAGTACGATTCGATAACTTTATTATTTTTGTTTTAGATAATTTGCAAGAACTTTATGAATAGTTCTGTGCCATATTTTTAACACAAAGTAAAAATTCGATAACTTTATTATTTTTGTTTTAGATAATGTGCTAGAACTTTACGAATAGTTCTGTCCAATGTTTTTTTTAACACAAAGTAAAATTCGATAACATTATTATTTTTGTTTTAGATAATTTGCAAGAACTTTATGAATAGTTGTGTGCAATGTTTTTTAACACAAAGTAAAATTCCATAACTTTATTATTTTTGTTTTAGATAATTTGCAAGAACTTTATGAATAGTCCTGTGCAATGTTTTTAACACAAAGTAAAATTCGATAACTTTATTATTTTTGTTTTAGATAATTTGCAAGAACTTTATGAATAGTTGTGTGCAATGTTTTTAACACAAAGTAAAAATTCGGTAACTTTATTAATTTTGCTTTCAGATAATTTGCAAGAACTTTATAAATAGTTTTGTGCTTTTGTTTTAGATAATCTGCAAGAACTTTATGAATAGTTCTGTGCAATGTTTTTTAACACAAAGTAAAATTCGATAACTTTATTATTTTAGTTTTAGATAATTTGCAAGAACTTCATGAATAGTTCTGTGCAATGTTTTTAACTCAAAGTAAAATCGATAACATTATTATTTTTGTTTTAGATAATTTGCAAGAGCTTTATGAATAGTTCTGTGTAATATTTTTTTAACACAAAGTACGATTTGATAACTTTACTAATTTTGTTTTCAAATAATTTGCAAGAACTTTATGAATAGTTCTATGCAATGTTTTTAACACAAAGTAAAAATTCGATAGCTTTATTAATTTTGTTTTCAGATAATTGGCAAGAACTTTATGAATAGTTTTGTGCAATGTTTTTAACACAAAGTAAAAATTCGATAACTTTATTAATTTTGTTTTCAGATAATTTGCAAGAACTTTATGAATAGTTTTGTGCTTTTGTTTTATATAAGTTGCAAGAACTTTATGAATAGTTCTGTGCAATGTTTTTTAACACCAAGTAAAATTCGATAACTTTATTACTTTTGTTTCAGATAATTTGCAAGAACTCTATGAATAGTTCTGTGCAATGTTTTTAACACAAAGTAAAATCGATAACATTATTATTTTTGTTTTAGATAATTTGCAACAACTTTATGAATAGTTCTGTGCAATGTTTTTAACACTAAGTAAAAATTCGACAACTTTATTAATTTTGTTTTCAGATAATTTCAAAGAACTTTATGAATAGTTTTGTGCTTTTGTTTTAGATAATTTGCAAGAACTTTATGAATAGTTCTGTGCAATATTTTTTAACACAAAGTAAAATTCGATCACTTTATTATTTTTGTTTTAGATAATTTGCAAGAACTTTATGAATAGTTCTGTGCAATGTTTTTAACACAAAGTAAAAATTCGATAACTTTATTAATTTTGTTTTCAGATAATTGACAAGAACTTTATGAATAGTTTTGTGCAATTTTTTTTTAACACAAAGTGAAATCGATAACATTATTATTTTTGTTTTAGATAATTTGCAAGAACTTTATGAATAGTTCTGTGTAATATTTTTTTAACACAAAGTACGATTTGATAACTTTACTAATTTTGTTTTCAAATAAATTGCAAGAATTTTATGAATAGTTCTGTGCAATGTTTTTAACACAAAGTAAATATTCGATAACTTTATTAATTTTGTTTTCAGATAATTGGCAAGAACTTTATGAATAGTTTTGTGCCATGTTTTTTTAACACAAAGTAAAATTCGATAACTTTATAATTTTTCTTTTAGATAATTTGCAAGAACTTTATGAATAGTTCTGTGCAATATTTTTTTAACACGAAGCGCCATTGAATAACTTTATTATTTTGGTTTTAGATAATTTGCAAGAACTTTATGAATAGTTATGTGCAATATTTTTTTAACACAAAGTACGATTCGATAACATTATAATTTTTGTTTTACATAATTTGCAAGAACTTTATGAATAATTCTGTGCAATGTTTTTAACACAAAGTAAAATTCGATAACTTTATTATTTTTGTTTTAGATAATTTGCAAGAACTTTATGAATAGTTCTGTGCAATGTTTTTAACACAAAGTAAAAATTCGATAACTTTATTAATTTTGTTTTCAGATAATTTGCAAGAACTTTATGAATAGTTTTGTGCTTTTGTTTTATATAAGTTGCAAGAACTTTATGAATAGTTCTGTGCAATGTTTTTTAACACCAAGTAAAATTCGATAACTTTATTACTTTTGTTTCAGATAATTTGCAAGAACTCTATGAATAGTTCTGTGCAATGTTTTTAACACAAAGTAAAATCGATAACATTATTATTTTTGTTCTAGATAATTTGCAAGAACTTTATGAATAGTTCTGTGTAATATTTTTTTAATACAAAGTACGATTTGATAACTTTACTAATTTTGTTTTCAAATAATTTGCAAGAACTTTATGAATAGTTCTGTGCAATGTTTTTAACACAAAGTAATAATTCGATAACTTTATTAATTTTGTCTTCAGATAATTTGCAAGAACTTTATGAATAGTTTTGTGCAATGCTTTTTTAACACAAAGTAAAATTCGATAACTTTATTATTTTTGTTTTAGATAATTTGCAAGAACTTTATGAATAGTACTGTCCAATATTTTTTTAACACAAAGCACCATTGAATAACTTTATTATTTTGGTTTTAGATAATTTGCAAGAACTTTATGAATAGTTCTGTGCAATGGTTTTAACACAAAGTAAAATCGATAAAGTTATTGTTTTGGTTTTAGATATTTTGTAAGAACTTTATGAATAGTTCTGTGTAATATTTTTTTTAACACAAAGTACGATTTGATAACTTTACTAATTTTGTTTTCAAATAATTTGCAAGAACTTTATGAATAGTTCTGTGCAATGTTTTTAACACAAAGTAATAATTCGGTAACTTTATTAATTTTGTTTTCAGATAATTTGCAAGAACTTTATGAATAGTTCTGTGCAATATTTTTTTAAAACAAAGTACGATTCGATAACTTTATTATTTTTGTTTTAGATAATTTGCAAGAACTTTATGAATAGTTCTGTGCCATATTTTTAACACAAAGTAAAAATTCGATAACTTTATTATTTTTGTTTTAGATAATGTGCTAGAACTTTACGAATAGTTCTGTCCAATGTTTTTTTTAACACAAAGTAAAATTCGATAACATTATTATTTTTGTTTTAGATAATTTGCAAGAACTTTATGAATAGTTGTGTGCAATGTTTTTTAACACAAAGTAAAATTCCATAACTTTATTATTTTTGTTTTAGATAATTTGCAAGAACTTTATGAATAGTCCTGTGCAATGTTTTTAACACAAAGTAAAATTCGATAACTTTATTATTTTTGTTTTAGATAATTTGCAAGAACTTTATGAATAGTTGTGTGCAATGTTTTTAACACAAAGTAAAAATTCGGTAACTTTATTAATTTTGCTTTCAGATAATTTGCAAGAACTTTATAAATAGTTTTGTGCTTTTGTTTTAGATAATCTGCAAGAACTTTATGAATAGTTCTGTGCAATGTTTTTTAACACAAAGTAAAATTCGATAACTTTATTATTTTAGTTTTAGATAATTTGCAAGAACTTCATGAATAGTTCTGTGCAATGTTTTTAACTCAAAGTAAAATCGATAACATTATTATTTTTGTTTTAGATAATTTGCAAGAGCTTTATGAATAGTTCTGTGTAATATTTTTTTAACACAAAGTACGATTTGATAACTTTACTAATTTTGTTTTCAAATAATTTGCAAGAACTTTATGAATAGTTCTATGCAATGTTTTTAACACAAAGTAAAAATTCGATAGCTTTATTAATTTTGTTTTCAGATAATTGGCAAGAACTTTATGAATAGTTTTGTGCAATGTTTTTAACACAAAGTAAAAATTCGATAACTTTATTAATTTTGTTTTCAGATAATTTGCAAGAACTTTATGAATAGTTTTGTGCTTTTGTTTTATATAAGTTGCAAGAACTTTATGAATAGTTCTGTGCAATGTTTTTTAACACCAAGTAAAATTCGATAACTTTATTACTTTTGTTTCAGATAATTTGCAAGAACTCTATGAATAGTTCTGTGCAATGTTTTTAACACAAAGTAAAATCGATAACATTATTATTTTTGTTTTAGATAATTTGCAACAACTTTATGAATAGTTCTGTGCAATGTTTTTAACACTAAGTAAAAATTCGACAACTTTATTAATTTTGTTTTCAGATAATTTCAAAGAACTTTATGAATAGTTTTGTGCTTTTGTTTTAGATAATTTGCAAGAACTTTATGAATAGTTCTGTGCAATATTTTTTAACACAAAGTAAAATTCGATCACTTTATTATTTTTGTTTTAGATAATTTGCAAGAACTTTATGAATAGTTCTGTGCAATGTTTTTAACACAAAGTAAAAATTCGATAACTTTATTAATTTTGTTTTCAGATAATTGACAAGAACTTTATGAATAGTTTTGTGCAATTTTTTTTTAACACAAAGTGAAATCGATAACATTATTATTTTTGTTTTAGATAATTTGCAAGAACTTTATGAATAGTTCTGTGTAATATTTTTTTAACACAAAGTACGATTTGATAACTTTACTAATTTTGTTTTCAAATAAATTGCAAGAATTTTATGAATAGTTCTGTGCAATGTTTTTAACACAAAGTAAATATTCGATAACTTTATTAATTTTGTTTTCAGATAATTGGCAAGAACTTTATGAATAGTTTTGTGCCATGTTTTTTTAACACAAAGTAAAATTCGATAACTTTATAATTTTTCTTTTAGATAATTTGCAAGAACTTTATGAATAGTTCTGTGCAATATTTTTTTAACACGAAGCGCCATTGAATAACTTTATTATTTTGGTTTTAGATAATTTGCAAGAACTTTATGAATAGTTATGTGCAATATTTTTTTAACACAAAGTACGATTCGATAACATTATAATTTTTGTTTTACATAATTTGCAAGAACTTTATGAATAATTCTGTGCAATGTTTTTTAACACAAAGTAAAATTCGATAAATTTATTATTTTTGTTTTGGATAATTTGCAAGAACTTTATGAATAGTTCTGTGCAATATTTTTAACACAAAGTAAAAATTCGATAACTTTATTATTTTTGTTTTAGATAATGTGCTAGAACTTTATTAATAGTTCTGTGCAATATTTTTTAACACAAAGTAAAATTCGATAACTTTGTTATTTTTGTTTTAGATAATTTGCAAGAACTTTATGAATAGTTCTGTGCAATGTTTTGAAGACAAAGTAAAATTCGATAACTTTATTATTTTTGTTTTAGATAATTTGCAAGAACTTTATGAATAGTTCTGTGCAATGTTTTTAACACAAAGTAAAAATTCGATAATTTTATTAATTTTGTTTTCAGATAATTTGCAAGAACTTTATGAATAGTTTTGTGCTTTTGTTTTATATAAGTTGCAAGAACTTTATGAATAGTTCTGTGCAATGTTTTTTAACACCAAGTAAAATTTGATAACTTTATTACTTTTGTTTCAGATAATTTGCAAGAACTCTATGAATAGTTCTGTGCAATGTTTTTAACACAAAGTAAAATCGATAACATTATTATTTTTGTTCTAGATAATTTGCAAGAACTTTATGAATAGTTCTGTGTAATATTTTTTTAATACAAAGTACGATTTGATAACTTTACTAATTTTGTTTTCAAATAATTTGCAAGAACTTTATGGATAGTTCTGTGCAATGTTTTTAACACAAAGTAATAATTCGATAACTTTATTAATTTTGTTTTCAGATAATTTGCAAGAACTTTATGAATAGTTTTGTGCAATGCTTTTTTAACACAAAGTAAAATTCGATAACTTTATTATTTTTGTTTTAGATAATTTGCAAGAACTTTATGAATAGTACTGTCCAATATTTTTTTAACACAAAGCACCATTGAATAACTTTATTATTTTGGTTTTAGATAATTTGCAAGAACTTTATGAATAGTTCTGTGCAATGTTTTTAACACAAAGTAAAATCGATAACATTATTATTTTTGTTCTAGATAATTTGCAAGAACTTTATGAATAGTTCTGTGTAATATTTTTTTAATACAAAGTACGATTTGATAACTTTACTAATTTTGTTTTCAAATAATTTGCAAGAACTTTATGAATTGTTCTGTGCAATATTTTTAACACAAAGTAAAAATTCGATAACTTTATTATTTTTGTTTTAGATAATGTGCAAGAACTTTATGAACGATTCTGTGCAATGTTTTTTTTTAACACAAAGTAAAATTCGACAACATTATTATTTTTGTTTTAGGTAATTTGCAAGAACTTTATGAATAGTTCTGTGCAATATTTTTTTAACACAAAGTACGATTTGATAACTTTACTAATTTTGTTTTAAATAATTTGCAAGAATTTTATGAATAGTTCTGTGCAATATTTTTTTAAAACAAAGTACGATTCGATAACTTTATTATTTTTGTTTTAGATAATTTGCAAGAACTTTATGAATAGTTCTGTGCCATATTTTTAACACAAAGTAAAAATTCGATAATTTTATTATTTTTGTTTTAGATAATGTGCTAGAACTTTACGAATAGTTCTGTCCAATGTTTTTTTTAACACAAAGTAAAATTCGATAACATTATTATTTTTGTTTTAGATAATTTGCAAGAACTTTATGAATAGTTGTGTGCAATTTTTTTTAACACAAAGTAAAATTCCATAACTTTATTATTTTTGTTTTAGATAATTTGCAAGAACTTTATGAATAGTCCTGTGCAATGTTTTTAACACAAAGTAAAATTCGATAACTTTATTATTTTTGTTTTAGATAATTTGCAAGAACTTTATGAATAGTTGTGTGCAATGTTTTTAACACAAAGTAAAAATTCGGTAACTTTATTAATTTTGTTTTCAGATAATTTGCAAGGACTTTATAAATAGTTTTGTGCTTTTGTTTTAGATAATCTGCAAGAACTTTATGAAGAGTTCTGTGCAATGTTTTTTAACACAAAGTAAAATTCGATAACTTTATTATTTTAGTTTTAGATAATTTGCAAGAACTTCATGAATAGTTCTGTGCAATGTTTTTAACACAAAGTAAAATCGATAACATTATTATTTTTGTTTTAGATAATTTGCAAGAGCTTTATGAATAGTTCTGTGTAATATTTTTTTAACACAAAGTACGATTTGATAACTTTACTAATTTTGTTTTCAAATAATTTGCAAGAACTTTATGAATAGTTCTGTGCAATGTTTTTAACACAAAGTAAAAATTCGATAGCTTTATTAATTTTGTTTTCAGATAATTGGCAAGAACTTTATGAATAGTTTTGTGCCATGTTTTTTTAACACAAAGTTAAATTCGATAGCTTTATAATTTTTGTTTTAGATAATTTGCAAGAACTTTATGAATAGTTCTGCGCAATGTTTCTTAACACAAAGTAAAATTCGATAACTTTATTATTTTTGTTTTGGATAATTTGCAAGAACTTTATGAATAGTTCTGTGCAATATTTTTAACACAAAGTAAAAATTCGATAACTTTATTATTTTTGTTTTAGATAATGTGGAAGAACTTTATGAATAGTTCTGTGCAATGTTTTTTTTTAACAGAAAGAACAATTCGATAACATTATTATTTTTGTCTTAGATAATTTGCAAGAACTTTATGAATAGTTCTGTGCAATGGTTTTTAACACAAAGTAAAATTCGATAACTTTATTATTTTTGTTTTAGATAATTTGCAAGAACTTTATGAATAGTTCTGTGCAATGTTTTTAACACAAAGTAAAAACTCGATAACTTTATTAATTTTGTTTTCAGATAATTTGCAAGAACTTTATGAATAGTTTCCTGCTTTTGTTTTAGTTAATTTGCATGAACTTTATGAATAGTTCTGTGCAATGTTTTTAACACAAAGTAAAATCGATAACCTTATTATTTTTGTTTTAGATAATTTGCAAGAACTTTATGAATAGTTCTGTGTAATATTTTTTGCACACAATGTACGATTTGATAACTTTACTAATTTTGTTTTCAAATAATTTGCAAGAACTTTATGAATAGTTCTGTGCAATGTTTTTAACACAAAGTAGTAATTCGATAACTTTATTAATTTTTTTTTCAGATAATTTGCAAGAACTTTATGAATAGTTTTGTGCAATGTTTTTTTTAACACAAAGTAAAATTCGATAACTTTATTATTTATGTTTTAGATAATTTGCAAGAACTTTATGAATAGTTCTGTCCAATATTTTTTTAATACAAAGCACCATTGAATAACTTTATTATTTTGGTTTTAGATAATTTGCAAGAACTTTATGAATAGTTATGTGCAATATTTTTTTAACACAAAGTACGATTTGATAACTTTATTAATTTTGTTTTAGATAATTTGCAAGAATTTTATGAATAGTTTTGTGCAATGTTTTTTTAACACAAAGAAAAATTCGATAGCTTTATTATTTTTGTTTTAGATAATTTGCAAGAAATTTATGAATAGTTCTGTGCAATATTTTTTTTAACACAAATTACGATTTGATAACTTTATTAATTTTGTTTTAGATAATTTGCACGAATTTTATGAATAGTAATGTGCAATATTTTTTTAACATAAAGTAAAATTCATTAACTTTATTAATTTTGTTTTCAGATAATTTGCAAGAACTTTATGAATAGTTCTGTGCAATGTTTTTTTAACACAAAGTGAAATTCGATAACTTTATTATTTTTATTTTAGATGATTTGCAAGAACTTTATGAATAGTTCTGTGCAATATTTTTTTAACACAAAGTACGATTTGATAACTTTATTAATTTTGTTTTATATAGTTTGCAAGAATTTTATGAATAGTTCTGCGCAGTATTTTTTTTTTAGCACAAAGTAAAAATTCGATAACTTTATTAATTTGGTTTTCAGATAATTTGCAAGAACTTTATGAATAGTTCTGTGCAATGTTTTTTTTAATACAAAGTAAAATTCGATAACATTATTATTTTTGTTTTAAATAATTTGGAAGAACTTTATGAATAGTTCTGTGCAATGTTTTTTTAACACAATGTAAAATGCGATAACTTTATTATTTTTGTTTTAGATAATTTGCAAGAACTTTATGAATAGTATTGTGCACTGTTTTGTAACACAAAATAAAATTCGATAACTTTATTATTTTTGTTTTCAGATAATTTGCAAGAACTTTATGAATAATTTGTGCTTTTGTTTTAGATAATTTGCAAGAACTTTATGAATAGATCTGTGCAATGTTTTTTAACACAAAGTAAAATTCGATAACTTTATTATTTTTGTTTTAGATAATTTGCAAGAACTTTATGAATAGTTCTGTGCAGTGTTTTTAACACAAAGTAAAATCGATAACATTATTATTTTTGTTTTAGATAATTTGCAAGAACTTTATGAATAGTTCTGTGTAATATTTTTTTTAACGCAAAGTACGATTTGATAAATTTACTAATTTTGTTTTCAAATAATTTGCAAGAATTTTATGAATAGTTCTGCGCAGTATTTTTTTAACACAAAGTAAAAATTCGATAACTTTATTAATTTTGTTTTCAGATAATTTGCAAGAACTTTATGAATAGTTTTGTGTAATGTTTTTTTAACACAAAGTAAAATTCGATAACTTTATTATTTTTGTTTTAGATAATTTGCAAGAACTTTATGAATAGTTTTGTGCAATGTTTTGTAACACAAAGTAAAATTCGATAACTTTATTATTTTTGTTTTCAGATAATTTGCAAGAACTTTATGAATAGTTTTGTGCTTTTGTTTTAGATAATTTGCAAGAAATTTATGAATAGTTCTGTGCAATGTTTTTTAACACAAAGTAAAATTCGATAACTTTATTATTTTTGTTTTAGATAATTTGCAAGACCTTTATGAATAGTTCTGTGCAATGTTTTTAACACAAAGTAAAATCGATAACATTATTATTTTTGTTCTAGATAATTTGCAAGGACTTTATGAATAGGTCTGTGTAATATTTTTTTAACGCAAAGAACGATTTGATAACTTTACTAATTTTGTTTTCAAATAATTTGCAAGAACTTTATGAATAGTTCTGTGCAATGTTTTTAACACAAAGTAATAATCCGATAACTTTATTAATTTTGTTTTCAGATAATTTGCAAGAGCTTTATGAATAGTTCTGTGCAATGTTTTTTAACACAAAGTAAAATGCGATAACTTTATTATTTTTGTTTTAGATAATTTGCAAGAACTTTATGAATAGTTCTGTGCAATATTTTTTTTAACACAAAGTAAAATTCGATAACATTATTATTTTTGTTTTAGATAATTTGCAAGAACTTTATGAATAGTTCTGTGCAATATTTTTTTAACACAAAGTACGATTTGATAACTTTACTAATTTTGTTTTAAATAATTTGCAAGAATTTTATGAATAGTTCTGTGCAATATTTTTTTAACACAAAGTACGATTCGATAACTTTATTATTTTTGTTTTAGATAATTTGCAAGAACATTATGATTAGTTCTGAGCCATATTTTTAACACAAAGTAAAAATTCGATAACTTTATTATTTTTGTTTTAGATAATGTGCTAGAACTTTACGAATAGTTCCGTCCAATGTTTTTTTTAACACAAAGTAAAATTCGATAACATTATTATTTTTGTTTTAGATAATTTGCAAGAGCTTTATGAATAGTTCTGTGCAATGTTTTTTAACACAAAGTAAAATGCGATAACTTTATTATTTTTGTGTTAGATAATTTGCAAGAACTTTATGAATAGTTTTGTGCAATGTTTTGTAAGACAAAGTAAAATTCGATAACTTTATTATTTTTGTTTTAGATAATTTGCAAGAACATTATGATTAGTTCTGTGCCATATTTTTAACACAAAGTAAAAATTCGATAACTTTATTATTTTTGTTTTAGATAATGTGCTAGAACTTTACGAATAGTTCTGTCCAATCTTTTTTTAACACAACGTAAAATTCGATAACATTATTATTTTTGTTTTAGATAATTTGCAAGAGCTTTGTGAATAGTTCTGTGCAATGTTTTTTAACACAAAGTAAAATGCGATAACTTTATTAATTTTGTTTTAGATAATTTGCAAGAATTTTATGAATAGTTTTGTGCAATGTTTTTTTAACACAAAGAAAAATTCGATAACTTTATTATTTTTGTTTTAGATAATTTGCAAGAACTTTATGAATAGTTCTGTGCAATATTTTTTTAACACAAATTACGATTTGATAACTTTATTAATTTTGTTTTAGATAATTTGCACGAATTTTATGAATAGTAATGTGCAATATTTTTTTAACATAAAGTAAAATTCATTAACTTTATTAAATTTGTTTTCAGATAATTTGCAAGAACTTTATGAATAGTTCTGTGCAATGTTTTTTTTAATACAAAGTAAAATTCGATAACTTTATTATTTTTGTTTTAAATAATTTGGAAGAACTTTATGAATAGTGCTGTGCAATGTTTTTTTAACACAATGTAAAATTCGATAACTTTATTATTTTTGTTTTCAGATAATTTGCAAGAACTTTATGAATAGTTTTGTGCTTTTGTTTTAGATAATTTGCAAGAAATTTATGAATAGATCTGTGCAATGTTTTTTTTAGCACAAAGTAAAATTCGATAACTTTATTATTTTTGTTTTAGATAATTTGCAAGAACTCTAAGAATAGTTCTGTGCAATGTTTTTCACACAAAGTAAAATCGATAACATTATTATTTTTGTTTTAGATAATTTGCAAGAACTTTATGAATAGTTCTGTGTAATATTTTTTTAACGCAAAGAACGATTTGATAACTTTACTAATTTTGTTTTCAAATAATTTGCAAGAACTTTATGAATAGTCCTGTGCAATGTTTTTAACACAAAGTAATAATCCGATAACTTTATTAATTTTGTTTTCAGATAATTTGCAAGAACTTTATGAATAGTTCTGTGCAATGTTTTTTAACACAAAGTAAAATGCGATAACTTTATTACTTTTGTTTTAGATAATTTGCAAGTACTTTATGAATAGTTCTGTGCAATATTTTTAACAGAAAGTAAAAATTCGATAACTTTATTATTTTTGTTTTAGATAATGTGCAAGAACTGTATGAATAGTTCTGTGCAATATTTTTTTTAACACAAAGTAAAATTCGATAACATTATTATTTTTGTTTTAGATAATTTGCAAGAACTTTATGAATAGTTCTGTGCAATATTTTGTTAACACAAAGTACGATTTGATAACTTTACTAATTTTCTTTTAAATAATTTGCAAGAATTTTATGAATAGTTCTGTGCAATATTTTTTTAACACAAAGTACGATTCGATAACTTTATTATTTTTGTTTTAGATAATTTGCAAGAACATTATGATTAGTTCTGTAACATATTTTTAACACAAAGTAAAAATTCGATAACTTTATTATTTTTGTTTTAGATAATGTGCTAGAACTTTACGAATAGTTCTGTCCAATGTTTTTTTTAACACAAAGTAAAATTCGATAACATTATTATTTTTGTTTTAGATAATTTGCCAGAGCTTTATGAATAGTTCTGTGCAATGTTTTTTAACACAAAGTAAAATGCGATAACTTTATTATTTTTGTTTTAGATAATTTGCAAGAACTTTATGAATAGTTCTGTGCAATGTTTTTAACACAAAGTAAAATTCGATAACTTTATTATTTTTGTTTTAGATAATTTGGAAGAACTTTATGAATAGTTCTGTGCAATGTTTTTAACACAAAGTAAAAATTCGATAACATTATTAATTTTGTTTTCAGATAATTTGCAAGAACTTTATGGATAGTTTTGTGCTTTTGTTTTAGATAATTTGCAAGAACTTTATGAATAGTTCTGTGCAATGTTTTTTAACACAAAGTAATATTCGATAACTTTATTATTTTTGTTTTAGATAATTTGCAAGAACTTTATGAATAGTTCTGTGCAATGTTTTTAACACAAAG
Organism: Dioctria linearis; assembly: GCA_963930735.1. NCBI lineage: Eukaryota > Metazoa > Arthropoda > Insecta > Diptera > Asilidae > Dioctria > Dioctria linearis. Next base: position 117,549,766 of record OZ005742.1, on the reverse strand, counting down.
TAAAATCGATAACATTATTATTTTTGTTCTAGATAATTTGCAAGAACTTTATGAATAGTTCTGTGTAATATTTTTTTAACGCAAAGAACGATTTGATAAATTTACTAATTTTGTTTTCAAATAATTTGCAAGAATTTTATGAATAGTTCTGCGCAGATTTTTTTAACACAAAATAAAAATTCGATAAATTTATTAATTTTGTTTTCAGATAATTTGCAAGAACTTTATGAATAGTTTTGTGTAATGTTTTTTTAACACAAAGTAAAATTCGATAACTTTATTATTTTTGTTTTAGATAATTTGCAAGAACTTTATGAATAGTTTTGTGCAATGTTTTGTAACACAAAGTAAAATTCGATAACTTTATTATTTTTGTTTTCAGATAATTTGCAAGAACTTTATGAATAGTTTTGTGCTTTTGTTTTAGATAATTTGCAAGAAATTTATGAATAGTTCTGTGCAATGTTTTTTAACACAAAGTAAAATTCGATAACTTTATTATTTTTGTTTTAGATAATTTGCAAGACCTTTATGAATAGTTCTGTGCAATGTTTTTAACACAAAGTAAAATCGATAACATTATTATTTTTGTTCTAGATAATTTGCAAGGACTTTATGAATAGGTCTGTGTAATATTTTTTTAACGCAAAGAACGATTTGTTAACTTTACTAATTTTGTTTTCAAATAATTTGCAAGAACTTTATGAATAGTTCTGTGCAATATTTTTTTTAACACAAAGTAAAATTCGATAACATTATTATTTTTGTTTTAGATAATTTGCAAGAACTTTATGAATAGTTCTGTGCAATATTTTTTTAACACAAAGTACGATTTGATAACTTTACTAATTTTGTTTTAAATAATTTGCAAGAATTTTATGAATAGTTCTGTGCAATATTTTTTTAACACAAAGTACGATTCGATAACTTTATTATTTTTGTTTTAGATAATTTGCAAGAACATTATGATTAGTTCTGAGCCATATTTTTAACACAAAGTAAAAATTCGATAACTTTATTATTTTTGTTTTAGATAATGTGCTAGAACTTTACAAATAGTTCCGTCCAATGTTTTTTTTAACACAAAGTAAAATTCGATAACATTATTATTTTTGTTTTAGATAATTTGCAAGAGCTTTATGAATAGTTCTGTGCAATGTTTTTTAACACAAAGTAAAATGCGATAACTTTATTATTTTTGTATTAGATAATTTGCAAGAACTTTATGAATAGTTTTGTGCAATATTTTGTAACACAAAGTAAAATTCGATAACTTTATTATTTTTGTTTTAGATAATTTGCAAGAACAGTATGATTAGATCTGTGACATATTTTTAACACAAAGTAAAAATTCGATAACTTTATTATTTTTGTTTTAGATAATGTGCTAGAACTTTACGAATAGTTCTGTCCAATCTTTTTTTAACACAACGTAAAATTTGATAACATTATTATTTTTGTTTTAGATAATTTGCAAGAGCTTTGTGAATAGTTCTGTGCAATGTTTTTTAACACAAAGTAAAATGCGATAACTTTATTAATTTTGTTTTAGATAATTTGCAAGAATTTTATGAATAGTTTTGTGCAATGTTTTTTTAACACAAAGAAAAATTCGATAACTTAATTATTTTTGTTTTAGATAATTTGCAAGAACTTTATGAATAGTTCTGTGCAATATTTTTTTAACACAAATTACGATTTGATAACTTTATTAATTTTGTTTTAGATAATTTGCACGAATTTTATGAATAGTAATGTGCAATATTTTTTTAACATAAAGTAAAATTCATTAACTTTATTAATTTTGTTTTCAGATAATTTGCAAGAACTTTATGAATAGTTCTGTGCAATGTTTTTTTTAGTACAAAGTAAAATTCGATAACTTTATTATTTTTGTTTTAAATAATTTGGAAGAACTTTATGAATAGTGCTGTGCAATGTTTTTTTAACACAATGTAAAATTCGATAACTTTATTATTTTTGTTTTCAGATAATTTGCAAGAACTTTATGAATAGTTTTGTGCTTTTGTTTTAGATAATTTGCAAGAAATTTATGAATAGTTCTGTGCAATGTTTTTTTTAGCACAAAGTAAAATTCGATAACTTTATTATTTTTGTTTTAGATAATTTGCAAGAACTCTAAGAATAGTTCTGTGCAATGTTTTTAACACAAAGTAAAATCGATAACATTATTATTTTTGTTCTAGATAATTTGCAAGGACTTTATGAATAGGTCTGTGTAATATTTTTTTAACGCAAAGAACGATTTGATAACTTTACTAATTTTGTTTTCAAATAATTTGCAAGAACTTTATGAATAGTTCTGTGCAATGTTTTTAACACAAAGTAATAATCCGATAACTTTATTAATTTTGTTTTCAGATAATTTGCAAGAGCTTTATGAATAGTTCTGTGCAATGTTTTTTAACACAAAGTAAAATGCGATAACTTTATTATTTTTGTTTTAGATAATTTGCAAGAACTTTATGAATAGTTCTGTGCAATATTTTTTTTAACACAAAGTAAAATTCGATAACATTATTATTTTGGTTTTAGATAATTTGCAAGAACTTTATGAATAGTTCTGTGCAATATTTTTTTAACACAAAGTACGATTTGATAACTTTACTAATTTTGTTTTAAATAATTTGCAAGAATTTTATGAATAGTTCTGTGCAATATTTTTAACAGAAAGTAAAAATTCGATAACTTTATTATTTTTGTTTTAGATAATGTGCAAGAACTTTATGAATAGTTCTGTGCAATGTATTTTTAACACAAATTAAACTTCGTTAACATTATTATTTTTGTTTTAGATAATTTGCAAGAACTGTATGAATAGTTCTGTGCAATATTTTTTTTAACACAAAGTAAAATTCGATAACATTATTATTTTTGTTTTAGATAATTTGCAAGAACTTTATGAATAGTTCTGTGCAATATTTTTTTAACACAAAGTACGATTTGATAACTTTACTAATTTTGTTTTAAATAATTTGCAAGAATTTTATGAATAGTTCTGTGCAATATTTTTTTAACACAAAGTACGATTCGATAACTTTATTATTTTTGTTTTAGATAATTTGCAAGAACATTATGATTAGTTCTGTGCCATATTTTTAACACAAAGTAAAAATTCGATAACTTTATTATTTTTGTTTTAGATAATGTGCTAGAACTTTACGAATAGTTCTGTCCAATGTTTTTTTTAACACAAAGTAAAATTCTATAACATTATTATTTTTGTTTTAGATAATTTGCCAGAGCTTTATGAATAGTTCTGTGCAATGTTTTTTAACACAAAGTAAAATGCGATAACTTTATTATTTTTGTTTTAGATAATTTGCAAGAACTTTATGAATAGTTCTGTGCAATGTTTTTAACACAAAGTAAAATTCGATAACTTTATTATTTTTGTTTTAGATAATTTGGAAGAACTTTATGAATAGTTCTGTGCAATGTTTTTAACACAAAGTAAAAATTCGATAACATTATTAATTTTGTTTTCAGATAATTTGCAAGAACTTTATGGATAGTTTTGTGCTTTTGTTTTAGATAATTTGCAAGAACTTTATGAATAGTTCTGTGCAATGTTTTTTAACACAAAGTAATATTCGATAACTTTATTATTTTTGTTTTAGATAATTTGCAAGAACTTTATGAATAGTTCTGTGCAATGTTTTTAACACAAAGTAAAATCGATAACATTATTATTTTTGTTTTATATAATTTGCAAGAACTTTATGAATAGTTCTGTGTAATATTTTTTTAACACAAAGTAAAATTTGATAACTTTACTAATTTTATTTTCAAATAATTAGCATGAACTTTATTAATAGTTCTGTGCAATGTTTTTAACACAAAGTAAAAATTCGATAACTTTATTAATTTTTTTTTCAGATAATTGGCAAGAACTTTATGAATAGCTTTGTGCCATGTTTTTTAACACAAAGTAAAATTCGATAACTTTATAATTTTTGTTTTAGATAATTTGCAAGAACTTTATGAATAGTTCTGTGAAATATTTTTTTAACACAAGGCACCATTGAATAACTTTATTATTTTGGTTTTAGATAATTTGCAAGAACTTTGTGAATAGTTATGTACAATATTTTTTTTCACAAAGTACGATTCGATAACATTATTATTTTTGTTTTACATAATTTGCAAGAACTTTATGAATAATTCTGTGCAATGTTTTTTAACACAAAGTAAAATTCGATAACTTTATTATTTTTGTTTTGGATAATTTGTAAGAACTTTATGAATAGTTCTGTGCAATATTTTTAACACAAATTAAAAATTCGATAACTTTATTATTTTTGTTTTAGATAATGTGCAAGAACTTTATGAATAGTTCTGTGCAATGTTTTTTTTTTAACACAAAGAACAATTCGATAACATTATTATTTTTGTTTTAGATAATTTGCAAGAACTTTATGAATAGTTCTGTGCAATGGTTTTTAACACAAAGTAAAATTCGATAACTTTATTATTTTTGTTTTAGATAATTTGCAAGAACTTTATGAATAGTTCTGTGCAATGTTTTTAACACAAAGTAAAAATTCGATAACTTTATTAATTTTGTTTTCAGATAATTTGCAAGAACTTTATGAATAGTTTTCTGCTTTTGTTTTAGATAATTTGCAAGAACTTTATGAATAGTTCTGTGCAATGTTTTTAACACAAAGTAAAATCGATAACCTTATTATTTTTGTTTTAGATAATTTGCAAGAACTTTATGAATAGTTCTGTGTAATATTTTTTGAACACAAAGTACGATTTGATAACTTTACTAATTTTGTTTTCAAATAATTTGCAAGAACTTTATGAATAGTTCTGTGCAATGTTTTTAACACAAAGTAGTAATCCGATAACTTTATTAATTTTGTTTTCAGATAATTTGCAAGAACTTTATGAATAGTTTTGTGCAATGTTTTTTAACACAAAGTAAAATTCGATAACTTTATTATTTTTGTTTTAGATAATTTGCAAGAACTTTATGAATAGTTCTGTCCAATATTTTTTTAACACAAAGCACCATTGAATAACTTTATTATTTTGGTTTTAGATAATTTGCATGAACTTTATGAATAGTTCTGTGCAATGTTTTTAACACAAAGTAGTAATTCGATAACTTTATTAATTTTGTTTTCAGATAACTTGCAAGAACTTTATGAATAGTTTTGTGCAATGTTTTTTTAACACAAAGAAAAATTCGATAACTTTATTATTTTTGTTTTAGATAATTTGCAAGAACTTTATGAATAGTTCTGTGCAATATTTTTTTTAACACAAATTACGATTTGATAACTTTATTAATTTTGTTTTAGATAATTTGCACGAGTTTTATGAATAGTAATGTGCAATATTTTTTAACATAAAGTAAAATTCATTATCTTTATTAATTTTGTTTTCAGATAATTTGCAAGAACTTTATGAATAGTTCTGTGCAATGTTTTTTTAACAGAAAGTGAAATTCGATAACTTTATTATTTTTGTTTTAGATGATTTGCAAGAACTTTATGAATAGTTCTGTGCAATATTTTTTTTAACACAAATTACGATTTGTTAACTTTATTAATTTTGTTTTAGATAATTTGCACGAATTTTATGAATAGTAATGTGCAATATTTTTTTAACATAAAGTAAAATTCATTAACTTTATTAATTTTGTTTTCAGATAATTTGCAAGAACTTTATGAATAGTTCTGTGCAATGTTTTTTTAACAGAAAGTGAAATTCGATGACTTTATTATTTTTGTTTTAGATGATTTGCAAGAACTTTATGAATAGTTCTGTGCAATATTTTTTTAACACAAAGTACGATTTGATAACTTTATTAATTTTGTTTTCAAATAATTTGCATGAACTTTATGAATAGTTCTGTGCAATGTTCTTAACACAAAGTAAAAATTCGATAACTTTATTAATTTTGTTTTCAGATAATTTGCAAGAACTTTATGAATAGTTTTGTGCAATGTTTTTTTAACACAAAGTAAAATTCGATAACTTTATTATTTTTGTTTTAGATAATTTGCAAGAACTTTATGAATAGTTTTGTGCAATGTTTTGTAACACAAAGTAAAATTCGATAACTTTATTATTTTTGTTTTCAGATAATTTGCAAGAACTTTATGAATAGTTTTGTGCTTTTGTTTTAGATAATTTGCAAGAAATTTATGAATAGTTCTGTGCAATGTTTTTTAACACAAAGTAAAATTCGATAACTTTATTATTTTTGTTTTAGATAATTTGCAAGAACAGTATGATTAGATCTGTGACATATTTTTAACACAAAGTAAAAATTCGATAACTTTATTATTTTTGTTTTAGATAATGTGCTAGAACTTTACGAATAGTTCTGTCCAATCTTTTTTTAACACAACGTAAAATTTGATAACATTATTATTTTTGTTTTAGATAATTTGCAAGAGCTTTGTGAATAGTTCTGTGCAATGTTTTTTAACACAAAGTAAAATGCGATAACTTTATTAATTTTGTTTTAGATAATTTGCAAGAATTTTATGAATAGTTTTGTGCAATGTTTTTTTAACACAAAGAAAAATTCGATAACTTAATTATTTTTGTTTTAGATAATTTGCAAGAACTTTATGAATAGTTCTGTGCAATATTTTTTTAACACAAATTACGATTTGATAACTTTATTAATTTTGTTTTAGATAATTTGCACGAATTTTATGAATAGTAATGTGCAATATTTTTTTAACATAAAGTAAAATTCATTAACTTTATTAATTTTGTTTTCAGATAATTTGCAAGAACTTTATGAATAGTTCTGTGCAATGTTTTTTTTAGTACAAAGTAAAATTCGATAACTTTATTATTTTTGTTTTAAATAATTTGGAAGAACTTTATGAATAGTGCTGTGCAATGTTTTTTTAACACAATGTAAAATTCGATAACTTTATTATTTTTGTTTTCAGATAATTTGCAAGAACTTTATGAATAGTTTTGTGCTTTTGTTTTAGATAATTTGCAAGAAATTTATGAATAGTTCTGTGCAATGTTTTTTTTAGCACAAAGTAAAATTCGATAACTTTATTATTTTTGTTTTAGATAATTTGCAAGAACTCTAAGAATAGTTCTGTGCAATGTTTTTAACACAAAGTAAAATCGATAACATTATTATTTTTGTTCTAGATAATTTGCAAGGACTTTATGAATAGGTCTGTGTAATATTTTTTTAACGCAAAGAACGATTTGATAACTTTACTAATTTTGTTTTCAAATAATTTGCAAGAACTTTATGAATAGTTCTGTGCAATGTTTTTAACACAAAGTAATAATCCGATAACTTTATTAATTTTGTTTTCAGATAATTTGCAAGAGCTTTATGAATAGTTCTGTGCAATGTTTTTTAACACAAAGTAAAATGCGATAACTTTATTATTTTTGTTTTAGATAATTTGCAAGAACTTTATGAATAGTTCTGTGCAATATTTTTTTTAACACAAAGTAAAATTCGATAACATTATTATTTTGGTTTTAGATAATTTGCAAGAACTTTATGAATAGTTCTGTGCAATATTTTTTTAACACAAAGTACGATTTGATAACTTTACTAATTTTGTTTTAAATAATTTGCAAGAATTTTATGAATAGTTCTGTGCAATATTTTTAACAGAAAGTAAAAATTCGATAACTTTATTATTTTTGTTTTAGATAATGTGCAAGAACTTTATGAATAGTTCTGTGCAATGTATTTTTAACACAAATTAAACTTCGTTAACATTATTATTTTTGTTTTAGATAATTTGCAAGAACTGTATGAATAGTTCTGTGCAATATTTTTTTTAACACAAAGTAAAATTCGATAACATTATTATTTTTGTTTTAGATAATTTGCAAGAACTTTATGAATAGTTCTGTGCAATATTTTTTTAACACAAAGTACGATTTGATAACTTTACTAATTTTGTTTTAAATAATTTGCAAGAATTTTATGAATAGTTCTGTGCAATATTTTTTTAACACAAAGTACGATTCGATAACTTTATTATTTTTGTTTTAGATAATTTGCAAGAACATTATGATTAGTTCTGTGCCATATTTTTAACACAAAGTAAAAATTCGATAACTTTATTATTTTTGTTTTAGATAATGTGCTAGAACTTTACGAATAGTTCTGTCCAATGTTTTTTTTAACACAAAGTAAAATTCTATAACATTATTATTTTTGTTTTAGATAATTTGCCAGAGCTTTATGAATAGTTCTGTGCAATGTTTTTTAACACAAAGTAAAATGCGATAACTTTATTATTTTTGTTTTAGATAATTTGCAAGAACTTTATGAATAGTTCTGTGCAATGTTTTTAACACAAAGTAAAATTCGATAACTTTATTATTTTTGTTTTAGATAATTTGGAAGAACTTTATGAATAGTTCTGTGCAATGTTTTTAACACAAAGTAAAAATTCGATAACATTATTAATTTTGTTTTCAGATAATTTGCAAGAACTTTATGGATAGTTTTGTGCTTTTGTTTTAGATAATTTGCAAGAACTTTATGAATAGTTCTGTGCAATGTTTTTTAACACAAAGTAATATTCGATAACTTTATTATTTTTGTTTTAGATAATTTGCAAGAACTTTATGAATAGTTCTGTGCAATGTTTTTAACACAAAGTAAAATCGATAACATTATTATTTTTGTTTTATATAATTTGCAAGAACTTTATGAATAGTTCTGTGTAATATTTTTTTAACACAAAGTAAAATTTGATAACTTTACTAATTTTATTTTCAAATAATTAGCATGAACTTTATTAATAGTTCTGTGCAATGTTTTTAACACAAAGTAAAAATTCGATAACTTTATAAATTTTTTTTTCAGATAATTGGCAAGAACTTTATGAATAGCTTTGTGCCATGTTTTTTAACACAAAGTAAAATTCGATAACTTTATAATTTTTGTTTTAGATAATTTGCAAGAACTTTATGAATAGTTCTGTGAAATATTTTTTTAACACAAGGCACCATTGAATAACTTTATTATTTTGGTTTTAGATAATTTGCAAGAACTTTGTGAATAGTTATGTACAATATTTTTTTTCACAAAGTACGATTCGATAACATTATTATTTTTGTTTTACATAATTTGCAAGAACTTTATGAATAATTCTGTGCAATGTTTTTTAACACAAAGTAAAATTCGATAACTTTATTATTTTTGTTTTGGATAATTTGTAAGAACTTTATGAATAGTTCTGTGCAATATTTTTAACACAAATTAAAAATTCGATAACTTTATTATTTTTGTTTTAGATAATGTGCAAGAACTTTATGAATAGTTCTGTGCAATGTTTTTTTTTTAACACAAAGAACAATTCGATAACATTATTATTTTTGTTTTAGATAATTTGCAAGAACTTTATGAATAGTTCTGTGCAATGGTTTTTAACACAAAGTAAAATTCGATAACTTTATTATTTTTGTTTTAGATAATTTGCAAGAACTTTATGAATAGTTCTGTGCAATGTTTTTAACACAAAGTAAAAATTCGATAACTTTATTAATTTTGTTTTCAGATAATTTGCAAGAACTTTATGAATAGTTTTCTGCTTTTGTTTTAGATAATTTGCAAGAACTTTATGAATAGTTCTGTGCAATGTTTTTAACACAAAGTAAAATCGATAACCTTATTATTTTTGTTTTAGATAATTTGCAAGAACTTTATGAATAGTTCTGTGTAATATTTTTTGAACACAAAGTACGATTTGATAACTTTACTAATTTTGTTTTCAAATAATTTGCAAGAACTTTATGAATAGTTCTGTGCAATGTTTTTAACACAAAGTAGTAATCCGATAACTTTATTAATTTTGTTTTCAGATAATTTGCAAGAACTTTATGAATAGTTTTGTGCAATGTTTTTTAACACAAAGTAAAATTCGATAACTTTATTATTTTTGTTTTAGATAATTTGCAAGAACTTTATGAATAGTTCTGTCCAATATTTTTTTAACACAAAGCACCATTGAATAACTTTATTATTTTGGTTTTAGATAATTTGCATGAACTTTATGAATAGTTCTGTGCAATGTTTTTAACACAAAGTAGTAATTCGATAACTTTATTAATTTTGTTTTCAGATAACTTGCAAGAACTTTATGAATAGTTTTGTGCAATGTTTTTTTAACACAAAGAAAAATTCGATAACTTTATTATTTTTGTTTTAGATAATTTGCAAGAACTTTATGAATAGTTCTGTGCAATATTTTTTTTAACACAAATTACGATTTGATAACTTTATTAATTTTGTTTTAGATAATTTGCACGAGTTTTATGAATAGTAATGTGCAATATTTTTTTAACATAAAGTAAAATTCATTATCTTTATTAATTTTGTTTTCAGATAATTTGCAAGAACTTTATGAATAGTTCTGTGCAATGTTTTTTTAACAGAAAGTGAAATTCGATAACTTTATTATTTTTGTTTTAGATGATTTGCAAGAACTTTATGAATAGTTCTGTGCAATATTTTTTTTAACACAAATTACGATTTGATAACTTTATTAATTTTGTTTTAGATAATTTGCACGAATTTTATGAATAGTAATGTGCAATATTTTTTTAACATAAAGTAAAATTCATTAACTTTATTAATTTTGTTTTCAGATAATTTGCAAGAACTTTATGAATAGTTCTGTGCAATGTTTTTTTAACAGAAAGTGAAATTCGATGACTTTATTATTTTTGTTTTAGATGATTTGCAAGAACTTTATGAATAGTTCTGTGCAATATTTTTTTAACACAAAGTACGATTTGATAACTTTATTAATTTTGTTTTCAAATAATTTGCATGAACTTTATGAATAGTTCTGTGCAATGTTCTTAACACAAAGTAAAAATTCGATAACTTTATTAATTTTGTTTTCAGATAATTTGCAAGAACTTTATGAATAGTTTTGTGCAATGTTTTTTTAACACAAAGTAAAATTCGATAACTTTATTATTTTTGTTTTAGATAATTTGCAAGAACTTTATGAATAGTTTTGTGCAATGTTTTGTAACACAAAGTAAAATTCGATAACTTTATTATTTTTGTTTTCAGATAATTTGCAAGAACTTTATGAATAGTTTTGTGCTTTTGTTTTAGATAATTTGCAAGAAATTTATGAATAGTTCTGTGCAATGTTTTTTAACACAAAGTAAAATTCGATAACTTTATTATTTTTGTTTTAGATAATTTGCAAGAACTTTATGAATAGTTCTGTGCAATGTTTTTAACACAAAGTAAAATCGATAACATTATTATTTTTGTTTTAGATAATTTGCAAGAACTTTATGAATAGTTCTGTTTAATATTTTTTTAACGCAAAGAACGATTTGATAGCTTTACTAATTTTGTTTTCAAATAATTTGCAAGAACTTTATGAATAGTTCTGTGCAATGTTTTTAACACAAAGTAATCATCCGATAACTTTATTAATTTTGTTTTCAGATAATTTGCAAGAGCTTTATGAATAGTTCTGTGCAATGTTTTTTAACACAAAGTAAAATGCGATAACTTTATTATTTTTGTTTTAGATAATTTGCAAGAGCTTTATGAATAGTTCTGTGCAATGTTTTTTAACACAAAGTAAAATGCGATAACTTTATTATTTTTGTATTAGATAATTTGCAAGAACTTTATGAATAGTTTTGTGCAATGTTTTGTAACACAATTTGCAAGAACATTATGATTAGTTCTGTACAATGTTTTTTTAACACAAAGACAAATTCGATGACTATATTTTTTTTGTTTTAGATAATTTGCAAGAACTTTATGAATAGTTCTGTGCAATATTTTTTTAACACAAATTACGATTTGATAACTTTATTAATTTTGTTTTAGATAATTTGCACGAATTTTATGAATAGCAATGTGCAATATATTTTTAACATAAAGTAAAATTCATTAACTTTATTAATTTTGTTTTCAGATAATTTGCAAGAACTTTATGAATAGTTCTGTGCAATGTTTTTTTAACACAAAGTGAAATTCGATAACTTTATTATTTTTGTTTTAGATAATTTGCAAGAACTTTATGAATAGTTCTGTGCAATATTTTTTTAACACAAAGTACGATTTGATAACTTTATTAATTTTGTTTTATATAGTTTGCAAGAATTTTATGAATAGTTCTGCGCAGTATTTTTTTAACACAAAGTAAAAATTCGATAACTTTATTAATTTGGTTTTCAGATAATTTTCAAGAACTTTATGAATAGTTCTGTGCAATGTTTTTTTAATACAAAGTAAAATTCGATAACATTATTATTTTTGTTTTAAATAATTTGGAAGAACTTTATGAATAGTTCTGTGCAATGTTTTTTTAACACAATGTAAAATTCGATAACTTTATTATTTTTGTTTTCAGATAATTTGCAAGAACTTTATGAATAGTTTTGTGCTTTTGTTTTAGATAATTTTCAAGAAATTTATGAATAGTTCTGTGCAATGTTTTTTAACACAAAGTAAAATTCGATAACTTTATTATTTTTGTTTTAGATAATTTGCAAGAACTTTATGAATAGTTCTGTGCAATGTTTTTAACACAAAGTAAAATCGATAACATTATTATTTTTGTTTTAGATAATTTGCAAGAACTTTATGAATAGTTCTGTGTAATATTTTTAACAGAAAGTAAAAATTCGATAACTTTATTATTTTTGTTTTCAGATAATTTGCAAGAACTTTATGAATAGTTCTGTGCAATGTTTTTTAACACAAAGTAAAATGCGATAACTTTATTATTTTTGTTTTAGATAATTTGCAAGAACTTTATGAATAGCTCTGTGTAATATTTTTAACAGAAAGTAAAAATTTGATAACTTTAATAATTTTGTTTTCAAATAATTTGCAAGAACTTTATGAATAGTCCTGTGCAATGTTTTTAACACAAAGTAATAATCCGATAACTTTATTAATTTTGTTTTCAGATAATTTGCAAGAACTTTATGAATAGTTCTGTGCAATGTTTTTTAACACAAAGTAAAATGCGATAACTTTATTATTTTTGTTTTAGATAATTTGCAAGAAATTTATGAATAGTTCTGTGCAATATTTTTAACAGAAAGTAAAAATTCGATAACTTTATTATTTTTGTTTTAGATAATGTGCAAGAACTTTATGAATAGTTCTGTGCAATGTTTTTTTTTAACACAAAGTAAAATTCGTTAACATTATTATTTTTGTTTTAGATAATTTGCAAGAACTTTATGAATAGTTCTGTGCAATATTTTTTTTAACACAAAGTAAAATTCGATAACATTATTATTTTTGATTTAGATAATTTGCAAGAACTCTATGAATAGTTCTGTGCAATATTTTTTTAACACAAAGTACGATTTGATAACTTTACTAATTTTGTTTTAAATAATTTGCAAGAATTTTATGAATAGTTCTGTGCAATATTTTTTTAACACAAAGTACGATTCGATAACTTTATTATTTTTGTTTTAGATAATTTGCAAGAACATTATGATTAGTTCTGTGCCATATTTTTAACACAAAGTAAAAATTCGATAACTTTATTATTTTTGTTTTAGATATTGTGCTAGAACTTTACGAATAGTTCTGTCCAATGTTTTTTTTAACACAAAGTAAAATTCGATAACATTATTATTTTTGTTTTAGATAATTTGCAAGAGCTTTATGAATAGTTCTGTACAATGTTTTTTAACACAAAGTAAGATGCGATAACTTTATTATTTTTGTTTTAGATAATTTGCAAGAACTTTATGAATAGTTCTGTGCAATGTTTTTAACACAAAGTAAAATTCGATAACTTTATTATTTTTGTTTTAGATAATTTGGAAGAACTTTATGAATAGTTCTGTGCAATGTTTTTAACACAAAGTAAAAATTCGATAACATTATTAATTTTGTTTTCAGATAATTTGCAAGAACTTTATGGATAGTTTTGTGCTTTTGTTTTAGATAATTTGCAAGAACTTTATGAATAGTTCTGTGCAATGTTTTTTAACACAAAGTAATATTCGATAACTTTATTATTTTTGTTTTAGATAATTTGCAAGAACTTTATGAATAGTTCTGTGCAATGCTTTTTACACAAAGTAAAATCGATAACATTATTATTTTTGTTTTATATAATTTGCAAGAACTTTATGAATAGTTCTGTGTAATATTTTTTAACACAAAGTACGATTTGATAACTTTACTAATTTTGTTTTCAAATAATTTGCATGAACTTTATGAATAGTTCTGTGCAATGTTTTTAACACAAAGTAAAAATTCGATAACTTTATTAATTTTGTTTTCAGATAATTGGCAAGAACTTTATGAATAGTTTTGTGCCATGTTTTTTAACACAAAGTAAAATTCGATAACTTTATAATTTTTGTTTTAGAAAATTTGCAAGAACTTTATGAATAGTTCTGTGAAATATTTTTTTAACACAAGGCACCATTGAATAACTTTATTATTTTGGTTTTAGATAATTTGCAAGAACTTTATGAATAGTTACGTGCAATATTTTTTTTTCACAAAGTAGGATTCGATAACATTATTATTTTTGTTTTACATAATTTGCAAGAACTTTATGAATAATTCTGTGCAATGTTTTTTAACACAAAGTAAAACTCGATAACTTTATTATTTTTGTTTTGGATAATTTGCAAGAACTTTATGAATAGTTCTGTGCAATATTTTTAACACAAATTAAAAATTCGATAACTTTATTATTTTTGTTTTAGATAATGTGCAAGAACTTTATGAATAGTTCTGTGCAATGTTTTTTTTAACACAAAGAACAATTTGATAACATTATTATTTTTGTTTTAGATAATTTGCAAGAACTTTATGAATAGTTCTCTGCAATGATTTTTAACACAAAGTAAAATTCGATAACTTTATTATTTTTGTTTTAGATAATTTGCAAGAACTTTATGAATAGTTCTGTGCAATGTTTTTAACACAAAGTAAAAATTCGATAACTTTATTAATTTTGTTTTCAGATAATTTGCAAGAACTTTAGGAATAGTTTTGTGCTTTTGTTTTAGATAATTTGCAAGAACTTTATGAATTGTTCTGTGCAATGTTTTTTAACACAAAGTAAAATTCGATAACTTTATTATTTTTGTTTTAGATAATTTGCAAGAACTTTATGAATAGTTATGTGCAATATTTTTTTAACACAAAGTAAAATCAATAAGATTATTATTTTTGTTTTAGATAATTTGCAAGAACTTTATGAATAGTTCTGTGCAATGTTTTTTACCACAAAATACGATTTGATAACTTTACTAATTTTGTTTTCAAATAATTTGCAAGAATTTTATGAATAGTGCTGTGCAATGTTTTTAACACAAAGTAATAATTCGATAAATTTATTAATTTTGTTTTCAGATAATTTGCAAGAACTTTATGAATAGTTTTGTGCAATGCTTTTTTAACACAAAGTAAAATTCGATAGCTTTATTATTTTTGTTTTAGATAATTTGCAAGAACTTTATGAATAGTTCTGTGCAATATTTTTTTAACACAAAATAAAAATTCGATAACTTTATTAATTTTGTTTTCAGATAATTTGCAAGAACTTTATGAATAGTTTTGTGCTTTTGTTTTAGATAATTTGCAAGAACTTTGTGAATAGTTCTGTGCAATGTTTTTTAACACAAAGTAAAATTCGATAAATTTATTACTTTTGTTTTAGATAATTTGCAAGAACTTTATGAATAGTTCTGTGCAATGTTTTTAACACAAAGTAAAATCGATAACATTATTATTTTTGTTTTAGATAATTTGCAAGAACTTTATGAATAGTTCTGTGTAATATTTTTTTAACACAAAGTACGATTTGATAAATTTACTAATTTTGTTTTCAAATAATTTGCAAGAACTTTATGAATAGTTCTGTGCAATGTTTTTAACACAATGTAAAAATTCGATAATTTTATTAATTTTGTTTTCAGATAATTGGCAAGAACTTTATGAATAGTTTTGTGCCATGTTTTTTAACACAAAGTAAAATTCGATAACTTTATAATTTTTGTTTTAGATAATTTGCAAGAACTTTATGAATAGTTCTGCGCAATATTTTTTTAACACAAAGCACCATTGAATAACTTTATTATTTTGGTTTTAGATAATTTGCAAGAACTTTATGAATAGTTATGTGCAATATTTTTTTAACACAAAGTACGATTCGATAACATTATTATTTTTGTTTTACATAATTTGCAAGAACTTTATGAATAATTCTGTGCAATGTTTTTTAACACAAAGTAAAATTCGATAACTTTATTATTTTTGTTTTAGATAATTTGCAAGAACTTTATGAATAGTTCTGTGCAATATTTTTAACACAAAGTAAAAATTCGATAACTTTATTATTTTTGTTTTAGATAATGTGCAAGAACTTTATGAATAGTTCTGTGCAATGTTCTTTTTTTAACACAAAGAACAATTCGATAACATTATTATTTTTGTTTTAGATAATTTGCAAGAACTTTATGAATAGTTCTGTGCAATGGTTTTTAACACAAAGTAAAATTCGATAACTTTATTATTTTTGTTTTAGATAATTTGCAAGAACTTTATGAATAGTTCTGTGCGATGTTTTTAACACAAAGTAAAAATTCGATAATTTTATTAATTTTGTTTTCAGATAATTTGCAAGAACTTTATGAATAGTTTTGTGCTTTTGTTTTAGATAATTTGCAAGAACTTTATGAATAGTTCTGTGCAATGTTTTTTAACACAAAGTAAAATTCGATAACTTTATTACTTTTGTTTTAGATAATTTGCAAGAACTTTATGAATAGTTCTGGGCAATATTTTTAACACAAATTAAAATCGATAACATTATTATTTTTGTTTTAGATAATTTGCAAGAACTTTATGAATAGTTCTGTGTAATATTTTTTTAACACAAAGTACGATTTGATAACTTTACTAATTTTGTTTTCAAATAATTTGCAAGAACTTTATGAATAGTTCTGTGCAATGTTTTTAACGCAAACTATTAATTCGACAACTTTATTAATTTTGTTTTCAGATAATTTGCAACAACTTTATGAATAGTTCTGTGCAATGTTTTTTAACACAAAGTAAAATGCGATAACTTTATTATTTTTGTTTTAATAATTTGCAAGAAATTTATGAATTGTTCTGTGCAATATTTTTAACACAAAGTAAAAATTCGATAACATTATTATTTTTGTTTTAGATAATTTGCAAGAACTTTATGAATAGTTCTGTGCAATATTTTTTTAACACAAAGTACGATTTGATAATATTATTATTTTTGTTGTAGATAATTTGCAAGAACTTTATGAATAGTTCTGTGCAATATTTTTTTAACACAAAGTACGATTCGATAACTTTATTATTTTTTTGAATAGTTCTGTGCCATATTTTTAACACAAAGTAAAAATTCGATAACTTTATTATTTTTGTTTTAGATAATGTGCTAGAACTTTACGAATAGTTCTGTCCAATGCTTTTTTAACACAAAGTAAAATTCGATAACATTATTATTATTGTTTTAGATAATTTGCAAGAACATAATGAATAGTTCTGTGCAATGTTTTTTAACACAAGGTAAAATGCGATAACTTTATTATTTTTGTTTTAGATAATTTGCAAGAACTTTATAAATAGTTTTGTGCAATGTTTTGTAACACAAAGTAAAATTCGATAACTTTATTAATTTTGTTTTAGATAATTTGCAAGAACTTTATGAATAGTTCTGTGCAATATTTTTAACACAAAGTAAAATTCGATAACTTTATTATTTTTGTTTTGGATAATTTGCAAGAACTTTATGAATAGTTTTGTGCTTTTGTTTTAGATAATTTGCAAGAACTTAATGAATAGTTCTGTGCAATGTTTTTTAACACAAGGTAAAATGCGATAACTTTATTATTTTTGTTTTAGATAATTTGCAAGAACTTTATAAATAGTTTTGTGCAATGTTTTGTAACACAAAGTAAAATTAGATAACTTTATTAATTTTGTTTTAGATAATTTGCAAGAACTTTATGAATTGTTATGTGCAATATTTTTTTAACACAAAGTAAAATCGATAACATTATTATTTTTGTTTTAGATAATTTGCAATAACTTTATGAATAGTTCTGTGTAATATTTTTTTAACACAAAATACGATTTGATAATTTTACTAATTTTGTTTTCAAATAATTTGCAAGAACTTTATGAATAGTTCTGTGCAATGTTTTTAACACAAAGTAATAATTCGATAACTTTATTATTTTTGTTTTAGATAATTTGCAAGAACTTTATAAATAGTTTTGTGCAATGTTTTGTAACACAAAGTAAAATTCGATAACTTTATTAATTTTGTTTTAGATAATTTGCAAGAACTTTATGAATAGTTCTGTGCAATATTTTTAACACAAAGTAAAATTCGATAACTTTATTATTTTTGTTTTGGATAATTTGCAAGAACTTTATGAATAGTTTTGTGCTTTTGTTTTAGATAATTTGCAAGAACTTAATGAATAGTTCTGTGCAATGTTTTTTAACACAAGGTAAAATGCGATAACTTTATTATTTTTGTTTTAGATAATTTGCAAGAACTTTATAAATAGTTTTGTGCAATGTTTTGTAACACAAAGTAAAATTAGATAACTTTATTAATTTTGTTTTAGATAATTTGCAAGAACTTTATGAATTGTTATGTGCAATATTTTTTTAACACAAAGTAAAATCGATAACATTATTATTTTTGTTTTAGATAATTTGCAAGAACTTTATGAATAGCTCTGTGTAATATTTTTTTAACACAAAGAATGATTTGATAACTTTACTAATTTTGTTTTCAAATAATTTGCAAGAATTTTATGAATAGTTCTGTGCAGTGTTTTTAACACAAAGTAATAATTCGATAACTTTATTAATTTTGTTTTCAGATAATTTGCAAGAACTTTATGAATAGTTCTGTGCAATGTTTTTTAACACAGAGTAAAATGCGATAACTTTATTATTTTTGTTTTAGATAATTTGCAAGAACTTTATGAATAGTTCTGTGTAATATTTTTTTAACACAAAGTACGATTTGATTACTTTACTAATTTTGTTTTCAAATAATTTGCAAGAAATTTATGAATAGTTCTGTGCAATGTTTTTAACACAAAGTAAAAATTCGATAACTTTATTAATTTTTTTTTCAGATAATTGGCAAGGACTTTATGAATAGTTTTGTGCAATGTTTTTTAACACAAAGTAAAATTCGATAACTTTATAATTTTTGTTTTAGATAATTTGCAAGAACTTTATGAATAGTTCTGCGCAATATTTTTTAACACAAAGTAAAAATTCGATAACTTTATTATTTTTGTTTAAGATAATGTGCAAGAACTTTATGAATAGTTCTGTGCAATGTTTTTTTTTTAACACAAAGAACAATTCGATAACATTATTATTTTTGTTTTAGATAATTTGCAAGAACTTTATGAATAGTTCTGTGCAATGGTTTTTAACACAAAGTAAAATTCGATAACTTTATTATTTTTGTTTTAGATAATTTGCAAGAACTTTATGAATAGTTCTGTGCAATGTTTTTAACACAAAGTAAAAATTCGATAATTTTATTAATTTTGTTTTCAGATAATTTGCAAGCAATTTATGAATAGTTTTGTGCCTTTGTTTTAGATAATTTGCAAGAACTTTATGAATAGTTCTGTGCAATGTTTTTTAACACAAAGTAAAATTCGATAACTTTATTACTTTTGTTTTAGATAATTTGCAAGAACTTTATGAATAGCTCTGTGCAATGTTTTTAACACAAAGTAAAATCGATAACATTATTATTTTTGTTTTAGATAATTTGCAAGAACTTTATGAATAGTTCTGTGTAATATTTTTTTTACACAAAGTACGATTTGATAACTTTACTAATTTTGTTTTCAAAAAATTTGCAAGAACTTTGTGAATAGTTCTGTGCAATGTTTTTAACACAAACTAGTAATTCGACAACTTTATTAATTTTGTTTTCAGATAATTTGCAACAACTTTATGAATAGTTCTGTGCAATGTTTTTTAACACAAAGTAAAATGCGATAACTTTATTATTTTTGTTTTAATAATTTGCAAGAAATTTATGAATTGTTCTGTGCAATATTTTTAACACAAAGTAAAAATTCGATAACATTATTATTTTTGTTTTAGATAATTTGCAAGAACTTTATGAATAGTTCTGTGCAATATTTTTTTAACACAAAGTACGATTTGATAATATTATTATTTTTGTTGTAGATAATTTGCAAGAACTTTATGAATAGTTCTGTGCAATATTTTTTTAACACAAAGTACGATTCGATAACTTTATTATTTTTTTGAATAGTTCTGTGCCATATTTTTAACACAAAGTAAAAATTCGATAACTTTATTATTTTTGTTTTAGATAATGTGCTAGAACTTTACGAATAGTTCTGTCCAATGCTTTTTTAACACAAAGTAAAATTCGATAACATTATTATTATTGTTTTAGATAATTTGCAAGAACATAATGAATAGTTCTGTGCAATGTTTTTTAACACAAGGTAAAATGCGATAACTTTATTATTTTTGTTTTAGATAATTTGCAAGAACTTTATAAATAGTTTTGTGCAATGTTTTGTAACACAAAGTAAAATTCGATAACTTTATTAATTTTGTTTTAGATAATTTGCAAGAACTTTATGAATAGTTCTGTGCAATATTTTTAACACAAAGTAAAATTCGATAACTTTATTATTTTTGTTTTGGATAATTTGCAAGAACTTTATGAATAGTTTTGTGCTTTTGTTTTAGATAATTTGCAAGAACTTAATGAATAGTTCTGTGCAATGTTTTTTAACACAAGGTAAAATGCGATAACTTTATTATTTTTGTTTTAGATAATTTGCAAGAACTTTATAAATAGTTTTGTGCAATGTTTTGTAACACAAAGTAAAATTAGATAACTTTATTAATTTTGTTTTAGATAATTTGCAAGAACTTTATGAATTGTTATGTGCAATATTTTTTTAACACAAAGTAAAATCGATAACATTATTATTTTTGTTTTAGATAATTTGCAATAACTTTATGAATAGTTCTGTGTAATATTTTTTTAACACAAAATACGATTTGATAATTTTACTAATTTTGTTTTCAAATAATTTGCAAGAACTTTATGAATAGTTCTGTGCAATGTTTTTAACACAAAGTAATAATTCGATAACTTTATTATTTTTGTTTTAGATAATTTGCAAGAACTTTATAAATAGTTTTGTGCAATGTTTTGTAACACAAAGTAAAATTCGATAACTTTATTAATTTTGTTTTAGATAATTTGCAAGAACTTTATGAATAGTTCTGTGCAATATTTTTAACACAAAGTAAAATTCGATAACTTTATTATTTTTGTTTTGGATAATTTGCAAGAACTTTATGAATAGTTTTGTGCTTTTGTTTTAGATAATTTGCAAGAACTTAATGAATAGTTCTGTGCAATGTTTTTTAACACAAGGTAAAATGCGATAACTTTATTATTTTTGTTTTAGATAATTTGCAAGAACTTTATAAATAGTTTTGTGCAATGTTTTGTAACACAAAGTAAAATTAGATAACTTTATTAATTTTGTTTTAGATAATTTGCAAGAACTTTATGAATTGTTATGTGCAATATTTTTTTAACACAAAGTAAAATCGATAACATTATTATTTTTGTTTTAGATAATTTGCAAGAACTTTATGAATAGCTCTGTGTAATATTTTTTTAACACAAAGAATGATTTGATAACTTTACTAATTTTGTTTTCAAATAATTTGCAAGAATTTTATGAATAGTTCTGTGCAGTGTTTTTAACACAAAGTAATAATTCGATAACTTTATTAATTTTGTTTTCAGATAATTTGCAAGAACTTTATGAATAGTTCTGTGCAATGTTTTTTAACACAGAGTAAAATGCGATAACTTTATTATTTTTGTTTTAGATAATTTGCAAGAACTTTATGAATAGTTCTGTGTAATATTTTTTTAACACAAAGTACGATTTGATTACTTTACTAATTTTGTTTTCAAATAATTTGCAAGAAATTTATGAATAGTTCTGTGCAATGTTTTTAACACAAAGTAAAAATTCGATAACTTTATTAATTTTTTTTTCAGATAATTGGCAAGGACTTTATGAATAGTTTTGTGCAATGTTTTTTAACACAAAGTAAAATTCGATAACTTTATAATTTTTGTTTTAGATAATTTGCAAGAACTTTATGAATAGTTCTGCGCAATATTTTTTAACACAAAGTAAAAATTCGATAACTTTATTATTTTTGTTTAAGATAATGTGCAAGAACTTTATGAATAGTTCTGTGCAATGTTTTTTTTTTAACACAAAGAACAATTCGATAACATTATTATTTTTGTTTTAGATAATTTGCAAGAACTTTATGAATAGTTCTGTGCAATGGTTTTTAACACAAAGTAAAATTCGATAACTTTATTATTTTTGTTTTAGATAATTTGCAAGAACTTTATGAATAGTTCTGTGCAATGTTTTTAACACAAAGTAAAAATTCGATAATTTTATTAATTTTGTTTTCAGATAATTTGCAAGCAATTTATGAATAGTTTTGTGCCTTTGTTTTAGATAATTTGCAAGAACTTTATGAATAGTTCTGTGCAATGTTTTTTAACACAAAGTAAAATTCGATAACTTTATTACTTTTGTTTTAGATAATTTGCAAGAACTTTATGAATAGCTCTGTGCAATGTTTTTAACACAAAGTAAAATCGATAACATTATTATTTTTGTTTTAGATAATTTGCAAGAACTTTATGAATAGTTCTGTGTAATATTTTTTTTACACAAAGTACGATTTGATAACTTTACTAATTTTGTTTTCAAAAAATTTGCAAGAACTTTGTGAATAGTTCTGTGCAATGTTTTTAACACAAACTAGTAATTCGACAACTTTATTAATTTTGTTTTCAGATAATTTGCAAGAACTTTATGAATAGTTGTGTGCAATGTTTTTTAACACAAAGTAAAATGCGATAACTTTATTATTTTTGTTTTAATAATTTGCAAGAAATTTATGAATTGTTCTGTGCAATATTTTTAACACAAAGTAAAAATTCGATAACATTATTATTTTTGTTTTAGATAGTTTGCAAGAACTTTATGAATAGTTCTGTGCAATATTTTTTTAACACAAAATACGATTTGATAACATTATTATTTTTGTTGTAGATAATTTGCAAGAACTTTATGAATAGTTCTGTGCAATATTTTTTTAACACAAAGTACGATTCGATAACTTTATTATTTTTTTGAATAGTTCTGTGCCATATTTTTAACACAAAGTAAAAATTCGATAACTTTATTATTTTTGTTTTAGATAATGTGCTAGAACTTTACGAATAGTTCTGTCCAATGTTTTTTTTAACACAAAGTAAAATTCGATAACATTATTATTATTGTTTTAGATAATTTGCAAGAACTTAATGAATAGTTCTGTGCAATGTTTTTTAACACAAGGTAAAATGCGATAACTTTATTATTTTTGTTTTAGATAATTTGCAAGAACTTTATAAATAGTTTTGTGCAATGTTTTGTAACACAAAGCACCATTGAATAACTTTATTATTTTGGTTTTAGATAATTTGCAAGAACTTTATGAATAGTTATGTGCAATATTTTTTAACACAAAGTACGATTCGATAACATTATTATTTTTGTTTTACATAATTTGCAAGAACTTTATGAATAGTCCTGTGCAATATTTTTTTAACACAAAGCACCATTGAATAACTTTATTATTTTTGTTTTGGGTAATTTGCAAGAACTTTATGAATAGTTCTGTGCAATATTTTTAACACAAAGTAAAAATTCGATAACTTTATTATTTTTGTTTTGGATAATTTGCAAGAACTTTATGAATAGTTTTGTGCTTTTGTTTTAGATAAGTTGCAAGAACTTTATGAATAGTTCTGTGCAATGTTTTTTAATACAAAGTAAAATTCGATAACTTTATTATTTTTGTTTTAGATAATTTGCAAGAACTTTATGAATAGTTCTGTGCAATGTTTTTAACACAAAGTAAAAGTCGATAACTTTATTATTTTTGTTTTAGATAATTTGCAAGAACTTTATGAATAGTTCTGTGCAATGTTTTTAATACAAAGTAAAAATTCGATAACTTTATTAATTTTGTTTTCAGATAATTTGCAAGAACTTTATGAATAGTTTTGTGCTTTTGTTTTGGATAATTTGCAAGAACTTTATGAATAGTTCTGTGCAATGTTTTTTAACACAAAATAAAATTCGAAAACTTTATTATTTTTGTTTTAGATAATTTGCAAGAGCTTTATGAATAGTTCTGTGCAAAGTTTTTAACACAAAGTAAAATCGATAACATTATTATTCTTGTTTTAGATAATTTGCAAGAACTTCATGTATAGTTCTGTGTAATATTTTTTTAACACAAAGTATGATTTGATAACTTTACTAATTTTGTTTTCAAATAATTTGCAAGAAGTTTATGAATAGTTCTGTGCAATGTTTTTAACACAAAGTAAAAATTCGATAACTTTATTAATTTTGTTTCCAGATAATTGGCAAGAACTTTAAGAATAGTTTTGTGCCATGTTTTTTTAACACAAAGTAAAATTCGATAACTTTATAATTTTTGTTTTAGATAATTTGCAAGAACTTTATGAATAGTTCTGTGCAATATTTTTTAACACAAAGCACCATTGAATAACTTTATTATTTTGGTTTTAGATAATTTGCAAGAACTTTATGAATAGTTATGTGCAATATTTTTTAACACAAAGTACGATTCGATAGCATTATTATTTTTGTTTTACATAATTTGCAAGAACTTTATGAATAGTCCTGTGCAATATTTTTTTAACACAAAGCACCATTGAATAACTTTATTATTTTTGTTTTGGGTAATTTGCAAGAACTTTATGAATAGTTCTGTGCAATATTTTTAACACAAAGTAAAAATTCGATAACTCTATTATTTTTGTTTTAGATAATGTGCAAGAACTTTATGAATAGTTCTGTGCAATGTTTTTTTTTAACACAAAGAACAATTCGATAACATTATTATTTTTGTTTTAGATAATTTGCAAGAACTTTATGAATAGTTCTGTACAATGGTTTTTAACACAAAGTAAAATTCGATAACTTTATTATTTTTGTTTTAGATAATTTGCAAGAACTTTATGAATAGTTCTGTGCAATGTTTTTAACACAAAGTAAAAATTCGATAACTTTATTAATTTTGTTTTCAGATAATTTGCAAGAACTTTATGAATAGTTTTGTGCTTTTGTTTTAGATAATTTGCAAGAACTTTATGAATAGTTCTGTGCAATGTTTTTTAACACAAAGTAAAATTCGATAACTTTATTATTTTTGTTTTAGATAATTTGCAAGAACTTTATGAATAGTTCTGTGCAATGTTTTTAACACAAAGTAAAATCGATAACATTATTATTTTTGTTTTAGATAATTTGCAAGAACTTTATGAATAGTTCTGTGTAAAATTTTTTTAACACAAAGTACGATTTGATAACCTTACTAATTTTGTTTTCAAATAATTTGCAAGAAATTTATGAATAGTTCTGTGCAATGTTTTTAAGACAAAGTAATAATTCGATAACTTTATTAATTTTGTTTTCAGATAATTTGCAAGAACTTCATGAATAGTTTTGTGCAATGCTTTTTTAACACAAAGTAAAATTCGATAACTTTATTATTTTTGTTTTAGATAATTTGCAAGAACTTTATGAATAGTTCTGTGCAATATTTTTTTAACACAAAACACCATTGAATAACTTTATTATTTTGTTTTTAGATAATTTGCAAGAACTTTATGAATAGTTCTGTGCAATGTTTTTAACACAAAGTAAAAATTCGATAACTTTATTAATTTTGTTTTCAGATAACTTGCAAGAACTTTATGAATAGTTTTGTGCTTTTGTTTTAGATAATTTGCAAGAACTTTATGAATAGTTCTGTGCAATGTTTTTTAACACAAAGTAAAATTCGATAACTTTATTACTTTTGTTTTAGATAATTTGCAAGTACTTTATGAATATTTCTGTGCAATGTTTTTAACACAAAGTAAATCGATAACATTATTATTTTTGTTTTAGATAATTTGCAAGAACTTTATGAATAGTTCTGTGTAATATTTTTTTGACACAAAGTACGATTTGATAACTTTACTAATTTTGTTTTCAAATAATTTGCAAGAACTTTATGAATAGTTCTGTGCAATGTTTTTAACACAAAGTAATAATTCGATAACTTTATTAATTTTGTTTTCAGATAATATGCAAGAACATTATGAATAGTTCTGTGCAATGTTTTTTAACACAAAGTAAAATGCGATAACTTTATTATTTTTGTTTTAGATAATCTGCTAGATTTTTATGAATTGTTCTGTGCGATATTTTTAACACAAACTAAAAATTCGATAACTTTATTATTTTTGTTTTAGATTATGTGCAAGAACTTTATGAATAGTTCTGTGCAATGTTTTTTTTTTAACACAAAGTAAAATTCGATAACATTATTATTTTTGTTTTCGATAATTTGCAAGAACTTTATGAATAGTTCTGTGCAATGTTTTTTTTAACACAAAGTAAGATTCGATAACATTATTATTTTTGTTTTAAATTTGCAAGAACTTTATGAATAGTTCTGTGCAATATTTTTTTAACACAAAGTCCGATTTGATTACTTTACTAATTTTGTTTTAAATAATTTGCAAGAATTTTATGAATAGTTCTGTGCAATATTTTTTTAACACAAAGTACGATTCGATAACTTTATTATTTTTGTTTTAGATAATTTGCAAGAACTTTATGAATAGTTCTGTGCCATATTTTTAACACAAAGTAAAAATTCGATAACTTTATTATTTTTGTTTTAGATAATGTGCTAGAACTTTACAAATAGTTCTGTCCAATGTTTTTTTTAACACAAAGTAAAATTCGATAACATTATTATTATTGTTTTAGATAATTTGCAAGAACTTTATGAATAGTTCTGTGCAATGTTTTTTAACACAAAGTAAAATGCGATAACTTTATTATTTTTGTTTTAGATAATTTGCAAGAACTTTATGAATAGTTTTGTGCAATGTTTTGTAACACAAATTAAAATTCGATAACTTTATTATTTTATTAGTTTTGTGCTTTTGTTTTAGATAATTTGAAAGAACTTTATGAATAGTTCTGTGCAATGTTTTTTAACACAAAGTAAAATTCGATAACTTTATTATTTTTGTTTTAGATAATTTGCAAGAACTTTATGAATAGTTCTGTGCAATGTTTTTAAACAAAGTAAAATCGATAACATTATTATTTTTGTTTTAGATAATTTGCAAGAACTTTATGAATAGTTCTCTGTAATATTTTTCTAACACAAAGTACGATTTGATAACTTTACTAATTTTGTTTTCAAATAATTTGCAAGAACTTTATGAATAGTTCTGTGCAATGTTTTTAACACAAAGTAAAAATTCGATAACTTTATTAATTTTGTTTTCAGATAATTGGCAAGAATTTTATGAATAGTTTTGTGCCATGTTTTTTTAACACAAAGTAAAATTCGATAACTTTATAATTTTTGTTTTAGATAATTTGCAAGAACTTAATGAATAGATCTGTGAAATACCTTTATTATTTTGGTTTTAGATAATTGGCAAGAACTTTATGAATAGTTATGTGCAATATTATTTTAACACAAAGTACGATTAGATAACATTATTATTTTTGTTTTACATAATTTGCAAGAACCTTATGAATAATTCTGTGCAATGTTTCTTAACACAAAGTAAAATTCGATAACTTTATTATTTTTGATTTGGATAATTTGCAAGAACTTTATGAATAGTTCTGTGCAATATTTTTAACACAAAGAAAAAATTTGATAACTTTATTATTTTTGTTTTAGATAATGTGCAAGAACTTTATGAATAGTTCTGTGCAATGTTTTTAACACAAAGTAATAATTCGATAACTTTATTAATTTTGTTTTCAGATAATATGCAAGAACATTATGAATAGTTCTGTGCAATGTTTTTTAACACAAAGTAAAATGCGATAACTTTATTATTTTTGTTTTAGATAATCTGCTAGATTTTTATGAATTGTTCTGTGCGATATTTTTAACACAAACTAAAAATTCGATAACTTTATTATTTTTGTTTTAGATTATGTGCAAGAACTTTATGAATAGTTCTGTGCAATGTTTTTTTTTTAACACAAAGTAAAATTCGATAACATTATTATTTTTGTTTTCGATAATTTGCAAGAACTTTATGAATAGTTCTGTGCAATGTTTTTTTTAACACAAAGTAAGATTCGATAACATTATTATTTTTGTTTTAAATTTGCAAGAACTTTATGAATAGTTCTGTGCAATATTTTTTTAACACAAAGTCCGATTTGATTACTTTACTAATTTTGTTTTAAATAATTTGCAAGAATTTTATGAATAGTTCTGTGCAATATTTTTTTAACACAAAGTACGATTCGATAACTTTATTATTTTTGTTTTAGATAATTTGCAAGAACTTTATGAATAGTTCTGTGCCATATTTTTAACACAAAGTAAAAATTCGATAACTTTATTATTTTTGTTTTTGATAATGTGCTAGAACTTTACAAATAGTTCTGTCCAATGTTTTTTTTAACACAAAGTAAAATTCGATAACATTATTATTATTGTTTTAGATAATTTGCAAGAACTTTATGAATAGTTCTGTGCAATGTTTTTTAACACAAAGTAAAATGCGATAACTTTATTATTTTTGTTTTAGATAATTTGCAAGAACTTTATGAATAGTTTTGTGCAATGTTTTGTAACACAAATTAAAATTCGATAACTTTATTATTTTATTAGTTTTGTGCTTTTGTTTTAGATAATTTGAAAGAACTTTATGAATAGTTCTGTGCAATGTTTTTTAACACAAAGTAAAATTCGATAACTTTATTATTTTTGTTTTAGATAATTTGCAAGAACTTTATGAATAGTTCTGTGCAATGTTTTTAAACAAAGTAAAATCGATAACATTATTATTTTTGTTTTAGATAATTTGCAAGAACTTTATGAATAGTTCTCTGTAATATTTTTCTAACACAAAGTACGATTTGATAACTTTACTAATTTTGTTTTCAAATAATTTGCAAGAACTTTATGAATAGTTCTGTGCAATGTTTTTAACACAAAGTAAAAATTCGATAACTTTATTAATTTTGTTTTCAGATAATTGGCAAGAATTTTATGAATAGTTTTGTGCCATGTTTTTTTAACACAAAGTAAAATTCGATAACTTTATAATTTTTGTTTTAGATAATTTGCAAGAACTTAATGAATAGATCTGTGAAATACCTTTATTATTTTGGTTTTAGATAATTGGCAAGAACTTTATGAATAGTTATGTGCAATATTATTTTAACACAAAGTACGATTAGATAACATTATTATTTTTGTTTTACATAATTTGCAAGAACCTTATGAATAATTCTGTGCAATGTTTCTTAACACAAAGTAAAATTCGATAACTTTATTATTTTTGATTTGGATAATTTGCAAGAACTTTATGAATAGTTCTGTGCAATATTTTTAACACAAAGAAAAAATTTGATAACTTTATTATTTTTGTTTTAGATAATGTGCAAGAACTTTATGAATAGTTCTGTGCAATGTTTTTTTTTAACACAAAGAACAATTCGATAACATTATTAATTTGTTTTAGATAATTTGCAAGAACTTTATGAATAGTTCTGTGCAATGATTTTTAACACAAAGTAAAATTCGATAACTTTATTAATTTTGTTTTCAGATAATTTGCAAGAACTTTATGAATAGTTTTGTGCTTTTGTTTTAGATAATTTGCAAGAACTTTATGAATAGTTCTGTGCAATGTTTTTTAACACAAAGCACCATTGAATAACTTTATTATTTTGGTTTTAGATATTTTGCAAGAACTTTATGAATAGTTATGTGCAATATTTTTTTAACAGAAAGTACGATTTGATAACTTTATTAATTTTGTTTTATTTAATTTGCAAGAATTTTATGAATAGTTTTGTGCAATGTTTTTTAAACACAAAGTAAAATTCGATAACTTTATTATTTTTGTTTTAGATAATTTGCAAGAACTTTATGTGCAATATTTTTTTAACACAAAGTACGATTCGATAACATTATTTATTTTTGTTTTACATAATTTGCAAGAACTTTATGAATAATTCTGTGCAATGTTTCTTAACACAAAGTAAAATTCGATAACTTTATTATTTTTGTTTTGGATAATTTGCAAGAACTTTATGAATAGTTCTGTGCAATATTTTTAACACAAAGTAAAAATTCGATAACTTTATTATTTTTGTTTTAGATAATGTGCAAGAACTTTATGAATAAATCTGTGCAAATTTTTTTTTTAACACAAAGAACAATTCGGTAATATTACTATTTTTGTTTTAGATAATTTGCAAGAACTTTATGAATAGTTCTGTGCAATGGTTTTTAACACAAAGTAAAATTCGATAACTTTATTATTTTTGTTTTAGATAATTTGCAAGAACTTTATGAATAGTTCTGTGCAATTTTTAAAACACAAAGTTAAAATTTGATAACTTTATTAATTTTGTTTTCAGATAATTTGCAAGAACTTTATGAATAGTTTTGTGCTTTTGTTTTAAATAATTTGGAAGAACTTTATGAATAGTTCTGTGCAATGTTTTTTTAACACAAAGTAAAATTCGATAACTTTAATACTTTGTTTTAGATAATTTGCAAGAACTTTATGAATAGTTCTGTGCAATATTTTTAACACAAAGTACGATTCGATAACTTTATTATTTTTGTTTTACATAATTTGCAAGAACTTTATGA
This sequence comes from Dioctria linearis, assembly GCA_963930735.1. Classification (NCBI taxonomy): domain Eukaryota; kingdom Metazoa; phylum Arthropoda; class Insecta; order Diptera; family Asilidae; genus Dioctria; species Dioctria linearis. The sequence continues at coordinate 117,518,880 of OZ005742.1, read as the reverse complement.
ATAGTTCTGTGCAATACTTTTTAACACAAAGTTCGATTTGATAACTTTAGTAATTTTGTTTTAGATAATTTGCAGAATTGTATGAATAGTTCTGTGCAATATTTTTTAACACAAAAGTAAAAATACGATAACTTCATTAATTTTGTTTTCAGATAATTTGCAAGAACTTTATGAATAATTCTGTGCAATATTTTTTTAACACAGAGTAAAATTCGATAACTTTATTATTTTTGTTTTAGATAATTTGCAAGAATTTTATGAATAGTTCTGTGCAATATTTTTTTAACACAAAGTACAATTTGATAATTTTACTAATTTTGTTTCAAATAATTTGCAAGAATTTTATGAATAGTTCTGTGCAATATTTTTTTAACACAAAAGTAAAAATTCGATAACTTCATTAATTTTGTTTTCAGATAATTTGCAAGAACTTTATGATAGTTCTGTGCAATATTTTTTTAACACAAAGTACGATTCGATAACTTTATTAATTTTGTTTTCAGATAATTTGCAAGAACTTTATGAATAGTTCTGTGCAATGTTTTTAACACAAAGTATAAATTCGATAACTTTATTATTTTTGTTTTAATAATGTGCAAGAACTTTATGAATAGTTCTGTGCAATGTTTTTTTTAACACAAAGTAAAATTCGATAACATTATTATTTTTGTTTTAGATAGTTTGCAAGTACTTTATGAATAGTTCTGTGCAATGTTTTTTAACACAAAGTAAAATTCGATAACTTTATTATTTATGTTTTAGATAATTTGCAAGAACTTTATGAATAGTTCTGTACAATATTTTTTTACCACAAAGTACGATTTGATAACTTTATTAATTTTGTTTTAGATAATTTGCACGAATTTTATGAATAGTGATGTGCAATATTTTTTTAACACAATGTAAAAATTCGATAACTTTATTAATTTTGTTTTCAGATAATTTGCAAGAACTTTATGAATAGTTCTGTGCAATTTTTTTTTAACACAATGTAAAATTCGATAACTTTATTATTTTTGTTTTAGATAATTTGCAGGAACTTTATGAATAGTTCTGTGCAATGTTTTTTTTTAACACAAAGTAAAATTCGATAACATTATTATTTTTGTTTTAGATAATTTGCAAGAACTTTATGAATAGTTCTGTGCAATGTTTTTTTTAACACAAAGTAAAATTCGATAACATTATTATTTTCGTTTTAGATAATTAGCAAGAACTTTATGAATAGTTCTGTGCAATATTTTTTTAACCCAAAGTACGATTTGGTAACTTTACTAATTTTGTTTTAAATAATTTGCAAGAATTTTATGAATAGTTCTGTGCAATATTTTTTTAACACAAAGTACGATTCGATAACTTTATTATTTTTGTTTTAGATAATTTGCAAGAATTTTATGAATAGTTCTGTGCAATATTTTTAACACAAAGTAAAAATTCGATAAATTTATTATTTTTGTTTTAGATAATGTGCTAGAACTTTACGAATAGTTCTGTCCAATGTTTTTGTTTTAGTTTTGTGCAATGTTTTTTTAACACAAAGTAAAATTCGATAACTTTATTATTTTTGTTTTAGATAATTAGCAAGAACTTTATGAATAGTTCTGTGCAATATTTTTTTTACACAAAGTACGATTTGATAACTTTATTAATTTTGTTTTCAGATAACTTGCAAGAACTTTATGAATAGTTCTGTGCAATGTTTTTTTTAACAAAAAGTGTAATTCGATAACTTTATTATTTTTGTTTTAGATAATATGCAAGAACTTTATGAATAGTTCTGTGCAATATTTTTTTAACACAAAATACGATTTGATAACTTTACTAATTTTGTTTTCAAATAATTTGCAAGAACTTTAGGAATAGTTCTGTGCAATGTTTTTTTAACACAAAGTAAAATTCGATAACTTTATTATTTTTGCTTTAGATAATTTGCCAGAACTTTATGAATAGTTCTGTTCGATATTTTTTTAACACAAAGAATGATTTGATAATTTTATTAATTTTGTTTTATATAATTTGCAAGAATTTTATGAATAGTTCTGTGCAATGTTTTTTTTAACACAAAGTAAAATTCGATAACTTTATTATTTTTGCTTTAGATAATTTGCCAGAACTTTATGAATAGTTCTGTGCAATATTTTTTTAACACAAAGTACGATTTGATAACTTTACTAATTTTGTTTTCAAGTAATTTGCAAGAACTTTATGAGTAGTTCTGTGCAATGTTTTTTTTAACACAAAGAATGATTTGATAACTTTATTAAATTTGTTTAATATATTTTGCAAGAATTTTATGAATAGTTCTGTGCAATGTTTTTTTAACACAAAGTAAAATTCGATAACTTTATTACTTTGTTTTAGATAATTTGCAAGAACTTTATGAATAGTTCTGTGCAATATTTTTAACCAAAGTAAAAATTCGATAACTTTATTATTTTTGCTTTAGATAATGTGCAATATCTTTATGAATAGGTCTGAGAAAAGTTTTTTTTTAACACAAAATAAAATTCGATAACCTTATTATTTTTGTTTTAGATAATTTGCAAGAACTTTATGAATAGTTCTGTGCAATATTTTTAACACAAATTACGATTTGATAACTTTACTAATTTTGTTTTAAATAATTTGCTACATTTTTGTGAATAGTTCTGTGCAATAATTTTTAACACAAAGTACGATTCGATAACGTTATTATTTTTGTTTTAGATAATTTGCAAGAATTTTATGAATAGTTCTGTGCAATATTTTTAACACAAAGTACGATTCGATAACTTTATTAATTTTGTTTTCAGATAATTTGCAAGAACTTTATGAATAGTTCTGTGCAATGTTTTTTTAACACAAAGTGAAATTCGATAACTTTATTATTTTTGTTTTAGATAATTTGCAAGAACTTTATGAATAGTTCTGTGCAATATTTTTTTAAGACAAAATACGGGTTGATAACTTTACTAATTTTGTTTTCAAATAATTTGCAAGAACTTTGTGAATAGTTCTGTGCAATGTTTTTTTAACACAAAGTAAAATTCGATAACTTTATTATTTTTGCTTTAGATAATTTGCCAGAACATTATGAATAGTTCTGTGCAATATTTTTTTAACACAAAGTACGATTTGATAACTTTACTAATTTTGTTTTCAAATAATTTGCAAGAACTTTTTGAATAGTTCTGTGCAATGTTTTTTTTAACACAAAGAATGATTTGATAACTTTATTAATTTTGCTATAGATAATTTGCCAGAACTTTATGAATAGTTCTGGGCAATATTTTTTTAACACAAAGTACGATTTGATAACTTTACTAATTTTGTTTTCAAATAATTTGCAAGAACTTTATGAAAAGTTCTGTGCAATGTTTTTTTTAACACAAAGAATGATTTGATAACTTTATTAATTTTGTTTTATATAATTTGCAAGAATTTTATGAATAGTTCTGTGCAATGTTTTTTTAACACAAAGTAAAATTCGATAACTTTATTACTTTGTTTTAGATAATTTGCCAGAACTTTATGAATAGTTCTGTGCAATATTTTTTTAACACAAAGTAAAAATTCGTTAACTTTATTAATTTTGTTTTCAGATAATTTGAAAGAACTTTATGAATAGTTCTGTGCAATGTTTTTTTAACACAAAGAATGATTTGATAACTTTATTAATTTTGTTTTATATAATTTGCAAGAATTTTATGAATAGTTCTTTACAATGTTTTTTTTAACACAAAGTAAAATTCGATAACTTTATTACTTTGTTTTAGATAATTTGCAAGAACTTTATGAATAGTTCTGTGCAATATTTTTAACACAAAGTAAAATTCGATAACTTTATTATTTTTGTTTTAGATAATTTGCAAGAACTTTATGAATAGTTCTCTGAAATGTTCTTTTAACACAAAGTAAAATTCGATACCTTTATTATTTTTGTTTTAGATAATTTGCAAGAACTTTATGAATAGTTCTGTGCAATATTTTTTTAACACAAAGTACGATTCGATAACGTTATTATTTTTGTTTTAGATAATTTTCAAGAACTTTATGAATAGTTCTGTGCAATATTTTTAACACAAAGTAAAAATTCGATAACTTTATTATTTTTGTTTTAGATAATGTGCAAGAACTTTATGAATAGTTCTGTGAAATGTTTTTTTTTAACACAAAGTAAAATTCGATAACATTATTATTTTTGTTTTAGATAATTTGCCAGAACTTAATGAATAGTTCTGTGCAATGTTTTTTAACACAAAGTAAAATGCGATCACTTTATTATTTTTGTTTTAGATAATTTGCAAGAACTTTATGAATAGTTCTGTGCAATATTTTTTAACACAAAGTAAAATGCGATAACTTTATTATTTTTGTTTTAGATAATTTGCAAGAACTTTATGAATAGTTCTGTGCAATATTTTTTTAACACAAAGTACGATTTGATAACTTCACTAATTTTGTTTTCAAATAATTTGCAAGAACTTTATGAATAGTTCTGTGCAATATTTTTTTAACACAAAGTACGATTCGATAACTTTATTATTTTTGTTTTAGATAATTAGCAAGAACTTTATGAATAGTTCTGTGCAATATTTTTTTTACACAAAGTACGATTTGATAACTTTATTAATTTTGTTTTCAGATAACTTGCAAGAACTTTATGAATAGTTCTGTGCAATGTTTTTTTTAACAAAAAGTGTAATTCGATAACTTTATTATTTTTGTTTTAGATAATATGCAAGAACTTTATGAATAGTTCTGTGCAATATTTTTTTAACACAAAATACGATTTGATAACTTTACTAATTTTGTTTTCAAATAATTTGCAAGAACTTTAGGAATAGTTCTGTGCAATGTTTTTTTAACACAAAGTAAAATTCGATAACTTTATTATTTTTGCTTTAGATAATTTGCCAGAACTTTATGAATAGTTCTGTTCGATATTTTTTTAACACAAAGAATGATTTGATAATTTTATTAATTTTGTTTTATATAATTTGCAAGAATTTTATGAATAGTTCTGTGCAATGTTTTTTTTAACACAAAGTAAAATTCGATAACTTTATTATTTTTGCTTTAGATAATTTGCCAGAACTTTATGAATAGTTCTGTGCAATATTTTTTTAACACAAAGTACGATTTGATAACTTTACTAATTTTGTTTTCAAGTAATTTGCAAGAACTTTATGAGTAGTTCTGTGCAATGTTTTTTTTAACACAAAGAATGATTTGATAACTTTATTAATTTTGTTTAATATATTTTGCAAGAATTTTATGAATAGTTCTGTGCAATGTTTTTTTAACACAAAGTAAAATTCGATAACTTTATTACTTTGTTTTAGATAATTTGCAAGAACTTTATGAATAGTTCTGTGCAATATTTTTAACACAAAGTAAAAATTCGATAACTTTATTATTTTTGCTTTAGATAATGTGCAATATCTTTATGAATAGTTCTGAGAAAAGTTTTTTTTTAACACAAAATAAAATTCGATAACCTTATTATTTTTGTTTTAGATAATTTGCAAGAACTTTATGAATAGTTCTGTGCAATATTTTTAACACAAATTACGATTTGATAACTTTACTAATTTTGTTTTAAATAATTTGCTACATTTTTGTGAATAGTTCTGTGCAATATTTTTAACACAAAGTACGATTCGATAACTTTATTAATTTTGTTTTCAGATAATTTGCAAGAACTTTATGAATAGTTCTGTGCAATGTTTTTTTAACACAAAGTGAAATTCGATAACTTTATTATTTTTGTTTTAGATAATTTGCAAGAACTTTATGAATAGTTCTGTGCAATATTTTTTTAAGACAAAATACGGGTTGATAACTTTACTAATTTTGTTTTCAAATAATTTGCAAGAACTTTGTGAATAGTTCTGTGCAATGTTTTTTTAACACAAATTAAAATTCGATAACTTTATTATTTTTGCTTTAGATAATTTGCCAGAACATTATGAATAGTTCTGTGCAATATTTTTTTAACACAAAGTACGATTTGATAACTTTACTAATTTTGTTTTCAAATAATTTGCAAGAACTTTTTGAATAGTTCTGTGCAATGTTTTTTTTAACACAAAGAATGATTTGATAACTTTATTAATTTTGCTATAGATAATTTGCCAGAACTTTATGAATAGTTCTGGGCAATATTTTTTTAACACAAAGTACGATTTGATAACTTTACTAATTTTGTTTTCAAATAATTTGCAAGAACTTTATGAATAGTTCTGTGCAATGTTTTTTTTAACACAAAGAATGATTTGATAACTTTATTAATTTTGTTTTATATAATTTGCAAGAATTTTATGAATAGTTCTGTGCAATGTTTTTTTAACACAAAGTAAAATTCGATAACTTTATTATTTTTGTTTTAGATAATGTGCAAGAACTTTATGAATAGTTCTGTGAAATGTTTTTTTTTAACACAAAGTAAAATTCGATAACATTATTATTTTTGTTTTAGATAATTTGCCAGAACTTAATGAATAGTTCTGTGCAATGTTTTTTAACACAAAGTAAAATGCGATCACTTTATTATTTTTGTTTTAGATAATTTGCAAGAACTTTATGAATAGTTCTGTGAAATGTTTTTTTTTAACACAAAGTAAAATTCGATAAGATTATTATTTTTGTTTTAGATAATTTGCCAGAACTTAATGAATAGTTCTGTGCAATATTTTTAACACAAAGTAAAATTCGATAACTTTATTATTTTTGTTTTAGATAATTTGCAAGAACTTTATGAATAGTTCTCTGAAATGTTTTTTTAACACAAAGTAAAATTCGATACCTTTATTATTTTTGTTTTAGATAATTTGCAAGAACTTTATGAATAGTTCTGTGCAATATTTTTTTAACACAAAGTACGATTCGATAACGTTATTATTTTTGTTTTAGATAATTTTCAAGAACTTTATGAATAGTTCTGTGCAATATTTTTAACACAAAGTAAAAATTCGATAACTTTATTATTTTTGTTTTAGATAATGTGCAAGAACTTTATGAATAGTTCTGTGAAATGTTTTTTTTTAACACAAAGTAAAATTCGATAACATTATTATTTTTGTTTTAGATAATTTGCCAGAACTTAATGAATAGTTCTGTGCAATGTTTTTTAACACAAAGTAAAATGCGATCACTTTATTATTTTTGTTTTAGATAATTTGCAAGAACTTTATGAATAGTTCTGTGCAATATTTTTTAACACAAAGTAAAATGCGATAACTTTATTATTTTTGTTTTAGATAATTTGCAAGAACTTTATGAATAGTTCTGTGCAATATTTTTTTAACACAAAGTACGATTTGATAACTTTACTAATTTTGTTTTCAAATAATTTGCAAGAACTTTATGAATAGTTCTGTGCAATGTTTTTTTTAACACAAAGAATGATTTGATAACTTTATTAATTTTGTTTTATATAATTTGCAAGAATTTTATGAATAGTTCTGTGCAATGTTTTTTTAACACAAAGTAAAATTCGATAACTTTATTACTTTGTTTTAGATAATTTGCCAGAACTTTATGAATAGTTCTGTGCAATATTTTTTTAACACAAAGTAAAAATTCGTTAACTTTATTAATTTTGTTTTCAGATAATTTGAAAGAACTTTATGAATAGTTCTGTGCAATGTTTTTAACACAATGTAAAATGCGATAACTTTATTATTTTTGTTTTAGATAATTTGCAAGAACTTTATGAATAGTTCTGTGCAATGTTTTTAACACAAAATAAAAATTCGATAACTTTATTAATTTTGTTTTCAGATAATTTGCAAGAACCTTATGAATAGTTTAGTGCAATGTTTTGTAACACAAAGTAAAATTCGATAACTTTATTACTTTGTTTTAGATAATTTGCCAGAACTTTATGAATAGTTCTGTGCAATATTTTTTTAACACAAAGTAAAAATTCGTTAACTTTATTAATTTTGTTTTCAGATAATTTGAAAGAACTTTATGAATAGTTCTGTGCAGTGATTTTAACACAAAGTAAAATGCGATCACTTTATTATTTTTGTTTTAGATAATTTGCAAGAACTTTATGAATAGTTCTGTGCAATGTTTTTTTAACACAAAGTGAAATTCGATAACTTTATTATTTTTGTTTTAGATAATTTGCAAGAACTTTATGAATAGTTCTGTGCAATATTTTTTTAACACAAAATACGGGTTGATAACTTTATTAATTTTGTTTTATATAATTTGCCAGAATTTTATGAATAGTTCTTTACAATGTTTTTTTTAACACAAAGTAAAATTCGATAACTTTATTACTTTGTTTTAGATAATTTGCAAGAACTTTATGAATAGTTCTGTGCAATATTTTTAACACAAATTACGATTTGATAACTTTACTAATTTTGTTTTAAATAATTTACAAGATTTTTGTGAATAGTTCTGTGCAATATTTTTTAACACAAAGTACGATTCGATAACGTTATTATTTTTGTTTTAGATAATTTGCGAGAATTTTATGATAGTTCTGTGCAATATTTTTAACACAAAGTAAAATTCGATAACATTATTATTTTTGTTTTAGATAATTTGCAAGAACTTTATGAATAGTTCTGTGCATTGTTTTTTAACACAAAGTAAAATGCGATAACTTTATTATTTTTGTTTTTGATAATTTGCAAGAACTTTATGAATAGTTCTGTGCAATGTTTTTAACACAAAATAAAAATTCGATAACTTTATTAATTTTGTTTTCAGATAATTTGCAAGAACTTTATGAATAGTTTAGTGCAATGTTTTGTAACACAAAGTAAAATTCGATAACTTTATTATTTTTGTTTTAGATAATTTGCAAGAACTTTATGAATAGTTCTGTGCAATGTTTTTTAACACAAAGTAAAATGCGATAACTCTATTATTTTTGTTTTAGATAATTTGCAAGAACTTTATGAATAGTTCTCTGAAATGTTTTTTTAACACAAAGTAAAATTCGATACCTTTATTATTTTTGTTTTAGATAATTTGCAAGAACTTTATGAATAGTTCTGTGCAATATTTTTTTAACACAAAGTACGATTCGATAACGTTATTATTTTTGTTTTAGATAATTTTCAAGAACTTTATGAATAGTTCTGTGCAATATTTTTAACACAAAGTAAAAATTCGATAACTTTATTATTTTTGTTTTAGATAATGTGCAAGAACTTTATGAATAGTTCTGTGAAATGTTTTTTTTTAACACAAAGTAAAAATTCGTTAACTTTATTAATTTTGTTTTCAGATAATTTGAAAGAACTTTATGAATAGTTCTGTGCAATGTTTTTTTAACACAAAGAATGATTTGATAACTTTATTAATTTTGTTTTATATAATTTGCAAGAATTTTATGAATAGTTCTTTACAATGTTTTTTTTAACACAAAGTAAAATTCGATAACTTTATTACTTTGTTTTAGATAATTTGCAAGAGCTTTATGAATAGTTCTGTGCAATATTTTTTTAACACAAAGTACGATTTGATAACTTTACTAATTTTCTTTTAGATAATTTGCAAGAATTTTATGAATAGTTCTGTGCAATGTTTTTTTAACACAAAGTAAAATTCGATAACTTTATTATTTTTTTTTAGATAATTTGCAAGAACTTTATGAATAGTTCTGTGCAATATTTTTTTTAACACAAAGTAAAATTCGATAACTTTATTATTTTTGTTTTAGATAATTTGCAAGAACTTTATGAATAGTTCTGTGCAATGTTTTTTTTAACACAAAGTAAAATCGATAACATTATTATTTTTGTTTTAGATAATTTGCAAGAACTTTATGAATAGTTCTGTGCAATATTTTTTTAACACAAAGTACGATTTGATAACTTTACTAATTTTGTTTTCAAATAATTTGCAAGAACTTTATGAATAGTTCTGTGCAATATTTTTAACACAAATTACGATTTGATAACTTTACTAATTTTGTTTTAAATAATTTACAAGATTTTTGTGAATAGTTCTGTGCAATATTTTTTAACACAAAGTACGATTCGATAACGTTATTATTTTTGTTTTAGATAATTTGCAAGAATTTTATGATAGTTCTGTGCAATATTTTTAACACAAAGTAAAATTCGATAACATTATTATTTTTGTTTTAGATAATTTGCAAGAACTTTATGAATAGTTCTGTGCAATGTTTTTTAACACAAAGTAAAATGCGATAACTTTATTATTTTTGTTTTAGATAATTTGCAAGAACTTTATGAATAGTTCTCTGAAATGTTTTTTTAACACAAAGTAAAATTCGATAACTTTATTATTTATGTTTTATATAATTTGCCAGAACTTTATGAATAGTTCTGTGCAATATTTTTTTAACACAAAGTTAAAATTCGTTAACTTTATTAATTTTGTTTTCAGATAATTTGAAAGAACTTTACGAATAGTTCTGTGCAATGTTTTTAACACAAAGTAAAATGCGATCACTTTATTATTTTTGTTTTAGATAATTTTCAAGAACTTTATGAATAGTTCTGTGCAATGTTTTTTTAACATAAAGTGAAATTCGATAACATTATTATTTTTGTTTTAGATAATTTGCAAGAACTTTATGAATAGTTCTGTGCAATATTTTTTTAACACAAAATACGGGTTGATAACTTTATTAATTTTGTTTTATATAATTTGCAAGAATTTTATGAATAGTTCTTTACAATGTTTTTTTTAACACAAAGTAAAATTCGATAACTTTATTACTTTGTTTTAGATAATTTGCAAGAACTTTATGAATAGTTCTGTGCAATATTTTTAACACAAATTACGATTTGATAACTTTACTAATTTTGTTTTAAATAATTTACAAGATTTTTGTGAATAGTTCTGTGCAATATTTTTTAACACAAAGTACGATTCGATAACGTTATTATTTTTGCTTTAGATAATTTGCAAGAATTTTATGATAGTTCTGTGCAATATTTTTAACACAAAGTAAAATTCGATAACATTATTATTTTCGTTTTAGATAATTTGCAAGAACTTTATGAATAGTTCTGTGCAATGTTTTTTAACACAAAGTAAAATGCGATAACTTTATTATTTTTGTTTTAGATAATTTGCAAGAACTTTATGAATAGTTCTGTGCAATATTTTTTAACACAAAGTAAAAATTCGATAACTTTATTATTTTTGTTTTAGATAATGTGCAAGAACTTTATGAATAGTTCTGTGCAATGTTTTTTTTAACACAAAGTAAAATTCGATAACATTATTATTTTTGCTTTAGATAATTTGCAAGAACTTTATGAATAGTTCTGTGCAATGTTTTTTAACACAAAGTAAAATGCGATAACTCTATTATTTTTGTTTTAGATAATTTGCAAGAACTTTATGAATAGTTCTCTGAAATGTTTTTTTAACACAAAGTAAAATTCGATACCTTTATTATTTTTGTTTTAGATAATTTGCAAGAACTTTATGAATAGTTCTGTGCAATATTTTTTTAACACAAAGTACGATTCGATAACGTTATTATTTTTGTTTTAGATAATTTTCAAGAACTTTATGAATAGTTCTGTGCAATATTTTTAACACAAAGTAAAAATTCGATAACTTTATTATTTTTGTTTTAGATAATGTGCAAGAACTTTATGAATAGTTCTGTGAAATGTTTTTTTTTAACACAAAGTAAAAATTCGTTAACTTTATTAATTTTGTTTTCAGATAATTTGAAAGAACTTTATGAATAGTTCTGTGCAATGTTTTTTTAACACAAAGAATGATTTGATAACTTTATTAATTTTGTTTTATATAATTTGCAAGAATTTTATGAATAGTTCTTTACAATGTTTTTTTTAACACAAAGTAAAATTCGATAACTTTATTACTTTGTTTTAGATAATTTGCAAGAGCTTTATGAATAGTTCTGTGCAATATTTTTTTCACACAAAGTACGATTTGATAACTTTACTAATTTTCTTTTAGATAATTTGCAAGAATTTTATGAATAGTTCTGTGCAATGTTTTTTTAACACAAAGTAAAATTCGATAACTTTATTATTTTTTTTTAGATAATTTGCAAGAACTTTATGAATAGTTCTGTGCAATATTTTTTTTAACACAAAGTAAAATTCGATAACTTTATTATTTTTGTTTTAGATAATTTGCAAGAACTTTATGAATAGTTCTGTGCAATGTTTTTTTTAACACAAAGTAAAATCGATAACATTATTATTTTTGTTTTAGATAATTTGCAAGAACTTTATGAATAGTTCTGTGCAATATTTTTTTAACACAAAGTACGATTTGATAACTTTACTAATTTTGTTTTCAAATAATTTGCAAGAACTTTATGAATAGTTCTGTGCAATATTTTTAACACAAATTACGATTTGATAACTTTACTAATTTTGTTTTAAATAATTTACAAGATTTTTGTGAATAGTTCTGTGCAATATTTTTTAACACAAAGTACGATTCGATAACGTTATTATTTTTGTTTTAGATAATTTGCAAGAATTTTATGATAGTTCTGTGCAATATTTTTAACACAAAGTAAAATTCGATAACATTATTATTTTTGTTTTAGATAATTTGCAAGAACTTTATGAATAGTTCTGTGCAATGTTTTTTAACACAAAGTAAAATGCGATAACTTTATTATTTTTGTTTTAGATAATTTGCAAGAACTTTATGAATAGTTCTCTGAAATGTTTTTTTAACACAAAGTAAAATTCGATACCTTTATTATTTTTGTTTTATATAATTTGCCAGAACTTTATGAATAGTTCTGTGCAATATTTTTTTAACACAAAGTTAAAATTCGTTAACTTTATTAATTTTGTTTTCAGATAATTTGAAAGAACTTTACGAATAGTTCTGTGCAATGTTTTTAACACAAAGTAAAATGCGATCACTTTATTATTTTTGTTTTAGATAATTTTCAAGAACTTTATGAATAGTTCTGTGCAATGTTTTTTTAACACAAAGTGAAATTCGATAACATTATTATTTTTGTTTTAGATAATTTGCAAGAACTTTATGAATAGTTCTGTGCAATATTTTTTTAACACAAAATACGGGTTGATAACTTTATTAATTTTGTTTTATATAATTTGCAAGAATTTTATGAATAGTTCTTTACAATGTTTTTTTTAACACAAAGTAAAATTCGATAACTTTATTACTTTGTTTTAGATAATTTGCAAGAACTTTATGAATAGTTCTGTGCAATATTTTTAACACAAATTACGATTTGATAACTTTACTAATTTTGTTTTAAATAATTTACAAGATTTTTGTGAATAGTTCTGTGCAATATTTTTTAACACAAAGTACGATTCGATAACGTTATTATTTTTGCTTTAGATAATTTGCAAGAATTTTATGATAGTTCTGTGCAATATTTTTAACACAAAGTAAAATTCGATAACATTATTATTTTCGTTTTAGATAATTTGCAAGAACTTTATGAATAGTTCTGTGCAATATTTTTTAACACAAAGTAAAAATTCGATAACTTTATTATTTTTGTTTTAGATAATGTGCAAGAACTTTATGAATAGTTCTGTGCAATGTTTTTTTTAACATAAAGTAAAATTCGATAACATTATTATTTTTGTTTTAGATAATTTGCAAGAACTTTATGAATAGTTCTGTGCAATGTTTTTTAACACAATGTAAAATGCGATAACTTTATTATTTTTGTTTTAGATAATTTGCAAGAACTTTATGAATAGTTCTGTGCAATGTTTTTAACACAAAATAAAAATTCGATAACTTTATTAATTTTGTTTTCAGATAATTTGCAAGAAACTTATGAATAGTTTAGTGCAATGTTTTGTAACACAAAGTAAAATTCGATAGCTTTATTATTTTTGTTTTAGATAATTTGCAAGAACTTTATGAATAGTTCTGTGCAATATTTTTTTAACACAAAGTACGATTTGATAACTTTACTAATTTTCTTTTAGATAATTTGCAAGAATTTTATGAATAGTTCTGTGCAATGTTTTTTTAACACAAAGTAAAATTCGATAACTTTATTATTTTTGTTTTAGATAATTTGCAAGAACTTTATGAATAGTTCTGTGCAATATTTTTAACACAAAGTAAAAATTCGATAACTTTATTATTTTTGTTTTAGATAATGTGCAAGAACTTTATGAATAGTTCTGTGCAATGTTTTTTTTAACACAAAGTAAAATTCGATAACTTTATTATTTTTGTTTTATATAATTTGCAAGAATTTTATGAATAGTTCTGTGCAATGTTCTTTAACACAATGTAAAATGCGATAACTTTATTATTTTTGTTTTAGATAATTTGCAAGAACTTTATGAATAGTTCTGTGCAATGTTTTTAACACAAAATAAAAATTCGATAACTTTATTAATTTTGTTTTCAGATAATTTGCAAGAATTTATGAATAGTTTAGTGCAATGTTTTGTAACACAAAGTAAAATTCGATAACTTTATTATTTTTGTTTTAGATAATTTGCAAGAACTTTATGAATAGTTCTGTGCAATATTTTTTTAACACAAAGTACGATTTGATAACTTTACTAATTTTCTTTTAGATAATTTGCAAGAATTTTATGAATAGTTCTGTGCAATGTTTTTTTAACACAAAGTAAAATTCGATAACTTTATTATTTTTGTTTTAGATAATTTGCAAGAACTTTATGAATAGTTCTGTGCAATGTTTTTTTTAACACAAAGTACGATTCGATAACGTTATTATTTTTGTTTAGATAATTTGCAAGAACTTTATGAATAGTTCTGTGCAATATTGTTAACACAAAGTAAAAATTCGATAACTTTATTATTTTTGTTTTAGATAATTTGCAAGAACTTTATGAATAGTTCTGTGCAATATTTTCTTAACACATAGTACGATTTGATAACTTTATTAATTTTCTTTTAGATAATTTGCAAGAATTTTATGAATAGTTCTGTGCAATGTTTTTTTAACACAAAGTAAAATTCGATAACTTTATTATTTTTGTTTTAGATAATTTGCAAGAACTTTATGAATAGTTCTGTGCAATGTTTTTTAACACAATGTAAAATGCGATAACTTTATTATTTTTGTTTTAGATAATTTGCAAGAACTTTATGAATAGTTCTGTGCAATGTTTTTAACACAAAATAAAAATTCGATAAATTTATTAATTTTGTTTTCAGATAATTTGCAAGAACTTTATGAATAGTTTAGTGCAATGTTTTGTAACACAAAGTACAATTCGATAACTTTATTATTTTTGTTTTAGATAAATTGCAAGAACTTTATGAATAGTTCTGTGCAATATTTTTTTAACACAAAGTACGATTTGATAACTTTACTAATTTTCTTTTAGATAATTTGCAAGAATTTTATGAATAGTTCTGTGCAATGTTTTTTTAACACAAAGTAAAATTCGATAACTTTATTATTTTTGTTTTAGATAATTTGCAAGAACTTTATGAATAGTTCTGTGCAATATTTTTTTTAACACAAAGTAAAATTCGATAACTTTATTATTTTTGTTTTAGATAATTTGCAAGAACTTTATGAATAGTTCTGTGCAATGTTTTTCTTAACACAAAGTAAAATTCGATAACATTATTATTTTAGTTTTAGATAATTTGCAAGAACTTTATGAATAGTTCTGTGCAATGTTTTTTAACACAATGTAAAATGCGATAACTTTATTATTTTTGTTTTAGATAACTTGCAAGAACTTTATGAATAGTTCTGCGCAATGTTTTTTTTAACACAAAGTAAAATTCGATAACATTATTATTTTTGTTTCAGATAATTTGCAAGAACTTTATGAATAGTTCTGTGCAATGTTTTTTAACACAATGTAAAATGCGATAACTTTATTATCTTTGTTTTAGATAACTTGCAAGAACTTTATGAATAGTTCTGTGCAATGTTTTTAACACAAAATAAAAATTCGATAACTTTATTAATTTTGTTTTCAGATAATTTGCAAGAACTTTATGAATAGTTTAGTGCAATGTTTTGTAACGCAAAGTAAAATTCGATAACTTTATTATTTTTGTTTTAGATAATTTGCAAGAACTTTATGAATAGTTCTGTGCAATATTTTTTTAACACAAAGTACGATTTGATAACTTTACTAATTTTCTTTTAGATAATTTGCAAGAATTTTATGAATAGTTCTGTGCAATGTTTTTTTAACACAAAGTAAAATTCGATAACTTTATTATTTTTGTTTTAGATAATTTGCAAGAACTTTATGAATAGCTCTGTGCAATGTTTTTTTTAACACAAAGTAAAATCGATAACATTATTATTTTTGTTTTAGATAATTTGCAAGAACTTTATGAATAGTTCTGTGCAATATTTTTTTAACACAAAGTACGATTCGATAACGTTATTATTTTTGTTTAGATAATTTGCAAGAACTTTATGAATAGTTCTGTGCAATATTTTTTTTTATCACAAAGTAAAATTCGATAACTTTATTATTTTTGTTTTAGATAATTTGCAAGAAGTTTATGAATAGTTCTGTGCAATGTTTTTTTAACACAAAGTAAAATCGATAACATTATTATTTTTGTTTTAGATAATTTGCAAGAACTTTATGAATAGTTCTGTGCAATAATTTTTTAACACAAAGTACGATTCGATAACGTTATTATTTTTGTTTAGATAATTTGCAAGAACTTTATGAATAGTTCTGTGCAATATTTTTAACACAAAGTAAAAATTCGATAACTTTATTATTTTTGTTTTAGATAATTTGCAAGAACTTTATGCAATATTTTTTTAACACATAGTAGGATTTGATAACTTTACTAATTTTCTTTTAGATAATTTGCAAGTATTTTATGAATAGTTCTGTGCAATGTTTTTTTCACACAAAGTAAAATTCGATAACTTCATTATTTTTGTATTAGATAATTTGCAAGAACTTTATGAATAGTTCTGTGCAATGTTTTTTTTAACACAAAGTAAAATTCGATAACATTATTATTTTTGTTTTAGATAATTTGCAAGAGCTTTATGAATAGTTCTGTGCAATGTTTTTTAACACAAAGTAAAATGCGATAACTTTATTATTTTTGTTTTAGATAATTTGCAAGAACTTTATGAATAGTTCTCTGAAATGTTTTTTTAACACAAAGTAAAATTCGATACCTTTATTATTTTTGTTTTATATAATTTGCCAGAACTTTATGAATAGTTCTGTGCAATATTTTTTTAACACAAAGTTAAAATTCGTTAACTTTATTAATTTTGTTTTCAGATAATTTGAAAGAACTTTACGAATAGTTCTGTGCAATGTTTTTAACACAAAGTAAAATGCGATCACTTTATTATTTTTGTTTTAGATAATTCTCAAGAACTTTATGAATAGTTCTGTGCAATGTTTTTTTAACACAAAGTGAAATTCGATAACATTATTATTTTTGTTTTAGATAATTTGCAAGACCTTTATGAATAGTTCTGTGCAATATTTTTTTAACACAAAATACGGGTTGATAACTTTATTAATTTTGTTTTATATAATTTGCAAGAATTTTATGAATAGCTCTTTACAATGTTTTTTTTAACACAAAGTAAAATTCGATAACTTTATTACTTTGTTTTAGATAATTTGCAAGAACTTTATGAATAGTTCTGTGCAATATTTTTAACACAAATTACGATTTGATAACTTTACTAATTTTGTTTTAAATAATTTACAAGATTTTTGTGAATAGTTCTGTGCAATATTTTTTAACACAAAGTACGATTCGATAACGTTATTATTTTTGCTTTAGATAATTTGCAAGAATTTTATGATAGTTCTGTGCAATATTTTTAACACAAAGTAAAATTCGATAACATTATTATTTTCGTTTTAGATAATTTGCAAGAACTTTATGAATAGTTCTGTGCAATATTTTTTAACACAAAGTAAAAATTCGATAACTTTATTATTTTTGTTTTAGATAATGTGCAAGAACTTTATGAATAGTTCTGTGCAATGTTTTTTTTAACACAAAGTAAAATTCGATAACATTATTATTTTTGTTTTAGATAATTTGCAAGAACTTTATGAATAGTTCTGTGCAATGTTTTTTAACACAATGTAAAATGCGATAACTTTATTATTTTTGTTTTAGATAATTTGCAAGAACTTTATGAATAGTTCTGTGCAATGTTTTTAACACAAAATAAAAATTCGATAACTTTATTAATTTTGTTTTCAGATAATTTGCAAGAAACTTATGAATAGTTTAGTGCAATGTTTTGTAACACAAAGTAAAATTCGATAGCTTTATTATTTTTGTTTTAGATAATTTGCAAGAACTTTATGAATAGTTCTGTGCAATATTTTTTTAACACAAAGTACGATTTGATAACTTTACTAATTTTCTTTTAGATAATTTGCAAGAATTTTATGAATAGTTCTGTGCAATGTTTTTTTAACACAAAGTAAAATTCGATAACTTTATTATTTTTGTTTTAGATAATTTGCAAGAACTTTATGAATAGTTCTGTGCAATATTTTTAACACAAAGTAAAAATTCGATAACTTTATTATTTTTGTTTTAGATAATGTGCAAGAACTTTATGAATAGTTCTGTGCAATGTTTTTTTTAACACAAAGTAAAATTCGATAACTTTATTATTTTTGTTTTATATAATTTGCAAGAATTTTATGAATAGTTCTGTGCAATGTTCTTTAACACAATGTAAAATGCGATAACTTTATTATTTTTGTTTTAGATAATTTGCAAGAACTTTATGAATAGTTCTGTGCAATGTTTTTAACACAAAATAAAAATTCGATAACTTTATTAATTTTGTTTTCAGATAATTTGCAAGAATTTATGAATAGTTTAGTGCAATGTTTTGTAACACAAAATAAAATTCGATAACTTTATTATTTTTGTTTTAGATAATTTGCAAGAACTTTATGAATAGTTCTGTGCAATATTTTTTTAACACAAAGTACGATTTGATAACTTTACTAATTTTCTTTTAGATAATTTGCAAGAATTTTATGAATAGTTCTGTGCAATGTTTTTTTAACACAAAGTAAAATTCGATAACTTTATTATTTTTGTTTTAGATAATTTGCAAGAACTTTATGAATAGTTCTGTGCAATGTTTTTTTTAACACAAAGTACGATTCGATAACGTTATTATTTTTGTTTAGATAATTTGCAAGAACTTTATGAATAGTTCTGTGCAATATTGTTAACACAAAGTAAAAATTCGATAACTTTATTATTTTTGTTTTAGATAATTTGCAAGAACTTTATGAATAGTTCTGTGCAATATTTTCTTAACACATAGTACGATTTGATAACTTTACTAATTTTCTTTTAGATAATTTGCAAGAATTTTATGAATAGGTCTGTGCAATGTTTTTTTAACACAAAGTAAAATTCGATAACTTTATTATTTTTGTTTTAGATAATTTGCAAGAACTTTATGAATAGTTCTGTGCAATGTTTTTTAACACAAAGTAAAATGCGATAACTTTATTATTTTTGTTTTAGATAATTTGCAAGAACGTTATGAATAGTTCTGTGCAATATTTTTAACACAAAGTAAAAATTCGATAACTTTATTATTTTTGTTTTAGATAATGTGCAAGAACTTTATGAATAGTTCTGTGCAATGTTTTTTTTAACACAAAGTAAAATTCGATAACTTTATTATTTTTGTTTTAGATAATTTGCAAGAAATTTATGAATAGTTCTGTGCAATGTTTTTTAACACAATGTAAAATGCGATAACTTTATTATTTTTGTTTTAGATAATTTGCAAGAACTTTATGAATAGTTCTGTGCAATGTTTTTAACACAAAATAAAAATTCGATAAATTTATTAATTTTGTTTTCGGATAATTTGCAAGAACTTTATGAATAGTTTAGTGCAATGTTTTGTAACACAAAGTACAATTCGATAACTTTATTATTTTTGTTTTAGATAAATTGCAAGAACTTTATGAATAGTTCTGTGCAATATTTTTTTTAACACAAAGTACGATTTGATAACTTTACTAATTTTCTTTTAGATAATTTGCAAGAATTTTATGAATAGTTCTGTGCAATGTTTTTTTAACACAAAGTAAAATTCGATAACATTATTATTTTTGTTTTAGATAATTTGCAAGAACTTTATGAATAGTTCTGTGCAATATTTTTTTTAACACAAAGTAAAATTCGATAACTTTATTATTTTTGTTTTAGATAATTTGCAAGAACTTTATGAATAGTTCTGTGCAATATTTTTTTAACACATAGTACGATTTGATAGCTTTACTAATTTTCTTTTAGATAATTTGCAAGAATTTTATGAATAGTTCTGTGCAATGTTTTTTTAACACAAAATAAAATTCGATAACTTTATTATTTTTGTTTTAGATAATTTGCAAGAACTTTATGAATAGTTCTGTGCAATGTTTTTCTTAACACAAAGTAAAATTCGATAACATTATTATTTTAGTTTTAGATAATTTGCAAGAACTTTATGAATAGTTCTGTGCAATGTTTTTTAACACAATGTAAAATGCGATAACTTTATTATTTTTGTTTTAGATAACTTGCAAGAACTTTATGAATAGTTCTGCGCAATGTTTTTTTTAACACAAAGTAAAATTCGATAACATTATTATTTTTGTTTTAGATAATTTGCAAGAACTTTATGAATAGTTCTGTGCAATGTTTTTTAACACAATGTAAAATGCGATAACTTTATTATCTTTGTTTTAGATAACTTGCAAGAACTTTATGAATAGTTCTGTGCAATGTTTTTTTAACACAAAGTGAAATTCGGTAACATTATTATTTTTGTTTTAGATAATTTGCAAGAACTTTATGAATAGTTCTGTGCAATATTTTTTTAACACAAAATACGGGTTGATAACTTTATTAATTTTGTTTTATATAATTTGCAAGAATTTTATGAATAGTTCTTTACAATGTTTTTTTTAACACAAAGTAAAATTCGATAACTTTATTACTTTGTTTTAGATAATTTGCAAGAACTTTATGAATAGTTCTGTGCAATATTTTTAACACAAATTACGATTTGATAACTTTACTAATTTTGTTTTAAATAATTTACAAGATTTTTGTGAATAGTTCTGTGCAATATTTTTTAACACAAAGTACGATTCGATAACGTTATTATTTTTGCTTTAGATAATTTGCAAGAATTTTATGATAGATCTGTGCAATATTTTTAACACAAAGTAAAATTCGATAACATTATTATTATTGTTTTAGATAATTTGCAAGAACTTAATGAATAGTTCTGTGCAATGTTTTTTAACACAAGGTAAAATGCGATAACTTTATTATTTTTGTTTTAGATAATTTGCAAGAACTTTATAAATAGTTTTGTGCAATGTTTTGTAACACAAAGTAAAATTCGATAACTTTATGTATTTTGTTTTAGATAATTTGCAAGAACTTTACGAATAGTTCTGTGCAATATTTTTAACACAAAGTAAAATTCGATAACTTTATTATTTTTGTTTTGGATAATTTGCAAGAACCTTATGAATAGTTTTGTGCTTTTGTTTTAGATAAGTTGCAAGAACTTTATGAATAGTTCTGTGCAATGTTTTTTAATACAAAGTAAAATTCGATAACTTTATTATTTTTGTTTTAGATAATTTGCAAGAACTTTATGAATAGTTCTGTGCAATGTTTTTAACACAAAGTAAAAGTCGATAACTTTATTATTTTTGTTTTAGATAATTTGCAAGAACTTTATGAATAGTTCTGTGCAATGTTTTTAACACAAAGTAAAAATTCGATAACTTTATTAATTTTGTTTTCAGATAATTTGCAAGAACTTTATGAATAGTTTTGTGCTTTTGTTTTGGATAATTTGCAAGAACTTTATGAATAGTTCTGTGCAATGTTTTTTAACACAAAATAAAATTCGATAACTTTATTATTTTTGTTTTAGATAATTTGCAAGAGCTTTATGAATAGTTCTGTGCAAAGTTTTTAACACAAAGTAAAATCGATAACATTATTATTCTTGTTTTAGATAATTTGCAAGAACTTCATGTATAGTTCTGTGTAATATTTTTTTAACACAAAGTATGATTTGATAACTTTACTAATTTTGTTTTCAAATAATTTGCAAGAAGTTTATGAATAGTTCTGTGCAATGTTTTTAACACAAAGTAAAAATTCGATAACTTTATTAATTTTGTTTCCAGATAATTGGCAAGAACTTTAAGAATAGTTTTGTGCCATGTTTTTTTAACACAAAGTAAAATTCGATAACTTTATAATTTTTGTTTTAGATAATTTGCAAGAACTTTATGAATAGTTCTGTGCAATATTTTTTAACACAAAGCACCATTGAATAACTTTATTATTGTGGTTTTAGATAATTTGCAAGAACTTTATGAATAGTTATGTGCAATATTTTTTAACACAAAGTACGATTCGATAACATTATTATTTTTGTTTTACATAATTTGCAAGAACTTTATGAATAGTCCTGTGCAATATTTTTTTAACACAAAGCACCATTGAATAACTTTATTATTTTTGTTTTGGATAATTTGCAAGAACTTTATGAATAGTTCTGTGCAATATTTTTAACACAAAGTAAAAATTCGATAACTTTATTATTTTTGTTTTAGATAATGTGCAAGAACTTTATGAATAGTTCTGTGCAATGTTTTTTTTTAACACAAAGAACAATTCGATAACATTATTATTTTTGTTTTAGATAATTTGCAAGAACTTTATGAATAGTTCTGTACAATGGTTTTTAACACAAAGTAAAATTCGATAACTTTATTATTTTTGTTTTAGATAATTTGCAAGAACTTTATGAATAGTTCTGTGCAATGTTTTTAACACAAAGTAAAAATTCGATAACTTTATTAATTTTGTTTTCAGATAATTTGCAAGAACTTTATGAATAGTTTTGTGCTTTTGTTTTAGATAATTTGCAAGAACTTTATGAATAGTTCTGTGCAATGTTTTTTAACACAAAGTAAAATTCGATAACTTTATTATTTTTGTTTTAGATAATTTGCAAGAACTTTATGAATAGTTCTGTGCAATGTTTTTAACACAAAGTAAAATCGATAACATTATTATTTTTGTTTTAGATAATTTGCAAGAACTTTATGAATAGTTCTGTGTAAAATTTTTTTAACACAAAGTACGATTTGATAACCTTACTAATTTTGTTTTCAAATAATTTGCAAGAAATTTATGAATAGTTCTGTGCAATGTTTTTAAGACAAAGTAATAATTCGATAACTTTATTAATTTTGTTTTCAGATAATTTGCAAGAACTTCATGAATAGTTTTGTGCAATGCTTTTTTAACACAAAGTAAAATTCGATAACTTTATTATTTTTGTTTTAGATAATTTGCAAGAACTTTATGAATAGTTCTGTGCAATATTTTTTTAACACAAAACACCATTGAATAACTTTATTATTTTGTTTTTAGATAATTTGCAAGAACTTTATGAATAGTTCTGTGCAATGTTTTTAACACAAAGTAAAAATTCGATAACTTTATTAATTTTGTTTTCAGATAACTTGCAAGAACTTTATGAATAGTTTTGTGCTTTTGTTTTAGATAATTTGCAAGAACTTTATGAATAGTTCTGTGCAATGTTTTTTAACACAAAGTAAAATTCGATAACTTTATTACTTTTGTTTTAGATAATTTGCAAGTACTTTATGAATATTTCTGTGCAATGTTTTTAACACAAAGTAAATCGATAACATTATTATTTTTGTTTTACATAATTTGCAAGAACTTTATGAATAGTCCTGTGCAATATTTTTTTAACACAAAGCACCATTGAATAACTTTATTATTTTTGTTTTGGATAATTTGCAAGAACTTTATGAATAGTTCTGTGCAATATTTTTAACACAAAGTAAAAATTCGATAACTTTATTATTTTTGTTTTAGATAATGTGCAAGAACTTTATGAATAGTTCTGTGCAATGTTTTTTTTTAACACAAAGAACAATTCGATAACATTATTATTTTTGTTTTAGATAATTTGCAAGAACTTTATGAATAGTTCTGTACAATGGTTTTTAACACAAAGTAAAATTCGATAACTTTATTATTTTTGTTTTAGATAATTTGCAAGAACTTTATGAATAGTTCTGTGCAATGTTTTTAACACAAAGTAAAAATTCGATAACTTTATTAATTTTGTTTTCAGATAATTTGCAAGAACTTTATGAATAGTTTTGTGCTTTTGTTTTAGATAATTTGCAAGAACTTTATGAATAGTTCTGTGCAATGTTTTTTAACACAAAGTAAAATTCGATAACTTTATTATTTTTGTTTTAGATAATTTGCAAGAACTTTATGAATAGTTCTGTGCAATGTTTTTAACACAAAGTAAAATCGATAACATTATTATTTTTGTTTTAGATAATTTGCAAGAACTTTATGAATAGTTCTGTGTAAAATTTTTTTAACACAAAGTACGATTTGATAACCTTACTAATTTTGTTTTCAAATAATTTGCAAGAAATTTATGAATAGTTCTGTGCAATGTTTTTAAGACAAAGTAATAATTCGATAACTTTATTAATTTTGTTTTCAGATAATTTGCAAGAACTTCATGAATAGTTTTGTGCAATGCTTTTTTAACACAAAGTAAAATTCGATAACTTTATTATTTTTGTTTTAGATAATTTGCAAGAACTTTATGAATAGTTCTGTGCAATATTTTTTTAACACAAAACACCATTGAATAACTTTATTATTTTGTTTTTAGATAATTTGCAAGAACTTTATGAATAGTTCTGTGCAATGTTTTTAACACAAAGTAAAAATTCGATAACTTTATTAATTTTGTTTTCAGATAACTTGCAAGAACTTTATGAATAGTTTTGTGCTTTTGTTTTAGATAATTTGCAAGAACTTTATGAATAGTTCTGTGCAATGTTTTTTAACACAAAGTAAAATTCGATAACTTTATTACTTTTGTTTTAGATAATTTGCAAGTACTTTATGAATATTTCTGTGCAATGTTTTTAACACAAAGTAAATCGATAACATTATTATTTTTGTTTTAGATAATTTGCAAGAACTTTATGAATAGTTCTGTGTAATATTTTTTTGACACAAAGTACGATTTGATAACTTTACTAATTTTGTTTTCAAATAATTTGCAAGAACTTTATGAATAGTTCTGTGCAATGTTTTTAACACAAAGTAATAATTCGATAACTTTATTAATTTTGTTTTCAGATAATATGCAAGAACATTATGAATAGTTCTGTGCAATGTTTTTTAACACAAAGTAAAATGCGATAACTTTATTATTTTTGTTTTAGATAATCTGCAAGATTTTTATGAATTGTTCTGTGCGATATTTTTAACACAAACTAAAAATTCGATAACTTTATTATTTTTGTTTTAGATTATGTGCAAGAACTTTATGAATAGTTCTGTGCAATGTTTTTTTTTTAACACAAAGTAAAATTCGATAACATTATTATTTTTGTTTTCGATAATTTGCAAGAACTTTATGAATAGTTCTGTGCAATGTTTTTTTTAACACAAAGTAAGATTCGATAACATTATTATTTTTGTTTTAAATTTGCAAGAACTTTATGAATAGTTCTGTGCAATATTTTTTTAACACAAAGTCCGATTTGATTACTTTACTAATTTTGTTTTAAATAATTTGCAAGAATTTTATGAATAGTTCTGTGCAATATTTTTTTAACACAAAGTACGATTCGATAACTTTATTATTTTTGTTTTAGATAATTTGCAAGAACTTTATGAATAGTTCTGTGCCATATTTTTAACACAAAGTAAAAATTCGATAACTTTATTATTTTTGTTTTAGATAATGTGCTAGAACTTTACAAATAGTTCTGTCCAATGTTTTTTTTAACACAAAGTAAAATTCGATAACATTATTATTATTGTTTTAGATAATTTGCAAGAACTTTATGAATAGTTCTGTGCAATGTTTTTTAACACAAAGTAAAATGCGATAACTTTATTATTTTTGTTTTAGATAATTTGCAAGAACTTTATGAATAGTTTTGTGCAATGTTTTATAACACAAATTAAAATTCGATAACTTTATTATTTTATTAGTTTTGTGCTTTTGTTTTAGATAATTTGAAAGAACTTTATGAATAGTTCTGTGCAATGTTTTTTAACACAAAGTAAAATTCGATAACTTTATTATTTTTGTTTTAGATAATTTGCAAGAACTTTATGAATAGTTCTGTGCAATGTTTTTAAACAAAGTAAAATCGATAACATTATTATTTTTGTTTTAGATAATTTGCAAGAACTTTATGAATAGTTCTCTGTAATATTTTTCTAACACAAAGTACGATTTGATAACTTTACTAATTTTGTTTTCAAATAATTTGCAAGAACTTTATGAATAGTTCTGTGCAATGTTTTTAACACAAAGTAAAAATTCGATAACTTTATTAATTTTGTTTTCAGATAATTGGCAAGAATTTTATGAATAGTTTTGTGCCATGTTTTTTTAACACAAAGTAAAATTCGATAACTTTATAATTTTTGTTTTAGATAATTTGCAAGAACTTAATGAATAGATCTGTGAAATACCTTTATTATTTTGGTTTTAGATAATTGGCAAGAACTTTATGAATAGTTATGTGCAATATTATTTTAACACAAAGTACGATTAGATAACATTATTATTTTTGTTTTACATAATTTGCAAGAACTTTATGAATAATTCTGTGCAATGTTTCTTAACACAAAGTAAAATTCGATAACTTTATTATTTTTGATTTGGATAATTTGCAAGAACTTTATGAATAGTTCTGTGCAATATTTTTAACACAAAGAAAAAATTTGATAACTTTATTATTTTTGTTTTAGATAATGTGCAAGAACTTTATGAATAGTTCTGTGCAATGTTTTTTTTTAACACAAAGAACAATTCGATAACATTATTAATTTGTTTTAGATAATTTGCAAGAACTTTATGAATAGTTCTGTGCAATGATTTTTAACACAAAGTAAAATTCGATAACTTTATTAATTTTGTTTTCAGATAATTTGCAAGAACTTTATGAATAGTTTTGTGCTTTTGTTTTAGATAAGTTGCAAGAACTTTATGAATAGTTCTGTGCAATGTTTTTTAATACAAAGTAAAATTCGATAACTTTATTATTTTTGTTTTAGATAATTTGCAAGAACTTTATGAATAGTTCTGTGCAATGTTTTTAACACAAAGTAAAAGTCGATAACTTTATTATTTTTGTTTTAGATAATTTGCAAGAACTTTATGAATAGTTCTGTGCAATGTTTTTAACACAAAGTAAAAATTCGATAACTTTATTAATTTTGTTTTCAGATAATTTGCAAGAACTTTATGAATAGTTTTGTGCTTTTGTTTTGGATAATTTGCAAGAACTTTATGAATAGTTCTGTGCAATGTTTTTTAACACAAAATAAAATTCGATAACTTTATTATTTTTGTTTTAGATAATTTGCAAGAGCTTTATGAATAGTTCTGTGCAAAGTTTTTAACACAAAGTAAAATCGATAACATTATTATTCTTGTTTTAGATAATTTGCAAGAACTTCATGTATAGTTCTGTGTAATATTTTTTTAACACAAAGTATGATTTGATAACTTTACTAATTTTGTTTTCAAATAATTTGCAAGAAGTTTATGAATAGTTCTGTGCAATGTTTTTAACACAAAGTAAAAATTCGATAACTTTATTAATTTTGTTTCCAGATAATTGGCAAGAACTTTAAGAATAGTTTTGTGCCATGTTTTTTTAACACAAAGTAAAATTCGATAACTTTATAATTTTTGTTTTAGATAATTTGCAAGAACTTTATGAATAGTTCTGTGCAATATTTTTTAACACAAAGCACCATTGAATAACTTTATTATTGTGGTTTTAGATAATTTGCAAGAACTTTATGAATAGTTATGTGCAATATTTTTTAACACAAAGTACGATTCGATAACATTATTATTTTTGTTTTACATAATTTGCAAGAACTTTATGAATAGTCCTGTGCAATATTTTTTTAACACAAAGCACCATTGAATAACTTTATTATTTTTGTTTTGGATAATTTGCAAGAACTTTATGAATAGTTCTGTGCAATATTTTTAACACAAAGTAAAAATTCGATAACTTTATTATTTTTGTTTTAGATAATGTGCAAGAACTTTATGAATAGTTCTGTGCAATGTTTTTTTTTAACACAAAGAACAATTCGATAACATTATTATTTTGGTTTTAGATAATTTGCAAGAACTTTATGAATAGTTCTGTACAATGGTTTTTAACACAAAGTAAAATTCGATAACTTTATTATTTTTGTTTTAGATAATTTGCAAGAACTTTATGAATAGTTCTGTGCAATGTTTTTAACACAAAGTAAAAATTCGATAACTTTATTAATTTTGTTTTCAGATAATTTGCAAGAACTTTATGAATAGTTTTGTGCTTTTGTTTTAGATAATTTGCAAGAACTTTATGAATAGTTCTGTGCAATGTTTTTTAACACAAAGTAAAATTCGATAACTTTATTATTTTTGTTTTAGATAATTTGCAAGAACTTTATGAATAGTTCTGTGCAATGTTTTTAACACAAAGTAAAATCGATAACATTATTATTTTTGTTTTAGATAATTTGCAAGAACTTTATGAATAGTTCTGTGTAAAATTTTTTTAACACAAAGTACGATTTGATAACCTTACTAATTTTGTTTTCAAATAATTTGCAAGAAATTTATGAATAGTTCTGTGCAATGTTTTTAAGACAAAGTAATAATTCGATAACTTTATTAATTTTGTTTTCAGATAATTTGCAAGAACTTCATGAATAGTTTTGTGCAATGCTTTTTTAACACAAAGTAAAATTCGATAACTTTATTATTTTTGTTTTAGATAATTTGCAAGAACTTTATGAATAGTTCTGTGCAATATTTTTTTAACACAAAACACCATTGAATAACTTTATTATTTTGTTTTTAGATAATTTGCAAGAACTTTATGAATAGTTCTGTGCAATGTTTTTAACACAAAGTAAAAATTCGATAACTTTATTAATTTTGTTTTCAGATAACTTGCAAGAACTTTATGAATAGTTTTGTGCTTTTGTTTTAGATAATTTGCAAGAACTTTATGAATAGTTCTGTGCAATGTTTTTTAACACAAAGTAAAATTCGATAACTTTATTACTTTTGTTTTAGATAATTTGCAAGTACTTTATGAATATTTCTGTGCAATGTTTTTAACACAAAGTAAATCGATAACATTATTATTTTTGTTTTAGATAATTTGCAAGAACTTTATGAATAGTTCTGTGTAATATTTTTTTGACACAAAGTACGATTTGATAACTTTACTAATTTTGTTTTCAAATAATTTGCAAGAACTTTATGAATAGTTCTGTGCAATGTTTTTAACACAAAGTAATAATTCGATAACTTTATTAATTTTGTTTTCAGATAATATGCAAGAACATTATGAATAGTTCTGTGCAATGTTTTTTAACACAAAGTAAAATGCGATAACTTTATTATTTTTGTTTTAGATAATCTGCAAGATTTTTATGAATTGTTCTGTGCGATATTTTTAACACAAACTAAAAATTCGATAACTTTATTATTTTTGTTTTAGATTATGTGCAAGAACTTTATGAATAGTTCTGTGCAATGTTTTTTTTTTAACACAAAGTAAAATTCGATAACATTATTATTTTTGTTTTCGATAATTTGCAAGAACTTTATGAATAGTTCTGGGCAATGTTTTTTTTAACACAAAGTAAGATTCGATAACATTATTATTTTTGTTTTAAATTTGCAAGAACTTTATGAATAGTTCTGTGCAATATTTTTTTAACACAAAGTCCGATTTGATTACTTTACTAATTTTGTTTTAAATAATTTGCAAGAATTTTATGAATAGTTCTGTGCAATATTTTTTTAACACAAAGTACGATTCGATAACTTTATTATTTTTGTTTTAGATAATTTGCAAGAACTTTATGAATAGTTCTGTGCCATATTTTTAACACAAAGTAAAAATTCGATAACTTTATTATTTTTGTTTTAGATAATGTGCTAGAACTTTACAAATAGTTCTGTCCAATGTTTTTTTTAACACAAAGTAAAATTCGATAACATTATTATTATTGTTTTAGATAATTTGCAAGAACTTTATGAATAGTTCTGTGCAATGTTTTTTAACACAAAGTAAAATGCGATAACTTTATTATTTTTGTTTTAGATAATTTGCAAGAACTTTATGAATAGTTTTGTGCAATGTTTTGTAACACAAATTAAAATTCGATAACTTTATTATTTTATTAGTTTTGTGCTTTTGTTTTAGATAATTTGAAAGAACTTTATGAATAGTTCTGTGCAATGTTTTTTAACACAAAGTAAAATTCGATAACTTTATTATTTTTGTTTTAGATAATTTGCAAGAACTTTATGAATAGTTCTGTGCAATGTTTTTAAACAAAGTAAAATCGATAACATTATTATTTTTGTTTTAGATAATTTGCAAGAACTTTATGAATAGTTCTCTGTAATATTTTTCTAACACAAAGTACGATTTGATAACTTTACTAATTTTGTTTTCAAATAATTTGCAAGAACTTTATGAATAGTTCTGTGCAATGTTTTTAACACAAAGTAAAAATTCGATAACTTTATTAATTTTGTTTTCAGATAATTGGCAAGAATTTTATGAATAGTTTTGTGCCATGTTTTTTTAACACAAAGTAAAATTCGATAACTTTATAATTTTTGTTTTAGATAATTTGCAAGAACTTAATGAATAGATCTGTGAAATACCTTTATTATTTTGGTTTTAGATAATTGGCAAGAACTTTATGAATAGTTATGTGCAATATTATTTTAACACAAAGTACGATTAGATAACATTATTATTTTTGTTTTACATAATTTGCAAGAACTTTATGAATAATTCTGTGCAATGTTTCTTAACACAAAGTAAAATTCGATAACTTTATTATTTTTGATTTGGATAATTTGCAAGAACTTTATGAATAGTTCTGTGCAATATTTTTAACACAAAGAAAAAATTTGATAACTTTATTATTTTTGTTTTAGATAATGTGCAAGAACTTTATGAATAGTTCTGTGCAATGTTTTTTTTTAACACAAAGAACAATTCGATAACATTATTAATTTGTTTTAGATAATTTGCAAGAACTTTATGAATAGTTCTGTGCAATGATTTTTAACACAAAGTAAAATTCGATAACTTTATTAATTTTGTTTTCAGATAATTTGCAAGAACTTTATGAATAGTTTTGTGCTTTTGTTTTAGATAATTTGCAAGAACTTTATGAATAGTTCTGTGCAATGTTTTTTAACACAAAGCACCATTGAATAACTTTATTATTTTGGTTTTAGATATTTTGCAAGAACTTTATGAATAGTTATGTGCAATATTTTTTTAACAGAAAGTACGATTTGATAACTTTATTAATTTTGTTTTATTTAATTTGCAAGAATTTTATGAATAGTTTTGTGCAATGTTTTTTAAACACAAAGTAAAATTCGATAACTTTATTATTTTTGTTTTAGATAATTTGCAAGAACTTTATGAATAGTTCTGTGCAATATTTTTTTAACACAAAGTACGATTCGATAACATTATTTATTTTTGTTTTACATAATTTGCAAGAACTTTATGAATAATTCTGTGCAATGTTTCTTAACACAAAGTAAAATTCGATAACTTTATTATTTTTGTTTTGGATAATTTGCAAGAACTTTATGAATAGCTCTGTGCAATATTTTTAACACAAAGTAAAAATTCGATAACTTTATTATTTTTGTTTTAGATAATGTGCAAGAACTTTATGAATAAATCTGTGCAAATTTTTTTTTTAACACAAAGAACAATTCGGTAATATTACTATTTTTGTTTTAGATAATTTGCAAGAACTTTATGAATAGTTCTGTGCAATGGTTTTTAACACAAAGTAAAATTCGATAACTTTATTATTTTTGTTTTAGATAATTTGCAAGAACTTTATGAATAGTTCTGTGCAATTTTTAAAACACAAAGTTAAAATTTGATAACTTTATTAATTTTGTTTTCAGATAATTTGCAAGAACTTTATGAATAGTTTTGTGCTTTTGTTTTAAATAATTTGGAAGAACTTTATGAATAGTTCTGTGCAATGTTTTTTTAACACAAAGTAAAATTCGATAACTTTATTACTTTGTTTTAGATAATTTGCAAGAACTTTATGAATAGTTCTGTGCAATATTTTTAACACAAAGTACGATTCGATAACTTTATTATTTTTGTTTTACATAATTTGCAAGAACTTTATGAATAGTTCTGTGCAATACTTTTTAACACAAAGTTCGATTTGATAACTTTAGTAATTTTGTTTTAGATAATTTGCAGAATTGTATGAATAGTTCTGTGCAATATTTTTTAACACAAAAGTAAAAATACGATAACTTCATTAATTTTGTTTTCAGATAATTTGCAAGAACTTTATGAATAATTCTGTGCAATGTTTTTTTAACACAGAGTAAAATTCGATAACTTTATTATTTTTGTTTTAGATAATTTGCAAGAATTTTATGAATAGTTCTGTGCAATATTTTTTTAACACAAAGTACAATTTGATAATTTTACTAATTTTGTTTCAAATAATTTGCAAGAATTTTATGAATAGTTCTGTGCAATATTTTTTTAACACAAAAGTAAAAATTCGATAACTTCATTAATTTTGTTTTCAGATAATTTGCAAGAACTTTATGATAGTTCTGTGCAATATTTTTTTAACACAAAGTACGATTCGATAACTTTATTAATTTTGTTTTCAGATA
Source organism: Dioctria linearis (assembly GCA_963930735.1). NCBI lineage: Eukaryota > Metazoa > Arthropoda > Insecta > Diptera > Asilidae > Dioctria > Dioctria linearis. The sequence goes on along the minus strand of OZ005742.1, from coordinate 117,486,104 downwards.
ATTTGCAAGAACTTTATGAATAGTTCTGTGCAATGTTTTTAACACAAAGTATAAATTCGATAACTTTATTATTTTTGTTTTTATAATGTGCAAGAACTTTATGAATAGTTCTGTGCAATGTTTTTTTTAACACAAAGTAAAATTCGATAACATTATTATTTTTGTTTTAGATAGTTTGCAAGTACTTTATGAATAGTTCTGTGCAATGTTTTTTAACACAAAGTAAAATTCGATAACTTTATTATTTATGTTTTAGATAATTTGCAAGAACTTTATGAATAGTTCTGTACAATATTTTTTTACCACAAAGTACGATTTGATAACTTTATTAATTTTGTTTTAGATAATTTGCACGAATTTTATGAATAGTGATGTGCAATATTTTTTTAACACAATGTAAAAATTCGATAACTTTATTAATTTTGTTTTCAGATAATTTGCAAGAACTTTATGAATAGTTCTGTGCAATTTTTTTTTAACACAATGTAAAATTCGATAACTTTATTATTTTTGTTTTAGATAATTTGCAGGAACTTTATGAATAGTTCTGTGCAATGTTTTTTTTTAACACAAAGTAAAATTCGATAACATTATTATTTTTGTTTTAGATAATTTGCAAGAACTTTATGAATAGTTCTGTGCAATGTTTTTTTTAACACAAAGTAAAATTCGATAACATTATTATTTTCGTTTTAGATAATTAGCAAGAACTTTATGAATAGTTCTGTGCAATATTTTTTTAACCCAAAGTACGATTTGGTAACTTTACTAATTTTGTTTTAAATAATTTGCAAGAATTTTATGAATAGTTCTGTGCAATATTTTTTTAACACAAAGTACGATTCGATAACTTTATTATTTTTGTTTTAGATAATTTGCAAGAATTTTATGAATAGTTCTGTGCAATATTTTTAACACAAAGTAAAAATTCGATAAATTTATTATTTTTGTTTTAGATAATGTGCTAGAACTTTACGAATAGTTCTGTCCAATGTTTTTGTTTTAGTTTTGTGCAATGTTTTTTTAACACAAAGTAAAATTCGATAACTTTATTATTTTTGTTTTAGATAATTAGCAAGAACTTTATGAATAGTTCTGTGCAATATTTTTTTTACACAAAGTACGATTTGATAACTTTATTAATTTTGTTTTCAGATAACTTGCAAGAACTTTATGAATAGTTCTGTGCAATGTTTTTTTTAACAAAAAGTGTAATTCGATAACTTTATTATTTTTGTTTTAGATAATATGCAAGAACTTTTTGAATAGTTCTGTGCAATATTTTTTTAACACAAAATACGATTTGATAACTTTACTAATTTTGTTTTCAAATAATTTGCAAGAACTTTAGGAATAGTTCTGTGCAATGTTTTTTTAACACAAAGTAAAATTCGATAACTTTATTATTTTTGCTTTAGATAATTTGCCAGAACTTTATGAATAGTTCTGTTCGATATTTTTTTAACACAAAGAATGATTTGATAATTTTATTAATTTTGTTTTATATAATTTGCAAGAATTTTATGAATAGTTCTGTGCAATGTTTTTTTTAACACAAAGTAAAGTTCGATAACTTTATTATTTTTGCTTTAGATAATTTGCCAGAACTTTATGAATAGTTCTGTGCAATATTTTTTTAACACAAAGTACGATTTGATAACTTTACTAATTTTGTTTTCAAGTAATTTGCAAGAACTTTATGAGTAGTTCTGTGCAATGTTTTTTTTAACACAAAGAATGATTTGATAACTTTATTAATTTTGTTTAATATATTTTGCAAGAATTTTATGAATAGTTCTGTGCAATGTTTTTTTAACACAAAGTAAAATTCGATAACTTTATTACTTTGTTTTAGATAATTTGCAAGAACTTTATGAATAGTTCTGTGCAATATTTTTAACACAAAGTAAAAATTCGATAACTTTATTATTTTTGCTTTAGATAATGTGCAATATCTTTATGAATAGTTCTGAGAAAAGTTTTTTTTTAACACAAAATAAAATTCGATAACCTTATTATTTTTGTTTTAGATAATTTGCAAGAACTTTATGAATAGTTCTGTGCAATATTTTTAACACAAATTACGATTTGATAACTTTACTAATTTTGTTTTAAATAATTTGCTACATTTTTGTGAATAGTTCTGTGCAATAATTTTTAACACAAAGTACGATTCGATAACGTTATTATTTTTGTTTTAGATAATTTGCAAGAATTTTATGAATAGTTCTGTGCAATATTTTTAACACAAAGTACGATTTGATAACTTTACTAATTTTGTTTTAAATAATTTGCTACATTTTTGTGAATAGTTCTGTGCAATAATTTTTAACACAAAGTGAAATTCGATAACTTTATTATTTTTGTTTTAGATAATTTGCAAGAACTTTATGAATAGTTCTGTGCAATATTTTTTTAAGACAAAATACGGGTTGATAACTTTACTAATTTTGTTTTCAAATAATTTGCAAGAACTTTGTGAATAGTTCTGTGCAATGTTTTTTTAACACAAAGTAAAATTCGATAACTTTATTATTTTTGCTTTAGATAATTTGCCAGAACATTATGAATAGTTCTGTGCAATATTTTTTTAACACAAAGTACGATTTGATAACTTTACTAATTTTGTTTTCAAATAATTTGCAAGAACTTTTTGAATAGTTCTGTGCAATGTTTTTTTTAACACAAAGAATGATTTGATAACTTTATTAATTTTGCTATAGATAATTTGCCAGAACTTTATGAATAGTTCTGGGCAATATTTTTTTAACACAAAGTACGATTTGATAACTTTACTAATTTTGTTTTCAAATAATTTGCAAGAACTTTATGAAAAGTTCTGTGCAATGTTTTTTTTAACACAAAGAATGATTTGATAACTTTATTAATTTTGTTTTATATAATTTGCAAGAATTTTATGAATAGTTCTGTGCAATGTTTTTTTAACACAAAGTAAAATTCGATAACTTTATTACTTTGTTTTAGATAATTTGCCAGAACTTTATGAATAGTTCTGTGCAATATTTTTTTAACACAAAGTAAAAATTCGTTAACTTTATTAATTTTGTTTTCAGATAATTTGAAAGAACTTTATGAATAGTTCTGTGCAATGTTTTTTTAACACAAAGAATGATTTGATAACTTTATTAATTTTGTTTTATATAATTTGCAAGAATTTTATGAATAGTTCTTTACAATGTTTTTTTTAACACAAAGTAAAATTCGATAACTTTATTACTTTGTTTTAGATAATTTGCAAGAACTTTATGAATAGTTCTGTGCAATATTTTTAACACAAAGTAAAATTCGATAACTTTATTATTTTTGTTTTAGATAATTTGCAAGAACTTTATGAATAGTTCTCTGAAATGTTCTTTTAACACAAAGTAAAATTCGATACCTTTATTATTTTTGTTTTAGATAATTTGCAAGAACTTTATGAATAGTTCTGTGCAATATTTTTTTAACACAAAGTACGATTCGATAACGTTATTATTTTTGTTTTAGATAATTTTCAAGAACTTTATGAATAGTTCTGTGCAATATTTTTAACACAATGTAAAATTCGATAACTTTATTATTTTTGTTTTAGATAATTTGCAGGAACTTTATGAATAGTTCTGTGCAATGTTTTTTTTTAACACAAAGTAAAATTCGATAACATTATTATTTTTGTTTTAGATAATTTGCAAGAACTTTATGAATAGTTCTGTGCAATGTTTTTTTTAACACAAAGTAAAATTCGATAACATTATTATTTTCGTTTTAGATAATTAGCAAGAACTTTATGAATAGTTCTGTGCAATATTTTTTTAACCCAAAGTACGATTTGGTAACTTTACTAATTTTGTTTTAAATAATTTGCAAGAATTTTATGAATAGTTCTGTGCAATATTTTTTTAACACAAAGTACGATTCGATAACTTTATTATTTTTGTTTTAGATAATTTGCAAGAATTTTAAGAATAGTTCTGTGCAATATTTTTAACACAAAGTAAAAATTCGATAAATTTATTATTTTTGTTTTAGATAATGTGCTAGAACTTTACGAATAGTTCTGTCCAATGTTTTTGTTTTAGTTTTGTGCAATGTTTTTTTAACACAAAGTAAAATTCGATAACTTTATTATTTTTGTTTTAGATAATTAGCAAGAACTTTATGAATAGTTCTGTGCAATATTTTTTTTACACAAAGTACGATTTGATAACTTTATTAATTTTGTTTTCAGATAACTTGCAAGAACTTTATGAATAGTTCTGTGCAATGTTTTTTTTAACAAAAAGTGTAATTCGATAACTTTATTATTTTTGTTTTAGATAATATGCAAGAACTTTATGAATAGTTCTGTGCAATATTTTTTTAACACAAAATACGATTTGATAACTTTACTAATTTTGTTTTCAAATAATTTGCAAGAACTTTAGGAATAGTTCTGTGCAATGTTTTTTTAACACAAAGTAAAATTCGATAACTTTATTATTTTTGCTTTAGATAATTTGCCAGAACTTTATGAATAGTTCTGTTCGATATTTTTTTAACACAAAGAATGATTTGATAATTTTATTAATTTTGTTTTATATAATTTGCAAGAATTTTATGAATAGTTCTGTGCAATGTTTTTTTTAACACAAAGTAAAATTCGATAACTTTATTATTTTTGCTTTAGATAATTTGCCAGAACTTTATGAATAGTTCTGTGCAATATTTTTTTAACACAAAGTACGATTTGATAACTTTACTAATTTTGTTTTCAAGTAATTTGCAAGAACTTTATGAGTAGTTCTGTGCAATGTTTTTTTTAACACAAAGAATGATTTGATAACTTTATTAATTTTGTTTAATATATTTTGCAAGAATTTTATGAATAGTTCTGTGCAATGTTTTTTTAACACAAAGTAAAATTCGATAACTTTATTACTTTGTTTTAGATAATTTGCAAGAACTTTATGAATAGTTCTGTGCAATATTTTTAACACAAAGTAAAAATTCGATAACTTTATTATTTTTGCTTTAGATAATGTGCAATATCTTTATGAATAGTTCTGAGAAAAGTTTTTTTTTAACACAAAATAAAATTCGATAACCTTATTATTTTTGTTTTAGATAATTTGCAAGAACTTTATGAATAGTTCTGTGCAATATTTTTAACACAAATTACGATTTGATAACTTTACTAATTTTGTTTTAAATAATTTGCTACATTTTTGTGAATAGTTCTGTGCAATAATTTTTAACACAAAGTACGATTCGATAACGTTCTTATTTTTGTTTTAGATAATTTGCAAGAATTTTATGAATAGTTCTGTGCAATATTTTTAACACAAAGTACGATTTGATAACTTTACTAATTTTGTTTTAAATAATTTGCTACATTTTTGTGAATAGTTCTGTGCAATAATTTTTAACACAAAGTGAAATTCGATAACTTTATTATTTTTGTTTTAGATAATTTGCAAGAACTTTATGAATAGTTCTGTGCAATATTTTTTTAAGACAAAATACGGGTTGATAACTTTACTAATTTTGTTTTCAAATAATTTGCAAGAACTTTGTGAATAGTTCTGTGCAATGTTTTTTTAACACAAAGTAAAATTCGATAACTTTATTATTTTTGCTTTAGATAATTTGCCAGAACATTATGAATAGTTCTGTGCAATATTTTTTTAACACAAAGTACGATTTGATAACTTTACTAATTTTGTTTTCAAATAATTTGCAAGAACTTTTTGAATAGTTCTGTGCAATGTTTTTTTTAACACAAAGAATGATTTGATAACTTTATTAATTTTGCTATAGATAATTTGCCAGAATTTTATGAATAGTTCTGGGCAATATTTTTTTAACACAAAGTACGATTTGATAACTTTACTAATTTTGTTTTCAAATAATTTGCAAGAACTTTATGAAAAGTTCTGTGCAATGTTTTTTTTAACACAAAGAATGATTTGATAACTTTATTAATTTTGTTTTATATAATTTGCAAGAATTTTATGAATAGTTCTTTACAATGTTTTTTTTAACACAAAGTAAAATTCGATAACTTTATTACTTTGTTTTAGATAATTTGCAAGAACTTTATGAATAGTTCTGTGCAATATTTTTAACACAAAGTAAAATTCGATAACTTTATTATTTTTGTTTTAGATAATTTGCAAGAACTTTATGAATAGTTCTCTGAAATGTTCTTTTAACACAAAGTAAAATTCGATACCTTTATTATTTTTGTTTTAGATAATTTGCAAGAACTTTATGAATAGTTCTGTGCAATATTTTTTTAACACAAAGTACGATTCGATAACGTTATTATTTTTGTTTTAGATAATTTTCAAGAACTTTATGAATAGTTCTGTGCAATATTTTTAACACAAAGTAAAAATTCGATAACTTTATTATTTTTGTTTTAGATAATGTGCAAGAACTTTATGAATAGTTCTGTGAAATGTTTTTTTTTAACACAAAGTAAAATTCGATAACATTATTATTTTTGTTTTAGATAATTTGCCAGAACTTAATGAATAGTTCTGTGCAATGTTTTTTAACACAAAGTAAAATGCGATCACTTTATTATTTTTGTTTTAGATAATTTGCAAGAACTTTATGAATAGTTCTGTGCAATATTTTTTAACACAAAGTAAAATGCGATAACTTTATTATTTTTGTTTTAGATAATTTGCAAGAACTTTATGAATAGTTCTGTGCAATATTTTTTTAACACAAAGTACGATTTGATAACTTCACTAATTTTGTTTTCAAATAATTTGCAAGAACTTTATGAATAGTTCTGTGCAATATTTTTTTAACACAAAGTACGATTCGATAACTTTATTATTTTTGTTTTAGATAATTAGCAAGAACTTTATGAATAGTTCTGTGCAATATTTTTTTTACACAAAGTACGATTTGATAACTTTATTAATTTTGTTTTCAGATAACTTGCAAGAACTTTATGAATAGTTCTGTGCAATGTTTTTTTTAACAAAAAGTGTAATTCGATAACTTTATTATTTTTGTTTTAGATAATATGCAAGAACTTTATGAATAGTTCTGTGCAATATTTTTTTAACACAAAATACGATTTGATAACTTTACTAATTTTGTTTTCAAATAATTTGCAAGAACTTTAGGAATAGTTCTGTGCAATGTTTTTTTTAACACAAAGTAAAATTCGATAACTTTATTATTTTTGCTTTAGATAATTTGCCAGAACTTTATGAATAGTTCTGTTCGATATTTTTTTAACACAAAGAATGATTTGATAATTTTATTAATTTTGTTTTATATAATTTGCAAGAATTTTATGAATAGTTCTGTGCAATGTTTTTTTTAACACAAAGTAAAATTCGATAACTTTATTATTTTTGCTTTAGATAATTTGCCAGAACTTTATGAATAGTTCTGTGCAATATTTTTTTAACACAAAGTACGATTTGATAACTTTACTAATTTTGTTTTCAAGTAATTTGCAAGAACTTTATGAGTAGTTCTGTGCAATGTTTTTTTTAACACAAAGAATGATTTGATAACTTTATTAATTTTGTTTAATATATTTTGCAAGAATTTTATGAATAGTTCTGTGCAATGTTTTTTTAACACAAAGTAAAATTCGATAACTTTATTACTTTGTTTTAGATAATTTGCAAGAACTTTATGAATAGTTCTGTGCAATATTTTTAACACAAAGTAAAAATTCGATAACTTTATTATTTTTGCTTTAGATAATGTGCAATATCTTTATGAATAGTTCTGAGAAAAGTTTTTTTTTAACACAAAATAAAATTCGATAACCTTATTATTTTTGTTTTAGATAATTTGCAAGAACTTTATGAATAGTTCTGTGCAATATTTTTAACACAAATTACGATTTGATAACTTTACTAATTTTGTTTTAAATAATTTGCTACATTTTTGTGAATAGTTCTGTGCAATATTTTTAACACAAAGTACGATTCGATAACTTTATTAATTTTGTTTTCAGATAATTTGCAAGAACTTTATGAATAGTTCTGTGCAATGTTTTTTTAACACAAAGTGAAATTCGATAACTTTATTATTTTTGTTTTAGATAATTTGCAAGAACTTTATGAATAGTTCTGTGCAATATTTTTTTAAGACAAAATACGGGTTGATAACTTTACTAATTTTGTTTTCAAATAATTTGCAAGAACTTTGTGAATAGTTCTGTGCAATGTTTTTTTAACACAAAGTAAAATTCGATAACTTTATTATTTTTGCTTTAGATAATTTGCCAGAACATTATGAATAGTTCTGTGCAATATTTTTTTAACACAAAGTACGATTTGATAACTTTACTAATTTTGTTTTCAAATAATTTGCAAGAACTTTTTGAATAGTTCTGTGCAATGTTTTTTTTAACACAAAGAATGATTTGATAACTTTATTAATTTTGCTATAGATAATTTGCCAGAACTTTATGAATAGTTCTGGGCAATATTTTTTTAACACAAAGTACGATTTGATAACTTTACTAATTTTGTTTTCAAATAATTTGCAAGAACTTTATGAATAGTTCTGTGCAATGTTTTTTTTAACACAAAGAATGATTTGATAACTTTATTAATTTTGTTTTATATAATTTGCAAGAATTTTATGAATAGTTCTGTGCAATGTTTTTTTAACACAAAGTAAAATTCGATAACTTTATTATTTTTGTTTTAGATAATGTGCAAGAACTTTATGAATAGTTCTGTGAAATGTTTTTTTTTAACACAAAGTAAAATTCGATAACATTATTATTTTTGTTTTAGATAATTTGCCAGAACTTAATGAATAGTTCTGTGCAATGTTTTTTAACACAAAGTAAAATGCGATCACTTTATTATTTTTGTTTTAGATAATTTGCAAGAACTTTATGAATAGTTCTGTGAAATGTTTTTTTTTAACACAAAGTAAAATTCGATAACATTATTATTTTTGTTTTAGATAATTTGCCAGAACTTAATGAATAGTTCTGTGCAATATTTTTAACACAAAGTAAAATTCGATAACTTTATTATTTTTGTTTTAGATAATTTGCAAGAACTTTATGAATAGTTCCCTGAAATGTTTTTTTAACACAAAGTAAAATTCGATACCTTTATTATTTTTGTTTTAGATAATTTGCAAGAACTTTATGAATAGTTCTGTGCAATATTTTTTTAACACAAAGTACGATTCGATAACGTTATTATTTTTGTTTTAGATAATTTTCAAGAACTTTATGAATAGTTCTGTGCAATATTTTTAACACAAAGTAAAAATTCGATAACTTTATTATTTTTGTTTTAGATAATGTGCAAGAACTTTATGAATAGTTCTGTGAAATGTTTTTTTTTAACACAAAGTAAAATTCGATAACATTATTATTTTTGTTTTAGATAATTTGCCAGAACTTAATGAATAGTTCTGTGCAATGTTTTTTAACACAAAGTAAAATGCGATCACTTTATTATTTTTGTTTTAGATAATTTGCAAGAACTTTATGAATAGTTCTGTGCAATATTTTTTAACACAAAGTAAAATGCGATAACTTTATTATTTTTGTTTTAGATAATTTGCAAGAACTTTATGAATAGTTCTGTGCAATATTTTTTTAACACAAAGTACGATTTGATAACTTTACTAATTTTGTTTTCAAATAATTTGCAAGAACTTTATGAATAGTTCTGTGCAATGTTTTTTTTAACACAAAGAATGATTTGATAACTTTATTAATTTTGTTTTATATAATTTGCAAGAATTTTATGAATAGTTCTGTGCAATGTTTTTTTAACACAAAGTAAAATTCGATAACTTTATTACTTTGTTTTAGATAATTTGCCAGAACTTTATGAATAGTTCTGTGCAATATTTTTTTAACACAAAGTAAAAATTCGTTAACTTTATTAATTTTGTTTTCAGATAATTTGAAAGAACTTTATGAATAGTTCTGTGCAATGTTTTTAACACAATGTAAAATGCGATAACTTTATTATTTTTATTTTAGATAATTTGCAAGAACTTTATGAATAGTTCTGTGCAATGTTTTTAACACAAAATAAAAATTCGATAACTTTATTAATTTTGTTTTCAGATAATTTGCAAGAACCTTATGAATAGTTTAGTGCAATGTTTTGTAACACAAAGTAAAATTCGATAACTTTATTACTTTGTTTTAGATAATTTGCCAGAACTTTATGAATAGTTTTGTGCAATATTTTTTTAACACAAAGTAAAAATTCGTTAACTTTATTAATTTTGTTTTCAGATAATTTGAAAGAACTTTATGAATAGTTCTGTGCAGTGATTTTAACACAAAGTAAAATGCGATCACTTTATTATTTTTGTTTTAGATAATTTGCAAGAACTTTATGAATAGTTCTGTGCAATGTTTTTTTAACACAAAGTGAAATTCGATAACTTTATTATTTTTGTTTTAGATAATTTGCAAGAACTTTATGAATAGTTCTGTGCAATATTTTTTTAACACAAAATACGGGTTGATAACTTTATTAATTTTGTTTTATATAATTTGCCAGAATTTTATGAATAGTTCTTTACAATGTTTTTTTTAACACAAAGTAAACTTCGATAACTTTATTACTTTGTTTTAGATAATTTGCAAGAACTTTATGAATAGTTCTGTGCAATATTTTTAACACAAATTACGATTTGATAACTTTACTAATTTTGTTTTAAATAATTTACAAGATTTTTGTGAATAGTTCTGTGCAATATTTTTTAACACAAAGTACGATTCGATAACGTTATTATTTTTGTTTTAGATAATTTGCGAGAATTTTATGATAGTTCTGTGCAATATTTTTAACACAAAGTAAAATTCGATAACATTATTATTTTTGTTTTAGATAATTTGCAAGAACTTTATGAATAGTTCTGTGCATTGTTTTTTAACACAAAGTAAAATGCGATAACTTTATTATTTTTGTTTTTGATAATTTGCAAGAACTTTATGAATAGTTCTGTGCAATGTTTTTAACACAAAATAAAAATTCGATAACTTTATTAATTTTGTTTTCAGATAATTTGCAAGAACTTTATGAATAGTTTAGTGCAATGTTTTGTAACACAAAGTAAAATTCGATAACTTTATTATTTTTGTTTTAGATAATTTGCAAGAACTTTATGAATAGTTCTGTGCAATGTTTTTTAACACAAAGTAAAATGCGATAACTCTATTATTTTTGTTTTAGATAATTTGCAAGAACTTTATGAATAGTTCTCTGAAATGTTTTTTTAACACAAAGTAAAATTCGATACCTTTATTATTTTTGTTTTAGATAATTTGCAAGAACTTTATGAATAGTTCTGTGCAATATTTTTTTAACACAAAGTACGATTCGATAACATTATTATTTTTGTTTTAGATAATTTTCAAGAACTTTATGAATAGTTCTGTGCAATATTTTTAACACAAAGTAAAAATTCGATAACTTTATTATTTTTGTTTTAGATAATGTGCAAGAACTTTATGAATAGTTCTGTGAAATGTTTTTTTTTAACACAAAGTAAAAATTCGTTAACTTTATTAATTTTGTTTTCAGATAATTTGAAAGAACTTTATGAATAGTTCTGTGCAATGTTTTTTTAACACAAAGAATGATTTGATAACTTTATTAATTTTGTTTTATATAATTTGCAAGAATTTTATGAATAGCTCTTTACAATGTTTTTTTTAACACAAAGTAAAATTCGATAACTTTATTACTTTGTTTTAGATAATTTGCAAGAGCTTTATGAATAGTTCTGTGCAATATTTTTTTAACACAAAGTACGATTTGATAACTTTACTAATTTTCTTTTAGATAATTTGCAAGAATTTTATGAATAGTTCTGTGCAATGTTTTTTTAACACAAAGTAAAATTCGATAACTTTATTATTTTTTTTTAGATAATTTGCAAGAACTTTATGAATAGTTCTGTGCAATATTTTTTTTAACACAAAGTAAAATTCGATAACTTTATTATTTTTGTTTTAGATAATTTCCAAGAACTTTATGAATAGTTCTGTGCAATGTTTTTTTTAACACAAAGTAAAATCGATAACATTATTATTTTTGTTTTAGATAATTTGCAAGAACTTTATGAATAGTTCTGTGCAATATTTTTTTAACACAAAGTACGATTTGATAACTTTACTAATTTTGTTTTCAAATAATTTGCAAGAACTTTATGAATAGTTCTGTGCAATATTTTTAACACAAATTACGATTTGATAACTTTACTAATTTTGTTTTAAATAATTTACAAGATTTTTGTGAATAGTTCTGTGCAATATTTTTTAACACAAAGTACGATTCGATAACGTTATTATTTTTGTTTTAGATAATTTGCAAGAATTTTATGATAGTTCTGTGCAATATTTTTAACACAAAGTAAAATTCGATAACATTATTATTTTTGTTTTAGATAATTTGCAAGAACTTTATGAATAGTTCTGTGCAATGTTTTTTAACACAAAGTAAAATGCGATAACTTTATTATTTTTGTTTTAGATAATTTGCAAGAACTTTATGAATAGTTCTCTGAAATGTTTTTTTAACACAAAGTAAAATTCGATAACTTTATTATTTATGTTTTATATAATTTGCCAGAACTTTATGAATAGTTCTGTGCAATATTTTTTTAACACAAAGTTAAAATTCGTTAACTTTATTAATTTTGTTTTCAGATAATTTGAAAGAACTTTACGAATAGTTCTGTGCAATGTTTTTAACACAAAGTAAAATGCGATCACTTTATTATTTTTGTTTTAGATAATTTTCAAGAACTTTATGAATAGTTCTGTGCAATGTTTTTTTAACACAAAGTGAAATTCGATAACATTATTATTTTTGTTTTAGATAATTTGCAAGAACTTTATGAATAGTTCTGTGCAATATTTTTTTAACACAAAATACGTTTTGATAACTTTATTAATTTTGTTTTATATAATTTGCAAGAATTTTATGAATAGTTCTTTACAATGTTTTTTTTAACACAAAGTAAAATTCGATAACTTTATTACTTTGTTTTAGATAATTTGCAAGAACTTTATGAATAGTTCTGTGCAATATTTTTAACACAAATTACGATTTGATAACTTTACTAATTTTGTTTTAAATAATTTACAAGATTTTTGTGAATAGTTCTGTGCAATATTTTTTAACACAAAGTACGATTCGATAACGTTATTATTTTTGCTTTAGATAATTTGCAAGAATTTTATGATAGTTCTGTGCAATATTTTTAACACAAAGTAAAATTCGATAACATTATTATTTTCGTTTTAGATAATTTGCAAGAACTTTATGAATAGTTCTGTGCAATGTTTTTTAACACAAAGTAAAATGCGATAACTTTATTATTTTTGTTTTAGATAATTTGCAAGAACTTTATGAATAGTTCTGTGCAATATTTTTTAACACAAAGTAAAAATTCGATAACTTTATTATTTTTGTTTTAGATAATGTGCAAGAACTTTATGAATAGTTCTGTGCAATGTTTTTTTTAACACAAAGTAAAATTCGATAACATTATTATTTTTGCTTTAGATAATTTGCAAGAACTTTATGAATAGTTCTGTGCAATGTTTTTTAACACAAAGTAAAATGCGATAACTCTATTATTTTTGTTTTAGATAATTTGCAAGAACTTTATGAATAGTTCTCTGAAATGTTTTTTTAACACAAAGTAAAATTCGATACCTTTATTATTTTTGTTTTAGATAATTTGCAAGAACTTTATGAATAGTTCTGTGCAATATTTTTTTAACACAAAGTACGATTCGATAACGTTATTATTTTTGTTTTAGATAATTTTCAAGAACTTTATGAATAGTTCTGTGCAATATTTTTAACACAAAGTAAAAATTCGATAACTTTATTATTTTTGTTTTATATAATGTGCAAGAACTTTATGAATAGTTCTGTGAAATGTTTTTTTTTAACACAAAGTAAAAATTCGTTAACTTTATTAATTTTGTTTTCAGATAATTTGAAAGAACTTTATGAATAGTTCTGTGCAATGTTTTTTTAACACAAAGAATGATTTGATAACTTTATTAATTTTGTTTTATATAATTTGCAAGAATTTTATGAATAGTTCTTTACAATGTTTTTTTTAACACAAAGTAAAATTCGATAACTTTATTACTTTGTTTTAGATAATTTGCAAGAGCTTTATGAATAGTTCTGTGCAATATTTTTTTAACACAAAGTACGATTTGATAACTTTACTAATTTTCTTTTAGATAATTTGCAAGAATTTTATGAATAGTTCTGTGCAATGTTTTTTTAACACAAAGTAAAATTCGATAACTTTATTATTTTTTTTTAGATAATTTGCAAGAACTTTATGAATAGTTCTGTGCAATATTTTTTTTAACACAAAGTAAAATTCGATAACTTTATTATTTTTGTTTTAGGTAATTTGCAAGAACTTTATGAATAGTTCTGTGCAATGTTTTTTTTAACACAAAGTAAAATCGATAACATTATTATTTTTGTTTTAGATAATTTGCAAGAACTTTATGAATAGTTCTGTGCAATATTTTTTTAACACAAAGTACGATTTGATAACTTTACTAATTTTGTTTTCAAATAATTTGCAAGAACTTTATGAATAGTTCTATGCAATATTTTTAACACAAATTACGATTTGATAACTTTACTAATTTTGTTTTAAATAATTTACAAGATTTTTGTGAATAGTTCTGTGCAATATTTTTTAACACAAAGTACGATTCGATAACGTTATTATTTTTGTTTTAGATAATTTGCAAGAATTTTATGATAGTTCTGTGCAATATTTTTAACACAAAGTAAAATTCGATAACATTATTGTTTTTGTTTTAGATAATTTGCAAGAACTTTATGAATAGTTCTGTGCAATGTTTTTTAACACAAAGTAAAATGCGATAACTTTATTATTTTTGTTTTAGATAATTTGCAAGAACTTTATGAATAGTTCTCTGAAATGTTTTTTTAACACAAAGTAAAATTCGATACCTTTATTATTTTTGTTTTATATAATTTGCCAGAACTTTATGAATAGTTCTGTGCAATATTTTTTTAACACAAAGTTAAAATTCGTTAACTTTATTAATTTTGTTTTCAGATAATTTGAAAGAACTTTACGAATAGTTCTGTGCAATGTTTTTAACACAAAGTAAAATGCGATCACTTTATTATTTTTGTTTTAGATAATTTTCAAGAACTTTATGAATAGTTCTGTGCAAAGTTTTTTTAACACAAAGTGAAATTCGATAACATTATTATTTTTGTTTTAGATAATTTGCAAGAACTTTATGAATAGTTCTGTGCAATATTTTTTTAACACAAAATACGGGTTGATAACTTTATTAATTTTGTTTTATATAATTTGCAAGAATTTTATGAATAGTTCTTTACAATGTTTTTTTTAACACAAAGTAAAATTCGATAACTTTATTACTTTGTTTTAGATAATTTGCAAGAACTTTATGAATAGTTCTGTGCAATATTTTTAACACAAATTACGATTTGATAACTTTACTAATTTTGTTTTAAATAATTTACAAGATTTTTGTGAATAGTTCTGTGCAATATTTTTTAACACAAAGTAAAATTCGATAACTTTATTATTTTTGTTTTAGATAATTTGCAAGAACTTTATGAATAGTTCTGTGCAATATTTTTAACACAAAATAAAAATTCGATAACTTTATTATTTTTGTTTTAGATAATGTGCAAGAACTTTATGAATAGTTCTGTGCAATGTTTTTTTTAACACAAAGTAAAATTCGATAACTTTATTATTTTTGTTTTATATAATTTGCAAGAATTTTATGAATAGTTCTGTGCAATGTTCTTTAACACAATGTAAAATGCGATAACTTTATTATTTTTGTTTTAGATAATTTGCAAGAACTTTATGAATAGTTCTGTGCAATGTTTTTTAACACAAAGTAAAATGCGATAACTTTATTATTTTTGTTTTAGATAATTTGCAAGAACGTTATGAATAGTTCTGTGCAATATTTTTAACACAAAGTAAAAATTCGATAACTTTATTATTTTTGTTTTAGATAATGTGCAAGAACTTTATGAATAGTTCTGTGCAATGTTTTTTTTAACACAAAGTAAAATTCGATAACTTTATTATTTTTGTTTTAGATAATTTGCAAGAAATTTATGAATAGTTCTGTGCAATGTTCTTTAACACAATGTAAAATGCGATAACTTTATTATTTTTGTTTTAGATAATTTGCAAGAACTTTATGAATAGTTCTGTGCAATGTTTTTAACACAAAATAAAAATTCGATAACTTTATTAATTTTGTTTTCAGATAATTTGCAAGAATTTATGAATAGTTTAGTGCAATGTTTTGTAACACAAAGTAAAATTCGATAACTTTATTATTTTTGTTTTAGATAATTTGCAAGAACTTTATGAATAGTTCTGTGCAATGTTTTTAACACAAAATAAAAATTCGATAACTTTATTAATTTTGTTTTCAGATAATTTGCAAGAAACTTATGAATAGTTTAGTGCAATGTTTTGTAACACAAAGTAAAATTCGATAGCTTTATTATTTTTGTTTTAGATAATTTGCAAGAACTTTATGAATAGTTCTGTGCAATATTTTTTTAACACAAAGTACGATTTCATAACTTTACTAATTTTCTTTTAGATAATTTGCAAGAATTTTATGAATAGTTCTGTGCAATGTTTTTTTAACACAAAGTAAAATTCGATAACTTTATTATTTTTGTTTTAGATAATTTGCAAGAACTTTATGAATAGTTCTGTGCAATATTTTTAACACAAAGTAAAAATTCGATAACTTTATTATTTTTGTTTTAGATAATGTGCAAGAACTTTATGAATAGTTCTGTGCAATGTTTTTTTTAACACAAAGTAAAATTCGATAACTTTATTATTTTTGTTTTATATAATTTGCAAGAATTTTATGAATAGTTCTGTGCAATGTTCTTTAACACAATGTAAAATGCGATAACTTTATTATTTTTGTTTTAGATAATTTGCAAGAACTTTATGAATAGTTCTGTGCAATGTTTTTAACACAAAATAAAAATTCGATAACTTTATTAATTTTGTTTTCAGATAATTTGCAAGAATTTATGAATAGTTTAGTGCAATGTTTTGTAACACAAAGTAAAATTCGATAACTTTATTATTTTTGTTTTAGATAATTTGCAAGAACTTTATGAATAGTTCTGTGCAATATTTTTTTAACACAAAGTACGATTTGATAACTTTACTAATTTTCTTTTAGATAATTTGCAAGAATTTTATGAATAGTTCTGTGCAATGTTTTTTTAACACAAAGTAAAATTCGATAACTTTATTATTTTTGTTTTAGATAATTTGCAAGAACTTTATGAATAGTTCTGTGCAATGTTTTTTTTAACACAAAGTACGATTCGATAACGTTATTATTTTTGTTTAGATAATTTGCAAGAACTTTATGAATAGTTCTGTGCAATATTGTTAACACAAAGTAAAAATTCGATAACTTTATTATTTTTGTTTTAGATAATTTGCAAGAACTTTATGAATAGTTCTGTGCAATATTTTCTTAACACATAGTACGATTTGATAACTTTACTAATTTTCTTTTAGATAATTTGCAAGAATTTTATGAATAGTTCTGTGCAATGTTTTTTTAACACAAAGTAAAATTTGATAACTTTATTATTTTTGTTTTAGATAATTTGCAAGAACTTTATGAATAGTTCTGTGCAATGTTTTTTAACACAAAGTAAAATGCGATAACTTTATTATTTTTGTTTTAGATAATTTGCAAGAACGTTATGAATAGTTCTGTGCAATATTTTTAACACAAAGTAAAAATTCGATAACTTTATTATTTTTGTTTTAGATAATGTGCAAGAACTTTATGAATAGTTCTGTGCAATGTTTTTTTTAACACAAAGTAAAATTCGATAACTTTATTATTTTTGTTTTAGATAATTTGCAAGAAATTTATGAATAGTTCTGTGCAATGTTTTTTAACACAATGTAAAATGCGATAACTTTATTATTTTTGTTTTAGATAATTTGCAAGAACTTTATGAATAGTTCTGTGCAATGTTTTTAACACAAAATAAAAATTCGATAAATTTATTAATTTTGTTTTCAGATAATTTGCAAGAACTTTATGAATAGTTTAGTGCAATGTTTTGTAACACAAAGTACAATTCGATAACTTTATTATTTTTGTTTTAGATAAATTGCAAGAACTTTATGAATAGTTCTGTGCAATATTTTTTTAACACAAAGTACGATTTGATAACTTTACTAATTTTCTTTTAGATAATTTGCAAGAATTTTATGAATAGTTCTGTGCAATGTTTTTTTAACACAAAGTAAAATTCGATAACTTTATTATTTTTGTTTTAGATAATTTGCAAGAACTTTATGAATAGTTCTGTGCAATATTTTTTTTAACACAAAGTAAAATTCGATAACTTTATTATTTTTGTTTTAGATAATTTGCAAGAACTTTATGAATAGTTCCGTGCAATATTTTTTTAACACATAGTACGATTTGATAACTTTACTAATTTTCTTTTAGATAATTTGCAAGAATTTTATGAATAGTTCTGTGCAATGTTTTTTTAACACAAAATAAAATTCGATAACTTTATTATTTTTGTTTTAGATAATTTGCAAGAACTTTATGAATAGTTCTGTGCAATGTTTTTCTTAACACAAAGTAAAATTCGATAACATTATTATTTTAGTTTTAGATAATTTGCAAGAACTTTATGAATAGTTCTGTGCAATGTTTTTTAACACAATGTAAAATGCGATAACTTTATTATTTTTGTTTTAGATAACTTGCAAGAACTTTATGAATAGTTCTGCGCAATGTTTTTTTTAACACAAAGTAAAATTCGATAACATTATTATTTTTGTTTTAGATAATTTGCAAGAACTTTATGAATAGTTCTGTGCAATGTTTTTTAACACAATGTAAAATGCGATAACTTTATTATCTTTGTTTTAGATAACTTGCAAGAACTTTATGAATAGTTCTGTGCAATGTTTTTAACACAAAATAAAAATTCGATAACTTTATTAATTTTGTTTTCAGATAATTTGCAAGAACTTTATGAATAGTTTAGTGCAATGTTTTGTAACGCAAAGTAAAATTCGATAACTTTATTATTTTTGTTTTAGATAATTTGCAAGAACTTTATGAATAGTTCTGTGCAATATTTTTTTAACACAAAGTACGATTTGATAACTTTACTAATTTTCTTTTAGATAATTTGCAAGAATTTTATGAATAGTTCTGTGCAATGTTTTTTTAACACAAAGTAAAATTCGATAACTTTATTATTTTTGTTTTAGATAATTTGCAAGAACTTTATGAATAGCTCTGTGCAATGTTTTTTTTAACACAAAGTAAAATCGATAACATTATTATTTTTGTTTTAGATAATTTGCAAGAACTTTATGAATAGTTCTGTGCAATATTTTTTTAACACAAAGTACGATTCGATAACGTTATTATTTTTGTTTAGATAATTTGCAAGAACTTTATGAATAGTTCTGTGCAATATTTTTTTTTAACACAAAGTAAAATTCGATAACTTTATTATTTTTGTTTTAGATAATTTGCAAGAAGTTTATGAATAGTTCTGTGCAATGTTTTTTTAACACAAAGTAAAATCGATAACATTATTATTTTTGTTTTAGATAATTTGCAAGAACTTTATGAATAGTTCTGTGCAATAATTTTTTAACACAAAGTACGATTCGATAACGTTATTATTTTTGTTTAGATAATTTGCAAGAAGTTTATGAATAGTTCTGTGCAATATTTTTAACACAAAGTAAAAATTCGATAACTTTATTATTTTTGTTTTAGATAATTTGCAAGAACTTTATGCAATATTTTTTTAACACATAGTAGGATTTGATAACTTTACTAATTTTCTTTTAGATAATTTGCAAGAATTTTATGAATAGTTCTGTGCAATGTTTTTTTCACACAAAGTAAAATTCGATAACTTCATTATTTTTGTATTAGATAATTTGCAAGAACTTTATGAATAGTTCTGTGCAATGTTTTTTTTAACACAAAGTAAAATTCGATAACATTATTATTTTTGTTTTAGATAATTTGCAAGAGCTTTATGAATAGTTCTGTGCAATGTTTTTTAACACAAAGTAAAATGCGATAACTTTATTATTTTTGTTTTAGATAATTTGCAAGAACTTTATGAATAGTTCTCTGAAATGCTTTTTTAACACAAAGTAAAATTCGATACCTTTATTATTTTTGTTTTATATAATTTGCCAGAACTTTGTGAATAGTTCTGTGCAATATTTTTTTAACACAAAGTTAAAATTCGTTAACTTTATTAATTTTGTTTTCAGATAATTTGTAAGAACTTTACGAATAGTTCTGTGCAATGTTTTTAACACAAAGTAAAATGCGATCACTTTATTATTTTTGTTTTAGATAATTTTCAAGAACTTTATGAATAGTTCTGTGCAATGTTTTTTTAACACAAAGTGAAATTCGATAACATTATTATTTTTGTTTTAGATAATTTGCAAGAACTTTATGAATAGTTCTGTGCAATATTTTTTTAACACAAAATACGGGTTGATAACTTTATTAATTTTGTTTTATATAATTTGCAAGAATTTTATGAATAGCTCTTTACAATGTTTTTTTTAACACAAAGTAAAATTCGATAACTTTATTACTTTGTTTTAGATAATTTGCAAGAACTTTATGAATAGTTCTGTGCAATATTTTTAACACAAATTACGATTTGATAACTTTACTAATTTTGTTTTAAATAATTTACAAGATTTTTGTGAATAGTTCTGTGCAATATTTTTTAACACAAAGTACGATTCGATAACGTTATTATTTTTGCTTTAGATAATTTGCAAGAATTTTATGATAGTTCTGTGCAATATTTTTAACACAAAGTAAAATTCGATAACATTATTATTTTCGTTTTAGATAATTTGCAAGAACTTTATGAATAGTTCTGTGCAATATTTTTTAACACAAAGTAAAAATTCGATAACTTTATTATTTTTGTTTTAGATAATGTGCAAGAACTTTATGAATAGTTCTGTGCAATGTTTTTTTTAACACAAAGTAAAATTCGATAACATTATTATTTTTGTTTTAGATAATTTGCAAGAACTTTATGAATAGTTCTGTGCAATGTTTTTTAACACAATGTAAAATGCGATAACTTTATTATTTTTGTTTTAGATAATTTGCAAGAACTTTATGAATAGTTCTGTGCAATGTCTTTAACACAAAATAAAAATTCGATAACTTTATTAATTTTGTTTTCAGATAATTTGCAAGAAACTTATGAATAGTTTAGTGCAATGTTTTGTAACACAAAGTAAAATTCGATAGCTTTATTATTTTTGTTTTAGATAATTTGCAAGAACTTTATGAATAGTTCTGTGCAATATTTTTTTAACACAAAGTACGATTTGATAACTTTACTAATTTTCTTTTAGATAATTTGCAAGAATTTTATGAATAGTTCTGTGCAATGTTTTTTTAACACAAAGTAAAATTCGATAACTTTATTATTTTTGTTTTAGATAATTTGCAAGAACTTTATGAATAGTTCTGTGCAATATTTTTAACACAAAGTAAAAATTCGATAACTTTATTATTTTTGTTTTAGATAATGTGCAAGAACTTTATGAATAGTTCTGTGCAATGTTTTTTTTAACACAAAGTAAAATTCGATAACTTTATTATTTTTGTTTTATATAATTTGCAAGAATTTTATGAATAGTTCTGTGCAATGTTCTTTAACACAATGTAAAATGCGATAACTTTATTATTTTTGTTTTAGATAATTTGCAAGAACTTTATGAATAGTTCTGTGCAATGTTTTTAACACAAAATAAAAATTCGATAACTTTATTAATTTTGTTTTCAGATAATTTGCAAGAATTTATGAATAGTTTAGTGCAATGTTTTGTAACACAAAGTAAAATTCGATAACTTTATTATTTTTGTTTTAGATAATTTGCAAGAACTTTATGAATAGTTCTGTGCAATATTTTTTTAACACAAAGTACGATTTGATAACTTTACTAATTTTCTTTTAGATAATTTGCAAGAATTTTATGAATAGTTCTGTGCAATGTTTTTTTAACACAAAGTAAAATTCGATAACTTTATTATTTTTGTTTTAGATAATTTGCAAGAACTTTATGAATAGTTCTGTGCAATGTTTTTTTTAACACAAAGTACGATTCGATAACGTTATTATTTTTGTTTAGATAATTTGCAAGAACTTTATGAATAGTTCTGTGCAATATTGTTAACACAAAGTAAAAATTCGATAACTTTATTATTTTTGTTTTAGATAATTTGCAAGAACTTTATGAATAGTTCTGTGCAATATTTTCTTAACACATAGTACGATTTGATAACTTTACTAATTTTCTTTTAGATAATTTGCAAGAATTTTATGAATAGTTCTGTGCAATGTTTTTTTAACACAAAGTAAAATTCGATAACTTTATTATTTTTGTTTTAGATAATTTGCAAGAACTTTATGAATAGTTCTGTGCAATGTTTTTTAACACAAAGTAAAATGCGATAACTTTATTATTTTTGTTTTAGATAATTTGCAAGAACGTTATGAATAGTTCTGTGCAATATTTTTAACACAAAGTAAAAATTCGATAACTTTATTATTTTTGTTTTAGATAATGTGCAAGAACTTTATGAATAGTTCTGTGCAATGTTTTTTTTAACACAAAGTAAAATTCGATAACTTTATTATTTTTGTTTTAGATAATTTGCAAGAAATTTATGAATAGTTCTGTGCAATGTTTTTTAACACAATGTAAAATGCGATAACTTTATTATTTTTGTTTTAGATAATTTGCAAGAACTTTATGAATAGTTCTGTGCAATGTTTTTAACACAAAATAAAAATTCGATAAATTTATTAATTTTGTTTTCAGATAATTTGCAAGAATTTTATGAATAGTTTAGTGCAATGTTTTGTAACACAAAGTACAATTCGATAACTTTATTATTTTTGTTTTAGATAAATTGCAAGAACTTTATGAATAGTTCTGTGCAATATTTTTTTTAACACAAAGTACGATTTGATAACTTTACTAATTTTCTTTTAGATAATTTGCAAGAATTTTATGAATAGTTCTGTGCAATGTTTTTTTAACACAAAGTAAAATTCGATAACTTTATTATTTTTGTTTTAGATAATTTGCAAGAACTTTATGAATAGTTCTGTGCAATATTTTTTTTAACACAAAGTAAAATTCGATAACTTTATTATTTTTGTTTTAGATAATTTGCAAGAACTTTATGAATAGTTCTGTGCAATATTTTTTTAACACATAGTACGATTTGATAGCTTTACTAATTTTCTTTTAGATAATTTGCAAGAATTTTATGAATAGTTCTGTGCAATGTTTTTTTAACACAAAATAAAATTCGATAACTTTATTATTTTTGTTTTAGATAATTTGCAAGAACTTTATGAATAGTTCTGTGCAATGTTTTTCTTAACACAAAGTAAAATTCGATAACATTATTATTTTAGTTTTAGATAATTTGCAAGAACTTTATGAATAGTTCTGTGCAATGTTTTTTAACACAATGTAAAATGCGATAACTTTATTATTTTTGTTTTAGATAACTTGCAAGAACTTTATGAATAGTTCTGCGCAATGTTTTTTTTAACACAAAGTAAAATTCGATAACATTATTATTTTTGTTTTAGATAATTTGCAAGAACTTTATGAATAGTTCTGTGCAATGTTTTTTAACACAATGTAAAATGCGATAACTTTATTATCTTTGTTTTAGATAACTTGCAAGAACTTTATGAATAGTTCTGTGCAATGTTTTTAACACAAAATAAAAATTCGATAACTTTATTAATTTTGTTTTCAGATAATTTGCAAGAACTTTATGAATAGTTTAGTGCAATGTTTTGTAACGCAAAGTAAAATTCGATAACTTTATTATTTTTGTTTTAGATAATTTGCAAGAACTTTATGAATAGTTCTGTGCAATATTTTTTTAACACAAAGTACGATTTGATAACTTTACTAATTTTCTTTTAGATAATTTGCAAGAATTTTATGAATAGTTCTGTGCAATGTTTTTTTAACACAAAGTAAAATTCGATAACTTTATTATTTTTGTTTTAGATAATTTGCAAGAACTTTATGAATAGCTCTGTGCAATGTTTTTTTTAACACAAAGTAAAATCGATAACATTATTATTTTTGTTTTAGATAATTTGCAAGAACTTTATGAATAGTTCTGTGCAATATTTTTTTAACACAAAGTACGATTCGATAACGTTATTATTTTTGTTTAGATAA
This sequence comes from Dioctria linearis, assembly GCA_963930735.1. Taxonomy (NCBI): domain Eukaryota; kingdom Metazoa; phylum Arthropoda; class Insecta; order Diptera; family Asilidae; genus Dioctria; species Dioctria linearis. The sequence continues at coordinate 117,461,744 of OZ005742.1, read as the reverse complement.
TTTGCAAGAACTTTATGAATAGTTCTGTGCAATATTTTTTTTTAACACAAAGTAAAATTCGATAACTTTATTATTTTTGTTTTAGATAATTTGCAAGAAGTTTATGAATAGTTCTGTGCAATGTTTTTTTAACACAAAGTAAAATCGATAACATTATTATTTTTGTTTTAGATAATTTGCAAGAACTTTATGAATAGTTCTGTGCAATAATTTTTTAACACAAAGTACGATTCGATAACGTTATTATTTTTGTTTAGATAATTTGCAAGAACTTTATGAATAGTTCTGTGCAATATTTTTAACACAAAGTAAAAATTCGATAACTTTATTATTTTTGTTTTAGATAATTTGCAAGAACTTTATGCAATATTTTTTTAACACATAGTAGGATTTGATAACTTTACTAATTTTCTTTTAGATAATTTGCAAGAATTTTATGAATAGTTCTGTGCAATGTTTTTTTCACACAAAGTAAAATTCGATAACTTCATTATTTTTGTATTAGATAATTTGCAAGAACTTTATGAATAGTTCTGTGCAATGTTTTTTTTAACACAAGGTAAAATTCGATAACATTATTATTTTTGTTTTAGATAATTTGCAAGAGCTTTATGAATAGTTCTGTGCAATGTTTTTTAACACAATGTAAAATGCGATAACTTTATTATTTTTTTTTTAGATAATTTGCAAAAACTTTATGAATAGTTCTGTGCAATGTTTTTAACACAAAATAAAAATTCGATAAATTTATTAATTTTGTTTTCAGATAATTTGCAAGAACTTTATGAATAGTTTAGTGCAATGTTTTGTAACACAAAGTAAAATTCGATAACTTTATTATTTTTGTTTTAGATAATTTGCAAGAACTTTATGAATAGTTCTGTGCAATATTTTTTTAACACAAAGTACGATTTGATAACTTTACTAATTTTCTTTTAGATAATTTGCAAGAATTTTATGAATAGTTCTGTGCAATGTTTTTTTAACACAAAGTAAAATTCGATAACTTTATTATTTTTGTTTTAGATAATTTGCAAGAACTTTATTAATAATTCTGTGCAATATTTTTTTATCACAAAGTACGATTTTATAACTTTACTAATTTTCTTTTAGATAATTTGCAAGAATTTTATGAATAGTTCTGTGCAATATTTTTTTAACACAAAGTACGATTCGATAACGTTATTATTTTTGTTTAGATAATTTGCAAGAACTTTATGAATAGTTCTGTGCAATGTTTTTTTTAACACAAAGAAAAATCGATAACATTATTATTTTTGTTTTAGATAATTTGCAAGAACTTTATGAATAGTTCTGTGCAATATTTTTTTAACACAAAGTACGATTCGATAACGTTATTATTTTTGTTTAGATAATTTGCAAGAACTTTATGAATATTTCTGTGCAATATTTTTAACACAAAGTAAAAATTCGATAACTTTATTATTTTTGTTTTAGATAATTTGCAAGAACTTTATGCAATATTTTTTTAACACATAGTAGGATTTGATAACTTTACTAATTTTCTTTTAGATAATTTGCAAAAATTTTATGAATAGTTCTGTGCAATGTTTTTTTCACACAAAGTAAAATTCGATAACTTCATTATTTTTGTATTAGATAATTTGCAAGAACTTTATGAATAGTTCTGTGCAATGTTTTTTTTAACACAAAGTAAAATTCGATAACATTATTATTTTTGTTTTAGATAATTTGCAAGAGCTTTATGAATAGTTCTGTGCAATGTTTTTTAACACAATGTAAAATGCGATAACTTTATTATTTTTTTTTTAGATAATTTGCAAAAACTTTATGAATAGTTCTGTGCAATGTTTTTAACACAAAATAAAAATTCGATAAATTTATTAATTTTGTTTTCAGATAATTTGCAAGAACTTTATGAATAGTTTAGTGCAATGTTTTGTAACACAAAGTAAAATTCGATAACTTTATTATTTTTGTTTTAGATAATTTGCAAGAACTTTATGAATAGTTCTGTGCAATATTTTTTTAACACAAAGTACGATTTGATAACTTTACTAATTTTCTTTTAGATAATTTGCAAGAATTTTATGAATAGTTCTGTGCAATGTTTTTTTAACACAAAGTAAAATTCGATAACTTTATTATTTTTGTTTTAGATAATTTGCAAGAACTTTATTAATAATTCTGTGCAATATTTTTTTAACACAAAGTACGATTTTATAACTTTACTAATTTTCGTTTAGATAATTTGCAAGAATTTTATGAATAGTTCTGTGCAATATTTTTTTAACACAAAGTACGATTCGATAACGTTATTATTTTTGTTTAGATAATTTGCAAGAACTTTATGAATAGTTCTGTGCAATGTTTTTTTTAACACAAAGAAAAATCGATAACATTATTATTTTTGTTTTAGATAATTTGCAAGAACTTTATGAATAGTTCTGTGCAATATTTTTTTAACACAAAGTACGATTCGATAACGTTATTATTTTTGTTTAGATAATTTGCAAGAACTTTATGAATAGTTCTGTGCAATATTTTTAACACAAAGTAAAAATTCGATAACTTTATTATTTTTGTTTTAGATAATTTGCAAGAACTTTATGAATAGTTCTGTGCAATATTTTCAACACAAAGTAAAAATTCGAGAACTTTATTATTTTTGTTTTAGATAATGTGCAAGAACTTTATGAATAGTTCTGTGAAATGTTTTTTTTAGCACAAAGTAAAATTCGATAACATTATTATTTTAGTTTTAGATAAGTTGCAAGAACTTTATGAATAGTTCTGTGCAATGTTTTTTAACACAAAGTAAAATGCGATAACTTTATTATTTTTGTTTTAGATAATTTGCAAAAACTTTATGAATAGTTCGGTGCAATATTTTTAACACAAAGTAAAAATTCGATAACTTTATTATTTTTGTTTTAGAAAATGTGCAAGAACTTTATGAATAGTTCTGTGCAATGTTTTTTTTAACACAAAGCAAAATTCGATCACATTATTATTTTTGTTTTAGATAATTTGCAAGAACTTTATGAATAGTTCTGTGCAATGTTTTTTAACACAAAAATAAAATGCGATAACTTTATTATTTTTGTTTTAGATAATTTGCAAGAACTTTATGAATAGTTCTGTGCAATATTTTTAACACGAAGTAAAAATTCGATAACTTTATTATTTTTGTTTTAGATAATGTGCAAGAACTTAATTAATAGTGCTGTGCAATTTTTTTTTTAGCACAAAGTAAAATTCGATCACATTATTATTTTTGTTTCAGATAATTTGCAAGAACTTTATGAATATTTCTGGGCAATGTTTTTTAAGACAAAGTAAAATGCGATAACTTTATTATTTTTGTTTTAGATAATTTGCAAGAACCTTATGAATAGTTCTGTGCAATATTTTTTTAACACAAAGTACGATTTGATAGCTTTACTAATTTTGTTTTAAATAATTTGCAAGAATTTTATGAATAGTTCTGTGCAATATTTTTTTAACACAAAGTACGATTCGATAACTTTATTATTTTTGTTTTAGATAATTTGCAAGAATTTATGAATATTTCTGTGCAATATTTTTAACACAAAGTAAAAATTCGATAACTTTATTATTTTTGTTTTAGATAATGTGCAAGAACTTTATGAATAGTTCTGTGCAATGTTTTTTTTAACACAAAGTAAAATTCGATAACTTTATTAATTTTGTTTTCAGATAATTTGCAAGAACTTTATGAATAGTTTAGTGCAATGTTTTGTAACACAAAGTAAAATTCGATAACTTTATTATTTTTGTTTTAGATAATTTGCAAGAACTTTATGAATAGTTCTGTGCAATATTTTTTTAACACAAAGTACGATTTTATAACTTTACTAATTTTCTTTTAGATAATTTGCAAGAATTTTATGAATAGTTCTGTGCAATGTTTTTTTTAACACAAAGTAAAATTCGATAACTTTATTATTTTTGTTTTAGATAATTTGCAAGAACTTTATTAATAGTTCTGTGCAATATTTTTTTAACACAAAGTACGATTTTATAACTTTACTAATTTTCTTTTAAATAATTTGCAAGAATTTTATGAATAGTTCTGTGCAATGTTTTTTTTAACACAAAGTAAAATCGATAACATTATTATTTTTGTTTTAGATAATTTGCAAGAACTTTATGAATAGTTCGGTGCAATATTTTTAACACAAAGTAAAAATTCGATAACTTTATTATTTTTGTTTTAGATAATTTGCAAGAACTTTATGAATAGTTCTGTGCAATATTTTTAACACAAAGTAAAAATTCGAGAACTTTATTATTTTTGTTTTAGATAATGTGCAAGAACTTTATGAATAGTTTTGTGAAATGTTTTTTTTAACACAAAGTAAAATTCGATAACATTATTATTTTAGTTTTAGATAAGTTGGAAGAACTTTATGAATAGTTCTGTGCAATCTTTTTTAACACAAAGTAAAATGCGATAACTTTATTATTTTTGTTTAGATAATGTGCAAGAATTTTATGAATAGTTCTGTGCAATGTTTTTTTTAACACAAAGTAAAATTCGATCACATTATTATTTTTGTTTTAGATAATTTGCAAGAACATTATGAATAGTTCTGTGCAATATTTTTAACACAAAGTAAAAATTCGATAACTTTATTATTTTTGTTTTAGATAATGTGCAAGAACTTTATGAATAGTTCTGTGAAATTTTTTTTTTAACACAAAGTATAATTCGATAACATTATTATTTTTGTTTTAGATAATTTGCAAGAACTTTATGAATAGTTCTGTGCAATGTTTTTTAACACAAAAATAAAATGCGATAACTTTATTATTTTTGTTTTACATAATTTGCAAGAACTTTATGAATAGTTCTGTGCAATATTTTTAACACAAAGTAAAAATTCGATAACCTTATTATTTTTGTTTTAGATAATGTGCAAGAACTTAATTAATAGTCCTGTGCAATATTTTTAACACAAAGTAAAATGCGATAACTTTATTATTTTTGTTTTAGATAATTTGCAAGAACCTTATGAATAGTTTTGTGCAATATTTTTTTAACACAAAGTACGATTTGATAGCTTTACTAATTTTGGTTTAAATAATTTGCAAGAATTTTATGAATAGTTCTGTGCAATATTTTTTTAACACAAAGTACGATTCGATAATATTATAATTTTTGTTTTTTTGATAATTTGCAAGAACTTTGAGAATAGTTCTGTGCAATATTTTTAACACAAAGTAAAAATTCGATAACTTTATTATTTTTGTTTTAGAAAATGTGCAAGAACTTTATGAATAGTTCTGTGCAATGTTTTTTTTAACACAAAGCAAAATTCGATCACATTATTATTTTTGTTTTAGATAATTTGCAAGAACTTTATGAATAGTTCTGTGCAATGTTTTTTAACACAAAAATAAAATGCGATAACTTTATTATTTTTGTTTTAGATAATTTGCAAGAACTTTATGAATAGTTCTGTGCAATATTTTTAACACGAAGTAAAAATTCGATAACTTTATTATTTTTGTTTTAGATAATGTGCAAGAACTTAATTAATAGTGCTGTGCAATTTTTTTTTTAGCACAAAGTAAAATTCGATCACATTATTATTTTTGTTTCAGATAATTTGCAAGAACTTTATGAATATTTCTGGGCAATGTTTTTTAAGACAAAGTAAAATGCGATAACTTTATTATTTTTGTTTTAGATAATTTGCAAGAACCTTATGAATAGTTCTGTGCAATATTTTTTTAACACAAAGTACGATTTGATAGCTTTACTAATTTTGTTTTAAATAATTTGCAAGAATTTTATGAATAGTTCTGTGCAATATTTTTTTAACACAAAGTACGATTCGATAACTTTATTATTTTTGTTTTAGATAATTTGCAAGAATTTATGAATATTTCTGTGCAATATTTTTAACACAAAGTAAAAATTCGATAACTTTATTATTTTTGTTTTAGATAATGTGCAAGAACTTTATGAATAGTTCTGTGCAATGTTTTTTTTAACACAAAGTAAAATTCGATAACTTTATTAATTTTGTTTTCAGATAATTTGCAAGAACTTTATGAATAGTTTAGTGCAATGTTTTGTAACACAAAGTAAAATTCGATAACTTTATTATTTTTGTTTTAGATAATTTGCAAGAACTTTATGAATAGTTCTGTGCAATATTTTTTTAACACAAAGTACGATTTTATAACTTTACTAATTTTCTTTTAGATAATTTGCAAGAATTTTATGAATAGTTCTGTGCAATGTTTTTTTTAACACAAAGTAAAATTCGATAACTTTATTATTTTTGTTTTAGATAATTTGCAAGAACTTTATTAATAGTTCTGTGCAATATTTTTTTAACACAAAGTACGATTTTATAACTTTACTAATTTTCTTTTAAATAATTTGCAAGAATTTTATGAATAGTTCTGTGCAATGTTTTTTTTAACACAAAGTAAAATCGATAACATTATTATTTTTGTTTTAGATAATTTGCAAGAACTTTATGAATAGTTCGGTGCAATATTTTTAACACAAAGTAAAAATTCGATAACTTTATTATTTTTGTTTTAGATAATTTGCAAGAACTTTATGAATAGTTCTGTGCAATATTTTTAACACAAAGTAAAAATTCGAGAACTTTATTATTTTTGTTTTAGATAATGTGCAAGAACTTTATGAATAGTTTTGTGAAATGTTTTTTTTAACACAAAGTAAAATTCGATAACATTATTATTTTAGTTTTAGATAAGTTGGAAGAACTTTATGAATAGTTCTGTGCAATCTTTTTTAACACAAAGTAAAATGCGATAACTTTATTATTTTTGTTTAGATAATGTGCAAGAATTTTATGAATAGTTCTGTGCAATGTTTTTTTTAACACAAAGTAAAATTCGATCACATTATTATTTTTGTTTTAGATAATTTGCAAGAACATTATGAATAGTTCTGTGCAATATTTTTAACACAAAGTAAAAATTCGATAACTTTATTATTTTTGTTTTAGATAATGTGCAAGAACTTTATGAATAGTTCTGTGAAATTTTTTTTTTAACACAAAGTATAATTCGATAACATTATTATTTTTGTTTTAGATAATTTGCAAGAACTTTATGAATAGTTCTGTGCAATGTTTTTTAACACAAAAATAAAATGCGATAACTTTATTATTTTTGTTTTACATAATTTGCAAGAACTTTATGAATAGTTCTGTGCAATATTTTTAACACAAAGTAAAAATTCGATAACCTTATTATTTTTGTTTTAGATAATGTGCAAGAACTTAATTAATAGTCCTGTGCAATATTTTTAACACAAAGTAAAATGCGATAACTTTATTATTTTTGTTTTAGATAATTTGCAAGAACCTTATGAATAGTTTTGTGCAATATTTTTTTAACACAAAGTACGATTTGATAGCTTTACTAATTTTGGTTTAAATAATTTGCAAGAATTTTATGAATAGTTCTGTGCAATATTTTTTTAACACAAAGTACGATTCGATAATATTATAATTTTTGTTTTTTTGATAATTTGCAAGAACTTTGAGAATAGTTCTGTGCAATATTTTTAACACAAAGTAAAAATTCGATAACTTTATTATTTTTGTTTTAGATTATGTGCAAGAACTTTATGAATAGTTCTGTGCAATGTTTTTTTTAGCACAAAGTAAAATTCGATAACATTATAATTTTTGTTTTAGATAATTTGCAAGAAATTTGTGAATAGTTCTGTGCAATGTTTTTAACACAAAGTAAAATGCGATAACTTTATTATTTTTCTTTTAGATAATTTGCAAGAACTTTATGAATAGTTCTGTGCAATGTTTTTAACACAAAATAAAAATTCGGTAAATTTATTACTTTTGTTTTCAGATAATGTGCAAGAACTTAATTAATAGTCCTGTGCAATATTTTTAACACAAAGTAAAATGCGATAACTTTATTATTTTTGTTTTAGATAATTTGCAAGAACCTTATGAATAGTTTTGTGCAATATTTTTTTAACACAAAGTACGATTTGATAGCTTTACTAATTTTGGTTTAAATAATTTGCAAGAATTTTATGAATAGTTCTGTGCAATATTTTTTTAACACAAAGTACGATTCGATAATATTATAATTTTTGTTTTTTTGATAATTTGCAAGAACTTTGAGAATAGTTCTGTGCAATATTTTTAACACAAAGTAAAAATTCGAAAACTTTATTATTTTTGTTTTAGATTATGTGCAAGAACTTTATGAATAGTTCTGTGCAATGTTTTTTTTAACACAAAGTAAAATTCGATCACATTGTTATTTTTGTTTTAGATAATTTGCAAGAACATTATGAATAGTTCTGTGCAATATTTTTAACACAAAGTAAAAATTCGATAACTTTATTATTTTTGTTTTAGATAATGTGCAAGAACTTTATGAATAGTTCTGTGAAATTTTTTTTTTAACACAAAGTAAAATTCGATAACATTATTATTTTTGTTTTAGATAATTTGCAAGAACTTTATGAATAGTTCTGTGCAATGTTTTTTAACACAAAAATAAAATGCGATAACTTTATTATTTTTGTTTTACATAATTTGCAAGAACTTTATGAATAGTTCTGTGCAATGTTTTTTTTAACACAAAGTAAAATTCGATCACATTATTATTTTTGTTTTAGATAATTTGCAAGAACATTATGAATAGTTCTGTGCAATATTTTTAACACAAAGTAAAAATTCGATAACTTTATTATTTTTGTTTTAGATAATGTGCAAGAACTTTATGAATAGTTCTGTGAAATTTTTTTTTAACACAAAGTAAAATTCGATAACATTATTATTTTTGTTTTAGATAATTTGCAAGAACTTTATGAATAGTTCTGTGCAATGTTTTTTAACACAAAAATAAAATGCGATAACTTTATTATTTTTGTTTTACATAATTTGCAAGAACTTTATGAATAGTTCTGTGCAATATTTTTAACACAAAGTAAAAATTCGATAACTTTATTATTTTTGTTTTAGATAATGTGCAAGAACTTAATTAATAGTCCTGTGCAATATTTTTAACACAAAGTAAAATGCGATAACTTTATTATTTTTGTTTTAGATAATTTGCAAGAACCTTATGAATAGTTTTGTGCAATATTTTTTTAACACAAAGTACGATTTGATAGCTTTACTAATTTTGGTTTAAATAATTTGCAAGAATTTTATGAATAGTTCTGTGCAATATTTTTTTAACACAAAGTACGATTCGATAATATTATAATGTTTGTTTTTTTGATAATTTGCAAGAACTTTGAGAATAGTTCTGTGCAATATTTTTAACACAAAGTAAAAATTCGATAACTTTATTATTTTTGTTTTAGATAATTTGCAAGAACTTTATGAATAGTTCTGTGCAATATTTTTAACACAAAGTAAAAATTCGAGAACTTTATTATTTTTGTTTTAGATAATGTGCAAGAACTTTATGAATAGTTTTGTGAAATGTTTTTTTTAACACAAAGTAAAATTCGATAACATTATTATTTTAGTTTTAGATAAGTTGGAAGAACTTTATGAATAGTTCTGTGCAATGTTTTTTAACATAAAGTAAAATGCGATAACTTTATTATTTTTGTTTTAGATAATGTGCAAGAACTTTATGAATAGTTCTGTGCAATGTTTTTTTTAACACAAAGTAAAATTCGATCACATTATTATTTTAGTTTTAGATAATTTGCAAGAACATTATGAATAGTTCTGTGCAATATTTTTAACACAAAGTAAAAATTCGATAACTTTATTATTTTTGTTTTAGATAATGTGCAAGAACTTTATGAATAGTTCTGTGAAATTTTTTTTTTAACACAAAGTAAAATTCGATAACATTATTATTTTTGTTTTAGATAATTTGCAAGAACTTTATGAATAGTTTTGTGCAATATTTTTTTAACACAAAGTACGATTTGATAGCTTTACTAATTTTGGTTTAAATAATTTGCAAGAATTTTATGAATAGTTCTGTGCAATATTTTTTTAACACAAAGTACGATTCGATAATATTATAATTTTTGTTTTTTTGATAATTTGCAAGAACTTTGAGAATAGTTCTGTGCAATATTTTTAACACAAAGTAAAAATTCGATAACTTTATTATTTTTGTTTTAGATTATGTGCAAGAACTTTATGAATAGTTCTGTGCAATGTTTTTTTTAACACAAAGTAAAATTCGATAACTTTATTAATTTTGTTTTCAGATAATTTGCAAGAACTTTATGAATAGTTTAGTGCAATGTTTTGTAACACAAAGTAAAATTCGATAACTTTATTATTTTTGTTTTAGATAATTTGCAAGAACTTTATGAATAGTTCTGTGCAATATTTTTTTAACACAAAGTACGATTTTATAACTTTACTAATTTTCTTTTAGATAATTTGCAAGAATTTTATGAATAGTTCTGTGCAATGTTTTTTTTAACACAAAGTAAAATTCGATAACTTTATTATTTTTGTTTTAGATAATTTGCAAGAACTTTATTAATAGTTCTGTGCAATATTTTTTTAACACAAAGTACGATTTTATAACTTTACTAATTTTCTTTTAAATAATTTGCAAGAATTTTATGAATAGTTCTGTGCAATGTTTTTTTTAACACAAAGTAAAATCGATAACATTATTATTTTTGTTTTAGATAATTTGCAAGAACTTTATGAATAGTTGGGTGCAATATTTTTAACACAAAGTAAAAATTCGATAACTTTATTATTTTTGTTTTAGATAATTTGCAAGAACTTTATGAATAGTTCTGTGCAATATTTTTAACACAAAGTAAAAATTCGAGAACTTTATTATTTTTGTTTTAGATAATGTGCAAGAACTTTATGAATAGTTTTGTGAAATGTTTTTTTTAACACAAAGTAAAATTCGATAACATTATTATTTTAGTTTTAGATAAGTTGGAAGAACTTTATGAATAGTTCTGTGCAATGTTTTTTAACACAAAGTAAAATGCCGATAACTTTATTATTTTTGTTTTAGATAATGTGCAAGAACTTTATGAATAGTTTCTGTGCAATGTTTTTTTTAACACAAAGTAAAATTCGATCACATTATTATTTTTGTTTTAGATAATTTGCAAGAACATTATGAATAGTTCTGTGCAATATTTTTAACACAAAGTAAAAATTCGATAACTTTATTATTTTTGTTTTAGATAATGTGCAAGAACTTTATGAATAGATCTGTGAAATTTTTATTTTAACACAAAGTAAAATTCGATAACATTATTATTTTTGTTTTAGATAATTTGCAAGAACTTTATGAATAGTTCTGTGCAATGTTTTTTAACACAAAAATAAAATGCGATAACTTTATTATTTTTGTTTTACATAATTTGCAAGAACTTTATGAATAGTTCTGTGCAATATTATTAACACAAAGTAAAAATTCGATAACTTTATCTATTTTTGTTTTAGATAATGTGCAAGAACTTAATTAATAGTCCTGTGCAATATTTTTAACACAAAGTAAAATGCGATAACTTTATTATTTTTGTTTTAGATAATTTGCAAGAACCTTATGAATAGTTTTGTGCAATATTTTTTTAACACAAAGTACGATTTGATAGCTTATAATTTTGGTTTAAATAATTTGCAAGAATTTTATGAATAGTTCTGTGCAATATTTTTTTAACACAAAGTACGATTCGATAATATTATAATTTTTGTTTTTTTGATAATTTGCAAGAACTTTGAGAATAGTTCTGTGCAATATTTTTAAACACAAAGTAAAAATTCGATAACTTTATTATTTTTGTTTTAGATTATGTGCAAGAACTTTATGAATAGTTCTGTGCAATGTTATTTTTAACACAAAGTAAAATTCGATAACTTTATTAATTTTGTTTTCAGATAATTTGCAAGAACGTTATGAATAGTTTAGTGCAATGTTTTGTAACACAAAGTAAAATTCGATAACTTTATTATTTTTGTTTTAGATAATTTGCAAGAACTTTATGAATAGTTCTGTGCAATATTTTTTTAACACAAAGTACGATTTTATAACTTTACTAATTTTCTTTTAGATAATTTGCAAGAATTTTATGAATAGTTCTGTGCAATGTTTTTTTTAACACAAAGTAAAATTCGATAACTTTATTATTTTTGTTTTAGATAATTTGCAAGAACTTTATTAATAGTTCTGTGCAATATTTTTTTAACACAAAGTACGATTTTATAACTTTACTAATTTTCTTTTATAATAATTTGCAAGAATTTTATGAATAGTTCTGTGCAATGTTTTTTTTAACACAAGTAAAATCGATAACATTATTATTTTTGTTTTAGATAATTTGCAAGAACTTTATGAATAGTTCGGTGCAATATTTTTAACACACAAGTAAAAATGCGATAACTTTATTATTTTTGTTTTAGATAATTTGCAAGAACCTTATGAATAGTTCTGTGCAATATTTTTTTTAACACAAAGTACGATTTGATAGCAGCTTTACTAATTTTGTTTTAAATAATTTGCAAGAATTTTATGAATAGTTCTGTGCAATATTTTTTTAACACAAAGTACGATTCGATAATATTATAATTTTTGTTTTTTTGATAATTTGCAAGAACTTTGAGAATAGTTCTGTGCAATATTTTTAACACAAAGTAAAAATTCGATAACTTTATTATTTTTGTTTTAGATAATGTGCAAGAACTTTATGAATAGTTCTGTGCAATGTTTTTTTTAACACAAAGTAAAATTCGATAACTTTATTAATTTTGTTTTCAGATAATTTGCAAGAACTTTATGAATAGTTTAGTGCAATGTTTTGTAACACAAAGTAAAATTCGATAACTTTATTATTTTTGTTTTAGATAATTTGCAAGAACTTTATGAATAGTTCTGTGCAATATTTTTTTAACACAAAGTACGATTTTATAACTTTACTAATTTTCTTTTAGATAATTTGCAAGGATTTTATGAATAGTTCTGTGCAATGTTTTTTTTAACACAAAGTAAAATTCGATAACTTTATTATTTTTGTTTTAGATAATTTGCAAGAACTTTATTAATAGTTCTGTGCAATATTTTTTTAACACAAAGTACGATTTTATAACTTTACTAATTTTCTTTTAAATAATTTGCAAGAATTTTATGAATAGTTCTGTGCAATGTTTTCTTTAACACAAAGTAAAATCGATAACATTATTATTTTTGTTTTAGATAATTTGCAAGAACTTTATGAATAGTTCGGTGCAATATTTTTAACACAAAGTAAAAATTCGATAACTTTATTATTTTTGTTTTAGATAATTTGCAAGAACTTTATGAATAGTTCTGTGCAATATTTTTAACACAAAGTAAAAATTCGAGAACTTTATTATTTTTGTTTTAGATAATGTGCAAGAACTTTATGAATAGTTTTGTGAAATGTTTTTTTTAACACAAAGTAAAATTCGATAACATTATTATTTTAGTTTTAGATAAGTTGGAAGAACTTTATGAATAGTTCTGTGCAATGTTTTTTAACACAAAGTAAAATGCGATAACTTTATTATTTTTGTTTTAGATAATGTGCAAGAACTTTATGAATAGTTCTGTGCAATGTTTTTTTTAACACAAAGTAAAATTCGATCACATTATTATTTTTGTTTTAGATAATTTGCAAGAACATTATGAATAGTTCTGTGCAATATTTTTAACACAAAGTAAAAATTCGATAACTTTATCATTTTTGTTTTAGATAATGTGCAAGAACTTTATGAATAGTTCTGTGAAATTTTTTTTTTAACACAAAGTAAAATTCGATAACATTATTATTTTTGTTTTAGATAATTTGCAAGAACTTTATGAATAGTTCTGTGCAATGTTTTTTAACACAAAAATAAAATGCGATAACTTTATTATTTTTGTTTTACATAATTTGCAAGAACTTTATGAATAGTTCTGTGCAATATTTTTAACACAAAGTAAAAATTCGATAACTTTATTATTTTTGTTTTAGATAATGTGCAAGAACTTAATTAATAGTCCTGTGCAATATTTTTAACACAAAGTAAAATGCGATAACTTTATTATTTTTGTTTTAGATAATTTGCAAGAACCTTATGAATAGTTTTGTGCAATATTTTTTTAACACAAAGTACGATTTGATAGCTTTACTAATTTTGGTTTAAATAATTTGCAAGAATTTTATGAATAGTTCTGTGCAATATTTTTTTAACACAAAGTACGATTCGATAATATTATAATTTTTGTTTTTTTGATAATTTGCAAGAACTTTGAGAATAGTTCTGTGCAATATTTTTAACACAAAGTAAAAATTCGATAACTTTATTATTTTTGTTTTAGATTATGTGCAAGAACTTTATGAATAGTTCTGTGCAATGTTTTTTTTAACACAAAGTAAAATTCGATAACATTATAATTTTTGTTTTAGATAATTTGCAAGAACTTTGTGAATAGTTCTGTGCAATGTTTTTAACACAAAGTAAAATGCGATAACTTTATTATTTTTCTTTTAGATAATTTGCAAGAACTTTATGAATAGTTCTGTGCAATGTTTTTAACACAAAATAAAAATTCGGTAAATTTATTACTTTTGTTTTCAGATAATTTGCAAGAAATTTATGAATAGTTTAGTGCAATGTTTTGTAACACAAAGCATAATTCGATAACTTTATTATTTTTGTTTTAGATAATTTGCAAGAACTTTATGAATAGTTCTGTGCAATATTTTTTTAACACAAAGTACGATTTGATAACTTTACTAATTTTGTTTTAGATAATTTGCAAGAATTTTATGAATAGTTCTGTGCAATGTTTTTTTAACACAAAGTAAAATTCGATAACTTTATTATTTTTGTTTTAGATAATTTGCAAGAACTTTATGAATAGTTCTGTGCAATATTTTTTTGTAACACAAAGTAAAATCGATAACATTATTATTTTTGTTTTAGATAATTTGCAAGAACTTTATGAATAGTTCTGTGCAATATTTTTTTAACACAAAGTACGATTTGATAACTTTACTAATTTTGTTTTCATATAATTTGCAAGAACTTTATGAATAGTTCTGTGCAATATTTTTTTAACACAAAGTACGATTTGAAAACTTTATTAATTTTCTTTTAGATAATTTGCACGAATTTTATGAGTAGTTATGTGCAATATTTTTTTAACACAAAGTAAAATTCGATAACTTTATTAATTTTGTTTTCAGATAATTTGCAAGATCTTTATGAATATGTAGTTCTGTGCAATGTTTTTTTAACACAAAATGAAATTCGATAACTTTATTATTTTTATTTTAGATAATTTGCAAGAACTTTATGAATAGTTCTGTGCAATATTTTTTTAACGCAAAGTACGATTTGTTAATTTTACTAATTTTGTTTTCATATAATTTGCAAGAACTTTATGAATAGTTCTCTGCAATGTTTTTTTTAACACAAAGTAGAATTCGATAACATTATTATATTTATTTTAAATAATTTGGAAGAACTTTATGCATAGTTCTGTGCAATGTGTTTTTTACTCAAAGTAAAATTCGATAACTTTATTACTTTGTTTTAGATAATTTGCAAGAACCTTATGAATAGATTTGTGCAATATTTTTAACACAAAGTACGATTCGATGACTTTATTATTTTTGTTTTAGATAATTTGGAAGAACTTTATGAATAGTTCTGTGCAATGTTTTTTTTAACACAAAGTAAAATTCGATAACATTATTATTTTTGTTTAAATAATTTGGAAGACCTTTATGAATAGTTCTGTGCAATGTTTTTTTAACTCAAAGTAAAATTCGATAACTTTATTACTTTGTTTTAGATAATTTGCAAGAGCTTTATGAATAGTTCTGTGCAATGTTTTTTTTAACACAAAGTAAGATTCGATAACTTTATTATTTTTGTTTTAGATAATTTGCAAGAATTTGATGAATAGTTCTGTGCAATATTTTTTTAACACAAAGTACGATTTGATAACTTTATTAATTTTGTTTTAGATAATTTGCAAGAATTTTATGAATAGTTCTGTGCAATATTTTTTCAACACAAAAGTAAAAATTCGATAACTTTATTAATTTTGTTTTCAGATAATTTGCAAGAACTTTATGAATAGTTCTGTGCAATGTTTTTTTTAACACAAAGTAAGATTCGATAACTTTATTATTTTTGTTTCAGATAATTTGCAAGAACTTTATGAATAGTTCTGTGCAATGTTTTTTTTAACACAAAGTAAAATTCGATAACATTATTATTTTTGTTTTAAATAATTTGGAAGAACTTTATGAATAGTTCTGTGCAATGTTTTTTTAACTCAAAGTAAAATTCGATAACTTTATTACTTTGTTTTTGAAAATTTGTAAGAACTTTATGAATAGTTCTGTGCAATGTTTCTTTTAACACAAAGTAAAATTCGATAACATTATTATTTTTCTTTTAAATAATTTGGAAGAACTTTATGAATAGTTCTGTGCAATGTTTTTTTAACTCAAAATAAAATTCGATAACTTTATTACTTTGTTTTTGATAATTTGTAAGAACTTTATGAATAGTTCTGTGCAATGTTTTTTTTTAGCACAAAGTAAAATTCGATAACATTATTATTTTTCTTTTAAATAATTTGGAAGAACTTTATGAACAGTTCTGTACAATGTTTTTTTAACTCAAAGTAAAATTCGATAACTTTATTGCTTTGTTTTAGATAATTTGCAAGAACTTTATGAATAGTTCTGTACAATATTTTTAACACAAAGTACGATTCGATAACTTTATTATTTTTGTTTTAGATAATTTGCAAGAACTTTATTAATAGTTCTGTGCAATATTTTTTTAACACAAAGTACGATTTGATAACTATACTAATTTTGTTTTAACACAAAGTACGATTCGATAACTTTAATATTTTTTCTTTAGATAATTTGCCAGAACTTTATGAATAGTTCTGTGCAATATTTTTTTAACAGGACGAATGATTTGATAGCTTTATTAATTTTGTTTTATATAGTTTGCAAGAATTTTATGAATAGTTCTGTGCAGTATTTTTTTAACACAAAGTAAAAATTTTTAACTTTATTATTTTTGTTTTAGATAATGTGCAGGAACTTTATGAATAGTTCTGTGAAATGTTTTTTTTAACACAAAGTACAATTCGATAACATTATTATTTTAGTTTTAGATAATTTGCAAGAACTTTATGAATAGTTCTGTGCAATGTTTTTATTACAAAGTAAAATTCGATAACATTATTATTTTAGTTTTAGATAATTTGCAAGAACTTTATGAATAGTTCTGTGCAATGTTTTTTAACACAAAGCAAAATGCGATAACTTTATTATTTTTGTTTTATATAATTTGCAAGAACTTTATGAATAGTTCTGTGCAATATTTTTAACAAAAAGTAAAAATTCGATAACTTTATTATTTTTGTTTTAGATAATGTGCAAGAACTTTATGAACAGTTCTGTGAAATGTTTTTTTTAACACAAAGTAAAATTCGATAACATTATTATTTTAGTTTTAGATAATTTGCAGGAACTTTATGAATAGTTCTGTGAAATGTTTTTTAACACAAAATAAAATTCGATAGCATTATTATTTTAGTTTTAGATAATTTGCAAGAACTTTATGAATAGTTCTGTGCAATGTTTTTTAACACAAAGTAAAATGCGAGAACTTTATTATTTTTGTTTTAGATAATTTGCAAGAACTTTATGAAGAGTTCTGTGCAATATTTTTAACACAAAGCAAAAATTCGATAACTTTATTATTTTTGTTTTAGATAATGTGCAAGAACTTTATGAATAGTTCTGTGCAATGTTTTTTTTAACACAAAGTAAAATTCGATCACATTATTATTTTAGTTTTCGATAATTTGCAAGAACTTTATGAATAGTTCTGTGCAATGTTTTTTTTAACACAAAGTAAAATTCGATCACATTATTATTTTTGTTTTAGATAATTTGCAAGAACTTTATGAATAGTTGTGTGCAATATTTTTAACAGAAAGTAAAAATTCGATAACTTTATTATTTTTGTTTTAGATAATGTGCAAGAACTTTATGAATAGTTCTGTGCAATATTTTTAACACAAAGTAAAAATTCGATAACTTTATTATTTTTGTTTAAGATAATGTGCAAGCATTTTATGAATAGTTCTGTGAAATGTTTTTTTAAACACAAAGTAAAATTCGATAACATTATTATTTTAGTTTTCGATAATTTGCAAGAACTTTATGAATAGTTCTGTGCAATGTTTTTTAACACAAAGTAAATGCGATAACTTTATTATTTTTGTTTTAGATAATTAGCAAGAACTTTATGAATAGTTCTGTGCAATATTTTTAACACAAAGTAAAAATTCGATAACTTTATTAATTTTGTTTTAGATAATGTGCAAGGACTTTATGAATAGTTCTGTGCAATGTTTTTTTAACACAAAGTAAAATTCGATCACATTATTATTTTTGTTTCAGATAATTTGCAAGAACTATATGAATATTTCTGTGCAATGTTTTTTAACACAAAGTAAAATGCGATAACTTTATTATTTTTGTTTTATATAATTTGCAAGAACCTTATGAATATTTCTGTGCAATATTTTTTTAACACAAAGTACGATTTGATAGCTTTACTAATTTTGTTTTCAAATAATTTGCAAGAACTTTATGAATAGTACTGTGCAATGTTTTTAACACAAAGTAAAAATTCGATAACTTTATTAATTTTGTTTTCAGATAATTTGCAAGAACTTTATGAATAGTTTTGGCCCACGTTTTTTTAACACAAAGTAAAATTCGATAACTATATAATTTTTGTTTTAGATAATTTGCAAGAACTTTATGAATAGTTCTGTGCAATATTTTTTTAACACAAAGCACCATTGAATAACTTTATTATTTTGGTTTTAGATAATTTGCAAGAACTTTGTGAATAGTTCTGTGCAATGTTTTTCAACACAAAGTAAAATGCGATAACTTTATTAATTTTGTTTTAGATAATGTGCAAGGACTTTATGAATAGTTCTGTGCAATGTTTTTTTTAACACAAATTAAAATTCGATAACATTATAATTTTTGTTTTAGATAAATTGCAAGAACTTTGTGAATAGTTCTGTGCAATGTTTTTTAACACAAAGTAAAATGCGATAACTTTATTATTTTTGTTTTAGATAATTTGCAAGAACTTTATGAATAGTTCTGTGCAATGTTTTTAACACAAAATAAAAATTCGATAAATTTATTACTTTTGTTTTCAGATAATTTGCAAGAACTTTATGAATAGTTTAGTGCAATGTTTTGTAGCACAAAGTAAAATTCGATAACTTTATTATTTTTGTTTTAGATAATTTGCAAGAACTTTATGAAAAGTTCTGTGCAATATTTTTTTAACACAAAGTATGATTTGATAACTTTACTTATTTTGTTTTAGATAATTTGCAAGAATTTTATGAATAGTGCTGTGCAATGTTTTTTTAACACAAAGTAAAATTCGATAACCTTATTATTTTTGTTTTAGATAATTTGCAAGAACTTTATGAATAGTTCTGTGCCATGTTTTTTTTAACACAAAGTAAAATCGATAAAATTAATATTTTTGTTTTAGATAATTTGCAAGAACTTTATGAATAGTTCTGTGCAATATTTTTTTAACACAAAGTACGATTTGATAGCTTTACTAATTTTGTTTTCAAATAATTTGCAAGAACTTTATGAATAGTCCTGTGCAATGTTTTTAACACAAAGTAAAAATTCGATAACTTTATTAATTTTGTTTTCAGATAATTTGCAAGAACTTTATGAATAGTTTTGGCCCACGTTTTTTTAACACAAAGTAAAATTCGATAACTTTATAATTTTTGTTTTAGATAATTTGCAAGAACTTTATGAATAGTTCTGTGCAATATTTTTTTAACACAAAGCACCATTGAATAACTTTATTATTTTGGTTTTAGATAATTTGCAAGAACTTTGTGAATAGTTCTGTGCAATGCTTTTCAACACAAAGTAAAATGCGATAACTTTATTATTTTTGTTTTAGATAATTTGCAAGAACTTTATGAATAGTTCTATGCAATGTTTTTAACCCAAAATAAAAATTCGATAAATTTATTACTTTTGTTTTCAGATAATTTGCAAGAACTTTATGAATAGTTCTGTGCAATATTTTTTTAACACAAAGTACGATTTGATAGCTTTACTAATTTTGTTTTCAAATAATTTGCAAGAACTTTATGAATAGTCCTGTGCAATGTTTTTAACACAAAGTAAAAATTCGATAACTTTATTAATTTTGTTTTCAGATAATTTGCAAGAACTTTATGAATAGTTTTGGCCCACGTTTTTTTAACGCAAAGTAAAATTCGATAACTTTATAATTTTTGTTTTAGATAATTTGCAAGAACTTTATGAATAGTTCTGGGCAATATTTTTTTAACACAAAGCACCATTGAATAACTTTATTATTTTGGTTTTAGATAATTTGCAAGAACTTTGTGAATAGTTCTGTGCAATGTTTTTCAACACAAAGTAAAATGCGATAACTTTATTATTTTTGTTTTAGATAATTTGCAAGTACTTTATGAATAGTTCTATGCAATGTTTTTAACCCAAAATAAAAATTCGATAAATTTATTACTTTTGTTTTCAGATAATTTCAAGAACTTTATGAATAGTTCTGTGCAATATTTTTAACACAAAGTACGATTCGATAACTTTATTATTTTTGTTTTAGATAATTTGCAAGAACTTTATGAATAGTTCTGTGCAATGTTTTTTTTAAAACAAAGTACGATTTGATAACTTTATTAATTTTTGTTTTAGATAATTTGCAAGAATTTTATGAATAGTTTTGTGCAATATTTTTTCAACACAAAAGTAAAAATTCGATAACTTTATTAATTTTGTTTTCAGATAATTTGCAAGAACTTTATGAATAGTTCTGTGCAATATTTTTTTAACACAAAGTAAAATTCGATAACTTTATTATTTTTGTTTCAGATAATTTGCAAGAACTTTATGAATAGTTATGTGCAATATTTTTTTAACACAAAGTACGATTTGATAACTTTACTAATTTTGTTTTAAATAATTTGCAAGAATTTTATGAATAGTTCTGTGCAATATTTTTTTAACACTAAGTACGATTCGATAACTTTATTATTTTAGCTTTAGATAGTTTGCCAGAACTTTATGAATAGTTCTGTGCAGTATTTTTTTTAACACAAAGTAAAAATTCGATAACTTTATTAATTTGGTTTTCAGATAATTTGCAAGAACTTTATGAATAGTTCTGTGCAATGTTCTTTTAACACAAAGTAAAATTCGATAACATTATTATTTTTGTTTTAAATAATTTGGAAGAACTTTATGAATAGTTCTGTGCAATGTTTTTTAACTCAAAGTAAAATTCGATAACTTTATTACTTTGTTTTAGATAATTTGCAAGAACTTTATGAATAGTTCTGTGCAATGTTTTTTTTAACATAAAGTAAAATTCGATAACATTATTATTTTTGTTTTAAATAATTTGGAAGAGCTTTATGAATAGTTCTGTGCAATGTTTTTTTAACTCAAAGTAAAATTCGGTAACTTTATTACTTTGTTTTAGATAATTTGCAAGAACTTTATGAATAGTTCTGTGCAATATTTTTAACACAAAGTACGATTCGATAACTTTATTATTTTTGTTTTAGATAATTTGCAAGAACTTTATTAATAGTTCTGTGCAATATTTTTTTAACACAAAGTACGATTTGATAACTTTACTAATTTTGTTTTAACACAAAGTACGATTCGATAACTTTATTATTTTTTCTTTAAATAATCTGCCAGAACTTTATGAATAGTTCTGTCCAATATTTTTTTAACACAACGAATGATTTGATAACTTTATTAATTTTGTTTTATATAGTTTGCAAGAATTTTATGAATAGTTCTGTGCAGTATTTTTTTAACACAAAGTAAAAATTCGATAACTTTATTAATTTGGTTTTCAGATAATTTGCAAGAACTTTATTAATAGTTCTGTGCAATGTTTTTTTTAACACAACGTAAAATTCGATAACATTATTATTTTTGTTTTAAATAATTTGGAAAAACTTTATGAATAGTTCTGTGCAATGTTTTTTTAACTCAAATTAAAATTCGATAACTTTATTAATTTGGTTTTCAGATAATTTGCAAGAACTTTATGAATAGTTCTGTGCAATGTTTTTTTTAACACAAAGTAAAATTCGATAGCATTATTATTTTTGTTTTAAATAATTTGGAAGAACTTTATGAATAGTTCTGTGGAATGTTTTTTTAACTCAAAGTAAAATTCGATAACTTTATTACTTTGTTTTAGATAATTTGCAAGAACTTTATGAATAGTTCTATGCAATGTTTTTTTTAACACAAAGTAAAATTCGATAACATTATTATTTTTCTTTTAAATAATTTGGAAGAACTTTATGGATAGTTCTGTGCAATGTGCTTTTAACTCAAAGTAAAATTCGATAACTTTATTACTTTGTTTTAGATAATTTGCAAGAACTTTATGAATAGTTCTGTGCAATATTTTTAACACAAAGTACGATTCGATAACTTTATTATTTTTGTTTTAGATAATTTGCAAGAACTTTATGAATAGTCCTGTGCAATGTTTTTTTTAACACAAAGTAAAATTCGATAACATTATTATTTTTGTTTTAAATAATTTGGAAGAACTTTATGAATAGTTCTGTGCAATGTTTTTTTAACTCAAAGTAAAATTCGATAACTTTATTACTTTGTTTTAGATAATTTGCAAGAACTTTATGAATAGTTCTGTGCAATGTTTTTTTTAACATAAAGTAAAATTCGATAACATTATTATTTTTGTTTTAAATAATTTGGAAGAGCTTTATGAATAGTTCTGTGCAATGTTTTTTTAACTCAAAGTAAAATTCGATAACTTTATTACTTTGTTTTAGATAATTTGCAAGAACTTTATGAATAGTTCTGTGCAATGTTTTTTTTAACATAAAGTAAAATTCGATAACATTATTATTTTTGTTTTAAATAATTTGGAAGAGCTTTATGAATAGTTCTGTGCAATGTTTTTTTAACTCAAAGTAAAATTCGATAACTTTATTACTTTGTTTTAGATAATTTGCAAGAACTTTATGAATAGTTCTGTGCAATATTTTTAACACAAAGTACGATTCGATAACTTTATTATTTTTGTTTTAGATAATTTGCAAGAACTTTATTAATAGTTCTGTGCAATATTTTTTTAACACAAAGTACGATTTGATAACTTTACTAATTTTGTTTTAACACAAAGTACGATTCGATAACTTTATTATTTTTTCTTTAAATAATCTGCCAGAACTTTATGAATAGTTCTGTCCAATATTTTTTTAACACAACGAATGATTTGATAACTTTATTAATTTTGTTTTATATAGTTTGCAAGAATTTTATGAATAGTTCTGTGCAGTATTTTTTTAACACAAAGTAAAAATTCGATAACTTTATTAATTTGGTTTTCAGATAATTTGCAAGAACTTTATTAATAGTTCTGTGCAATGTTTTTTTTAACACAACGTAAAATTCGATAACATTATTATTTTTGTTTTAAATAATTTGGAAAAACTTTATGAATAGTTCTGTGCAATGTTTTTTTAACTCAAAGTAAAATTCGATAACTTTATTAATTTGGTTTTCAGATAATTTGCAAGAACTTTATGAATAGTTCTGTGCAATGTTTTTTTTAACACAAAGTAAAATTCGATAGCATTATTATTTTTGTTTTAAATAATTTGGAAGAACTTTATGAATAGTTCTGTGGAATGTTTTTTTAACTCAAAGTAAAATTCGATAACTTTATTACTTTGTTTTAGATAATTTGCAAGAACTTTATGAATAGTTCTATGCAATGTTTTTTTTAACACAAAGTAAAATTCGATAACATTATTATTTTTCTTTTAAATAATTTGGAAGAACTTTATGGATAGTTCTGTGCAATGTGCTTTTAACTCAAAGTAAAATTCGATAACTTTATTACTTTGTTTTAGATAATTTGCAAGAACTTTATGAATAGTTCTGTGCAATATTTTTAACACAAAGTACGATTCGATAACTTTATTATTTTTGTTTTAGATAATTTGCAAGAACTTTATGAATAGTCCTGTGCAATGTTTTTTTTAACACAATGTAAAATTCGATAACATTATTATTTTTGTTTTAAATAATTTGGAAGAACTTTATGAATAGTTCTGTGCAATGTTTTTTAACTCAAAGTAAAGTTCGATAACTTTATTATTTTTTCTTTAGATAATTTGCAAGAACTTTATGAATAGTTCTGTGCAATATTTTTACCACAAAGTACGATTCGATAACTTTATTCTTTTTGTTTTAGATAATATGCAAGAACTTTATGAATAGTTCTGTGCAATATTTTTTTAACACAATGAACGATTTGATAACTTTATTAATTTTGTTTTAGATAATTTGCAAGAATTTTATGAATAGTTCTGTGCAATATTTTCTTAACACAAAAGTAAAAAATCGATAACTTTATTAATTTTGTTTTCAGATAATTTGCAAGAACTTTATGAATAGTTCTGTGCAATGTTTTTTTAGCACATAGTAAAATTCAATAACTTTATTATTTTTGTTTTAGATAATTTGCAAGAACTTTATGAATATTTATGTGCAATATTTTTTTAACACAAAGTACGTTTTGATAACTTTATTAGTTTGGTTTTCAGATAATTTGCAAGAATTTTATGAATAGCTCTGTGCAATGTTTTTCAACACAAAGTAAAATGCGATAACTTTATTATTTTTGTTTTAGATAATTTGCAAGAACTTTATGAATAGTTTTGGCCCACGTTTTTTTTAACACAAAGTAAAATTCGATAACTTTATAATTTTTGTTTTAATTTGTTTAATTTGCAAGAACTTTATGAATAGTTCTGTGCAATATTTTTTTAACACAAAGCACCATTGAATAACTTTATTATTTTGGTTTTCGATAATTTGCAAGAACTTTGTGAATAGTTCTGTGCAATGTTTTTCAACACAAAGTAAAATGCGATAACTTTATTATTTTTGTTTTAGATAATTTGCAAGAACTTTATGAATAGTTCTATGCAATGTTTTTAACCCAAAATAAAAATTCGATAAATTTATTACTTTTGTTTTCAGATAATTTGCAAGAACTTTATGAATAGTTCTGTGCAATATTTTTTTAACACAAAGTACGATTTGATAGCTTTACTAATTTTGTTTTCAAATAATTTGCAAGAACTTTATGAATAGTCCTGTGCAATGTTTTTAACACAAAGTAAAAATTCGATAACTTTATTAATTTTGTTTTCAGATAATTTGCAAGAACTTTATGAATAGTTTTGGCCCACGTTTTTTTAACACAAAGTAAAATTCGATAACTTTATAATTTTTGTTTTAATTTGTTTAATTTGCAAGAACTTTATGAATAGTTCTGTGCAATATTTTTTTAACACAAAGCACCATTGAATAACTTTATTATTTTGGTTTTCGATAATTTGCAAGAACTTTGTGAATAGTTCTGTGCAATGTTTTTCAACACAAAGTAAAATGCGATAACTTTATTATTTTTGTTTTAGATAATTTGCAAGAACTTTATGAATAGTTCTATGCAATGTTTTTAACCCAAAATAAAAATTCGATAAATTTATTACTTTTGTTTTCAGATAATTTGCAAGAACTTTATGAATAGTTCTGTGCAATATTTTTTTAACACAAAGTACGATTTGACAGCTTTACTAATTTTGTTTTCAAATAATTTGCAAGAACTTTATGAATAGTCCTGTGCAATGTTTTTAACACAAAGTAAAAATTCGATAACTTTATTAATTTTGTTTTCAGATAATTTGCAAGAACTTTATGAATAGTTTTGGCCCACGTTTTTTTAACACAAAGTAAAATTCGATAACTTTATAATTTTTGTTTTAGATAATTTGCAAGAACTTTATGAATAGTTCTGTGCAATATTTTTTTAACACAAAGCACCATTGAATAACTTTATTATTTTGGTTTTAGATAATTTGCAAGAACTTTGTGAATAGTTCTGTGCAATGTTTTTCAACACAAAGTAAAATGCGATAACTTTATTATTTTTGTTTTAGATAATTTGCAAGAACTTTATGAATAGTTCTATGCAATGTTTTTAACCCAAAATAAAAATTCGATAAATTTATTACTTTTGTTTTCAGATAACTTTATGAATAGTTCTGTGCAATGTTTTTTTTAACACAAAGTAGAATTCGATAACATTATTATTTTTGTTTTAAATAATTTGGAAGAACTTTGTGAATAGTTCTGTGCAATGTGTTTTTAACTCAAGGTAAAATTCGATAACTTTATTACTTTGTTTTAGGTAATTTGCAAGAACTTTATGAATAGTTCTATGCAATGTTTTTTTTAACACAAAGTAAAATTCGATAACATTATTATTTTTCTTTTAAATAATTTGGAAGAACTTTATGGATAGTTCTGTGCAATGTGCTTTTAACTCAAAGTAAAATTCGATAACTTTATTACTTTGTTTTAGATAATTTGCAAGAACTTTATGAATAGTTCTGTGCAATATTTTTAACACAAAGTACGATTCGATAACTTTATTATTTTTGTTTTAGATAATTTGCAAGAACTTTATGAATAGTCCTGTGCAATGTTTTTTTTAACACAAAGTAAAAATTCGATAACTTTATTATTTTTGTTTTAGATAATGTGCAAGAACTTTATAAATAGTTCTGTGGAATGTTTTTTTTTAACACATAGAACAATCGATAACATTATTATTTTTGTTTTATATAATTTGCAAGAACTTTATGAATCGTTCTGTGCAATGGTTTTTAACACAAAGTAAAATTCGATAACTTTATTATTTTTGTTTTAGATAATTTGCAAGAACTTTATGAATAGCTCTGTGCAATGTTTTTTTTAACACAAATTAAAATTCGATAACGTTATTATTTTTGTTTTAAATAATTTGGAAGAACTTTATGAATAGTTCTGTTTTTTTAACTCAAAGTAAAATTCGATAAGTTTATTACTTTGTTTTAGATAATTTGCAAGATCTTTATGAATAGTTCTGTGCAATATTTTTAACACAAAGTACGATTCGTTAACTTTATTATTTTTGTTTTAGATAATTTGCAAGAACTTTATGAATAGTTCTGTGCAATATTTTTTTTAACACAAAGTACGATTTGATAACTTTACTAATTTTGTTTTAAATAATTTGCAAGAATTTTATGAATAGTTCTGTGCAATACATTTGTAACTCAAAGTACGATTCGATAACTTTATTATTTTTGTTGTAGATAATTTGCAAGAACTTTATGAATAGTTATGTGCAATATTTTTAACACAAAGTAAAAATTCGATAACTTTATTATTTTTGTTTTAGATAATGTACAAGAACTTTATGAATAGTTCTGTGCAATTTTTTTTTAACATAAAGTAAAATTCGATAACATTATTATTTTTGTTTTAGATAATTTGCAAGAACTTTATTAATAGTTTTGTGCAATGTTTTTTAACACAAAGTAAAATGCGATAGCATTATTATTTTTGTTTTAAATAATTTGGAAGAACTTTATGAATAGTTCTGTGCAATGTTTTTAACACAAAAATAAAATTCGATAACTTTATTAATTTTGTTTTCAGATAATTTGCAAGAACTTTATGAATAGTTTAGTGCAATGTTTTGTAACACAAAGTAAAATTCGATAACTTTATTATTTTTGTTTTAGATAATTTGCAAGAACTTTATGAATAGTCCTGTGCAATGTTTTTTTAACACAAAGTAAAATTGATAACATTATTATTTTTGTTTTATATAATTTGCAAGAATTTTATGAATAGTTCTGTGCAATATTTTTTTAACACAAAAGTAAAAATTCGATAACTTTATTAATTTTGTTTTCAGATAATTTGCAAGAACTTTATGAATAGTTCTGTGCAATGTTTCTTTAACACAAAGTAAAATTCGATAACATTATTATTTTTGTTTTAGATAATTTGCAAGAATTTTATGAATAGTTCTGTGCAATATTTTTTAACACAAAAGTAAAAATTCGATAACTTTATTAATTTTGTTTTCAGATAATTTGCAAGAACTTTATGAATAGTTCTGTGAAATAGTTTTTTAACACAAAGTACGATTTGATAACTTTATTAATTTGGTTTTCAGATAATTTGCAAGAATTTTATGAATAGTTCTGTGCAATGTTGTTTTTAACACAAAGTAAAATCGATAACATTATTATTTTTGTTTTCAGATAATTTGCAAGAACTTTATGAATAGTTTAGTGCAATGTTTTGTAACACAAAGTAAAATTCGATAACTTTATTATTTTTGTTTTAGATAATTTGCAAGAACTTTATGAATAGTTCTGTGCAATATTTTCTTAATACAAAGTACGATTTGATAACTTTACTAATTTTGTTTTAGATAATTTACAAGAATTTTATGAATAGTACTGTGCAATCTTTTTTTAACACAAAGTAAAATTCGATAACTTTATTATTTTGTTTTAGATAATTTGCAAGAACTTTATGAATAGTTCTGTGCAATGTTTTTTTTAACACAAAGTAAAATCGATAACATTATTATTTTTGTTTTAGATAATTTGCAAGAACTTTATGAATAGTTCTGTGCAATATTTTTTTAAAACAAAGTACGATTTGATAACTTTACTAATTTTGTTTTAAATAATTTGCAAGAATTTCATGAATAGTTCTGTGCAATATTTTTTTAACACAAAATAAAAATTCGATAACTTATTTGATTTTGTTTTCAGATAATTTGCTAGAACTTTATGAATAGTTCTGTGCAATGTTTTTAACACAAAATAAAAATTCGATAACTTTATTATTTTTGTTTTAGATAATTTGCTAGAACTTTATGAATAGTTCTGTGCAATGTTTTTAACACAAAATAAAAATTCGATAACTTTATTAATTTTGTTTTCAGATAATTTGCAAGAACTTTATGAATAGTTAAGTGCAATGTTTTGTAACACAAAAGTAAAACTCGATAACTTTATTATTTTTGTTTTGGATAATTTGCAAGAACTTTATGAATAGTTCTGTGCAATATTTTTTTAACACAATGTACGATTTGATAACTTTACTAATTTTATTTTAGATAATTTGCAAGAATTTTATGAATAGTTCTGTGCAATGTTTTTAAAACAAAATAAATTATTAATTTTGTTTTCAGATAATTTGCAAGAACTTTATGAATAGTTTAGTGCAATGTTTTGTAACACAAAGTAAAATTCCATAACTTTATTATTTTTGTTTTAGATAATTTGCAAGAACTTTATGAATAGTTCTGTGCAATATTTTTTTAACACAAAGTAAAATTCGATAACTTTATTATTTTTGTTTTAGATAATTTGCAAGAACTTTATGAATAGTTCTGTGCAATGTTTTTTTTAACACAAAGTAAAATCGATAACATTATTATTTTTGTTTTAGATAATTTGCAAGAACTTTATGAATAGTTCTGTGCAATATTTTTTTAACACAAAGTACGATGTGATAGCTTTACTAATTTTGTTTTAAATAATTTGCAAGAATTTTATGAATAGTTCTGTGCAATATTTTTTTAACACAAAATAAAAATTCGATAACTTTATTAATTTTGTTTTCAGATAATTTGCAAGAACTTTATGAATAGTTCTGTGCAATGTTTTTTTAACTCAAAGTAAAATTCGATAGCTTTATTACTTTGTTTTAGATAATTTGCAAGAACTTTATGATTAGTTCTGTGCAATGTTCTTTTTAACTCAAAGTAAAATTCGATAACTTTATTACTTTGTTTTAGATAATTTGCAAGAACTTTATGAATAGTTCTGTGCAATATTTTTAACACAAAGTACGATTTGATAACTTTATTATTTTTGTTTTAGATAATTTGCAAGAATTTTATTAATAGTTCTGTGCAATATTTTTTTTAACGCAAAGTAAAAATTCGATAACTTTATTAATTTTGTTTTCAGATAATTTGCAAGAACTTTATGAATAGTTCTGGGCAATATTTTTTTAACACAAAGTAAAATTCGATAACTTTATTATTTTTGTTTCAGATAATTTGCAAGAACTTTATGAATAGTTCTGTGCAATATTTTTTTACCACAAATTACGATTTGATAACTTTACTAATATTGTTTTAAATAATTTGCAAGATTTTTATGAATAGTGCTGTGCAATATTTTGTTAACACAAAGTACGATTCGATAACGTTATTGTTTTTCTTTTAGATAATTTGCAAGAACTTTATGAATAGTTTTGTGCAATATTTTTAACACAAAATAAAAATTCGATAACTTTATTATTTTTGTTTTAGATAATTTGCAAGAACTTTATGAATAGTTCTGTGCAATGTTTTTTACACAAAATAAAAATTCGATAACTTTATTAATTTTGTTTTCAGATAATTTGCAAGAACTTGATGATTAGTTTAGTGCAATGTTTTGTAACACAAAGTAAAATTCGATAACTTTATTATTTTTGTTTTAGATAATTTGCAAGAACTTTATGAGTAGTTCTGTGGAATATTTTTTTAACACAAAGTACGATTTGATAACTTTACTAATTTTGTTTTAGATAATTTGCAAGAATTTTATAAATCGTTCTGTGCAATGTTTTTTTAACACAAAGTAAAATTCGATAACTTTATTATTTTTGTTTTAGATAATTTGCAAGAACTTTATGAATAGTTCTGTGCAATGTTTTTTTAACACAAAGTAAAATCGATAACATTATTATTTTTGTTTTAGATAATTTGCAGAACTTTATGAATAGTTCTGTGCAATATTTTTTTAACACAAAGTACGATTCGATAACGTAATTATTTTTGTTTTAGATAATTTGCAAGAACTTTATGAATAGTTCTGCGCAATATTTTTAACACAAAGTAAAAATTCGATAACTTTATTATTTTTGTTTTAGATAATGTGCAAGAACTTTATGAATAGTTCTGTGAAATGTTTATTTTAACACAAAGTAAAATTCGATAACATTATTATTTTTGTTTTAGATAATTTGCAAGAACTTTATGAATAGTTCTGTGCAATATTTTTTTAACCCAAAGTACGATTCGATAACGTTATTATTTTTGTTTTAGATAATTTGCAAGAACTTTATGAATAGTTCTGTGCAATATTTTTAACACAAAGTAAAAATTCGATAACTTTATTATTTTTGTTTTAGATAATGTGCAAGAACTTTATGAATAGTTCTGTGCAATGTTTTTTTTTACACAAAGTAAAATTCGATCACATTATTATTTTTGTTTTAGATAATTTTCAAGAATTTTATGAAAAGTTCTGTGCTATATTTTTAACACAAAGTAAAAATTCGATAGCTTTATTATTTTTGTTTTAGATAATGTGCAAGAACTTTATGAATAGTTCTGTGTAATGTTTTCTTTTAACACAAAGTAAAATTCGATCACATTATTATTTTTTTTTAGATAATTTGCAAGAACTTTATGAATAGTCCTGTGCAATGTTTTATAACACAAAGTAAAATGGGATAACTTTATTATTATTGTTTTAGATAATTTGCAAGAACTTTATGAATAGTTCTGTGCAATATTTTTTTAACACAAAGTACGATTTGATAACTTTACTAATTTTGATTTAAATAATTTGCAAGAATTTTATGAATAGTTCTGTGCAATATTTTTTTAACACAAAGTACGATTCGATAACTTTATTATTTTTGTTTTAGATAATTTGCAAGAACTTTATGAATAGTTCTGTGCAATATTTTTAACACAAAGTAAAAATTCGATAACTTTATTATTTTTGTCTTAGATAATGTGCAAGAACTTTATGAATAGTTCTGTGCCATGTTTTTTTTAACACAAAGTAAAATTCGATAACATTATTATTTTTGTTTTAGATAATTTGCAAGAAATTTATGAATTGTTCTGTGCAATGTTTTTTAACACAATGTAAAATGCGATAACTTTATTATTTTTGTTTTAGATAATTTGCAAGGACTTTATGAATAGTTCTGTGCAATGTTTTTAACACAAAATAAAAATTCGATAAATTTATTAATTTTGTTTTCAGATAATTTGCAAGAACTTTACGAATAGTTTAGTGCAATGTTTTGTAACACAAAAGTAAAACTCGATAACTTTATTATTTTTGTTTTAGACAATTTGCAAGAACTTTATGAATAGTTCTGTGCAATATTTTTTTAACACAATGTACGATTTGATAACTTTACTAATTTTATTTTAGATAATTTGCAAGAATTTTATGAATAGTTCTGTGCAATGTTTTTTTAACACAATGTAAAATTAGATAACTTTATTATTTTTATTTTACATAATTTGCAAGAACTTTATGAATAGTTCTGTGCAATGTTTTTTTTAACACAAAGTAAAATCGATAACATTATTATTTTTGTTTTAGATAATTTGCAAGAACTTTATGAATAGTTCTGTGCAATATTTTTTTAACACAAAGTACGATTTGATAATTTTATTAATTTTGTTTTAAATAATTTGCAAGAACTTTATGAATAGTTCTGTGCATTATTTTTTAAAACAAAGTAAAAATTCGATTATTTTATTAATTTTGTTTTCAGATAATTTGCAAGAATTTTATGAATAGTTCTGTGCAATGTTTTTTTAACACAATGTAAAATTAGATAACTTTATTATTTTTATTTTACATAATTTGCAAGAACTTTATGAATAGTTCTGTGCAATGTTTTTTTTAACACAAAGTAAAATCGATAACATTATTATTTTTGTTTTAGGTAATTTGCAAGAACTTTATGAATAGTTCTGTGCAATATTTTTTTAACACAAAGTACGATTTGATAACTTTATTATTTTTGTTTTAGATAATTTGCAAGAGTTTTATGAATAGTTCTGTGCAATATTTTTTAGCACAAAAGTAAAAATTCGATAAATTTATTAATTTTGTTTTCAGATAATTTGCAAGAACTTAATGAATAGTTCTGTGCAATGTTTTTTTAACACAAAGTAAAATTCGATAACATTATTATTTTTGTTTTAGATAATTTGCAAGAATTTTATGAACAGTTCTGTGCAATATTTTTTAACACAAAAGTAAAAATTCGATAACTTTATTAATTTTGTTTTCAGATAATTTGCAAGAACTTTATGAATAGTTCTGTGCAATGTTTTTTTAACACAAAGTAAAATTCGATAACTTTATTAATTTTGTTTTCAGATAATTTCCAAGAACTTTATGAATAGTTTAGTGCAATGTTTTGTAACACAAAGTAAAATGCGATAACTTTATTATTTTTGTTTTAGAGAATTTGCAAGAACTTTATGAATAGTTCTGTGCAATATTTTTTTAATACGAAGTACGATTTGATAACTTTACTAATTTTATTTTAGATAATTTACAAGAATTTTATGAATAGTTCTGTGCAATTTTTTTTAACACAAAGTAAAATTCGATAACTTTATTATTTTTGTTTTATATAATTTGCAAGAACTTTATGAATAGTTCTGTGCAATGTTTTTTTTAACACAAAGTAAAATTGATAACATTATTATTTTTGTTTTCGATAATTTGCAAGAACTTTATGAATAGTTCTGTGCAATATTTTTTTAACACAAAGTAAAATTCGATAACTGTATTACTTTGTTTTAGATAATTTGCAAGAACTTTATGATTAGTTCTGTGCAATGTTTTTTTTAACACAAAGTAAAATTCGATAACTTTATTACTTTGTTTTAGACAATTTGCAAGAACTTTATGAATAGTTCTGTGCAATATTTTTACACAAAGTACGATTTGATAACTTTATTATTTTTGTTTTGGATAATTTGCAAGAATTTTATGAATAGTTCTGTGCAATATTTTTTTAACGCAAAGTAAAAATTCGATAACTTTATTAATTTTGTTTTCAGATAATTTGCAAGAACTTTATGAATAGTTCTGTGCAATATTTTTTTAACACAAAGTAAAATTCGATAACTTTATTATTTTTGTTTTAGATAATTTGCAAGAACTTTATGAATAGTTCTGTGCAATATTTTTTTACCACAAATTACGATTTGATAACTTTACTAATTTTGTTTTAAATAATTTGCAAGATTTTTATGAATAGTGCTGTGCAATATTTTGTTAACACAAAGTACGATTCGATAACGTTATTGTTTTTCTTTTAGATAATTTGCAAGAACTTTATGAATAGTTCTGTGCAATATTTTTAACACAAAATAAAAATTCGATAACTTTATTATTTTTGTTTTATGTAGATAATGTGCAAGATCTTTATGAATATTTCTGTGATATGTTTTTTTTTAACATAAAGTAAAATTCGATAACATTATTATTTTTGTTTTAGATAATTTGCAAGAACTTTATGAATAGTTCTGTGCAATGTTTTTTAACACAAAGTAAAATTCGGTAACTTTATTATTTTTGTTTTAGATAATTTGCAAGAACTTTATAAATAGTTCTGTGTAATATTTTTAACACAAAGTAAAAATTAGATAACTTTATTATTTTTGTTTCAGATAATGTGCAAGAACTTTATGAATAGTTCTGTGCAATGTTTTTTTTAACACAAAGTAAAATTCGATCACATTATTATTTTTGTTTTATATAATTTGCAAGAACTTTATGAATAGTTCTGTGCAATGTTTTTTAACACAAAGTAAAATGCGATAACTTTATTATTTTTATTATAGATAATTTGCAAGAATTTTATGAATAGTTCTGTGCAATATTTTTTTAACACAAAAGTAAAAATTCGATAACTTTATTAATTTTGTTTTCAGATAATTTGCAAGAACTTTATGAATAGTTCTGTGCAATGTTTTTTTAACACAAAGTAAAATTCGATAACATTATTATTTTTGTTTTAGATAATTTGCAAGAATTTTATGAATAGCTCTGTGCAATATTGTTTTAACACAAAGTACGATTTGATAACTTTATTAATTTTGTTTTCAGATAATTTGCAAGAACTTTATGAATAGTTCTGTGCAATGTTTTTTTAACACAAAGTAAAATTCGATAACATTATTATTTTTGTTTTAGATAATTTGCAAGAATTTTATGAATAGCTCTGTGCAATATTTTTTTAACACAAAGTACGATTTGATAACTTTATTAATTTTGTTTTAAATAATTTGCAAGAACTTTATGAATAGTTCTGTGCAATATTTTTTTAACACAAAGTAAAAATTCGATAACTTTATTAATTTTGTTTTCAGATAATTTGCAAGAATTTTTGTGAATAGTTCTGTGCAATGTTTTTTTAACACAAAGTAAAATTCGATAACTTTATTATTTTTGTTTTAGATAATTTGCAAGAACTTTATGAATAGTTCTGTGCAATGTTTTTTTTAACACAAAGTAAAATCGATAACATTATTATTTTTGTTTTAGATAATTTGCAAGAGTTTTATGAATAGTTCTGTGCAATATTTTTTTAGCACAAAAGTAAAAATTCGATAAATTTATTAATTTTGTTTTCAGATAATTTGCAAGAACTTAATGAATAGTTCTGTGCAATGTTTTTTTAACACAAAGTAAAATTCGATAACATTATTATTTTTGTTTTAGATAATTTGCAAGAATTTTATGAATAGTTCTGTGCAATATTTTTTAACACAAAAGTAAAAATTCGATAACTTTATTAATTTTGTTTTCAGATAATTTGCAAGAACTTTATGAATAGTTCTGTGCAATGTTTTTTTAACACAAAGTAAAATTCGATAACTTTATTAATTTTGTTTTCAGATAATTTCCAAGAACTTTATGAATAGTTTAGTGCAATATTTTGTAACACAAAGTAAAATGCGATAACTTTATTATTTTTGTTTTAGAGAATTTGCAAGAACTTTATGAATAGTTCTGTGCAATATTTTTTAATACAAAGTACGATTTGATAACTTTACTAATTTTGTTTTAGATAATTTACAAGAATTTTATGAATAGTTCTGTGCAATTTTTTTTAACACAAAGTAAAATTCGATAACTTTATTATTTTTGTTTTATATAATTTGCAAGA
This sequence comes from Dioctria linearis, assembly GCA_963930735.1. Taxonomy (NCBI): domain Eukaryota; kingdom Metazoa; phylum Arthropoda; class Insecta; order Diptera; family Asilidae; genus Dioctria; species Dioctria linearis. The sequence continues at coordinate 117,425,728 of OZ005742.1, read as the reverse complement.
ACTTTATGAATAGTTCTGTGCAATGTTTTTTTTAACACAAAGTAAAATTGATAACATTATTATTTTTGTTTTCGATAATTTGCAAGAACTTTATGAATAGTTTAGTGCAATATTTTGTAACACAAAGTAAAATGCGATAACTTTATTATTTTTGTTTTAGAGAATTTGCAAGAACTTTATGAATAGTTCTGTGCAATATTTTTTTAACACAAAGTACGATTTGATAACTTTACTAATTTTGTTTTAAATAATTTGCAAGAATCTTATGAATAGTTCTGTGCAATATTTTTTTAACACAAATTAAAATTCGATAACTTTATTAATTTTGTTTTCAGATAATTTGCTAGAACTTTATGAATAGTTCTGTGCAATGTTTTTAACACAAAATAAAAATTCGATTACTTTATTATTTTTGTTTTAGATAATTTGCTAGAACTTTATGAATAGTTCTGTGCAATGTTTTTAACACAAATTAAAAATTCGATAACTTTATTAATTTTGTTTTCAGATAATTTGTAAGAACTTTATGAATAGTTTAGTCCAATGTTTTGTAACACAAAGTAAAACTCGATAACTTTATCATTTTTGTTTTAGATAATTTGCAAGAACTTTATGAATAGTTCTGTGTAATATTTTTAACACAAAGTAAAAATTAGATAACTTTATTATTTTTGTTTCAGATAATGTGCAAGAACTTTATGTATAGTTCTGTGCAATGTTTTTTTTAACACAAAGTAAAATTCGATCACATTATTATTTTTGTTTTATATAATTTGCAAGAACTTTATGAATAGTTCTGTGCAATGTTTTTTAATACAAAGTAAAATGCGATAACTTTATTATTTTTATTATAGATAATTTGCAAGAATTTTATGAATAGTTCTGTGCAATATTTTTTTAACACAAAAGTAAAATTCGATAACTTTATTAATTTTGTTTTCAGATAATTTGCAAGAACTTTATGAATAGTTCTGTGCAATGTTTTTTTAACACAAAGTAAAATTCGATAACATTATTATTTTTGTTTTAGATAATTTGCAAGAATTTTATGAATAGCTCTGTGCAATATTGTTTTAACACAAAGTACGATTTGATAACTTTATTAATTTTGTTTTAGATAATTTGCAAGAATTTTATGAATAGTTCTGTGCAATGTTTTTTTAACACAATATAAAATTAGAAAACTTTATTATTCTTTTTTAGATAATTTGCAAGAACTTTATGAATAGTTCTGTGCAATGTTTTTTTTAACACAAAGTAAAATCGATAACATTATTATTTTTGTTTTAGATAATTTGCAAGAACTTTATGAATAGTTCTGTGCAATATTTTTTTAAAACAAAGTACGATTTGATAACTTTATTAATTTTGTTTTAAATAATTTGCAAGAACTTTATGAATAGTTCTGTGCAATATTTTTTTAACACAAAGTAAAAATTCGATAACTTTATTAATTTTGTTTTCAGATAATTTGCAAGAATTTTTGTGAATAGTTCTGTGCAATGTTTTTTTAACACAAAGTAAAATTCGATAACTTTATTATTTTTGTTTTAGATAATTTGCAAGAACTTTATGAATAGTTCTGTGCAATGTTTTTTTTAACACAAAGTAAAATCGATAACATTATTATTTTTGTTTTAGATAATTTGCAAGAGTTTTATGAATAGTTCTGTGCAATATTTTTTTAGCACAAAAGTAAAAATTCGATAAATTTATTAATTTTGTTTTCAGATAATTTGCAAGAACTTAATGAATAGTTCTGTGCAATGTTTTTTTAACACAAAGTAAAATTCGATAACATTATTATTTTGTTTTAGATAATTTGCAAGAATTTTATGAATAGTTCTGTGCAATATTTTTTAACACAAAAGTAAAAATTCGATAATTTTATTAATTTTGTTTTCAGATAATTTGCAAGAACTTTATGAATAGTTCTGTGCAATGTTTTTTTAACACAAAGTAAAATTCGATAACTTTATTAATTTTGTTTTCAGATAATTTCCAAGAACTTTATGAATAGTTTAGTGCAATGTTTTGTAACACAAAGTAAAATGCGATAACTTTATTATTTTTGTTTTAGAGAATTTGCAAGAACTTTATGAATAGTTCTGTGCAATATTTTTTTAATACAAAGTACGATTTGATAACTTTACTGATTTTGTTTTAGATAATTTACAAGAATTTTATGAATAGTTCTGTGCAATTTTTTTAACACAAAGTAAAATTCGATAACTTTATTATTTTTGTTTTACATAATTTGCAAGAACTTTATGAATAGCTCTGTGCAATGTTTTTTTTAACACAAAGTAAAATTGATAACATTATTATTTTTGTTTTCGATAATTTGCAAGAACTTTATGAATAGTTCTGTGCAATATTTTTTTAACACAAAGTAAAATTCGATAACTGTATTACTTTGTTTTAGATAATTTGCAAGAACTTTATGATTAGTTCTGTGCAATGTTTTTTTTAACACAAAGTAAAATTCGATAACTTTATTACTTTGTTTTAGACAATTTGCAAGAACTTTATGAATAGTTCTGTGCAATATTTTTAACACAAAGTACGATTTGATAACTTTATTATTTTTGTTTTGGATAATTTGCAAGAATTTTATGAATAGTTCTGTGCAATATTTTTTTAACGCAAAGTAAAAATTCGATAACTTTATTAATTTTGTTTTCAGATAATTTGCAAGAACTTTATGAATAGTTCTGTGCAATATTTTTTTAACACAAAGTAAAATTCGATAACTTTATTATTTTTGTTTTAGATAATTTGCAAGAACTTTATGAATAGCTCTGTGCAATATTTTTTTACCACAAATTACGATTTGATAACTTTACTAATTTTGTTTTAAATAATTTGCAAGATTTTTATGAATAGTGCTGTGCAATATTTTTAACACAAAATAAAAATTCGATAACTTTATTATTTTTGTTTTATGTAGATAATGTGCAAGATCTTTATGAATATTTCTGTGAAATGTTTTTTTTAACATAAAGTAAAATTCGATAACATTATTATTTTTGATTTAGATAATTTGCAAGAACTTTATGAATAGTTCTGTGCAATGTTTTTTAACACAAAGTAAAATTCGGTAACTTTATTATTTTTGTTTTAGATAATTTGCAAGAACTTTATGAATAGTTCTGTGTAATATTTTTAACACAAAGTAAAAATTAGATAACTTTATTATTTTTGTTTCAGATAATGTGCAAGAACTTTATGAATAGTTCTGTGCAATGTTTTTTTTAACACAAAGTAAAATTCGATCACATTAATATTTTTGTTTTATATAATTTGCAAGAACTTTATGAATAGTTCTGTGCAATGTTTTTTAACACAAAGTAAAATGCGATAACTTTATTATTTTTATTATAGATAATTTGCAAGAATTTTATGAATAGTTCTGTGCAATATTTTTTTAACACAAAAGTAAAAATTCGATAACTTTATTAATTTTGTTTTCAGATAATTTGCAAGAACTTTATGAATAGTTCTGTGCAATGTTTTTTTAACACAAAGTAAAATTCGATAACATTATTATTTTTGTTTTAGATAATTTGCAAGAATTTTATGAATAGCTCTGTGCAATATTGTTTTAACACAAAGTAAAATTCGATAACTTTATTATTTTTGCAAGAACTTTATGAATAGTTCTGTGCAATATTTTTTTAACACAAAGTACGATTTGATAACTTTACTAATTTTGTTTTAAATAATTTTCAAGAATTTTATGAATAGTTCTGTGCAATATTTTTTTAACACAAAGTAAAAATTCGATAACTTTATTAATTTTGTTTTCAGATAATTTGCTAGAACTTTATGAATAGTTCTGTGCAATGTTTTTAACACAAAATAAAAATTCGATTACTTTATTATTTTTGTTTTAGATAATTTGCTAGAACTTTATGAATAGTTCTGTGCAATGTTTTTAACACAAATTAAAAATTCGATAACTTTATTAATTTTGTTTTCAGATAATTTGTAAGATCTTTATGAATAGTTTAGTCCAATGTTTTGTAACACAAAGTAAAACACGATAACTTTATTATTTTTGTTTTAGATAATTTGCAAGAACTTTATGAATAGTTCTGTGCAATATTTTTTTAACACAAAGTACGATTTGATAACTTTACTAATTTTGTTTTAGATTATTTGCAAGAATTTTATGAATAGTTCTGTGCAATGTTTTTTAACACAATGTAAAATTAGATAACTTTATTATTTCTGTTTTAGATAATTTGCAAGAACTTTATGAATAGTTCTGTGCAATGTTTTTTTTAACACAAAGTAAAATCGATAACATTATTATTTTTGTTTTAGAATATTTGCAAGAACTTTATGAATAGTTCTGTGCAATATTTTTTTAACAAAAAGTACGATTTGATAATTTTATTAATTTTGTTATAAATAATTTGCAAGAACTTTATGAATAGTTCTGTGCATTATTTTTTTAACACAAAGTAAAACTTCGATAGCTTTATTAATTTTGTTTTCAGATAATTTGCAAGAATTTTATGAATAGTTCTGTGCATTGTTTTTTTAACACAAAGCAAAATTCGATAACTTTATTATTTTTGTTTTAGATAATTTGCAAGAACTTTATGAATAGTTCTGTGCAATGTTTTTTTTAACACAAAGTAAAATCGATAATATTATTATTTTTGTTTTAGATAATTTGCAAGAATTTTATGAATAGTTCTGTGCAATATTTTTTTAACACAAAAGTAAAAATTCGATAACTTTATTAATTTTGTTTTCAGATAATTTGCAAGAACTTTGTGAATAGTTCTGTGCAATGTTTTTTTAACACAAAGTAAAATTCGATAACTTTATTATTTTTGTTTTAGATAATTCGCAACAACTTTATGAATAGTTATGTGTAATATTTTTTTTAACACAAAGTACGATTTGATAACTTTATTAATTTGATTTTCAGATAATTTGCAAGAATTTTATGAATAGGTCTGTGCAATGTTTTTAAAACAAAATAAATTATTAATTTTGTTTTCAGATAATTTGCAAGAACTTTATGTATAGTTTAGTGCAATGATTTGTAACACAAAGTAAAATTCGATAACTTTATTATTTTTGTTTTAGATAATTTGCAAGAACTTTATGAATAGTTCTGTGTAATATTTTTTTAACACAAAGTACGATTTGATAACTTTACTAATTTCGTTTTAGTTAATTTGCAAGAATTTTATGAATAGTTCTCTGCAATGTTTTTTTCACACAAAGTAAAATTCGATAACTTTATTACTTTTGTTTTAGATAATTTGCAAGAACTTGATGAATAGTTCTGTGCAATGTTTTTTTTAACACAAAGTAAAATCGATAACATTATTATTTTTGTTTTAGATAATTTGCAAGAACTTTATGAATAGTTCTGTGCAATATTTTTTTAACATAAATTACGATTTGATAACTTTATTACTTTGTTTTAGATAATTTGCAAGAACTTTATGAATAGTTCTGTGCAATATTTTTAACACAAAGTACGATTCGATAACTTTATTATTTTTGTTTTAGATAATTTGCTAGAATTTTATGAATAGTTCTGTGCAATATTTTTTTTAACACAAAGTAAAAATTCGATAACTTTATTAATTTTGTTTTCAGATAATTTGCAAGAACTTTATGAATAGTTCTGTGCAATGTTTTTTTTTTTAACACAAAGTAAAATTCGATAACTTTATTATTTTTGTTTTAGATAATTTGCAAGAACTTTATGAATAGTTCTGTGCAATATTTTTTTAACACAAAGTACGATTCGATAACGTTATTATTTTTCTTTTGGATAATTTGCAAGAACTTTATAAATAGTTCTGTGCAATATTTTTAACACAAAATAAAAATTCGATAACTTTATTATTTTTGTTTTATGTAGATAATGTGCAAGATCTTTATGAATAGTTCTGTGAAATGTTTTTTTTAACATAAAGTAAAATTCGATAACATTATTATTTTTGTTTTAGATAATTTGCAAGAACTTTATGAATAGTTCTGTGCAATGTTTTTTAACACAAAGTAAAATTCGATAACTTTATTATTTTTATTTTAGATAATTTGCAAGAACTTTATGAATAGTTCTGTGCAATATTTTTAACACAAAGTAAAAATTCGATAACTTTATTATTTTTTTTTCAGATAATGTGCAAGAACTTTATGAATAGTTCTGTGCAATGTTTTTTTTAACACAAAGTAAAATTCGATCACATTATTATTTTTGTTTTAGATAATTTGCAAGAACTTTATGAATAGTTCTTTGCAATGTTTTTTAACAGTAAAATGCGATAACTTTATTATTTTTGTTTTCGATAATTTGCAAGAACTTTATGAATAGTTCTGTGCAATATTTTTTTAACACAAAGTACGATTTGATAACTTTACTAATTTTGTTTTCAATAATTTGCAAGAATTTTATGAATAGTTCTGTGCAATATTTTTTTAACACAAAGTACGATTCGATAACTTTATTATTTTTGTTTTAGATAATTTGTAAGAACTTTATGAATAGTTCTGTGCAATGTTTTTTAACACAAAGTAAAATGCGATAACTTTATTATTTTTGTTTTAGATAATTTGCAAGAACTTTATGAATAGTTCTGTGCAATGTTTTTAACACAAAATAAAAATTCGATAACTTTATTAATTTTGTTTTCAGATAATTTGCAAGAACTTTATGAATAGTTTAGTGCAATGTTTTGTAACACAAAGTAAAATTCGATAACTTTATTATTTTTGTTTTAGATAATTTGCAAGAACTTTATGAGTAGTTCTGTGGAATATTTTTTTAACACATTGTACGATTTGATAACTTTACTAATTTTGTTTTAGATAATTTGCAAGAATTTTATAAATAGCTCTGTGCAATGTTTTTTTAACACAAAGTAAAATTCGATAACTTTATTATTTTTGTTTTAGATAATTTGCAAGAACTTTATGAATAGTTCTGTGCAATGTTTTTTTTTTAACAGAAAGTAAAATCGATAACATTATTATTTTTGTTTTAGATAATTTGCAGAACTTTATGAATAGTTCTGTGAAATGTTTTTGTTAACACAAAATAAAATTCGATAACACTATTATTTTTGTTTTAGATAAATTGCAAGAACTTAATGAATAGTTCTGTGCAATATTTTTTTAACTCAAAGTACGATTCGATAACGTTATTATTTTTGTTTTAGATAATTTGCAAGAACTTTATGGATAGTTCTGTGCAATATTTTTAACACAAAGTAAAAATTCGATAACTTTATTATTTTTGTTTTAGATAATGTGCAAGAACTTTATCAATAGTTCTGTGCAATGTTCTTTTTAACACAAAGTAAAATTCGATAACATTATTATTTTTGTTTTAGATAATTTGCAAGAACTTTATGTATAGTTCTGTGCAATGTTTTTTAACACAAAGTAAAATGCGATAACTTTATTATTTTTGTTTTAGATAATTTGCAAGAACTTTATGAATAGTTCTGTGCAATGTTTTTAACACAAAATAAAAATTCGATAAATTTATTAATTTTGTTTTCAGATAATTTGCAAGAACTTCATGAATAGTTTAGTGCAATGTTTTGTAACACAAAGTAAAATTCGATAACTCTATTATATTTGTTTTAGATAATTTGCAAGAACTTTATGAATAGTTCTGTGCAATGTTTTTTAACACAAAGTAAAATGGGATAACTTTATTATTTTTGTTTTAGATTATTTGCAAGAACTTTAAGAATAGATCTGTGCAATATTTTTTTAACACAAAGTACGATTTGATAACTTTACTAATTTTGCTTTAAATAATTTGCAAGAACTTTATGAATAGTTCTGTGCAATGTTTTTTAACACAAAGTAAAATTCGATAACTTTATTATTTTTGTTTTAGATAATTTGCAAGAACTTTATGAATAGTTCTGTGCAATGTTTTTTAACAGTAAAATGCGATAACTTTATTATTTTTGTTTTAGATAATTTGCAAGAACTTTATGAATAGTTCTGTGCAATATTTTTTTAACACAAAGTACGATTTGATAACTTTACTAATTTTGTTTTAAATAATTTGCAAGAATTTTATGAATAGTTCTGTGCAATATTTTTTTAACACAAAGTACGATTCGATAACTTTATTATTTTTGTTTTAGATAATTTGTAAGAACTTTATGAATAGTTCTGTGCAATGTTTTTTTAACACAAAGTAAAATGCGATAACTTTATTATTTTTGTTTTAGATAATTTGCAAGAACTTTATGAATAGTTCTGTGCAATGTTTTTAACACAAAATAAAAATTCGATAACTTTATTAATTTTGTTTTCAGATAATTTGCAAGAACTTTATGAATAGTTTAGTGCAATGTTTTGTAACACAAAGTAAAATTCGATAACTTTATAATTTTTGTTTTAGATAATTTGCAAGAACTTTATGAGTAGTTCTGTGGAATATTTTTTTAACACATTGTACGATTTGATAACTTTACTAATTTTGTTTTAGATAATTTGCAAGAATTTTATAAATAGCTCTGTGCAATGTTTTTTTAACACAAAGTAAAATTCGATAACTTTATTATTTTTGTTTTAAATAATTTGCAAGAACTTTATGAATAGTTCTGTGCAATGTTTTTTTTTAACAGAAAGTAAAATCGATAACATTATTATTTTTGTTTTAGATAATTTGCAGAACTTTATGAATAGTTCTGTGCAATATATTTTTAACACAAAAATACGATTCGATAGCGTTATTATTTTTGTTTTAGATAATTTGCAAGAACTTTATGAATAGTTCTGCGCAATATTTTTAACACAAAGTAAAAATTCGATAACTTTATTATTTTTGTTTTAGATAATGTGCAAGAACTTTATGAATAGTTCTGTGAAATGTTTTTGTTAACACAAAATAAAATTCGATAACACTATTATTTTTGTTTTAGATAAATTGCAAGAACTTAATGAATAGTTCTGTGCAATATTTTTTTAACTCAAAGTACGATTCGATAACGTTATTATTTTTGTTTTAGATAATTTGCAAGAACTTTATGGATAGTTCTGTGCAATATTTTTAACACAAAGTAAAAATTCGATAACTTTATTATTTTTGTTTTAGATAATGTGCAAGAACTTTATGAATAGTTCTGTGCAATGTTTTTTTTAACACAAAGTAAAATTCGATAACATTATTATTTTTGTTTTAGATAATTTGCAAGAACTTTTTGTATAGTTCTGTACAACGTTTTTTAACACAAAGTAAAATGCGATAACTTTATTATTTTTGTTTTAGATAATTTGCAAGAACTTTATGAATAGTTCTGTGCAATGTTTTTAACACAAAATAAAAATTCGATAAATTTATTAATTTTGTTTTCAGATAATTTGCAAGAACTTCATGAATAGTTTAGTGCAATGTTTTGTAACACAAAGTAAAATTCGATAACTCTATTATATTTGTTTTAGATAATTTGCAAGAACTTTATGAATAGTTCTGTGCAATGTTTTTTAACACAAAGTAAAATGCGATAACTTTATTATTTTTGTTTTAGATTATTTGCAAGAACTTTAAGAATAGATCTGTGCAATATTTTTTTAACACAAAGTACGATTTGATAACTTTACTAATTTTGCTTTAAATAATTTGCAAGAACTTTATGAATAGTTCTGTGCAATGTTTTTTAACACAAAGTAAAATTCGATAACTTTATTATTTTTGTTTTAGATAATTTGCAAGAACTTTATGAATAGTTCTGTGCAATATTTTTAACACAAAGTAAAAATTCGATAACTTTATTATTTTTTTTTCAGATAATGTGCAAGAACTTTATGAATAGTTCTGTGCAATGTTTTTTTTAACACAAAGTAAAATTCGATCACATTATTATTTTTGTTTTAGATAATTTGCATGAACTTTATGAATAGTTCTTTGCAATGTTTTTTAACAGTAAAATGCGATAACTTTATTATTTTTGTTTTAGATAATTTGCAAGAACTTTATGAATAGTTCTGTGCAATATTTTTTTAACACAAAGTACGATTTGATAACTTTACTAATTTTGTTTTAAATAATTTGCAAGAATTTTATGAATAGTTCTGTGCAATATTTTTTTAACACAAAGTACGATTCGATAACTTTATTATTTTGGTTTTAGATAATTTGTAAGAACTTTATGAATAGTTCTGTGCAATGTTTTTTAACACAAAGTAAAATGCGATAACTTTATTATTTTTGTTTTAGATAATTTGCAAGAACTTTATGAATAGTTCTGTGTAATGTTTTTAACACAAAATAAAAATTCGATAACTTTATTAATTTTGTTTTCAGATAATTTGCAAGAACTTTATGAATAGTTTAGTGCAATGTTTTGTAACACAAAGTAAAATTCGATAACTTTATTATTTTTGTTTTAGATAATTTGCAAGAACTTAATGAGTAGTTCTGTGGAATATTTTTTTAACACGTTGTACGATTTGATAACTTTACTAATTTTGTTTTAGATAATTTGCAAGAATTTTATAAATAGCTCTGTGCAATGTTTTTTTAACACAAAGTAAAATTCGATAACTTTATTATTTTTGTTTTAGATAATTTGCAAGAACTTTATGAATAGTTCTGTGCAATGTTTTTTTTTTAACAGAAAGTAAAATCGATAACATTATTATTTTTGTTTTAGATAATTTGCAGAACTTTATGAATAGTTCTGTGCAATATATTTTTAACACAAAAATACGATTCGATAGCGTTATTATTTTTGTTTTAGATAATTTGCAAGATCTTTATGAATAGTTCTGCGCAATATTTTTAACACAAAGTAAAAATTCGATAACTTTATTATTTTTGTTTTAGATATTGTGCAAGAACTTTATGAATAGTTCTGTGAAATGTTTTTGTTAACACAAAATAAAATTCGATAACACTATTATTTTTGTTTTAGATAAATTGCAAGAACTTAATGAATAGTTCTGTGCAATATTTTTTTAACTCAAAGTGCGATTCGATAACTTTATTATTTTTGTTTTAGATAATTTGCAAGAACTTTATGTATAGTTCTGTGCAATATTTTTTTAACACAAAGTACGATTTGATAACTTTACTAATTTTGTTTTAAATAATTTGCAAGAATTTTATGAATAGTTCTATGCAATATTTTTTTAACACAAAGTACGACTCGATAACTTTATTAATTTTGCTTTAGATAATTTGCCAGAACTTTGTGAATAGTTCTGTGCAATATTTTCTTAACACAACGAATGATTTGATAGCTTTATTAATTTTGTTTTATATAGTTTGCAAGAATTTTATGAATAGTTCTGTGTAGTATTTTTTTAACACAAAGTAAAAATTCGATAACTTTATTAATTTGGTTTTCAGATAATTTGCAAGAACTTTATGAATAGTTCTGTGCAATGTTTTTTTTAACACAAAGTAAAATTCGATAACATTATTATTTTTATTTTAAATAATTTGGAAGAACTTTATGAATAGTTCTGTGCAATGTTTTTTTAACTCAAAGTAAAATTCGATAACTTTATTACTTTGTTCTAGATAATTTGCAAGAACTTTATGAATAGTTCTGTGCAATATTTTTAACACAAATTACGATTCGATAACTTTATTATTTTTGTTTTAGATAATTTGCAAGAATTTTATTAATAGTTCTGTGCAATATTTTTTTAACACAAAAGTAAATATTCGATAACTTTATTAATTTTGTTTTTAGATAATTGGCAAGAACTTTATGAATAGTTCTGTGCAATGTTTTTTTAGCACAAAGTAAAATTCGATAACTTTATTATATTTGTTTTAGATAATTTGCAAGCACTTTATGAATAGTTATGTGCAATATTGTTTTAACACAAAGGACGATTTGATAACTTTATTAATTTGGTTTTCAAATAATTTGCAAGAATTTTATGAATAGTTCTGTGCAATGTTTTTTTTAACACAAAGTAAAATTCGATAACATTATTATTTTTGTTTTAAATAATTTGGAAGAACTTTATGAATAGTTCTGTGCAATGTTTTTTTAACTCAAAATAAAATTCGATAACTTTATTACTTTGATTTAGATAATTTGCAAGAACTTTATGAATAGTTCTGTGCAATATTTTTAACACAAAGTACGATTCGATAACTTTATTATTTTTGTTTTAAATAATTTGGAAGGATTTTATGAATAGTTCTGTGCAATGGTTTTTTAACTCAAAGTAAAATTCGATAACTTTATTACTGTGTTTTAGATAATTTGCAAGAACTTTATGAATAGTTCTGTGCAATATTTTTAACACAAAGTACGATTCGATAACTTTATTAATTTTGTTTTAGATAATTTGCAAGAATTTTATGAATAGTTCTGTGCAATATTTTTTTAACACAAAAGTAAAAATGCGATAATTTTATTAATTTTGTTTTCAGATAATTTGCAAGAACTTTATGAATAGTTCTGTGCAATGTTTTTTTAACACAAAGTAAAATTCGATAACTTTATTACTTTTGTTTTAGATAATTTGCAAGAACTCTATAAATAGTTATGTGCAATATTTTTTTAACACAACGTACGATTTCATAACTTTATTAATTTGGTTTTCAGATAATTTGCAAGAATTTTATGAATAGTTCTGTCCAATGTTTTTTTTAACACAAAGTAAAATTCGATAACATTATTATTTTTGTTTTAAATAATTTGGAAGAACTTTATGAATAGTTCTGTGCAATGTTCTTTTAACTCAAAGTAAAATTCGATATCTTTATTACTTTGTTTTACATAATTTGCAAGAACTTTATGAATAGTTCTGTGCAATATTTTTAACACAAAGTACGATTCGATAACTTTATTATTTTTGTTTTAAATAATTTGGAAGGATTTTATGAATAGTTCTGTGCAATGGTTTTTTAACTCAAAGTAAAATTCGATAACTTTATTACTTTGTTTTAGATAATTTGCAAGAACTTTATGAATAGTTCTGTGCAATCTTTTTAACACAAAGTACGATTCGATAACTTTATTAATTTTGTTTTAGATAATTTGCAAGAATTTTATGAATAGTTCTGTGCAATATTTTTTTAACACAAAAGTAAAAATGCGATAACTTTATTAATTTTGTTTTCAGATTATTTGCAAGAACTTTATGAATAGTTCTGTGCAATGTTTTTTTAACACAAAGTAAAATTCGATAACTTTATTATTTTTGTTTTAGATAATTTGCAAGAACTCTATAAATAGTTATGTGCAATATTTTTTTAACACAAAGTACGATTTCATAACTTTATTAATTTGGTTTTCAGATAATTTGCAAGAATTTTATGAATAGTTCTGTGCAATGTTTTTTTAACACAAAGTAAAATTCGATAACTTTATTATTTTTGTTTTAGATAATTTGCAAGAACTTTATGAATAGTTCTGTGCAATATTTTTTTAACACAAAGTACGATTTGATAACTTTACTAATTTTGTTTTAAATATTTTGCAAGAATTTTATGAATAGTTCTGTGCAATAATTTTTTAACAAAAAGTACGATTCGATAACTTTATTACTTTTGTTTTAGATAATTTGCAAGAAATTTATGAATAGTTCTGTGCAATATTTTTAACACAAAGTATAAATTCGATAGCTTTATTATTTTTGTTTTAGATAATGTGCAAGAACTTTATGAATAGTTCTGTGCAATGTTTTTTTTAACAAAAAGTAAAATTCGACAACATTATTATTTTTGTTTTAGGTAATTTGCAAGAACTTTATGAATAATTCTGTGCAATATTTTTAACACAAAGTACGATTCGATAAATTTATTAATTTTGTTTTCAGATAATTTGCAAGAACTTTATGAATAGTTTTGTGCTTTTGTTTTAGATAATTTGCAAGAACTTTATGAATAGTTCTGTGCAATGTTTCTTAACACAAAGTAAAATTCGATAACTCTATTATATTTGTTTTAGATAATTTGCAAGAACTTTATGAATAGTTCTGTGCAATGTTTTTTAACACAAAGTAAAATGCGATAACTTTATTATTTTTGTTTTAGATTATTTGCAAGAACTTTAAGAATAGATCTGTGCAATATTTTTTTAACACAAAGTACGATTTGATAACTTTACTAATTTTGCTTTAAATAATTTGCAAGAACTTTATGAATAGTTCTGTGCAATGTTTTTTAACACAAAGTAAAATTCGATAACTTTATTATTTTTGTTTTAGATAATTTGCAAGAACTTTATGAATAGTTCTGTGCAATATTTTTAACACAAAGTAAAAATTCGATAACTTTATTATTTTTTTTTCAGATAATGTGCAAGAACTTTATGAATAGTTCTGTGCAATGTTTTTTTTAACACAAAGTAAAATTCGATCACATTATTATTTTTGTTTTAGATAATTTGCAAGAACTTTATGAATAGTTCTTTGCAATGTTTTTTAACAGTAAAATGCGATAACTTTATTATTTTTGTTTTAGATAATTTGCAAGAACTTTATGAATAGTTCTGTGCAATATTTTTTTAACACAAAGTACGATTTGATAACTTTACTAATTTTGTTTTAAATAATTTGCAAGAATTTTATGAATAGTTCTGTGCAATATTTTTTTAACACAAAGTACGATTCGATAACTTTATTATTTTTGTTTTAGATAATTTGTAAGAACTTTATGAATAGTTCTGTGCAATGTTTTTTAACACAAAGTAAAATGCGATAACTTTATTATTTTTGTTTTAGATAATTTGCAAGAACTTTATGAATAGTTCTGTGCAATGTTTTTAACACAAAATAAAAATTCGATAACTTTATTAATTTTGTTTTCAGATAATTTGCAAGAACTTTATGAATAGTTTAGTGCAATGTTTTGTAACACAAAGTAAAATTCGATAACTTTATTATTTTTGTTTTAGATAATTTGCAAGAACTTAATGAGTAGTTCTGTGGAATATTTTTTTAACACATTGTACGATTTGATAACTTTACTAATTTTGTTTTAGATAATTTGCAAGAATTTTATAAATAGCTCTGTGCAATGTTTTTTTAACACAAAATAAAATTCGATAACTTTATTATTTTTGTTTTAGATAATTTGCAAGAACTTTATGAATAGTTCTGTGCAATGTTTTTTTTTTAACAGAAAGTAAAATCGATAACATTATTATTTTTGTTTTAGATAATTTGCAGAACTTTATGAATAGTTCTGTGCAATATATTTTTAACACAAAAATACGATTCGATAGCGTTATTATTTTTGTTTTAGATAATTTGCAAGAACTTTATGAATAGTTCTGCGCAATATTTTTAACACAAAGTAAAAATTCGATAACTTTATTATTTTTGTTTTAGATAATGTGCAAGAACTTTATGAATAGTTCTGTGAAATGTTTTTGTTAACACAAAATAAAATTCGATAACACTATTATTTTTGTTTTAGATAAATTGCAAGAACTTAATGAATAGTTCTGTGCAATATTTTTTTAACTCATAGTACGATTCGATAACTTTATTATTTTTGTTTTAGATAATTTGCAAGAACTTTATGTATAGTTCTGTGCAATATTTTTTTAACACAAAGTACGATTTGATAACTTTACTAATTTTGTTTTAAATAATTTGCAAGAATTTTATGAATAGTTCTATGCAATATTTTTTTAACACAAAGTACGACTCGATAACTTTATTAATTTTGCTTTAGATAATTTGCCAGAACTTTGTGAATAGTTCTGTGCAATATTTTCTTAACACAACGAATGATTTGATAGCTTTATTAATTTTGTTTTATATAGTTTGCAAGAATTTTATGAATAGTTCTGTGTAGTATTTTTTTAACACAAAGTAAAAATTCGATAACTTTATTAATTTGGTTTTCAGATAATTTGCAAGAACTTTATGAATAGTTCTGTGCAATGTTTTTTTTAACACAAAGTAAAATTCGATAACATTATTATTTTTATTTTAAATAATTTGGAAGAACTTTATGAATAGTTCTGTGCAATGTTTTTTTAACTCAAAGTAAAATTCGATAACTTTATTACTTTGTTCTAGATAATTTGCAAGAACTTTATGAATAGTTCTGTGCAATATTTTTAACACAAATTACGATTCGATAACTTTATTATTCTTGTTTTAAATAATTTGCAAGAATTTTATTAATAGTTCTGTGCAATATTTTTTTAACACAAAAGTAAATATTCGATAACTTTATTAATTTTGTTTTTAGATAATTGGCAAGAACTTTATGAATAGTTCTGTGCAATGTTTTTTTAGCACAAAGTAAAATTCGATAACTTTATTAAATTTGTTTTAGATAATTTGCAAGCACTTTATGAATAGTTATGTGCAATATTGTTTTAACACAAAGGACGATTTGATAACTTTATTAATTTGGTTTTCAGATAATTTGCAAGAATTTTATGAATAGTTCTGTGCAATGTTTTTTTTAACACAAAGTAAAATTCGATAACATTATTATTTTTGTTTTAAATAATTTGGAAGAACTTTATGAATAGTTCTGTGCAATGTTCTTTTAACTCAAAGTAAAATTCGATATCTTTATTACTTTGTTTAACATAATTTGCAAGAACTTTATGAATAGTTCTGTGCAATATTTTTAACACAAAGTACGATTCGATAACTTTATTATTTTTGTTTTAAATAATTTGGAAGGATTTTATGAATAGTTCTGTGCAATGGTTTTTTAACTCAAAGTAAAATTCGATAACTTTATTACTTTGTTTTAGATAATTTGCAAGAACTTTATGAATAGTTCTGTGCAATCTTTTTAACACAAAGTACGATTCGATAACTTTATTAATTTTGTTTTAGATAATTTGCAAGAATTTTATGAATAGTTCTGTGCAATATTTTTTTAACACAAAAGTAAAAATGCGATAACTTTATTAATTTTGTTTTCAGATTATTTGCAAGAACTTTATGAATAGTTCTGTGCAATGTTTTTTTAACACAAAGTAAAATTCGATAACTTTATTATTTTTGTTTTAGATAATTTGCAAGAACTCTATAAATAGTTATGTGCAATATTTTTTTAACACAAAGTACGATTTCATAACTTTATTAATTTGGTTTTCAGATAATTTGCAAGAATTTTATGAATAGTTCTGTGCAATGTTTTTTTAACACAAAGTAAAATTCGATAACTTTATTATTTTTGTTTTAGATAATTTGCAAGAACTTTATGAATAGTTCTGTGCAATATTTTTTTAACACAAAGTACGATTTGATAACTTTACTAATTTTGTTTTAAATATTTTGCAAGAATTTTATGAATAGTTCTGTGCAATAATTTTTTAACAAAAGGTACGATTCGATAACTTTATTACTTTTGTTTTAGATAATTTGCAAGAAATTTATGAATAGTTCTGTGCAATATTTTTAACACAAAGTATAAATTCGATAAATTTATTATTTTTGTTTTAGATAATGTGCAAGAACTTTATGAATAGTTCTGTGCAATGTTTTTTTTAACAAAAAGTAAAATTCGATAACATTATTATTTTTGTTTTAGGTAATTTGCAAGAACTTTATGAATAATTCTGTGCAATATTTTTAACACAAAGTACGATTCGATAACTTTATTAATTTTGTTTTCAGATAATTTGCAAGAACTTTATGAATAGTTTTGTGCTTTTGTTTTAGATAATTTGCAAGAACTTTATGAATAGTTCTGTGCAATGTTTCTTAACACAAAGTAAAATTCGATAACTTTATTATTTTTGTTTTAGATAATTTACAAGAACTTTATGAATAGTTCTGTGCAATGTTTTTGACACAAAGTAAAATCGATAACATTATTATTTTTGTTTTAGATAATTTGCAAGAACTTTTTGAATAGTCCTGTGTAATATTTTTTTAACACAAAGTGCGATTTGATAACTTTACTAATTTTGTTTTCACATAATTTGCAAGAGCTTTATGAATAGTTCTGTGCAATATTTTTTTAACACAAAGTAAAATTCGATAACTTTATTACTTTGTTTTAGATAATTTGCAAGAACTTTATGAATAATTCTGTGCAATGTTTTTTAACACATAGTAAAATTCGATAACTTTATTATTTTTGTTTTAGATAATTTGCAATAACTTTATGAATAGTTCTGTGCAATATTTTTAACACAAAGTAAAAATTCGATAACTTTTTTATTTTTGTTTTAGATAATGTGCAAGAACTTTATGAATAATTATATGCAATGTTTTTTTTAACACAAAGTAAAATTCGATAACATTATTATTTTTTTTTTAAATAATTTGGAAGAACTTTATGAATAGTTCCGTGCAAGGTTTTTTTAACACAAAATAAAATTCGATAACTTTATTACTTTGTTTTAGATAATTTGCAAGAACTTTATGAATAGTTCTGTGCAATATTTTTAACACAAAATACGATTCGATAACTTTATTATTTTTGTTTTCAGATAATTTGCAAGAACTTTATTAATAGTTCTGTGCAATGTTTTTTTAACACAGAGTAAAATTCGATAACTTTATTATTTGTGTTTTAGATAATTTGCAAGTACTTTATGAATAGTTCTGTGCAATATATATTTAACACAAAGTACGATTTATAAATTTACTAATTTTGTTCTAAATAATTTGCAAGAATTTTATGAATAGTTCTGTGCAATATTTTTTTTTAACACAAAGTACGATTCGATAACTTTATTACTTTTGTTTTAGATAATTTGCAAGAACTTTATGAATAGTTCTGTGCAATATTTTTAACACAAAGTATAAATTCGATAACTTTATTATTTTTGTTTTAGATAATGTGCAAGAACTTTATGAATAGTTCTGTGCAATGTTTTTTTTAACACAAAGTAAAATTCGATAACATTATTATTTTTGCTTTAGATAATTTGCAAGAACTTTATGAATAGTTCTGTGCAATGTTTTTTAACACAAGGTAGAATTCGATAACTTTATTATTTTTGTTTTAGATAATTTGCAAGAACTTTATGAATAGTTCTGTGCAATGTTTTTAACACAAACTAAAAATTCGATAACTTTATTAATTTGGTTTTCTGATAATTTGCAAGAACTTTATGAATAGTTTTGTGCAATGATGAATAGTTTTGTGTAATATTTTTTTAACACAAAGTACGATTTGATAATTTTATTAATTTTGTTTTAGATAATCTGCACGAATTTTAAGAATAGTTATGTGCAATATTTTTTTAACACAAAGTAAAAATTCGATAACTTTATTAATTTTGTTTTCAGATAATTTGCAAGAGCTATATGAATAGTTCTGTGCAATGTTTTTTTAACACAAAGTAAAATTCGATAACTTTATTATTTTTGTTTTAGATAATTTGCAAGAACTTTATGAATAGTTCTGTGCAATGTTTTTTAACACAAAGTAAAATGCGATAACTTTATTATTTTTGTTTTAGATAATTTGCAAGAACTTTATGAATAGTTCTGTGCAATATTTTCAACACAAAGTAAAAATTCGATAACTTTATTATTTTTGTTTTAGATAATGTGCAAGAACTTCATGAATAGTTCTGTGCAATGTTTTTTTTAACACAAAGTAAAATTCGATAACTTTACTATTTTTGTTTTAGATAATTTGCAAGAACTTTATGAATATTTCTGTGCAATGTTTTTTTTAACACAAAGTAAAATTCGATAACTTTATTATTTTTGTTTTAGATAATTTGCAAGAACTTTATGAATAGTTCTGTGCAATGTTTTTTTTAACACAAAGGACAATTCGATAACATTATTATTTTTGTTTTATATAATTTGCAAGAACTTTATGAATAGTTCTGTGCAATGGTTTTTAACACAATGTAAAATTCGATAACTTTATTATTTTTGTTTTAGATAATCTGCAAGAACTTTATGAATAGTTCTGTGCAATGTTTTTAACACAAAATAAAAATTCGATAACTTTATTAATTTTGTTTTCAGATAATTTGCAAGAACTTTATGAATAGTTTTGTGCTTTTGTTTTAGATAATTTGCAAGAACTTTATGAATAGTTCTGTGCAAAGTTTTTTAACACAAAGTAAAATTCGATAAATTTATTATTTTTGTTTTAGATAATGTGCAAGAACTTTATGAATAGTTCTGTGCAATGTTTTTTTAACACAAAGTAAAATTCGATAACATTATTATTTTTGTTTTAAATAATTTGGAAGAACTTTATGAATAGTTCCGTGCAATGTTTTTTTAACACAAAGTAAAATTCGATAACTTTATTACTTTGTTTTAGATAATTTGCAAGAACAGTATGAATAGTTCTGTGCAATATTTTTAACACAAAGTACGATTCGATAACATTATTATTTTTGTTTTCAGATAATTTGCAAGAACTTTATGAATAGTTCTGTGCAATGTTTTTTTAACACAGAGTAAAATTCGGTAACTTTATTATATTTGTTTTAGATAATTTTCGAGAACTTTATGAATAGTTCTGTGCAATATTTTTTTAACACAAAGTACGATTTGATAACTTTACTAATTTTGTTTTAAATAATTTGCAAGAATTTTATGAATAGTTCTGTGCAATATTTTTTTAACACAAATTACGATTCGATAACTTTATTACTTTTGTTTTAGATAATTTGCAAGAACTTTATGAATAGTTCTGTGCAATATTTTTAACACAAAGTATTAATTCGATAACTTTATTATTTTTGTTTTAGATAATGTGCAAGAACTTTATGAATAGTTCTGTGCAATGTTTTTTTTAACACAAAGTAAAATTCGATAACATTATTATTTTTGTTTTAGATAATTTGCAAGAACTTCATGAATAGTTCTGTGCAATGTTTTTTAACACAAAGTAAAATTCGATAACTTAATTATTTTTGTTTTAGATAATTTGCAAGAACTTAATGAATAGTTCTGTGCAATATTTTTAATACAAAGTAAAAATTCAATAACTTTATTATTTTTGTTTTAGATAATGTGCAAGAACTTTATGAATAGTTTTGTGCTTTTGTTTTAGATAATTTGCAAGAACTTTATGAATAGTTCTGTGCAATATTTTTAACACAAAGTATAAATTCGATAACTTTATTATTTTTGTTTTAGATAATGTGCAAGAACTTTATGAATAGTTCTGTGCAATGTTTTTTTAACACAAAGTAAAATTCGATAACATTATTATTTTTGTTTTAGATAATTTGCAAGAACTACATTAATAGTTCTGTGCAATGTTTTTTAACACAAAGTAAAATTCGATAACTTTATTATTTTTGTTTTAGATAATTTGCAAGAACTTTATGAATAGTTCTGTGCAATATTTTTAATACAAAGTAAAAATTTAATAACTTTATTATTTTTGTTTTAGATAATGTGCAAAAACTTTATGAATAGTTCTGTGCAATGTTTTTTTTAACACAAAGTAAAATTCGATAACATTATTATTTTTGTTTTAGATAATTTGCAAGAACTTTATGAATAGTTCTGTGCAATGTTTTTTTTAACACAAAGTAAAATTCGATAACTTTATTATTTTTGTTTTAGATAATTTGCAAGAACTTTATGAATAGTTCTGTGCAATGTTTTTTTTTAACACAAAGAATAATTCGATAACATTATTATTTTTGTTTTATATAATTTGCAAGAACTTTATGAATAGTTCTGTGCAATGGTTTTTAACACAAACTAAAATTCGATAACTTTATTATTTTTGTTTTAGATAATTTGCAAGAACTTTGTGAATAGTTCTGTGCAATGTTTTGTACACAAAGTAAAAATTCGATAATTTTATTAATTTTGTTTTCAGATAATTTGCAAGAACTTTATGAATAGTTTTGTGCATTTGTTTTAGATAATTTGCAAGAACTTTATGAATAGTTCTGTGCAATGTTTTTTAGCACAAAGCAAAATTCGATAACTTTATTATTTTTGTTTTAGATAATATGCAAGAACTTTATGAATAGTTCTGTGCAATGTTTTTTTTAACACAAAGTAAAATTCGATAACATTATTATTTTTATTTTAAATAATTTGGAAGAACTTTATGTATAGTTCCGTGTAATGTTTTTTTTAACACAAAGTAATATTCGATAACTTTATTACTTTGTTTTAGATAATTTGCAAGAACTTTATGAATAGTTCTGTGCAATATTTTTAACATAAAGTACGATTCGATAACTTTATTATTTTTGTTTTCAGATAATTTGCAAGAACTTTATGAATAGTTCTGTGTAATGTTTTTTTAACACAGAGTAAAATTCGATAATTTTATTATTTTTGTTTTAGATAATTTGCAAGAACTTTACGTATAGATCTGTGCAATATTTTTTTAACACAAAGTACGATTTGATAACTTTACTAATTTTGTTTTAAATAATTTGCAAGAACTTTATGAATAGTTCTGTGCAATATTTTTAACACAAAGTAAAAATTCGATAAATTTATTATTTTTGTTTTAGATAATGTGCAAGAACTTTATGAATAGTTCTGTGCAATGTTTTTTTTTTTAACACAAAGTAAAATTCGATAACATTATTATTTTTGTTTTAGATAATTTGCAAGAATTTTATGAATAGTTCTGTGCAATATTTTTTTAACACAAAGTACGATCCGATAACTTTATTATTTTTGTTTTAGATAGTGTGCAAGAACTTTATGAATAATTATATGCAATGTTTTTTTAACACAAAGTAAAATTCGATAACATTATTATTTTTTTTTTAAATAATTTGGAAGAACTTTATGAATAGTTCCGTGCAAGGTTTTTTTAACACAAAATAAAATTCGATAACTTTATTACTTTGTTTTAGATAATTTGCAAGAACTTTATGAATAGTTCTGTGCAATATTTTTAACACAAAATACGATTCGATAACTTTATTATTTTTGTTTTCAGATAATTTGCAAGAACTTTATGAATAGTTCTGTGCAATGTTTTTTTAACACAGAGTAAAATTCGATAACTTTATTATTTGTGTTTTAGATCATTTGCAAGAACTTTATGAATAGTTCTGTGCAATATTTATTTAACACAAAGTACGATTTATAAATTTACTAATTTTGTTCTAAATAATTTGCAAGAATTTTATGAATAGTTCTGTGCAATATTTTTTTTAACACAAAGTACGATTCGATAACTTTATTACTTTTGTTTTAGATAATTTGCAAGAACTTTATGAATAGTTCTGTGCAATATTTTTAACACAAAGTATAAATTCGATAACTTTATTATTTTTGTTTTAGATAATGTGCAAGAACTTTATGAATAGTTCTGTGCAATGTTTTTTTTAACACAAAGTAAAATTCGATAACATTATTATTTTTGCTTTAGATAATTTGCAAGAACCTTATGAATACTTCTGTGCAATGTTTTTTAACACAAGTTAAAATTCGATAACTTTATTATTTTTGTTTTAGATAATTTGCAAGATCTTTATGAATAGTTCTGTGCAATGTTTTTAACACAAACTAAAAATTCGATAACTTTATTAATTTGGTTTTCTGATAATTTGCAAGAACTTTATGAATAGTTTTGTGCAATGTTTTTTTATCACAATGTAAAATTCGATAACTTTATTATTTTTGTTTTAAATAATTTGCAAGAACTTTATGAATAGTTTTGTGCAATATTTTTTTAACACAAAGTACGATTTGATAATTTTATTAATTTTGTTTTAGATAATCTGCACGAATTTTAAGAATAGTTATGTTCAATATTTTTTTAACACAAAGTAAAAATTCGATAACTTTATTAATTTTGTTTTCAGATAATTTGCAAGAGCTTTATGAATAATTCTGTGCAATGTTTTTTTAACACAAAGTAAAATTCGATAACTTTATTATTTTTGTTTTAGATAATTTGCAAGAACTTTATGAATAGTTCTGTGCAATGTTTTTTAACACAAAGTAAAATGCGATAACTTTATTATTTTTGTTTTAGATAATTTGCAAGAACTTTATGAATAGTTCTGTGCAATATTTTTAACACAAAGTAAAAATTCGATAACTTTATTATTTTTGTTTTAGATAATGTGCAAGAACTTCATGAATAGTTCTGTGCAATGTTTTTTTTAACACAAAGTAAAATTCGATAACATTACTATTTTTGTTTTAGATAATTTGCAAGAACTTTATGAATAGTTCTGTGCAATGTTTTTTTTAACACAAAGCACAATTCGATAACATTATTATTTTTGTTTTATATAATTTGCAAGAACTTTATGAATAGTTCTGTGCAATGGTTTTTAACACAAAGTAAAATTCGATAACTTTATTATTTTTGTTTTAGATAATTTGCAAGAACTTTATGAATAGTTCTGTGCAATGTTTTTTTTAACACAAAGCACAATTCGATAACATTATTATTTTTGTTTTATATAATTTGCAAGAACTTTATGAATAGTTCTGTGCAATGGTTTTTAACACAAAGTAAAATTCGATAACTTTATTATTTTTGTTTTAGATAATTTGCAAGAACTTTATGAATAGTTCTGTGCAATGTTTTTAACACAAAATAAAAATTCGATAACTTTATTAATTTTGTTTTCAGATAATTTGCAAGAACTTTATGAATAGTTTTGTGCTTTTGTTTTAGATAATTTGCAAGAACTTTATGAATAGTTCTGTGCAATGTTTTTTAACACAAAGTAAAATTCGATAAATTTATTATTTTTGTTT
Source organism: Dioctria linearis (assembly GCA_963930735.1). Lineage (NCBI taxonomy): Eukaryota > Metazoa > Arthropoda > Insecta > Diptera > Asilidae > Dioctria > Dioctria linearis. The sequence goes on along the minus strand of OZ005742.1, from coordinate 117,401,140 downwards.
TAGATAATGTGCAAGAACTTTATGAATAGTTCTGTGCAATGTTTTTTTAACACAAAGTAAAATTCGATAACATTATTATTTTTGTTTTAAATAATTTGGAAGAACTTTATGAATAGTTCCGTGCCATGTTTTTTTAACACAAAGTAAAATTCGATAACATTATTATTTTTGTTTTATATAATTTGCAAGAACTTTATGAATAGTTCTGTGCAATGGTTTTTAACACAAAGTAAAATTCGATAACTTTATTATTTTTGTTTTAGATAATTTGCAAGAACTTTATGAATAGTTCTGTGCAATGTTTTTAACACAAAATAAAAATTCGATAACTTTATTAATTTTGTTTTCAGATAATTTGCAAGAACTTTATGAATAGTTTTGTGCTTTTGTTTTAGATAATTTGCAAGAACTTTATGAATAGTTCTGTGCAATGTTTTTTAACACAAAGTAAAATTCGATGAATTTATTATTTTTGTTTTAGATAATGTGCAAGAACTTTATGAATAGTTCTGTACAATATTTTTTTAACACAAATTACGATTCGATAACTTTATTACTTTTGTTTTAGATAATTTGCAAGAACTTTATGAATAGTTCTGTGCAATGTTTTTTAACACAAAGTAAAATTCGATAACTTAATTATTTTTGTTTTATATAATTTGCAAGAACTTAATGAATAGTTCTGTGCAATATTTTTAATACAAAGTAAAAATTCAATAACTTTATTATTTTTGTTTCAGATAATGTGCAAGAACTTTATGAATAGTTTTGTGCTTTTGTTTTAGATAATTTGCAAGAACTTTATGAATAGTTCTGTGCAATATTTTTTTAACACAAAGTACGATTCGATAACTTTATTACTTTAGTTTTAGATAATTTGCAAGAACTTTATGAATAGTTCTGTGCAATATTTTTAACACAAAGTATAAATTCGATAACTTTATTATTTTTGTTTTAGATAATGTGCAAGAACTTTATGAATAGTTCTGTGCAATGTTTTTTTTAACACAAAGTAAAATTCGATAAATTTATTATTTTTGTTTTAGATAATGTGCAAGAACTTTATGAATAGTTCTGTGCAATGTTTTTTTTTAACACAAAGTAAAATTCGATAACATTATTATTTTTGTTTTAAATAATTTGGAAGAACTTTATGAATAGTTCCGTGCAATGTTTTTTTAACACAAAATAAAATTCGATAACTTTATTACTTTGTTTTAGATAATTTGCAAGAACTGTATGAATAGTTCTGTGCAATATTTTTAACACAAAGTACGATTCGATAACTTTATTATTTTTGTTTTCAGATAATTTGCAAGAACTTTATGAATAGTTCTGTGCAATGTTTTTTTAACACAGAGTAAAATTCGATAACTTTATTATATTTGTTTTAGATAATTTGCAAGAACTTTATGAATAGTTCTGTGCAATATTTTTTTAACACAAAGTAAAAATTCGATAACTTTATTAATTTTGTTTTCAGATAATTTGCAAGAGCTTTATGAATAGTTCTGTGCAATGTTTTTTTAACACAAAGTAAAATTCGATAACTTTATTAGTTTTGTTTTAGATAATTTGCAAGAACTTTATGAATAGTTCTGTGCAATGTTTTTTAACACAAAGTAAAATGCGATAACTTTATTATTTTTGTTTTAGATAATTTGCAAGAACTTTATGAATAGTTCTGTGCAATATTTTTAACACAAAGTAAAAATTCGATAACTTTATTATTTTTGTTTTAGATAATTTGCAAGAACTTCATGAACAGTTCTGTGCAATGTTTTTTAATACAAAGTAAAATTCGATAACTTAATTATTTTTGTTTTAGATAATTTGCAAGAACTTAATGAATAGTTCTGTGCAATATTTTTAATACAAAGTAAAAATTCAATAACTTTATTATTTTTGTTTTAGATAATGTGCAAGAACTTTATGAATAGTTTTGTGCTTTTGTTTTAGATAACTTGCAAGAACTTTATGAATAGTTCTGTGCAATATTTTTTTAACACAAAGTACGATTCGATAGCTTTATTACTTTAGTTTTAGATAATTTGCAAGAACTTTATGAATAGTTCTGTTCAATATTTTTAACACAAAGTATAAATTCGATAACTTTATTATTTTTGTTTTAGATAATGTGCAAGAACTTTATGAATAGTTCTGTGCAATGTTTTTTTTAACACAAAGTAAAATTCGATAACATTATTATTTTTGTTTTAGATAATTTGCAAGAACTTCATGAATAGTTCTGTGCAATGTTTTTTAACACAAAGTAAAATTCGATAACATTATTATTTTTGTTTTATATAATTTGGAAGAACTTTATGAATAGTTCCGTGCAATGTTTTTTTTAACACAAAGTAAAATACGATAACTTTATTACTTTGTTTTAGATAATTTGCAAGAACTGTATGAATAGTTCTGTGCAATATTTTTAACACAAAGTACGATTCGATAACTTTATTATTTTTGTTTTAGATAATTTGCAAGAACTTTATGATTAGTTCTGTGCAATATTTTTAGCACAAAATACGATTCGATAACTTTATTATTTTTGTTTTCAGATAATTTGCAAGAACTTTATGAATAGTTCTGTGCAATGTTTTTTTAACACAGAATAAAATTCGATAACTTTATTATTTGTGTTTTAGATCATTTGCAAGAACTTTATGAATAGTTCTGTGCAATATTTATTTAACACAAAGTACGATTTATAAATTTACTAATTTTGTTCTAAATAATTTGCAAGAATTTTATGAATAGTTCTGTGCAATATTTTTTTTAACACAAAGTACGATTCGATAACTTTATTACTTTTGTTTTAGATAATTTGCAAGAACTTTATGAATAGTTCTGTGCAATATTTTTAACACAAAGTATAAATTCGATAACTTTATTATTTTTGTTTTAGATAATGTGCAAGAACTTTATGAATAGTTCTGTGCAATGTTTTTTTTAACACAAAGTAAAATTCGATAACATTATTATTTTTGCTTTAGATAATTTGCAAGAACCTTATGAATAGGTCTGTGCAATGTTTTTTAACACAAGGTAAAATTGGATAACTTTATAATTTTTGTTTTAGATAATTTGCAAGAACTTTATGAATAGTTCTGTGCAATGTTTTTAACACAAACTAAAAATTCGATAACTTTATTAATTTGGTTTTCTGATAATTTGCAAGAACTTTATGAATAGTTTTGTGCAATGTTTTTTTATCACAATGTAAAATTCGATAACTTTATTATTTTTGTTTTAAATAATTTGCAAGAACTTTATGAATAGTTCTGTGCAATATTTTTTTAACACAAAGTACGATTCGATAACTTTATTACTTTAGTTTTAGATAATTTGCAAGAACTTTATGAATAGTTCTGTGCAATATTTTTAACACAAAGTATAAATTCGATAACTTTATTATTTTTGTTTTAGATAATGTGCAAGAACTTTATGAATAGTTCTGTGCAATGTTTTTTTTAACACAAAGTAAAATTCGATAAATTTATTATTTTTGTTTTAGATAATGTGCAAGAACTTTATGAATAGTTCTGTGCAATGTTTTTTTTTAACACAAAGTAAAATTCGATAACATTATTATTTTTGTTTTAAATAATTTGGAAGAACTTTATGAATAGTTCCGTGCAATGTTTTTTTAACACAAAGTAAAATTCGATAACTTTATTACTTTGTTTTAGATAATTTGCAAGAACTGTATGAATAGTTCTGTGCAATATTTTTAACACAAAGTACGATTCGATAACTTTATTATTTTTGTTTTCAGATAATTTGCAAGAACTTTATGAATAGTTCTGTGCAATGTTTTTTTAACACAGAGTAAAATTCGATAACTTTATTATATTTGTTTTAGATAATTTGCAAGAACTTTATGAATAGTTCTGTGCAATATTTTTTTAACACAAAGTAAAAATTCGATAACTTTATTAATTTTGTTTTCAGATAATTTGCAAGAGCTTTATGAATAGTTCTGTGCAATGTTTTTTTAACACAAAGTAAAATTCGATAACTTTATTAGTTTTGTTTTAGATAATTTGCAAGAACTTTATGAATAGTTCTGTGCAATGTTTTTTAACACAAAGTAAAATGCGATAACTTTATTATTTTTGTTTTAGATAATTTGCAAGAACTTTATGAATAGTTCTGTGCAATATTTTTAACACAAAGTAAAAATTCGATAACTTTATTATTTTTGTTTTAGATAATTTGCAAGAACTTCATGAACAGTTCTGTGCAATGTTTTTTAATACAAAGTAAAATTCGATAACTTAATTATTTTTGTTTTAGATAATTTGCAAGAACTTAATGAATAGTTCTGTGCAATATTTTTAATACAAAGTAAAAATTCAATAACTTTATTATTTTTGTTTTAGATAATGTGCAAGAACTTTATGAATAGTTTTGTGCTTTTGTTTTAGATAACTTGCAAGAACTTTATGAATAGTTCTGTGCAATATTTTTTTAACACAAAGTACGATTCGATAGCTTTATTACTTTAGTTTTAGATAATTTGCAAGAACTTTATGAATAGTTCTGTTCAATATTTTTAACACAAAGTATAAATTCGATAACTTTATTATTTTTGTTTTAGATAATGTGCAAGAACTTTATGAATAGTTCTGTGCAATGTTTTTTTTAACACAAAGTAAAATTCGATAACATTATTATTTTTGTTTTAGATAATTTGCAAGAACTTCATGAATAGTTCTGTGCAATGTTTTTTAACACAAAGTAAAATTCGATAACATTATTATTTTTGTTTTATATAATTTGGAAGAACTTTATGAATAGTTCCGTGCAATGTTTTTTTTAACACAAAGTAAAATACGATAACTTTATTACTTTGTTTTAGATAATTTGCAAGAACTGTATGAATAGTTCTGTGCAATATTTTTAACACAAAGTACGATTCGATAACTTTATTATTTTTGTTTTAGATAATTTGCAAGAACTTTATGATTAGTTCTGTGCAATATTTTTAGCACAAAATACGATTCGATAACTTTATTATTTTTGTTTTCAGATAATTTGCAAGAACTTTATGAATAGTTCTGTGCAATGTTTTTTTAACACAGAATAAAATTCGATAACTTTATTATTTGTGTTTTAGATCATTTGCAAGAACTTTATGAATAGTTCTGTGCAATATTTATTTAACACAAAGTACGATTTATAAATTTACTAATTTTGTTCTAAATAATTTGCAAGAATTTTATGAATAGTTCTGTGCAATATTTTTTTTAACACAAAGTACGATTCGATAACTTTATTACTTTTGTTTTAGATAATTTGCAAGAACTTTATGAATAGTTCTGTGCAATATTTTTAACACAAAGTATAAATTCGATAACTTTATTATTTTTGTTTTAGATAATGTGCAAGAACTTTATGAATAGTTCTGTGCAATGTTTTTTTTAACACAAAGTAAAATTCGATAACATTATTATTTTTGCTTTAGATAATTTGCAAGAACCTTATGAATAGGTCTGTGCAATGTTTTTTAACACAAGGTAAAATTGGATAACTTTATAATTTTTGTTTTAGATAATTTGCAAGAACTTTATGAATAGTTCTGTGCAATGTTTTTAACACAAACTAAAAATTCGATAACTTTATTAATTTGGTTTTCTGATAATTTGCAAGAACTTTATGAATAGTTTTGTGCAATGTTTTTTTATCACAATGTAAAATTCGATAACTTTATTATTTTTGTTTTAAATAATTTGCAAGAACTTTATGAATAGTTTTGTGCAATATTTTTTTAACACAAAGTACGATTTGATAATTTTATTAATTTTGTTTTAGATAATCTGCACGAATTTTAAGAATAGTTATGTGCAATATTTTTTTAACACAAAGTAAAAATTCGATAACTTTATTAATTTTGTTTTCAGATAATTTGCAAGAGCTTTATGAATAGTTCTGTGCAATGTTTTTTTAACACAAAGTAAAATTCGATAACTTTATTATTTTTGTTTTAGATAATTTGCAAGAACTTTATGAATAGTTCTGTGCAATGTTTTTTAACACAAAGTAAAATGCGATAACTTTATTATTTTTGTTTTAGATAATTTGCAAGAACTTTATGAATAGTTCTGTGCAATATTTTTAACACAAAGTAAAAATTCGATAACTTTATTATTTTTGTTTTAGATAATGTGCAAGAACTTCATGAATAGTTCTGTGCAATGTTTTTTTTAACACAAAGTAAAATTCGATAACATTACTATTTTTGTTTTAGATAATTTGCAAGAACTTTATGAATAGTTCTGTGCAATGTTTTTTTTAACACAAAGTAAAATTCGATAACTTTATTATTTTTGTTTTAGATAATTTGCAAGAACTTTATGAATAGTTCTGTGCAATGTTTTTTTTTAACACAAAGCACAATTCGATATCATTATTATTTTTGTTTTATATAATTTGCAAGAACTTTATGAATAGTTCTGTGCAATGGTTTTTAACACAAAGTAAAATTCGATAACTTTATTATTTTTGTTTTAGATAATTTGCAAGAACTTTATGAATAGTTCTGTGCAATGTTTTTAACACAAAGTAAAAATTCGATAACTTTATTAATTTTGTTTTCAGATAATTTGCAAGAACTTTATGAATAGTTTTGTGCTTTTGTTTTAGATAATTTGCAAGAACTTTATGAATAGTTCTGTGCAATGTTTTTTAACACAAAGTAAAATTCGATAAATTTATTATTTTTGTTTTAGATAATGTGCAAGAACTTTATGAATAGTTCTGTGCAATGTTTTTTTAACACAAAGTAAAATTCGATAACATTATTATTTTTGTTTTAAATAATTTGGAAGAACTTTATTAATAGTTCCGTGCAATGTTTTTTTAACACAAAGTAAAATTCGATAACTTTATTACTTTGTTTTAGATAATTTGCAAGAACTGTATGATTAGTTCTGTGCAATATTTTTAACACAAAGTACGATTCGATAACATTATTATTTTTGTTTTCAGATAATTTGCAAGAACTTTATGAATAGTTCTGTGCAATGTTTTTTTTAACACAGAGTAAAATTCGGTAACTTTATTATATTTGTTTTAGATAATTTTCAAGAACTTTATGAATAGTTCTGTGCAATAATTTTTTAACACAAAGTACGATTTGATAACTTTACTAATTTTGTTTTAAATAATTTGCAAGAATTTTATGAATAGTTCTGTGCAATATTTTTTTAACACAAATTACGATTCGATAACTTTATTACTTTTGTTTTAGATAATTTGCAAGAACTTTATGAATAGTTCTGTGCAATGTTTTTTAACACAAAGTAAAATTCGATAACTTAATTATTTTTGTTTTATATAATTTGCAAGAACTTAATGAATAGTTCTGTGCAATATTTTTAATACAAAGTAAAAATTCAATAACTTTATTATTTTTGTTTTAGATAATGTGCAAGAACTTTAAGAATAGTTTTGTGCTTTTGTTTTAGATAATTTGCAAGAACTTTATGAATAGTTCTGTGCAATATTTTTTTAACACAAAGTACGATTCGATAACTTTATTACTTTAGTTTTAGATAATTTGCAAGAACTTTATGAATAGTTCTGTGCAATATTTTTAACACAAAGTATAAATTCGATAACTTTATTATTTTTGTTTTAGATAATGTGCAAGAACTTTATGAATAGTTCTGTGCAATGTTTTTTTTAACACAAAGTAAAATTCGATAAATTTATTATTTTTGTTTTAGATAATGTGCAAGAACTTTATGAATAGTTCTGTGCAATGTTTTTTTTTAACACAAAGTAAAATTCGATAACATTATTATTTTTGTTTTAAATAATTTGGAAGAACTTTATGAATAGTTCCGTGCAATGTTTTTTTAACACAAAGTAAAATTCGATAACTTTATTACTTTGTTTTAGATAATTTGCAAGAACTGTATGAATAGTTCTGTGCAATATTTTTAACACAAAGTACGATTCGATAACTTTATTATTTTTGTTTTCAGATAATTTGTAAGAACTTTATGAATAGTTCTGTGCAATGTTTTTTTAACACAGAGTAAAATTCGATAACTTTATTATATTTGTTTTAGATAATTTGCAAGAACTTTATGAATAGTTCTGTGCAATATTTTTGTAACACAAAGTAAAAATTCGATAACTTTATTAATTTTGTTTTCAGATAATTTGCAAGAGCTTTATGAATAGTTCTGTGCAATGTTTTTTTAACACAAAGTAAAATTCGATAACTTTATTATTTTTGTTTTAGATAATTTGCAAGAACTTTATGAATAGTTCTGTGCAATGTTTTTTAACACAAAGTAAAATGCGATAACTTTATTAGTTTTGTTTTTATAATGTGCAAGAACTTTATGAATAGTTCTGTGCAATGTTTTTTTTAACACAAAGTAAAATTCGATAACATTATTATTTTTGTTTTAGATAATTTGCAAGAACTTCATGAACAGTTCTGTGCAATGTTTTTTAACACAAAGAAAAATTCGATAACTTAATTATTTTTGTTTTAGATAACTTGCAAGAACTTAATGAATAGTTCTGTGCAATATTTTTAATACAAAGTAAAAATTCAATAACTTTATTATTTTTGTTTTAGATAATGTGCAAGAACTTTATGAATAGTTTTGTGCTTTTGTTTTAGATAACTTGCAAGAACTTTATGAATAGTTCTGTGCAATATTTTTTTAACACAAAGTACGATTCGATAGCTTTATTACTTTAGTTTTAGATAATTTGCAAGAACTTTATGAATAGTTCTGTTCAATATTTTTAACACAAAGTATAAATTCGATAACTTTATTATTTTTGTTTTAGATAATGTGCAAGAACTTTATGAATAGTTCTGTGCAATGTTTTTTTTAACACAAAGTAAAATTCGATAACATTATTATTTTTGTTTTAGATAATTTGCAAGAACTTCATGAATAGTTCTGTGCAATGTTTTTTAACACAAAGTAAAATTCGATAACATTATTATTTTTGTTTTAAATAATTTGGAAGAACTTTATGAATAGTTCCGTGCAATGTTTTTTTAACACAAAGTAAAATTCGATAACTTTATTACTTTGTTTTAGATAATTTGCAAGAACTGTATGAATAGTCCTGTGCAATATTTTTAACACAAAGTACGATTCGATAACTTTATTATTTTTGTTTTCAGATAATTTGCAAGAACTTTATGAATAGTTCTGTGCAATGTTTTTTTAACACAGAGTAAAATTCGATAACTTTATTATATTTGTTTTAGATAATTTGCAAGAACTTTATGAATAGTTCTGTGCAATATTTTTTTAACACAAAGTACGATTTGATAACTTTAATAATTTTGTTTTAAATAATTTGCAATAATTTTATGAATAGTTCTGTGCAATATTTTTTTAACACAAATTACGATTCGATAACTTTATTACTTTTGTTTTAGATAATTTGCAAGAACTTTATGAATAGTTCTGTGCAATATTTTTAACACAAAGTATAAATTCGATAACTTTATTAGTTTTGTTTTTATAATGTGCAAGAACTTTATGAATAGTTCTGTGCAATGTTTTTTTTAACACAAAGTAAAATTCGATAACATTATTATTTTTGTTTTAGATAATTTGCAAGAACTTCATGAACAGTTCTGTGCAATGTTTTTTAACACAAAGTAAAATTCGATAACTTAATTATTTTTGTTTTAGATAATTTGCAAGAACTTAATGAATAGTTCTGTGCAATATTTTTAATACAAAGTAAAAATTCAATAACTTTATTATTTTTGTTTTAGATAATGTGCAAGAACTTTATGAATAGTTTTGTGCTTTTGTTTTAGATAACTTGCAAGAACTTTATGAATAGTTCTGTGCAATATTTTTTTAACACAAGGTACGATTCGATAGCTTTATTACTTTAGTTTTAGATAATTTGCAAGAACTTTATGAATAGTTCTGTGCAATATTTTTAACACAAAGTATAAATTCGATAACTTTATTATTTTTGTTATAGATAATGTGCAAGAACTTTATGAATAGTTCTGTGCAATGTTTTTTTTAACACAAAGTAAAATTCGATAACATTATTATTTTTGTTTTAGATAATTTGCAAGAACTTCATGAATAGTTCTGTGCAATGTTTTTTAACACAAAGTAAAATTCGATAACTTTATTATTTTTGTTTTAGATAATTTGCAAGAACTTTATGAATAGTTCTGTGCAATATTTTTAATACAAAGTAAAAATTTAATAACTTTATTATTTTTGTTTTAGATAATGTGCAAAAACTTTATGAATAGTTCTGTGCAATGTTTTTTTTAACACAAAGTAAAATTCGATAACTTTATTATATTTGTTTTAGATAATTTGCAAGAACTTTATGAATAGTTCTGTGCAATGTTTTTTTTAACACAAAGTAAAATTCGATAACTTTATTATTTTTGTTTTAGATAATTTGCAAGAACTTTATGAATAGTTCTGTGCAAGGTTTTTGTTTTAACACAAAGAATAATTCGATAACATTATTATTTTTGTTTTATATAATTTGCAAGAACTTTATGAATAGTTCTGTGCAATGGTTTTTAACACAAAGTAAAATTCGATAACTTTATTATTTTTGTTTTAGATAATTTGCAAGAACTTTATGAATAGTTCTGTGCAATGTTTTGAACACAAAGTAAAAATTCGATAATTTTATTAATTTTGTTTTCAGATAATTTGCAAGAACTTTATGAATAGTTTTGTGCATTTGTTTTAGATAATTTGCAAGAACTTTATGAATAGTTCTGTGCAATGTTTTTTAACACAAAGCAAAATTCGATAACTTTATTATTTTTGTTTTAGCTAATATGCAAGAACTTTATGAATAGTTCTGTGCAATGTTTTTTTTAACACAAAGTAAAATTCGATAACATTATTATTTTTGTTTTAAATAATTTGGAAGAACTTTATGTATAGTTCCGTGTAATGTTTTTTTTAACACAAAGTAAAATTCGATAACTTTATTACTTTGTTTTAGATAATTTGCAAGAACTTTATGAATAGTTCTGTGCAATATTTTTAACATAAAATACGATTCGATAACTTTATTATTTTTGTTTTCAGATAATTTGCAAGAACTTTATGAATAGTTCTGTGTAATGTTTTTTTAGCACAGAGTAAAATTTTATAACTTTATTATTTTTGTTTTAGATAATTTGCAAGAACTTTATGTATAGATCTGTGCAATATTTTTTTAACACAAAGTACGATTTGATAACTTTACTAATTTTGTTTTAAATAATTTGCAAGAACTTTATGAATAGTTTTGTGCTTTTGTTTTAGATAATTTGCAAGAACTTTATGAATAGTTCTGTGCAATATTTTTTTAACACAAAGTACGATTCGATAACTTTATTACTTTAGTTTTAGATAATTTGCAAGAACTTTATGAATAGTTCTGTGCAATATTTTTAACACAAAGTATAAATTCGATAACTTTATTATTTTTGTTTTAGATAATGTGCAAGAACTTTATGAATAGTTCTGTGCAATGTTTTTTTTAACACAAAGTAAAATTCGATAAATTTATTATTTTTGTTTTAGATAATGTGCAAGAACTTTATGAATAGTTCTGTGCAATGTTTTTTTTTAACACAAAGTAAAATTCGATAACATTATTATTTTTGTTTTAAATAATTTGGAAGAACTTTATGAATAGTTCCGTGCAATGTTTTTTTAACACAAAGTAAAATTCGATAACTTTATTACTTTGTTTTAGATAATTTGCAAGAACTGTATGAATAGTTCTGTGCAATATTTTTAACACAAAGTACGATTCGATAACTTTATTATTTTTGTTTTCAGATAATTTGTAAGAACTTTATGAATAGTTCTGTGCAATGTTTTTTTAACACAGAGTAAAATTCGATAACTTTATTATATTTGTTTTAGATAATTTGCAAGAACTTTATGAATAGTTCTGTGCAATATTTTTTTAACACAAAGTAAAAATTCGATAACTTTATTAATTTTGTTTTCAGATAATTTGCAAGAGCTTTATGAATAGTTCTGTGCAATGTTTTTTTAACACAAAGTAAAATTCGATAACTTTATTATTTTTGTTTTAGATAATTTGCAAGAACTTTATGAATAGTTCTGTGCAATGTTTTTTAACACAAAGCAAAATGCGATAACTTTATTATTTTTGTTTTAGATAATTTGCAAGAACTTTATGAATAGTTCTGTGCAATATTTTTAACACAAAGTAAAAATTCGATAAATTTATTATTTTTGTTTTAGATAATGTGCAAGAACTTTATGAATAGTTCTGTGCAATGTTTTTTTTTTAACACAAAGTAAAATTCGATAACATTATTATTTTTGTTTTAGATAATTTGCAAGAATTTTATGATAAGTTCTGTGCAATATTTTTTTAACACAAAGTACGATCCGATAACTTTATTATTTTTGTTTTAGATAATTTGTAAGAACTATATGAATAGTTCTGTGCAATATTTTTAACACAAAATAAAAATTCGATAACTTTATTATTTTTGTTTTAGAAAATGTGCTAGAACTTTACGAATAGTTCTGTCCAATGTTTTTTTTAACACAAAGTAAAATTCGATAACATTATTATTTTTATTTTAGATAATTTGCAAGAACTTTATGAATAGTTCTGTGCAATATTTTTTAACACACAGTACGATTTGATAACTTTACTAATTTTGTTTTAGATAATTTGCAAGAATTTTATGAATAGATCTGTGCAATTTAACACAAAGTAAAATTCGATAACTTTATTATTTTTGTTTTAGATAATTTGCAAGAACTTTATGAATAGATCTGTGCAATGTTTTTTTTAACACAAAGTAAAATCGATAACATTATTATTTTTGCTTTAGATAATTTGCAAGAACTTTATGAATAGTTCTGTGCAATATTTTTTTAACACAAAGTACGATTTGATAACTTTACTAATTTTGTTTTCAAATAATTTGCAAGAACTTTATGAATAGTTCTGTGCAATGTTTTTAACACAAAGTAAAAATTCGATAACTTTATTAATTTTCTTTTCAGATAATTTGCAAGAACTTTATGAATAGTTTTGTGCAATGTTTTCTTAAAACAAAGCAAAATTCGATAACTTTATTATTTTTGTTTTAGATAATTTGCAAGAACTTTATGAATAGTTCTGTGCAATATTTTTTTTAACACAAAGCACCATTGAATAACTTTATTATTTTGGTTTTAGATAATTTGCAAGAACTTTATGAATAGTTATGTGCAATATTTTTTTAACACAAAGTATGATTTGTTAAATTTACTAATTTTGTTTTAAACAATTTGCAAGAATTTTATGAATTGTTCTGTGCAATATTTTTTTAACACAAAATACGATTCGATAACTTTATTATTTTTGTTTTAGATAATTTGCAAGAACTTTATGAATAGTTCTGTGCAATATTTTTAACACAAAGTAAAAATTCGATAACTTTATTATTTTTGTTTTAGATAATGTGCTAGAACTTTACGAATAGTTCTGTCCAATGTTTTTTTTAACACAAAGTAAAATTCGATAACATTATTATTTTTGTTTTAGATAATTTGCAAGAACTTTATGAATAGTTCTGTGCAATGTTTTTTAACACAAAGTAAAATGCGATATCTTTATTATTTTTGTTTTGGATAATTTGCAAGAACTTTATGAATAGTTCTGTGCAATGTTTTTAACACAAAATAAAAATTCGATAACTTTATTAATTTTGTTTTCAGATAATTTGCAAGAACTTTATCAATAGTTTTGTGCAATGTTTTGTAACACAAAGTAAAATTCGATAACTTTGTTATTTTTGTTTTAGATAATTTGCAAGAACTTTATGAATAGTTCTGTGCAATATTTTTTTAACACAAAGTACGATTTGATAACTTTACTAATTTTGTTTGAGATAATTTGCAAGAATTTTATGAATAGTTCTGTGCAATGTTTTTTTAACCCAAGGTAAAATTCGATAACATTATTATTTTTGTTTTATATAATTTGCAAGAACTTTATGAATAGTTCTGTGCAACATTTTTTTAACACAAAGTACGATTTGATAACTTTACTAATTTTGTTTTCAAATAATTTGCAAGAACTTTATGAATAGTTCTGTGCAGTGTTTTTAACACAAAGTAAAAATTCGATAACTTTATTAATTTTGTTTTCAGATAATTTGCAAGAACTTTATGAATAGTTTTGTGCTTTTGTTTTAGATAATTTGCAAGAACTTTATGAATAGTTCTGTGCAATATTTTTTTAACACAAAGCACCATTGAATAACTTTATTATTTTGGTTTAAGATAATTTGCAAGAACTTTATGAATAGTTATGTGCAATATTTTTAACACAAAGTAAAAATTCGATAACTTTATTATTTTTGTTTTAGATAATGTGCTAGAATTCTACGAATAGTTCTGTCCAATGTTTTTTTTAACACAAAGTAAAATTCGATAACATTATTATTTTTGTTTTAGATAATTTGCAAGAACTTTATGAATAGTTCTGTGCAATGTTTTTAACACAAAATAAAAATTCGATAAATTTATTAATTTTGTTTTCAGATAATTTCCAAGAATTTTACGAATAGTTCTGTGCAATGTTTTTTTAACACAAAGTAAAATTCGCTAACTTTATTATTTTTGTTTTAGATAATTTGCAAGAACTTTATGAATAGATCTGCGCAATGTTTTTTTTAACACAAAGTAAAATCGATAACATTATTATTTTTGTTTTAGATAATTTGCAAGAACTTTATGAATAGTTCTGCGCAATATTTTTTTAACACAAAGCACCATTGAATAACTTTATTATTTTGGTTTTAGATAATTTGCAAGAACTTTATGAATAGTTCTGTGCAATATTTTTTTAACACAAAGTACGATTTGATAAGTTTACTAATTTTGTTTTCAAATAATTTGCAAGAGCTTTATGAATAGTCCTGTGCAAAGTTTTTAGCAAAAAGTAAAAATTCCATAACTTTATTAATTTTGTTTTAAGATAATTTGCAAGAACTTTATGAATAGTTTTGTGCCACGTTTTTTTAACACAAAGTACGATTTGATAACTTTTCTAATTTTGTTTTAAATAATTTGCAAGTATTTTATGAATAGTTCTGTGCAATATTTTTTTAACACAAAGTACGATTTGATAAATTTATTAATTTTGTTTTAGATAATTTGCATGAATTTTATGAATAGTTATGTGCAATATTTTTAACACGAAGTATAAATTCGATAACTTTATTATTTTTGTTTTATATAATGTGCAAGAACTTTATGAATAGTTCTGTGCAATGTTTTTTTTAACACAAAGTAAAAATTCGATAACTTTATTAATTTTGTTTTCAGATAATTTGCAAGAACTTTATGAATAGTTTGGTGCAATGTTTTTTTAACACAAAGTAAAATTCGATAACTTTATTATTTTTGTTTTAGATAATTTGCAAGAACTTTATGAATAGTTCTGTGCAATATTTTTTTAACACAAAGCACCATTGAATAACTTTATTATTTTGGTTTTAGATATTTTGCAAGAACTTTATGAATAGTTATGTGCAATATTTTTAACACAAAGTAAAAATTCGATAACTTTATTATTTTTGTTTTAGATAATGTGCTAGAACTTTACGAATAGTTCTGTCCAATGTTTTTTTTAACACAAAGTAAAATTCGATAACATTATTATTTTTGTTTTAGATAATTTGCAAGAAATTTATGAATAGTTCTGTGCAATGTTTTTAACACAAAATAAAAATTCGATAACTTTATTAATTTTGTTTTCAGATAATTTGCAAGAATTTTATGAATAGTTCTGTGCAATGTTTTTTTAACACAAAGTAAAATTCGATAACTTTGTTATTTTTGTTTTAGATAATTTGCAAGAACTTTATGAATAGTTCTGCGCAATATTTTTTTTAACATAAAGTAAAATCGATAACATTATTATTTTAGTTTTAGATAATTTGCAAGAACTTTATGAATACTGCTGTGCAATATTTTTAACACAAAGTAAAAATTCGATAACTTTATTATTTTTGTTTTAGATAATGTGCAAGAACTTTATGAATAGTTTTGTGCTTTTGTTTTAGATAATTTACAAGAACTTTATGAATAGTTCTGTGCAATATTTTTTTAACACAAAGCACCATTGAATAACTTTATTATTTTGGTTTTAGATAATTTGCAAGAACTTTATGAATAGTTATGTGCAATATTTTTAACACAAAGTAAAAATTCGATAACTTTATTATTTTTATTTTAGATAATGTGTTAGAACTTTACGAATAGTTCTGTCCAATGTTTTTTTTAACACAAAGTAAAATTCGATAACATTATTATTTGTGTTTTAGATAATTTGCAAGAAATTTATGAATAGTTCTGTGCAATGTTTTTAACACAAAATAAAAATTCGATAATTTTATTAATTTTGTTTTCAGATAATTTGCAAGAATTTTATGAATAGTTCTGTGCAATGTTTTTTTAACACAAAGTAAAATTCGATATTTTTATTATTTTTGTTTTAGATAATTTGCAAGAACTTTATGAATAGTTCTGCGCAATGTTTTTTTTTAACATAAAGTAAAATCGATAACATTATTATTTTTGTTTTAGATAATTTGCAAGAACTTTATGAATAGTTCTGTGCAATATTATTTTAACACAAAGTACGATTTGATAACTTTACTAATTTTGTTTTCAAATAATTTGCAAGAACTTTATGAATAGTTCTGTGCAATGTTTTTAACACAAAGTATAAATTCGATAACTTTATTAATTTTGTTTTCAAATAATTTGCAAGAACTTTATGAATAGTTTTGTGCAATGTTTTTTTAACACAAAGTAAAATTCGATAACTTTATTATTTTTGTTTTAGATAATTTGCAAGAACTTTATGAATAGTTCTGTGCAATATTTTTTTAACACAAAGTACGATTTGATAAATTTATTAATTTTGTTTTAGATAATTTGCAAGAATTTTATGAATAGTTCTGTGCAATATTTTTTTAACACAAAGTACGATTTGATAACTTTACTAATTTTGTTTTCAAATAATTTGCAAGAACTTTATGAATAGTTCTGTGCAATGTTTTTAACACAAAGTAAAAATTCGATAGCTTTATTAATTTTGTTTTCAGATAATTTGCAAGAACTTTATGAATAGTTCTTTGCAATGTTTTTTTAACACAGAGTAAAATTCGATAACTTTATTATTTTTGTTTTAGATAATTTGCAAGAACTTTATGAATAGTTATGTGCAATATTTTAAACACAAAGTAAAAATTCGATAACTTTATTATTTTTGTTTTAGATAATGTGCTAGAACTTTACGAATAGTTCTGTCCAATGTTTTTTTTAACACAAAGTAAAATTCGATAACATTATTATTTTTGTTTTATATAATTTGCAAGAACTTTATGAATAGTTCTGTGCAATGTTTTTTTTTTTAACACAAAAAATAATTCGATAACATTATTATTTTTGTTTTATTTAATTTGCAAGAACTTTATGAATAGTTCTGTGTTATGTTTTTAACACAAAGTAAAAATTCCATAACTTTATTAATTTTGTTTTCAGATAATTTGCAAGAACTTTATGAATAGTTTTGTGCAATGTTTTTTTAACACAAAGTAAAATTCGATAACTTTATTATTTTTGTTTTAGATAATTTGCAAGAGCTTTATGAATAGTTCTGTGGAATATTTTTTTAACACAAAGCACCATTGAATAACTTTATTATTTTGGTTTTAGATAATTTGCAAGAACTTTATGAATAGTTCTGTGCAATATTTTTTTAACACAAAGTACGATTTGATAACCTTACTAATTTTGTTTTCAAATAATTTGCAAGAACTTTATGAATAGTTCTGTGCAAAGTTTTTAGCAAAAAGTAAAAATTCCATAACTTTATTAATTTTGTTTTAAGATAATTTGCAAGAACTTTATGAATAGTTTTGTGCCACGTTTTTTTAACACAAAGTACGATTTGATAACTTTTCTAATTTTGTTTTAAATAATTTGCAAGAATTTTATGAATAGTTCTGTGCAATATTTTTTTAACACAAAGTACGATTTGATAAATTTATTAATTTTGTTTTAGATAATTTGCAAGAATTTTATGAATAGTTATGTGCAATATTTTTAACACGAAGTATAAATTCGATAACTTTATTATTTTTGTTTTAGATAATGTGCAAGAACTTTATGAATAGTTCTGTGCAATGTTTTTTTTAACACAAAGTAAAAATTCGATAACTTTATTAATTTTGTTTTCAGATAATTTGCAAGAACTTTATGAATAGTTTTGTGCAATGTTTTTTTAACACAAAGTAAAATTCGATAACTTTATTATTTTTGTTTTAGATAATTTGCAAGAACTTTATGAATAGTTCTGTGCAATATTTTTTTAACACAAAGCACCATTGAATAACTTTATTATTTTGGTTTTAGATAATTTGCAAGAACTTTATGAATAGTTATGTGCAATATTTTTAACACAAAGTAAAAATTCGATAACTTTATTATTTTTGTTTAAGATAATGTGCTAGAACTTTACGATTAGTTCTGTCCAATGTTTTTTTTTAACACAAAGTAAAATTCGATAACATTATTATTTTTGTTTTAGATAATTTGCAAGAACTTCATGAATAGTTCTGTGCAATGTTTTTTAACACAAAGTAAAATTCGATAACTTTATTATTTTTGTTTTAGATAATTTGCAAGAAATTTATGAATAGTCCTGTGCAATATTTTTAATACAAAGTAAAAATTCAATAACTTTATTATTTTTGTTTTAGATAATGTGCAAAACCTTTATGAATAGTTCTGTGCAATGTTTTTTTTTAACACAAAGTAAAATTCGATAACATTATTATTTTTGTTTTAGATAATTTGCAAGAACTTTATGAATAGTTCTGTGCAATGTTTTTTTAACACGAAGTAAAATTCGATAACTTTATTATTTTTGTTTTAGATAATTTGCAAGAACTTTATGAATAGTTCTGTGCAATGTTTTTTTTTTAACACAAAGAATAATTCGATAACATTATTATTTTTGTTTTATATAATTTGCAAGAACTTTATGAATAGTTCTGTGCAATGGTTTTTAACACAAGGTAAAATTCGATAACTTTATTATTTTTGTTTTAGAAAATTTGCAAGAACTTTATGAATAGTTCTGTGCAATGTTTTTTTAACACAAAGTAAAATTCGATAACTTTATTATTTTTGTTTTAGATAATTTGCAAGAACTTTATGAATAGTTCTGCGCAATGTTTTTTTTAACACAAAGTAAAATTCGATAACATTATTATTTTTGTTTTAGATAATTTGCAAGAACTTTATGAATAGTTCTGTGCAATGTTTTTTTAACACGAAGTAAAATTCGATAACTTTATTATTTTTTTTTAGATAATTTGCAAGAACTTTATGAATAGTTCTGTGCAATGTTTTTTTTTTAACACAAAGAATAATTCGATAACATTATTATTTTTGTTTTATATAATTTGCAAGAACTTTATGAATAGTTCTGTGCAATGGTTTTTAACACAAGGTAAAATTCGATAACTTTATTATTTTTGTTTTAGAAAATTTGCAAGAACTTTATGAATAGTTTTGTGCAATGTTTTTTTAACACAAAGTAAAATTCGATAACTTTATTATTTTTGTTTTAGATAATTTGCAAGAGCTTTATGAATAGTTCTGTGGAATATTTTTTTAACACAAAGCACCATTGAATAACTTTATTATTTTGGTTTTAGATAATTTGCAAGAACTTTATGAATAGTTCTGTGCAATATTTTTTTAACACAAAGTACGATTTGATAACCTTACTAATTTTGTTTTCAAATAATTTGCAAGAACTTTATGAATAGTTCTGTGCAAAGTTTTTAGCAAAAAGTAAAAATTCCATAACTTTATTAATTTTGTTTTAAGATAATTTGCAAGAACTTTATGAATAGTTTTGTGCCACGTTTTTTTAACACAAAGTACGATTTGATAACTTTTCTAATTTTGTTTTAAATAATTTGCAAGAATTTTATGAATAGTTCTGTGCAATATTTTTTTAACACAAAGTACGATTTGATAAATTTATTAATTTTGTTTTAGATAATTTGCAAGAATTTTATGAATAGTTATGTGCAATATTTTTAACACGAAGTATAAATTCGATAACTTTATTATTTTTGTTTTAGATAATGTGCAAGAACTTTATGAATAGTTCTGTGCAATGTTTTTTTTAACACAAAGTAAAAATTCGATAACTTTATTAATTTTGTTTTCAGATAATTTGCAAGAACTTTATGAATAGTTTTGTGCAATGTTTTTTTAACACAAAGTAAAATTCGATAACTTTATTATTTTTGTTTTAGATAATTTGCAAGAACTTTATGAATAGTTCTGTGCAATATTTTTTTAACACAAAGCACCATTGAATAACTTTATTATTTTGGTTTTAGATATTTTGCAAGAACTTTATGAATAGTTATGTGCAATATTTTTAACACAAAGTAAAAATTCGATAACTTTATTATTTTTGTTTTAGATAATGTGCTAGAACTTTACGAATAGTTCTGTCCAATGTTTTTTTTAACACAAAGTAAAATTCGATAACATTATTATTTTTGTTTTAGATAATTTGCAAGAACTTTATGAATAGTTCTGTGCAATGTTTTTAACACAAAATAAAAATTCGATAACTTTATTAATTTTGTTTTCAGATAATTTGCAAGAATTTTATGAATAGTTCTGTGCAATGTTTTTTTAACACAAAGTAAAATTCGATAACTTTATTATTTTTGTTTTAGATAATTTGCAAGAACTTTATGAATAGTTCTGCGCAATATTTTTTTTTAACATAAAGTAAAATCGATAACATTATTATTTTAGTTTTAGATAATTTGCAAGAACTTTATGAATACTGCTGTGCAATATTTTTAACACAAAGTAAAAATTCGATAACTTTATTATTTTTGTTTTAGATAATGTGCAAGAACTTTATGAATAGTTTTGTGCTTTTGTTTTAGATAATTTACAAGAACTTTATGAATAGTTCTGTGCAATATTTTTTTAACACAAAGCACCATTGAATAACTTTATTATTTTGGTTTTAGATAATTTGCAAGAACTTTATGAATAGTTATGTGCAATATTTTTAACACAAAGTAAAAATTCGATAACTTTATTATTTTTATTTTAGATAATGTGTTAGAACTTTACGAATAGTTCTGTCCAATGTTTTTTTTAACACAAAGTAAAATTCGATAACATTATTATTTGTGTTTTAGATAATTTGCAAGAAATTTATGAATAGTTCTGTGCAATGTTTTTAACACAAAATAAAAATTCGATAATTTTATTAATTTTGTTTTCAGATAATTTGCAAGAATTTTATGAATAGTTCTGTGCAATGTTTTTTTAACACAAAGTAAAATTCGATATTTTTATTATTTTTGTTTTAGATAATTTGCAAGAACTTTATGAATAGTTCTGCGCAATGTTTTTTTTTAACATAAAGTAAAATCGATAACATTATTATTTTTGTTTTAGATAATTTGCAAGAACTTTATGAATAGTTCTGTGCAATATTTTTTTAACACAAAGTACGATTTGATAACTTTACTAATTTTGTTTTCAAATAATTTGCAAGAACTTTATGAATAGTTCTGTGCAATGTTTTTAACACAAAGTATAAATTCGATAACTTTATTAATTTTGTTTTCAAATAATTTGCAAGAACTTTATGAATAGTTTTGTGCAATGTTTTTTTAACACAAAGTAAAATTCGATAACTTTATTATTTTTGTTTTAGATAATTTGCAAGAACTTTATGAATAGTTCTGTGCAATATTTTTTTAACACAAAGTACGATTTGATAAATTTATTAATTTTGTTTTAGATAATTTGCAAGAATTTTATGAATAGTTCTGTGCAATATTTTTTTAACACAAAGTACGATTTGATAACTTTACTAATTTTGTTTTCAAATAATTTGCAAAAACTTTATGAATAGTTCTGTGCAATGTTTTTAACACAAAGTAAAAATTCGATAGCTTTATTAATTTTGTTTTCAGATAATTTGCAAGAACTTTATGAATAGTTCTTTGCAATGTTTTTTTAACACAGAGTAAAATTCGATAACTTTATTATTTTTGTTTTAGATAATTTGCAAGAACTTTATGAATAGTTATGTGCAATATTTTAAACACAAAGTAAAAATTCGATAACTTTATTATTTTTGTTTTAGATAATGTGCTAGAACTTTACGAATAGTTCTGTCCAATGTTTTTTTTAACACAAAGTAAAATTCGATAACATTATTATTTTTGTTTTATATAATTTGCAAGAACTTTATGAATAGTTCTGTGCAATGTTTTTTTTTTTAACACAAAAAATAATTCGATAACATTATTATTTTTGTTTTATTTAATTTGCAAGAACTTTATGAATAGTTCTGTGTTATGTTTTTAACACAAAGTAAAAATTCCATAACTTTATTAATTTTGTTTTCAGATAATTTGCAAGAACTTTATGAATAGTTTTGTGCAATGTTTTTTTAACACAAAGTAAAATTCGATAACTTTATTATTTTTGTTTTAGATAATTTGCAAGAGCTTTATGAATAGTTCTGTGGAATATTTTTTTAACACAAAGCACCATTGAATAACTTTATTATTTTGGTTTTAGATAATTTGCAAGAACTTTATGAATAGTTCTGTGCAATATTTTTTTAACACAAAGTACGATTTGATAACCTTACTAATTTTGTTTTCAAATAATTTGCAAGAACTTTATGAATAGTTCTGTGCAAAGTTTTTAGCAAAAAGTAAAAATTCCATAACTTTATTAATTTTGTTTTAAGATAATTTGCAAGAACTTTATGAATAGTTTTGTGCCACGTTTTTTTAACACAAAGTACGATTTGATAACTTTTCTAATTTTGTTTTAAATAATTTGCAAGAATTTTATGAATAGTTCTGTGCAATATTTTTTTAACACAAAGTACGATTTGATAAATTTATTAATTTTGTTTTAGATAATTTGCAAGAATTTTATGAATAGTTATGTGCAATATTTTTAACACGAAGTATAAATTCGATAACTTTATTATTTTTGTTTTAGATAATGTGCAAGAACTTTATGAATAGTTCTGTGCAATGTTTTTTTTAACACAAAGTAAAAATTCGATAACTTTATTAATTTTGTTTTCAGATAATTTGCAAGAACTTTATGAATAGTTTTGTGCAATGTTTTTTTAACACAAAGTAAAATTCGATAACTTTATTATTTTTGTTTTAGATAATTTGCAAGAACTTTATGAATAGTTCTGTGCAATATTTTTTTAACACAAAGCACCATTGAATAACTTTATTATTTTGGTTTTAGATAATTTGCAAGAACTTTATGAATAGTTATGTGCAATATTTTTAACACAAAGTAAAAATTCGATAACTTTATTATTTTTGTTTAAGATAATGTGCTAGAACTTTACGATTAGTTCTGTCCAATTTTTTTTTTAACACAAAGTAAAATTCGATAACATTATTATTTTTGTTTTAGATAATTTGCAAGAACTTCATGAATAGTTCTGTGCAATGTTTTTTAACACAAAGTAAAATTCGATAACTTTATTATTTTTGTTTTAGATAATTTGCAAGAAATTTATGAATAGTCCTGTGCAATATTTTTAATACAAAGTAAAAATTCAATAACTTTATTATTTTTGTTTTAGATAATGTGCAAAACCTTTATGAATAGTTCTGTGCAATGTTTTTTTTTAACACAAAGTAAAATTCGATAACATTATTATTTTTGTTTTAGATAATTTGCAAGAACTTTATGAATAGTTCTGTGCAATGTTTTTTTAACACGAAGTAAAATTCGATAACTTTATTATTTTTGTTTTAGATAATTTGCAAGAACTTTATGAATAGTTCTGTGCAATGTTTTTTTTTTAACACAAAGAATAATTCGATAACATTATTATTTTTGTTTTATATAATTTGCAAGAACTT
Organism: Dioctria linearis; assembly: GCA_963930735.1. NCBI lineage: Eukaryota > Metazoa > Arthropoda > Insecta > Diptera > Asilidae > Dioctria > Dioctria linearis. Next base: position 117,377,127 of record OZ005742.1, on the reverse strand, counting down.
TATGAATAGTTCTGTGCAATGGTTTTTAACACAAGGTAAAATTCGATAACTTTATTATTTTTGTTTTAGAAAATTTGCAAGAACTTTATGAATAGTTCTGTCCAATGTTTTGAACACAAAGTAAAAATTCGATAATTTTATTAATTTTGTTTTCAGATAATTTGCAAGAACTTTATGAATAGTTTTGTGCTTTTGTTTTAGATAATTTGCAAGAACTTTATGAATAGTTCTGTGCAATGTTTTTTAACACAAAGTAAAATTCGATAATTTTATTATTTTTGTTTTAGATAATATGAAAGAACTTTATGAATAATTCTGTGCAATGTTTTTTTTAACACAAAGTAAAATTCGATAACATTATTATTTTTGTTTTAAATAATTTGGAAGGACTTTATGAATAGTTCCGCGCAATGCTTTTTTTTAACACAAAGTAAAATTCGATAACTTTATTACTTTGTTTTAGATAATTTGCAAGAACTTTATGAATAGTTCTGTGCAATATTTTTAACATAAAGTACGATTCGATAACTTTATTATTTTTGTTTTCAGATAATTTGCAAGAACTTTATGAATAGTTCTGTGTAATGTTTTTTTAACACAGAGTAAAATTCGATAACTTTATTATTTTTGTTTTAGATAATTTGCAAGAACTTTATGTATAGTTCTGTGCAATATTTTTTTAACACAAAGTACGATCCGATAACTTTATTATTTTTGTTTTAGATAATTTGCAAGAACTTTATGAATAGTTCTGTGCAATATTTTTAACACAAAATAAATATTCGATAACTTTATTATTTTTGTTTTAGAAAATGTGCTAGAACTTTTCGAATAGTTCTGTGCAATTTTTTTTTAACACAAAGTAAAATTCGATAACATTATTATTTTTTTTTAGATAATTTGCAAGAACTTTATGAATAGTTCTGTGCAATGTATTTTAACGCAAAGTAATATGCGATAACTTTATTATTTTTGTTTTAGATAATTTGCAAGAACTTTATGAATAGTTCTGTGCAATGTTTTTTTTAACACAAAGTAAAATTCGATAACATTATTATTTTTGTTTTAAATAATTTGGAAGAACTTTATGAATAGTTCCGTACAATGTTTTTTTTAACACAAAGTAAAATTCGATAACTTTATTACTTTGTTTTAGATAATTTGCAAGAACTTTATGAATAGTTCTGTGCAATATTTTTAACATAAAGTACGATTCGATAACTTTATTATTTTTGTTTTCAGATAATTTGCAAGAACTTTATGAATAGTTCTGTGTAATGTTTTTTTAACACAGAGTAAAATTCGATAACTTTATTATTTTTGTTTTAGATAATTTGCAAGAACTTTATGTATAGTTCTGTGCAATATTTTTTTAACACAAAGTACGATCCGATAACTTTATTATTTTTGTTTTAGATAATTTGCAAGAACTTTATGAATAGTTCTGTGCAATATTTTTAACACAAAATAAATATTCGATAACTTTATTATTTTTGTTTTAGAAAATGTGCTAGAACTTTTCGAATAATTCCGTGCAATTTTTTTTTTTAACACAAAGTAAAATTCGATAACATTATTATTTTTTTTTAGATAATTTGCAAGAACTTTATGAATAGTTCTGTGCAATGTATTTTAACGCAAAGTAAAATGCGATAACTTTATTATTTTTGTTTTAGATAATTTGCAAGAACTTTATGAATAGTTCTGTGCAATGTTTTTTTTAACACAAAGTAAAATTCGATAACATTATTATTTTTGTTTTAAATAATTTGGAAGAACTTTATGAATAGTTCCGTACAATGTTTTTTTTAACACAAAGTGAAATTCGATAACTTTATTACTTTGTTTTAGATAATTTGCAAGAACTTTATGAATAGTTCTGTGCAATATTTTTAACATAAAGTACGATTCGATAACTTTATTATTTTTGTTTTCAGATAATTTGCAAGAACTTTATGAATAGTTCTGTGTAATGTTTTTTTAACACAGAGTAAAATTCGATAACTTTATTAATTTTGTTTTAGATAATTTGCAAGAACTTTATGAATAGTTCTGTGCAATGTTTTTTTTAACACGAAGTAAAATTCGATAACTTTATTACTTTGTTTTAGATAATTTGCAAGAACTTTATGAATAGTTCTGTGCAATATTTTTAACATAAAGTACGATTCGATAACTTTATTATTTTTGTTTTCAGATAATTTGCAAGAACTTTGTGTATAGTTCTGTGCAATATTTTTTTTAACACTAAGTAAAATTCGATAACTTTATTATTTTTGTTTTAGATAATTGCAAGAACTTTATGTATAGTTCTGTGCAATATTTTTTTAACACAAAGTACGATCCGATAACTTTATTATTTTTGTTTTAGATAATTTGCAAGAACTTTATGAATAGTTCTGTGCAATATTTTTAACACAAAATAAATATTCGATAACTTTATTATTTTTGTTTTAGAAAATGTGCTAGAACTTTTCGAATAGTTCTGTGCAATTTTTTTTTAACACAAAGTAAAATTCGATAACTTTATTACTTTGTTTTAGATAATTTGCAAGAACTTTATGAATAGTTCTGTGCAATATTTTTAACATAAAGTACGATTCGATAACTTTATTATTTTTGTTTTCAGATAATTTGCAAGAACTTTATGAATAGTTCTGTGTAATGTTTTTTTAACACAGAGTAAAATTCGATAACTTTATTAATTTTGTTTTAGATAATTTGCAAGAACTTTATGAATAGTTCTGTGCAATATTTTTAACATAAAGTACGATTCGATAACTTTATTATTTTTGTTTTCAGATAATTTGCAAGAACTTTGTGTATAGTTCTGTGCAATATTTTTTTTAACACTAAGTAAAATTCGATAACTTTATTATTTTTGTTTTAGATAATTTGCAAGAACTTTATGAATAGTTCTGTGCAATGTTTTTTTTTTAACACAAAGAATAATTCGATAACATTATTATTTTTGTTTTATATAATTTGCAAGAACTTTATGAATAGTTCTATGCAATGGTTTTTAACACAAAGTAAAATTCGATAACTTTATTATTTTTGTTTTAGAAAATTTGCAAGAACTTTATGAATAGTTCTGTGCAATGTTTTGAACACAAAGTAAAAATTCGATAACTTTATTAATTTTGTTTTCAGATAATTTGCAAGAACTTTATGAATAGTTCTGTGCAATGTTTTTTTTAACACAAAGTAAAATTCGATAACATTATTATTTTTGTTTTCAGATAATTTGCAAGAACTTTACGAATAGTTCTGTGCAATGTTTTTTTTTTAACACAAAGTAAAATTCGATAACATTATTATTTTTGTTTTAGATAATTTGCAAGAACTTTATGAATAGTTCTGTGCAATGTTTTTTTTAACACGAAGTAAAATTCGATAACTTTATTATTTTTGTTTTAGATAATTTGCAAGAACTTTATGAATAGCTCTGTGCAATGTTTTTTTTTAACACAAAGAATAATTCGATAACATTATTATTTTTGTTTTATATAATTTGCAAGAACTTTATGAATAGTTCTGTGCAATGGTTTTTAACACAAAGTAAAATTCGATAACTTTATTATTTTTGTTTTAGAAAATTTGCAAGAACTTTATGAATAGTTCTGTGCAATGTTTTTTTTAACACAAAGTAAAATTCGATAACTTTATTACTTTGTTTTAGATAATTTGCAAGAACTTTATGAATAGTTCTGTGCAATATTTTTAACATAAAGTACGATTCGATAACTTTATTATTTTTGTTTTCAGATAATTTGCAAGAAATTTATGAATAGTTCTGTGCAATATTTTTTTAACACATAGTACGATTTGATAACTTTACTAATTTTGTTTTAAATAATTTGCAAGAACTTTATGAATAGTTCTGTGCAATATTTTTAACACAAAGTAAAAATTCGATAACTTTATTATTTTTGTTTTAGATAATGTGCAAGAACTTTATGAATAGTTCTGTGCAATGTTTTTTTTAACACAAAGTAAAATTCGATAACATTATTATTTTTTTTTTTATATAATTTGCAAGAACTTTATGAATAGTTCCGTGCGATATTTTTTTAACACAAAGTACGATTTGATAACTTTACTAATTTTGTTTTAAATAATTTGCAAGAACTTTATGAATAGTTCTGTGCAATGTTTTTTTTAACACAAAGTAAAATTCGATAACATTATTATTTTTGTTTTCAGATAATTTGCAAGAACTTTATGAATAGTTCTGTGCAATTTTTTTTTTAACACAAAGTAAAATTCGATAACATTATTATTTTTGTTTTAGATAATTTGCAAGAAATTTATGAATAGTTCTGTGCAATGTTTTTTTTACCACGAAGTAAAATTCGATAACTTTATTATTTTTGTTTTAGATAATTTGCAAGAACTTTATGAGTAGCTCTGTGCAATGTTTTTTTTTTAACACAAAGAATAATTCGATAACATTATTATTTTTGTTTTATGTAATTTGCAAGAACTTTATGAATAGTTCCGTGCAATGTTTTTTTTAACACAAAGTAAAATTCGATAACTTTATTACTTTGTTTTAGATAATTTGCAAGAACTTTATGAATAGTTCTGTGCAATATTTTTAACATAAAGTACGATTCGGTAACTTTATTATTTTTGTTTTCAGATAATTTGCAAGAACTTTATGAATAGAGTAAAATTCGATAACTTTATTATTTTTGTTTTAGATAATTTGCAAGAACTTTATGTATAGTTCTGTGCAATATTTTTATAACACAAAGTACAATTTGATAACTTTACTAATTTTGGTTTAAATAATTTGCAAGAACTTTATGAATAGTTCTGTGCAATATTTTTAACACAAAGTAAAAATTCGATAACTTTATTATTTTTGTTTTAGATAATGTGCTAGAACTTCATGAATAGTTCTGTGCAATGTTTTTTTTAACACAAAGTAAAATTCGATAACATTATTATTTTTGTTTTAGATAATTTGCAAGAATTTTATGAATAGTTCTGAGCAATATTTTTTTAACACAAAGTACGATCCGATAACTTTATTATTTTTGTTTTAGATAATTTGCAAGAACTTTATGAATAGTTCTGTGCAATATTTTTAACACAAAATAAAAATTCGATAACTTTATTATTTTTGTTTTAGAAAATGTGCTAGAACTTTACGAATAGTTCTGTCCAATGTTTTTTTAACACGGAGTAAAATTCGATAACTTTATTATTTTTGTTTTAGATAATTTGCAAGAACTTTATGTATAGTTCTGTGCAATATTATTTTAACACAAAGTACGATTTGGTAACTTTACTAATTTTGTTTTAAATAATTTGCAAGAACATTATGAATAGTTCTGTGCAATATTTTTAACACAAAGTAAAAATTCGATAATTTTATTATTTTTGTTTTAGATAATGTGCAAGAACTTTATGAATAGTTCTGTGCAATTTTTTTTTTAACACAAAGTAAAATTCGATAACATTATTATTTTTGTTTTAGATAATTTGCAAGAACTTCATGAATAGTTCTGTGCAATATTTTTTTAACACAAAGTTCGATCCGATAACTTTATTATTTTTGTTTTAGATAATTTGCAAGAACTTTATGAATAGTTCTGTGCAATATTTTTAACACAAAATAAAAATTCGATAACTTTATTATTTTTGTTTTAGAAAATGTGCTAGAACTTTACGAATAGTTCTGTCCAATGGTTTTTTTTAACACATAGTAAAATTCGATAACATTATTATTTTTGTTTTAGATAATTTGCAAGAACTTTATGAATAGTTCTGTGCAATGTTTTTTAACGCAGAGTAAAATGCGATAACTTTATTATTTTTGTTTTAGATAATTTGCAAGAACTTTATGAATAGTTCTGTGCAATGTTTTTAACACAAAATAAAAATTCGATAACTTTATTAATTTTGTTTTCAGATAATTTGCAAGAACTTTATGAATAGTTTTGTGCAATGTTTTGTAACACAAAGTAAAATTCGATAACTTTATTATTTTTGTTTTAGATAATTTGCAAGAACTTTATGAATAGTTTTGTGCAATATTTTTTTAACACAAAGTACGATTTGATAACTTTACTAATTTTGTTTTAGATAATTTGCAAGAATTTTATGAACAGTTCTGTGCAATATTTTTAACACAAAGTAAAAATTCGATAACTTTATTATTTTTGTTTTAGATAATGTGCTAGAACTTTACGAATAGTTCTGTCCAATGTTTTTTTTAACACAAAGTAAAATTCGATAACATTATTATTTTTGTTTTAGATAATTTGCAAGAATTTTATGAATAGTTCTGTGCAATGTTTTTTAGCACAAAGTAAAATGCGATATCTTTATTATTTTTGTTTTAGATAATTTGCAAGAACTTTATGAATAGTTCTGTGCAATGTTTTTAGCACAATGTAAAAATTCGATAACTTTATTAATTTTGTTTTCAGATAATTTGCAAGAACTTTATGAATAGTTTTGTGCTTTTGTTTTAGATAATTGCAAGAACTTTATGAAGAGTTCTGTGCAATGTCTTTTAACACAAAGTAAAATTCGATAACTTTATTATTTTTGTTTTAGATAATGTGCAAGAACTTTATGAATAGCTCTGTGCAATGTTTTTTTTTAACACAAAGTAAAATTCGATAACATTATTATTTTTGTTTTAAATAATTTGGAAGAACTTTATGAATAGTTCCGTGCTATGTTTTTTTTAACACAAAGTAAACTTCGATAACTTTATTACTTTGTTTTAGATAATTTGCAAGAATTTTATGAATAGTTCTGTGCAATATTTTTTTAACACAAAGTTCGATCCGATAACTTTATTATTTTTGTTTTAGATAATTTGCAAGAATTTTATGAATAGTTCTGTGCAATATTTTTTTAACTCAAAAGTAAAAATTCGAAAACTTTATTAATTTTGTTTTCAGAAAATTTGCAAGAACTTTATGAATAGTTCTGTGCAATGTTTTTTAACACAGAGAAAAATGCGATAACTTTATTATTTTTGTTTTATGAATAGTTCTGTGCAATATTTTTTTAACACAAAGTACGATTTGATAACTTTTCTAATTTTGTTTTAAATAATTTGCAAGTATTTTATGAATAGTTCTGTGCAATATTTTTTTAACACAAAGTACGATTCGATAACTTTATTACTTTTGTTTTAGATAATTTGCAAGAACTTTATGAATAGTTCTGTGTAATATTTTTAACACGAAGTATAAATTCGATAACTTTATTATTTTTGTTTTAGATAATGTGCAAGAACTTTATGAATAGTTCTCTGCAATGTTTTTTTTAACACAAAGTAAAATTCGATAACATTATTATTTTTGTTTTAGATAATTTGCAAGAACTTCATGAATACTTCTGTGCGATGTTTTTTAACACAAAGTAAAATTCGATAACTTTATTATTTTTATTTTAGATAATTTGCAAGAACTTTATGAATACTTCTGTGCAATATTTTTAACACAAAGTAAAATGCGATAACTTTATTATTTTTGTTTTAGATAATTTGCAAGAACTTTATGAATGGTTCTGTGCAATGTTTTTAACACAAAATAAAAATTCGATAACTTTATTCATTTTGTTTTCAGATAATTTGCAAGAACTTTATGAATAGTTTTGTGCAATGTTTTGTAACACAAAGTAAAATTCGATAACTTTATTATTTTTGTTTTAGATAATTTGCAAGAACTTTATGAATAGTTCTGTGCAATATTTTTTTAACACAAAGTACGATTTGATAACTTTACTAATTTTGTTTTAGATAATTTGCAAGAATTTTATGAACAGTTCTGTGCAATATTTTTAACACAAAGTAAAAATTCGATAACTTTATTATTTTTGTTTTAGATAATGTGCTAGAACTTTACGAATAGTTCTGTCCAATGTTTTTTTTAACACAAAGTAAAATTCGATAACATTATCATTTTTGTTTTAGATAATTTGCAAGAACTTTATGAATAGTTCTGTGCAATGTTTCTTAGCACAAAGTAAAATGCGATATCTTTATTATTTTTGTTTTAGATAATTTGCAAGAACTTTATGAATAGTTCTGTGCAATGTTTTTAACACAAAGTAAAAATTCGATAACTTTATTAATTTTGTTTTCAGATAATTTGCAAGAACTTTATGAATAGTTTTGTGCTTTTGTTTTAGATAATTGCAAGAACTTTATGAATAGTTCTGTGCAATGTCTTTTAACACAAAGTAAAATTCGATAACTTTATTATTTTTGTTTTAGATAATGTGCAAGAACTTTATGAATAGCTCTGTGCAATGTTTTTTTTTTAACACAAAGTAAAATTCGATAACATTATTATTTTTGTTTTAAATAATTTGGAAGAACTTTATGAATAGTTCCGTGCTATGTTTTTTTTAACACAAAGTAAACTTCGATAACTTTTTTACTTTGTTTTAGATAATTTGCAAGAACTTTATGAATAGTTCTGTGCAATATTTTAAACACAAAGTACGATTCGATAACTTTATTATTTTTGTTTTAGATAATTTGCAAGAATATTATGAATAGTTCTGTGCAATATTTTTTTAACTCAAAAGTAAAAATTCGAAAACTTTATTAATTTTGTTTTCAGAAAATTTGCAAGAACTTTATGAATAGTTCTGTGCAATGTTTTTTAACACAGAGAAAAATGCGATAACTTTATTATTTTTGTTTTAGATAATTTGCAAGAACTTTATGAATAGTTCTGTGCAATATTTTTTTAAAACAAAGTACGATTTGATAACTTTTCTAATTTTGTTTTAAATAATTTGCAAGAATTTTATGAATAGTTCTGTGCAATATTTTTTTAACACAAAGTACGATTCGATAACTTTATTACTATTGTTTTAGATAATTTGCAAGAACTTTATGAATAGTTCTGTGCAATATTTTTAACACGAAGTATAAATTCGATAACTTTATTATTTTTGTTTTAGATAATGTGCAAGAACTTTATGAATAGTTCTGTGCAATGTTTTCAACACAAAGTAAAATGCGATAACTTTATTATTTTTGTTTTAGATAATTTGAAAGAACTTTATGAATAGTTCTGTGCAATATTTTTAACACAAAGTAAAAATTCGATAACTTTATTATTTTTGTTTTAGATAATGTGCAAGAACTTTATGAATAGTTCTGTGCAATGTTTTTTTTTAACAAAAAGTAAAATTCGATAACATTATTATTTTTGTTTTAGATAATTTGCAAGAACTTTATGAATAGTTCTGTGCAATGTTTTTTTTTAACACAAAGTAAAATTCTATAACTTTATTATTTTTGTTTTAGATAATTTGCAAGAATTTTATGAATGGTTCTGTGCAATATTTATTTAACACAAAGTACGATTTGATAACTTTACTAATTTTGTTTTGAATAATTTGCAAGAATTTTATGAATAGTTCTGTGCAATATTTTTTTAACACAAAGTACGATCCGATAGCTTTATTATTTTTGTTTTAGATAATTTGCAAGAACTTTAGGAATAGTTCTGTGCAATGTTTTTTTAACACAAAGTAAAATTCGATAACTTTATTATTTTTGTTTTAGATAATTTGCAAGAACTTTATGAATAGTTCTGTGGAATGTTTTTTATAACACAAAGTAGTATTGATAACATTATTATTTTTGGTTTAGAAAATTTGCAAGAACTTTATGAATAGTTCTGTGCAATATTTTTTTCACACAAAGTACGATTTGATAACTTTACTAATTTTATTTTCAAATAATTTGCAAGAACTTTATGTATAGTTCTGTGCAATGTTTTTAACATAAAGTAAAAATTCCATAACTTTATTAATTTTGTTTTCAGATAATTTGCAAGAATTTTATGAATAGTTTTGTGCAATGTTTTTTTAACACAAAGTAAAATTCGATAACTTTATTATTTTTGTTTTAGATAATTTGCAAGAACTTTATGAATAGTTCTGTGCAATATTTTTAACACAAAGTAAAAATTCGATAACTTTATTATTTTTGTTTTAGATAATGTGCAAGAACTTTATGAATAGTTCTGTGCAATTTTTTTTTTTAACACAAAGTAAAATTCGATAACATTATTATTTTTGTTTTAGATAATTTGCAAGAATTTTATGAATAGTTCTGTGCAATATTTTTTTAACACAAAGTTCGATCCGATAACTTTATTATTTTTGTTTTAGATAATTTGCAAGAACTTTATGAATAGTTCTGTGCAATATTTTTAACACAAAATAACAATTCGATAACTTTATTATTTTTGTTTTAGAAAATGTGCTAGAACTTTACGAATAGTTCTGTCCAATGGTTTTTTTTAACACAAAGTAAAATTCGATAACATTATTATTTTTGTTTTAGATAATTTGCAAGAACTTTATGAATAGTTCTGTGCAATGTTTTTTAACGCAAAGTAAAATGCGATAACTTTATTATTTTTGTTTTAGATAATTTGCAAGAACTTTATGAATAGTTCTGTGCAATGTTTTTAACACAAAATAAAAATTCGATAACTTTATTAATTTTGTTTTCAGATAATTTGCAAGAACTTTATGAATAGTTTTGTGCAATGTTTTGTAACACAAAGTAAAATTCGATAACTTTATTATTTTTGTTTTAGATAATTTGCAAGAACTTTATGAATAGTTCTGTGCAATATTTTTTTAACACAAAGTACGATTTGATAACTTTACTAATTTTGTTTTAGATAATTTGCAAGAATTTTATGAACAGTTCTGTGCAATATTTTTAACACAAAGTAAAAATTCGATAACTTTATTATTTTTGTTTTAGATAATGTGCTAGAACTTTACGAATAGTTCTGTCCAATGTTTTTTTTAACACAAAGTAAAATTCGATAACATTATTATTTTTGTTTTAGATAATTTGCAAGAATTTTATGAATAGTTCTGTGCAATGTTTTTTAGCACAAAGTAAAATGCGATATCTTTATTATTTTTGTTTTAGATAATTTGCAAGAACTTTATGAATAGTTCTGTGCAATGTTTTTAACACAATGTAAAAATTCGATAACCTTATTAATTTTGTTTTCAGATAATTTGCAAGAACTTTATGAATAGTTTTGTGCTTTTGTTTTAGATAATTGCAAGAACTTTATGAATAGTTCTGTGCAATGTCTTTTAACACAAAGTAAAATTCGATAACTTTATTATTTTTGTTTTAGATAATGTGCAAGAACTTTATGAATAGCTCTGTGCAATGTTTTTTTTTAACACAAAGTAAAATTCGATAACATTATTATTTTTGTTTTAAATAATTTGGAAGAACTTTATGAATAGTTCCGTGCTATGTTTTTTTTAACACAAAGTAAACTTCGATAACTTTATTACTTTGTTTTAGATAATTTGCAACAACTATATGAATAGTTCTGTGCAATATTTTAAACACAAAGTACGATTCGATAACTTTATTATTTTTGATTTAGATAATTTGCAAGAATTTTATGAATAGTTCTGTGCAATATTTTTTTAACTCAAAAGTAAAAATTCGAAAACTTTATTAATTTTGTTTTCAGAAAATTTGCAAGAACTTTATGAATAGTTCTGTGCAATGTTTTTTAACACAGAGAAAAATGCGATAACTTTATTATTTTTGTTTTATGAATAGTTCTGTGCAATATTTTTTTAACACAAAGTACGATTTGATAACTTTTCTAATTTTGTTTTAAATAATTTGCAAGTATTTTATGAATAGTTCTATGCAATATTTTTTTAACACAAAGTACGATTCGATAACTTTATTACTTTTGTTTTAGATAATTTGCAAGAACTTTATGAATAGTTCTGTGCAATATTTTTAACACGAAGTATAAATTCGATAACTTTATTATTTTTGTTTTAGATAATGTGCAAGAACTTTATGAATAGTTCTGTGCAATGTTTTTTTTAACACAAAGTAAAATTCGATAACATTATTATTTTTGTTTTAAATAATTTGCAAGAACTTCATGAATACTTCTGTGCGATGTTTTTTAACACAAAGTAAAATTCGATAACTTTATTATTTTTGTTTTAGATAATTTGCAAGAACTTTATGAATACTTCTGTGCAATATTTTTAACACAAAATAAAATGCGATAACTTTATTATTTTTGTTTTAGATAATTTGCAAGAACTTTATGAATAGTTCTGTGCAATGTTTTTAACACAAAATAAAAATTCGATAACTTTATTAATTTTGTTTTCAGATAATTTGCAAGAACTTTATGAATAGTTTTGTGCAATGTTTTGTAACACAAAGTAAAATTCGATAACTTTATTATTTTTGTTTTAGATAATTTGCAAGAAATATATGAATAGTTCTGTGCAATATTTTTTTAACACAAAGTACGATTTGATAACTTTACTAATATTATTTTAGATAATTTGCAAGAATTTTATTAACAGTTCTGTGCAATATTTTTAACACAAAGTAAAAATTCGATAACTTTATTATTTTTGTTTTAGATAATGTGCTAGAACTTTACGAATAGTTCTGTCCAATGTTTTTTTTAACACAAAGTAAAATTCGATAACATTATCATTTTTGTTTTAGATAATTTGCAAGAACTTTATGAATAGTTCTGTGCAATGTTTTTTAGCACAAAGTAAAATGCGATATCTTTATTATTTTTGTTTTAGATAATTTGCAAGAACTTTATGAATAGTTCTGTGCAATGTTTTTAACACAAAGTAAAAATTCGATAACTTTATTAATTTTGTTTTCAGATAATTTGCAAGAACTTTATGAATAGTTTTGTGCTTTTGTTTTAGATAATTGCAAGAACTTTATGAATAGTTCTGTGCAATGTTTTTTAACACAAAGTAAAATTCGATAACTTTATTATTTTTGTTTTAGATAATGTGCAAGAACTTTATGAATAGCTCTGCGCAATGTTTTTTTTTAACACAAAGTAAAATTCGATAACATTATTATTTTTGTTTTAAATAATTTGGAAGAACTTTATGAATAGTTCCGTGCTATGTTTTTTTTAACACAAAGTAAACTTCGATAACTTTTTTACTTTGTTTTAGATAATTTGCAAGAAATTTATGAATAGTTCTGTGCAATATTTTAAACACAAAGTACGATTCGATAACTTTATTATTTTTGTTTTAGATAATTTGCAAGAATATTATGAATAGTTCTGTGCAATATTTTTTTAACTCAAAAGTAAAAATTCGAAAACTTTATTAATTTTGTTTTCAGAAAATTTGCAAGAACTTTATGAATAGTTCTGTGCAATGTTTTTTAACACAGAGAAAAATGCGATAACTTTATTATTTTTGTTTTAGATAATTTGCAAGACCTTTATGAATAGTTCTGTGCAATATTTTTTTAACACAAAGTACGATTTGATAACTTTTCTAATTTTGTTTTAAATAATTTGCAAGAATTTTATGAATAGTTCTGTGCAATATTTTTTTAACACAAAGTACGATTCGATAACTTTATTACTTTTGTTTTAGATAATTTGCAAGAACTTTATGAATAGTTCTGTCCAATATTTTTAACACGAAGTATAAATTCGATAACTTTATTATTTTTGTTTTAGATAATGTGCAAGAACTTTATGAATAATTCTGTGCAATGTTTTTTTTAACACAAAGTAAAATTCGATAACATTATTATTTTTGTTTTAGATAATTTGCAAGAACTTCATGAATACTTCTGTGCGATGTTTTTTAACACAAAGTAAAATTCGATAACTTTATTATTTTTGTTTTAGATAATTTGCAAGAACTTTATGAATACTTCTGTGCAATATTTTTAACACAAAGTAAAAATTCGATAACTTTATTATTTTTGTTTTAGATAATGTGCAAGAACTTTATGAATAGTTTTGTGCTTTTGTTTTAGATAATTTACAAGAACTTTATGAATAGTTCTGTGCAATGTTTTTTAACACTAGGTAAAATTCGATAATTTTATTATTTTTGTTTTAGATAATTTGCAAGAACTTTATGAATAGTTCTGTGCAATGTTTTCAACACAAAGTAGAAATTCGATAACTTTATTAATTTTGTTTTCAGATAATTTGCAAGAACTTTATGAATAGTTTTGTCCAATGTTTTTTTAACACAAAGTAAAATGCGATAACTTTATTAATTTTGTTTTAGATAATTTGCACGAATTTTATGAATAGTTATGTGCAATATTTTTTTAACACAAAGTAAAAATTCGATAACTTTATTAATTTTGTTTTCAGATAATTTGCAAGAACTTTATGAATAGTTCTGTCCAATTTTTTTTTAACACAAAGTAAAATTCGATAACTTTATTAATTTTGTTTTAGATAATTTGCAAGAACTTTATGAATAGATCTGTGCAATGTTTTTTAACACAAAGTAAAATGCGATAACTTTATTATTTTTGTTTTAGATAATTTGAAAGAACTTTATGAATAGTTCTGTGCAATATTTTTAACACAAAGTAAAAATTCGATAACTTTATTATTTTTGTTTTAGATAATGTGCAAGAACTTTATGAATAGTTCTGTGCAATGTTTTTTTTTAACACAAAGAAAAATTCGATAACATTATTATTTTTGTTTTAGATAATTTGCAAGAACTTTATGAATAGTTCTGTGCAAAGTTTTTTTTTAACACAAAGTAAAATTCTATAACTTTATTATTTTTGTTTTAGATAATTTGCAAGAATTTTATGAATGGTTTTGTGCAATAGTTATTTAACACAAAGTACGATTTGATAACTTTACTAATTTTGTTTTAAATAATTTGCAAGAATTTTATGAATAGTTCTGTGCAATATTTTTTTAACACAAAGTACGATCCGATAGCTTTATTATTTTTGTTTTAGATAATTTGCAAGAACTTTAGGAATAGTTCTGTGCAATGTTTTTTTAACACAAATTAAAATTCGATAACTTTATTATTTTTGTTTTAGATAATTTGCAAGAACTTTATGAATAGTTCTGTGGAATGTTTTTTATAACACAAAGTAATATTGATAACATTATTATTTTTGGTTTAGAAAATTTGCAAGAACTTTATGAATAGTTCTGTGCAATATTTTTTTCACACAAAGTACGATTTGATAACTCTACTAATTTTATTTTCAAATAATTTGCAAGAACTTTATGTGTAGTTCTGTGCAATGTTTTTAACATAAAGTAAAAATTCCATAACTTTATTAATTTTGTTTTCAGATAATTTGCAAGAATTTTATGAATAGTTTTGTGCAATGTTTTTTTAACACAAAGTAAAATTCGATAACTTTATTATTTTTGTTTTAGATAATTTGCAAGAACTTTATGAATAGTTCTGTGCAATATTTTTTTAAAACAAAGCACAATTGAATAACTTTATTATTTTGGTTTTAGATAATTTGCAAGAACTTTATGAATAGTTATGTGCAATATTTTTAACACAAAGTAAAAATTCGATAAATTTATTATTTTTGTTTTAGATAATGTGCTAGAATTTTACGAATAGTTCTGTCCAATGTTTTTTTTAACACAAAGTAAAATTCGATAACATTATTATTTTTGTTTTAGATAATTTGCAAGAATTTTATGAATAGTTCTGTGCAATGTTTTTAACACAAAATAAAAATTCGATAACTTTATTAATTTTGTTTTCAGATAATTTGCAAGAACTTTATGAATAGTTCCGTGCAATGTTTTTAACACAAAATAAAAATTCGATAACTTTATTAATTTTGTTTTCATATAATTTGCAAGAACTTTATGAATAGTTTTGTGCAATGTTTTTTTAACACAAAGTATAATTCGATAACTTTATTATTTTTGTTTTAGATAATTTGCAAGAACTTTATGAATAGTTCTGTGCAATATTTTTTTAACACAAAGCACCATTGAATAACTTTATTATTTTGGTTTTAGATAATTTGCAAGAACTTTATGAATAGTTCTGTGCAATACTTCTTTAACACAAAGTACGACTTGATAACTTTACTAATTTTGTTTTCAAATAATTTGCAAGAACTTTATGAATAGTCCTGTGCAAAATTTTTAGCAAAAAGTAAAAATTCCATAAATTTATTAATTTTGTTTTAAGATTATTTGCAAGAACTTTATGAATAGTTTTGTGCCACGTTTTTTTAACACAAAGTACGATTTGATAACTTATCTAATTTTGTTTTAAATAATTTGCAAGAATTTTATAAATAGTTCTGTGCAATATTTTTTTAACACAAAGTACGATTTGATAAATTTATTAATTTTGTTTTAGATAATTTGCAAGAATTTTATGAATAGTTATGTGCAATATTTTTAACACGAAGTATAAATTCGATAACTTTATTATTTTTGTATTAGATAATGTGCAAGAACTTTATGAATAGTTCTGTGCAATGTTTTTTTTTAACACAAAGTAAAAATTCGATAACTTTATTAATTTTGTTTTCAGATAATTTGCGAGAACTTTATGAATAGTTTTGTGCAATGTTTTTTTAACACAAAGTAAAATTCGATAACTTTATTATTTTTGTTTTAGATAATTTGCAAGAACTCTATGAATAGTTCTGTGCAATATTTTTTTAACACAAAGCACCATTGAATAACTTTATTATTTTGGTTTTAGATAATTTGCAAGAACTTTATGAATAGTTCTGTGCAATATTTCTTTAACACAAAGTACGACTTGATAACTTTACTAATTTTGTTTTCAAATAATTTGCAAGAACTTTATGAATAGTCCTGTGCAAAATTTTTAGCAAAAAGTAAAAATTCCATAACTTTATTAATTTTGTTTTAAGATTATTTGCAAGAACTTTATGAATAGTTTTGTGCCACGTTTTTTTAACACAAAGTACGATTTGATAACTTATCTAATTTTGTTTTAAATAATTTTCAAGAATTTTATAAATAGTTCTGTGCAATATTTTTTTAACACAAAGTAAAAATTCGATAACTTTATTAATTTTGTTTTCAGATAATTTGCAAGAACTTTATGAATAGTTATGTGCAATATTTTTA
Source organism: Dioctria linearis (assembly GCA_963930735.1). NCBI lineage: Eukaryota > Metazoa > Arthropoda > Insecta > Diptera > Asilidae > Dioctria > Dioctria linearis. Next base: position 117,360,187 of record OZ005742.1, on the reverse strand, counting down.
ACACAAAGTAAAAATTCGATAACTTTATTATTTTTGTTTTAGATAATGTGCTAGAACTTTACGAATAGTTCTGTCCAATGTTTTTTTTAACACAAAGTAAAATTCGATAACATTATTATTTTTGTTTTAGATAATTTGCAAGAACTTTATGAATACTTCTGTGCAATGTTTTTAACACAAAATAAAAATTCGATAACTTTATTAATTTTGTTTTCAAATAATTTGCAAGAATTTTATGAATAGTTCTGTGCAATGTTTTTTTAACACAAAGTAAAATTCGATAACTTTATTATTTTTGTTTTAGATAATTTGCAAGAACTTTATGAATAGTTCTGCGCAATGTTTTTTTTAACATAAAGTAAAATCGATAACATTATTATTTTTGTTTTAGATAATTTGCAAGAACTTTATGAATACTGTGCTGTGCAATATTTTTAACACAAAGTAAAAATTCGATAACTTTATTATTTTTGTTTTAGATAATGTGCAAGAACTTTATGAATAGTTTTGTGCTTTTGTTTTTGATAATTTACAAGAACTTTATGAATAGTTCTGTGCAATATTTTTTTAACACAAAGCACCATTGAATAACTTTATTATTTTGGTTTTAGATAATTTGCAAGAACTTTATGAATAGTTATGTGCAATCTTTTTAATACAAAGTAAAAATTCGATAACTTTATTATTTTTATTATAGATAATGTGCTAGAACTTTACGAATAGTTCTGTCCAATGTTTTTTTTAACACAAAGCAAAATTCGATAACATTATTATTTTTGTTTTAGATAATTTGCAAGAACTTTATGAATAGTTCTGTGCAATGTTTTTAACACAAAATAAAAATTCGATAACTTTATTAATTTTGTTTTCAGATAATTTGCAAGAATTTTATGAATAGTTCTGTGCAATGTTTTTTTAACACAAAGTAAAATTCGATAACTTTATTATTTTTGTTTTAGATAATTTGCAAGAACTTTATGAAAAGTTCTGCGCAATGTTTTTTTTAACATAAAGTAAAATCGATAACATTATTATTTTTGTTTTAGATAATTTGCAAGAACTTTATGAATAGTTCTGTGCAATATTTTTTTAACACAAAGTACGATTTGATAACTTTAATAATTTTGTTTTCAAATAATTTGCAAGAAATTTATGAATAGTTCTGTGCAATGTTTTTAACACAAAGTAAAAATTCGATAACTTTATTAATTTTGTTTTCAGATAATTTGCAAGAACTTTATGAATAGTTTTGTGCAATGTTTTTTTAACACAAAGTGAAATTCGATAACTTTATTATTTTTGTTTTAGATAATTTGCAAGAACTTTATGAATAGTTCTGTGCAATATTTTTTTAACACAAAGTACGATTTGATAAATTTATTAATTTTGTTTTAGATAATTTGCAAGAATTTTATGAATAGTTCTGTGCAATATTTTTTTAACACAAAATTAAAAATTCGATAACTTTATTAATTTTGTTTTCAGATAATTTGCAAGAACTTTATGAATAGTTCTGTGCAATGTTTTTTTAACACAAAGTGAAATTCGATAACTTTATTATTTTTGTTTTAGATAATTTGCAAGAACATTATGAATAGTTCTGTTCAATATTTTTTTAACACAAAGTACGATTTGATAAATTTATTAATTTTGTTTTAGATAATTTGCAAGAATTTTATAAATAGTTCTGTGCAATATTTTTTTAACACAAAAGTAAATATTCGATAACTTTATTAATTTTGTTTTCAGAAAATTTGCAAGAACTTTATGAATAGTTCTGTGCAATGTTTTTTTAACACAGAGTAAAATTCGATAACTTTATTATTTTTGTTTTAGATAATTTGCAAGAACTTTATGAATAGTTATGTGCAATATTTTTAACACCAAGTAAAAATTCGATAACTTTATTATTTTTGTTTTAGATAATGTGCTAGAACTTTACGAATAGTTCTGTCCAATGTTTTTTTTAACACAAAGTAAAATTCGATAACATTATTATTTTTATTTTAGATAATTTGCAAGAACTTTATGAATAGTTCTGTGCAATGTTTTTAACACAAAATAAAAATTCGATAACTTTATTAATTTTGTTTTCAGATAATTTGCAAGAATTTTATGAATAGTTCTGTGCAATGTTTTTTTAACACAAAGTAAAATTCGATAACTTTATTATTTTTATTTAGATAATTTGCAAGAACTTTATGAATAGTTCTGCGCAATGTTTTTTTTAACATAAAGTAAAAACGATAACATTATAATTTTTGTTTTAGATAATTTGCAAGAACTTTATGAATAGTTCTGTGCAATATTTTTTTAAAACAAAGTACGATTTGGTAACTTTACTAATTTTGTTTTCAAATAATTTGCAAGAACTTTATGAATAGTTCTGTGCAATGTTTTTAACATAAAGTAAAAATTCGATAGCTTTATTAATTTTGTTTTCAGATAATTTGCAAGAACTTTATGAATAATTTTGTGCAATGTTTTTTTAACACAAAGTAAAATTCGATAACTTTATTATTTTTGTTTTAGATAATTTGCAAGAACTGTTCTGTGCAATATTTTTTTAACACAAAGTACGATTTGATAAATTTATTAATTTTGTTTTAGATAATTTGCAAGAATTTTATGAATAGTTCTGTGCAATATTTTTTTAACACAAAAGTAAAAATTCGATAACTTTATTAATTTTGTTTTCAGAAAATTTGCAAGAACTTTATGAATAGTTCTGTGCAATGTTTTTTTAACACAGAGTAAAATTCGATAACTTTATTATTTTTGTTTTAGATAATTTGCAAGAACTTTATGAATAGTTCTGTGCAATATTTTTTTAACACAAAGTACGATTTCATAACTTTTCTAATTTTATTTTCAATAATTTGCAAGAATTTTATGAATATTTCTGTGCAATATGTTTTTAGCACAAAGTACGATTCGATAACTTTATTACTTTTGTTTTAGATAATTTGCAAGAACTTTATGAATAGTTCTGTGCAATATTTTTAACACGAAGTATAAATTCGATAACTTTATTATTTTTGTTTTAGATAATGTGCAAGAACTTTATGAATAGTTCTGTGCAATGTATTTTTTAACACAAAGTAAAATTCGATAACATTATTATTTTTGTTTTAAATAATTTGCAAGAACTTCATGAATAGTTCTGTGCAATGTTTTTTAACACAAAGTAAAATTCGATAACTTTATTATTTTTGTTTTAGATAATTTGCAAGAACTTTATGAATAGTTCTGTGCAATATTTTTAACACAAAGTAAAAATTCGATAACTTTATTATTTTTGTTTTAGATAATGTGCTAGAACTTTACGAATAGTTCTGTCCAATGTTTTTTTTAACACAAAGTAAAATTCGATAACGTTATTATTTTTTTTTAGATAATTTGCAAGAGCTTTATGAATAGTTCTGTGCAATGTTTTTAACACAAAATAAAAATTCGATAACTTTATTAATTTTGTTTTCAGATAATTTGCAAGAATTTTATGAATAGTTCTGTGCAATATTTTTAACACAAAGTAAAAATTCGATAGCTTTATTATTTTTATTTTAGTTAATGTGCTAGAACTTTACGAATAGTTCTGTCCAATGTTTTTTTAACACAAAGTAAAATTCGATAACTTTATTATTTTTGTTTTAGATAATTTGCAAGAACTTTATGAATAGTTCTGCGCAATGTTTTTTTTAACATAAAGTATAATCGATAACATTATTATTTTTGTTTTAGATAATTTGCAAGAACTTTATGAATAGTTCTGTGCAACATTTTTTTAACACAAGGTACGATTTGATAACTTTACTAATTTTGTTTTCAAATAATTTGCAAGAACTTTATGAATAGTTCTGTGCAATGTTTTTAACACATAGTAAAAATTCGATAACTTTATTAATTTTGTTTTCAGATAATTTGCAAGAACTTTATGAATAGTTTTGTGCAATGTTTTTTTAACACAAAGTAAAATTCGATAACTTTATTATTTTTGTTTTAGATAATTTGCAAGAACTTTATGAATAGTTCTGTGCAATATTTTTTTAACACAAAGTACGATTTGATAAATTTATTAATTTTGTTTTAGATAATTTGCAAGAATTTTATGAATAGTTCTGTGCAATATTTTTTTATCACAAAAGTAAAAATTCGATAACTTTATTAATTTTGTATTCAGAAAATTTGCAAGAACTTTATGAATAGTTCTGTGCAATGTTTTTTTTAACACAGAGTAAAATTCGATAACTTTATTATTTTTGTTTTAGATAATTTGCAAGAACTTTATGAATAGCTCTGTGCAATATTTTTTTAACATAAAGTACGATTTGATAACTTTTCTAATTTTATTTTCAATAATTTGTAAGAATTTTATGAATATTTCTGTGCAATATGTTTTTAACACAAAGTACGATTCGATAACTTTATTACTTTTGTTTTAGATAATTTGCAAGAACTTTATGAATAGTTCTGTGCAATATTTTTAACACGAAGTATAAATTCGATAACTTTATTATTTTTGTTTTAGATAATGTGCAAGAACCTTATGAATAGTTCTGTGCAATGTTTTTTTTAACACAAAGTAAAATTCGATAACATTATTATTTTTGTTTTAGATAATTTGCAAGAACTTCATGAATAGTTCTGTGCAATGTTTTTTAACACAAAGTAAAAATTCGATAACTTTATTAATTTTGTTTTCAGAAAATTTGCAAGAACTTTATGAATAGTTCTGTGCAATGTTTTTTTTTAACACAAAGTAAAATTCGATAACATTATTATTTTTGTTTTAGATAATTTGCAAGAACTTTATGAATAGTTCTGTGCAATGTTTTTAACACAAAATAAAATTCGATAACTTTATTATTTTTGTTTTAGATAATTTGCAAGAACTTTATGAATAGTTCTGCGCAATGTTTTTTTAACATAAAGTATAATCGATAACATTATTATTTTTGTTTTAGATAATTTGCAAGAACTTTATGAATAGTTCTGTGCAATATTTTTTTAACACAAAGTACGATTTGATAACTTTACTAATTTTGTTTTCAAATAATTTGCAAGAACTTTATGAATAGTTCTGTGCAATGTTTTAAACACAAAGTAAAAATTCGATAACTTTATTAATTTTGTTTTCAGATAATTTGCAAGAACTTTATGAATAGTTTTGTGCAATGTTTTTTTAACACAAAGTAAAATTCGATAACTTTATTATTTTTGTTTTAGATAATTTGCAAGAACTTTATGAACAGTTCTGTGCAATATTTTTTTAACACAAAGTACGATTTGATAAATTTATTAATTTTGTTTTAGATAATTTGCAAGAATTTTATGAATAGTTCTGTGCAATATTTTTTTAACACAAAAGTAAAAATTCGATAACTTTATTAATTTTGTTTTCAGAAAATTTGCAAGAACTTTATGAATAGTTCTGTGCAATGTTTTTTTAACACAGAGTAAAATTCGATAACTTTATTATTTTTGTTTTAGATAATTTGCAAGAACTTTATGAATAGTTCTGTGCAATATTTTTTTAACACAAAGTACGATTTGATAGCTTTTCTAATTTTGTTTTAAATAATTTGCAAGAATTTTATGAATAGTTCTGTGCAATATTTTTTTAACACAAAGTACGATTCGATAACTTTATTACTTTTCTTTTAGATAATTTGCAAGAACTTTGTGAATAGTTCTGTGCAATATTTTTAACACGAAGTATAAATTCGATAACTTTATTATTTTTGTTTTAGATAATGTGCAAGAACTTTATGAATAGTTCTGTGCAATGTTTTTTTTAACACAAAGTAAAATTCGATAACATTATTATTTTTGTTTTAGATAATTTGCAAGAACTTCATGAATAGTTCTGTGCAATGTTTTTTAACACAAAGTAAAATTCGATAACTTTATTATTTTTGTTTTAGATAATTTGCAAGAACTTTATGAATAGTTCTGTGCAATATTTTTAACACAAAGTAAAAATTCGATAACTTTATTAATTTGGTTTTCAGATAATTTGCAAGAACTTTATGAATAGTTTTGTCCAATGTTTTTTTAACACAAAGTAAAATTCGATAACTTTATTATTTTTGTTTTAAATAATTTGCAAGAACTTTATGAATAGTTCTGTGCAATATTTTTTTAACACAAAGTACGATTTGATAACTTTATTAATTTTGTTTTAGATAATTTGCACGAATTTTATGAATAGTTATGTGCAATATTTTTTTAACACAAAGTAAAAATTCGATAACTTTATTAATTTTGTTTTCAGATAATTTGCAAGAACTTTATGAATAGTTCTGTGCAATGTTTTTTTAACACAAAGTAAAATTCGATAACTTTATTATTTTTGTTTTAGATAATTTGCAAGAACTTTATGAATAGTTCTGTGCAATGTTGTTTAACACAAAGTAAAATGCGATAACTTTATTATTTTTGTTTTAGATAATTTGAAAGAATTTTATGAATAGTTATGTGCAATATTTTTTTAACACAAAGTAAAAATTCGATAACTTTATTAATTTTGTTTTCAGATAATTTGCAAGAACTTTATGAATAGTTTTGTGCAATGATTTTTTAACACAAAGTAAAATTCGATAACTTTATTATTTTTGTTTTAGATAATTTGCAAGAAATTTATGAATAGTTCTCTGCAATATTTTTTTAACACAAAGTACGATTTGATAAATTTATTAATTTGGTTTTAGATAATTTGCAAGAATTTTATGAATAGTTCTGTGCAATAAGTTTTTATCACAAAAGTAAAAATTCGATAACTTTATTAATTTTGTATTCAGAAAATTTGCAAGAACTTTATGAATAGTTCTGTGCAATGTTTTTTTTAACACAGAGTAAAATTCGATAACTTTATTATTTTTGTTTTAGATAATTTGCAAGAACTTTATGAATAGCTCGGTGCAATATTTTTTTAACATAAAGTACGATTTAATAACTTTTCTAATTTTATTTTCAATAATTTGCAAGAATTTTATGAATATTTCTGTGCAATATGTTTTTAACACAAAGTACGATTCGATAACTTTATTACTTTTGTTTTAGATAATTTGCAAGAACTTTATGAATAGTTCTGTGCAATATTTTTAACACGAAGTATAAATTCGATAACTTTATTATTTTTGTTTTAGATAATGTGCAAGAACTTTATGAATAGTTCTGTGCAATGTTTTTTTTAACACAAAGTAAAATTCGATAACATTATTATTTTTGTTTTAGATAATTTGCAAGAACTTCATGAATAGTTCTGTGCAATGTTTTTTAACACAAAGTTAAATTCGATAACTTTATTATTTTTGTTTAGATAATTTGCAAGAACTTTATGAATAGTTCTGTGCAATATTTTTAACACAAAGTAAAAATTCGATAACTTTATTATTTTTGCTTTAGATAATGTGCTAGAACTTTACGAATAGTTCTGTCCAATGTTTTTTTTAACACAAAGTAAAATTCGATAACATTATTATTTTTGTTTTAGATAATTTGCAAGAACTTTATGAATAGTTCTGTGCAATGTTTTTAACACAAAATAAAAATTCGATAACTTTATTAATTTTGTTTTCAGATAATTTGCAAGAATTTTATGAATAGTTCTGTGCAATATTTTTAACACAAAGTAAAAATTCGATAACTTTATTATTTTTATTTTAGATAATGTGCTAGAACTTTACGAATAGTTCTGTCCAATGTTTTTTTAACACAAAGTAAAATTCGATAACTTTATTATTTTTGTTTTAGATAATTTGCAAGAACTTTATGAATAGTTCTGCGCAATGTTTTTTTTAACATAAAGTATAATCGATAACATTATTATTTTTGTTTTAGATAATTTGCAAGAACTTTATGAATAGTTCTGTGCAATATTTTTTTAACACAAAGTACGATTTGATAACTTTACTAATTTTGTTTTCAAATAATTTGCAAGAACTTTATGAATAGTTCTGTGCAATGTTTTTAACACAAAGTAAAAATTCGATAACTTTATTAATTTTGTTTTCAGATAATTTGCAAGAACTTTATGAATAGTTTTGTGCAATGTTTTTTTAACACAAAGTAAAATTCGATAACTTTATTATTTTTGTTTTAGATAATTTGCAAGAACTTTATGAACAGTTCTGTGCAATATTTTTTTAACACAAAGTACGATTTGATAAATTTATTAATTTTGTTTTAGATAATTTGCAAGAATTTTATGAATAGTTCTGTGCAATATTTTTTTAACACAAAAGTAAAAATTCGATAACTTTATTAATTTTGTTTTCAGAAAATTTGCAAGAACTTTATGAATAGTTCTGTGCAATGTTTTTTTAACACAGAGTAAAATTCGATAACTTTATTATTTTTGTTTTAGATAATTTGCAAGAACTTTATGAATAGTTCTGTGCAATATTTTTTTAACACAAAGTACGATTTGATAGCTTTTCTAATTTTGTTTTAAATAATTTGCAAGAATTTTATGAATAGTTCTGTGCAATATTTTTTTAACACAAAGTACGATTCGATAACTTTATTACTTTTCTTTTAGATAATTTGCAAGAACTTTGTGAATAGTTCTGTGCAATATTTTTAACACGAAGTATAAATTCGATAACTTTATTATTTTTGTTTTAGATAATGTGCAAGAACTTTATGAATAATTCTGTGCAATGTTTTTTTTAACACAAAGTAAAATTCGATAACATTATTATTTTTGTTTTAGATAATTTGCAAGAACTTCATGAATAGTTCTGTGCAATGTTTTTTAACACAAAGTAAAATTCGATAACTTTATTATTTTTGTTTTAGATAATTTGCAAGAATTTTATGAATAGTTCTGTGCAATATTTTTAACACAAAGTAAAAATTCGATAACTTTATTAATTTGGTTTTCAGATAATTTGCAAGAACTTTACGAATAGTTTTGTCCAATGTTTTTTTAACACAAAGTAAAATTCGATAACTTTATTATTTTTGTTTTAAATAATTTGCAAGAACTTTATGAATAGTTCTGTGCAATATTTTTTTAACACAAAGTACGATTTGATAACTTTATTAATTTTGTTTTAGATAATTTGCACGAATTTTATGAATAGTTATGTGCAATATTTTTTTAACACAAAGTAAAAATTCGATAACTTTATTAATTTTGTTTTCAGATAATTTGCAAGAACTTTATGAATAGTTCTGTGCAATGTTTTTTTAACACAAAGTAAAATTCGATAACTTTATTATTTTTGTTTTAGATAATTTGCAAGAACTTTATGAATAGTTCTGTGCAATGTTTTTTAACACAAAGTAAAATGCGATAACTTTATTATTTTTGTTTTAGATAATTTGAAAGGACTTTATGAATAGTTCTGTGCAATATTTTTAACACAAAGTAAAAATTCGATAACTTTATTATTTTTGTTTTAGATAGTGTGCAAGAACTATATGAATAGTTCTGTGCAATGTTTTTTTTAACACAAAGTAAAATTCGATAACATTATTATTTTTGTTTTAGATAATTTGCAAGAACTTTATGAATAGTTCTGTGCAATGTTTTTTTTAACACAAAGTAAAATTCGATAACTTTATTATTTTTATTTTAGATAATTTGCAAGAACTTTATGAATAGTTCTGTGCAATATTTTTTTAACACAAAGTACGATTTGATAACTTTACTAATTTTGTTTTAAATAATTTGCAAGAATTTTATGAATAGTTCTGTGCAATATTTTTTTAACACAAAGTACCATCCGATAACTTTATTATTTTTGTTTTAGATAATTTGCAAGAACTTTATGAATAGTTCTGTGCAATATTTTTAACACAAAGTAAAAATTCGATAACTTTATTATTTTTGTTTTAGTTAATGTGCTAGAACTTTACGAATAGTTCTGTCCAATGTTTTTAACACAAAATAAAAATTCGATAACTTTATTAATTTTGTTTTCAGATAATTTGCAAGAACTTTATGAATAGTTTTGTGCAATGTTCTGTAACACAAAGTAAAATTCGATAACTTTATTATTTTTGTTTTAGATAATTTGCAAGGACTTTATGAATAGTTCTGTCCAATATTTTTTTAACACAAAGTAAGATTTGATAATTTTCCTAATTTTGTTTTAGATAATTTGCAAGAATTTTATGAATAGTTCTGTGCAATGTTTTTTTAACACAAAGTATAATTCGGTAACTTTATTATTTTTGTTTTAGATAATTTGCAAGAACTTTATGAATAGTTCTGTGGAATGTTTTTTTTAACACAAAGTAAAATCGATAACATTATTATTTTTGGTTTAGATAATTTGCAAGAACTTTATGAATAGTTCTGTGCAATATTTTTTTAACACAAAGTACGATTTGATAACTTTACTAATTTTATTTTCAAATAATTTGAAAGAACTTTATGAATAGTTCTGTGCAATGTTTTTAACACAAAATAAAAATTCGATAACTTTATTAATTTTGTTTTCAGATATTTTGCAAGAACTTTATGAATAGTTTTGTGCAATGTGTTTTTAACACAAAGTAAAATTCGATAACTTTATTATCTTTGTTTTAGATAATTTGCAAGAACTTTATGAATAGTTCTGTGCAATATTTTTTTAACACAAAGCATCATTGAATAACTTTATTATTTTGGTTTTAGATAATTTGCAAGAACTTTATGAATAGTTATGTGCAATATTTTTAACACAAAGTAAAAATTCGATAACTTAATTATTTTTGTTTTAGATAATGTGCTAGAACTTTACGAATAGTTCTGTCCAATGTTTTTAACACAAAATAAAAATTCGATAACTTTATTAATTTTGTTTTCAGATAATTTGCAAAAACTTTATGAATAGTTCTGTGCAATATTTTTTTAACACAAAGTACGATTTGATAACTTTACTAAATTTATTTTCAAATAATTTGCAAGAACTTTATGAATAGTTCTGTGCAATGTTTTTAACACAAAGTAAAAATTCGATAACTTTATTAATTTTGTTTTCAGATAATTTGCAAGAACTTTATGAATAGTTTTGTGCAATGTTTTTTTAACACAAAGTAAAATTCGATAACTTTATTATTTTGTTTTAGATAATTTGCAAGAACTTTATGAATAGTTCTGTGGAATGTTCTTTTAACACTAAGTAAAATTCGATAACTTTATTATTTTTGTTTTAGATAATTTGCAAGAACTTTATGAATAGTTCTGTGCAATATTTTTTTAACACAAAGCACGATTGAACAACTTTATTATTATTGTTTTAGATAATTTGCAAGAACTTTATGAATAGTTCTGTGCATTATTTTTTTAACACAAAGTACGATTTGATAACTTTACTAATTTTGTTTTCAAATAATTTGCAAGAACTTTGTGAATAGTCCTGTGCAAAGTTTTTAACACAAAGTAAAAATTCGATAACTTTATTAATTTTGTTTTCAGATAATTTGCAAGAACTTTATGAATAGTTTTGTGCCACGTTTTTTTAACACAAAGTAAAATTCGATAACTTTATAATTTTTGTTTTAGATAATTTGCAAGAACTTTATGAATAGTTCTGTGCAATATTTTTTTAACACAAAGCACCATTGAATAACTTTATTATTTTGGTTTTAGATAATTTGCAAGAATTTTATGAATAGTTATGTGCAATATTTTTTTAACACAAAGTACGATTTGATAACTTTATTAATTTTGTTTTAGATAATTTGCAAGAATTTTATGAATAGTTTTGTGCAATGTTTTTTTAACACAAATTAAAATTCGATAACTTTATTATTTTTGTTTTAGATAATTTGCAAGAACTTTATGAATAGTTCTGTGCAATATTTTTTTAACACAAAGCACTATTGAATATCTTTATTCTTTTGGTTTTAGATAATTTGCAACAACTTTATGAATAGTTATGTGCAATATTTTTTTAACACAAAGTACGATTTGATAACTTTACTAATTTTGTTTTAAATAATTTGCAAGAATTTTATGAATAGTTCTGTGCAATGTTTTTTTAACATAAAGTACGATCCGATAACTTTATTATTTTTGTTTTAGATAATTTGCAAGAACTTTATGAGTAGTTCTGTGCAATATTTTTAACACAAAGTAAAAATTCGATAACTTTATTATTTTTTTTTAGATAATGTGCTAGAACTTTACGAATAGTTCTGTCCAATGTTTTTCTTAACACAAAGTAAAATTCGATAACATTATTATGTTTGTTTTAGATAATTTGCAAGAACTTTATGGATAGTTCTGTGCAATGTTTTTTAACACAAAGTAAAATGCGATAACTTTATTATTTTTGTTTTAGATAATTTGCAAGAACTTTATGTATAGTTCTGTGCAATGTTTTTAACACAAAATAAAAATTCGATAACTTTATTAATTTTGTTTTCAGATAATTTGCAAGAACTTTATGAATAGTTTTGTGCAATGTTTTTTTAACACAAATTAAAATTCGATAACTTTATTATTTTTGTTTTAGATAATTTGCAAGAACTTTATGAATAGTTCTGTGCAATATTTTTTTAACACAAAGCACTATTGAATATCTTTATTCTTTTGGTTTTAGATAATTTGCAACAACTTTATGAATAGTTCTGTGCAATATTTTTTTAACACAAAGTACGATTTGATAACTTTACTAATTTTGTTTTAAATAATTTGCAAGAATTTTATGAATAGTTCTGTGCAATGTTTTTTTAACACAAAGTACGATCCGATAACTTTATTATTTTTGTTTTAGATAATTTGCAAGAACTTTATGAATAGTTCTGTGCAATATTTTTAACACAAAGTAAAAATTCGATAACTTTATTATTTTTTTTTAGATAATGTGCTAGAACTTTACGAATAGTTCTGTCCAATGTTTTTCTTAACACAAAGTAAAATTCGATAACATTATTATATTTGTTTTAGATAATTTGCAAGAACTTTATGGATAGTTCTGTGCAATGTTTTTTAACACAAAGTAAAATGCGATAACTTTATTATTTTTGTTTTAGATAATTTGCAAGAACTTTATGTATAGTTCTGTGCAATGATTTTAACACAAAATAAAAATTCGATAACTTTATTAATTTTGTTTTCAGATAATTTGCAAGAACTTTATGAATAGTTTTGTGCAATGTTTTGTAACACAAAGTAAAATTCGATAACTTTATTATTTTTGTTTTAGATAATTTGCAAGAACTTTATGAATAGTTCTGTGCAATATTTTTTTAACACAAAGCACTATTGAATATCTTTATTCTTTTGGTTTTAGATAATTTGCAACAACTTTATGAATAGTTCTGTGCAATATTTTTTTAACACAAAGTACGATTTGATAACTTTAATAATTTTGTTTTAAATAATTTGCAAGAATTTTATGAATAGTTCTGTGCAATGTTTTTTTAACACAAAGTACGATCCGATAACTTTATTATTTTTGTTTTAGATAATTTGCAAGAACTTTATGAATAGTTCTGTGCAATATTTTTAACACAAAGTAAAAATTCGATAACTTTATTATTTTTTTTTAGATAATGTGCTAGAACTTTACGAATAGTTCTGTCCAATGTTTTTCTTAACACAAAGTAAAATTCGATAACATTATTATATTTGTTTTAGATAATTTGCAAGAACTTTATGGATAGTTCTGTGCAATGTTTTTTAACACAAAGCAAAATGCGATAACTTTATTATTTTTGTTTTAGATAATTTGCAAGAACTTTATGTATAGTTCTGTGCAACGATTTTAACACAAAATAAAAATTCGATAACTTTATTAATTTTGTTTTCAGATAATTTGCAAGAACTTTATGAATAGTTTTGTGCAATGTTTTGTAACACAAAGTAAAATTCGATAACTTTATTATTTTTGTTTTAGATAATTTGCAACAACTTTATGAATAGTTCTGTGCAATATTTTTTTAACACAAAGTACGATTTGATAACTTTACTAATTTTGTTTTAGATAATTTGCAAGAATTTTATGAATAGTTCTGTGCAATGCTTTTTAACACAAAGTAAAATTCGATAACTTTATTATTTTTGTTTTAGATAATTTGCAAGAACTTTATGAATAGTTCTGTGCAATGTTTTTTGTAACACAAAGTAAAATTCGATAACATTATTATTTTTGTTTTAGATAATTTGCAAGAACTTTATGAATAGTTCTGTGCAATATTTTTTTAACACAAAGTACGATTTGATAACTTTACTAATTTTATTTTCAAATAATTTGCAAGAACTTTATGAATAGTTCTGTGCAATCTTTTTAACACAAAGTAAAAATTCGATAACTTTATTAATTTTGTTTTCAGATAATTTGCAAGAACTTTATGAATAGTTTTGTGCAATGTTTTTTTAACACAAAGTAAAATTCGATAACTTTATTATTTTTGTTTTAGATAATTTGCAAGAACTTTATGAATAGTTCTGTGCAATATTTTTTTAACACAAAGCACCATTGAATAACTTTATTATTTTAGTTTTAGATAATTTGCAAGAACTTTATGAATAGTTATGTGCCAGATTTTTAACACAAAGTAAAAATTCGATAACTTTATTATTTTTGTTTTAGATAATGTGCTAGAACTTTACGAATTATTTTTGTTTTAGATAATTTGCAAGAACTTTGTGAATAGTTCTGTGCAATGTTTTGAACACAAAATAAAAATTCGATAACTTTATTAATTTTGTTTTCAGATAATTTGCAAGAATTTTATGAATAGTTCTGTGCAATGTTTTTTTAACACAAAGTAAAATTCGATAACTATATTATTTTTGTTTTAGATAATTTGCAAGAACTTTATGAATAGTTCTGCGCAATGTTTTTTTTAACACAAAGTAAAATCGATGACATTATTATTTTTCTTTTGGATAATTTGCAAGAACTTTATGAATAGTTCTGTGCAATATTTTTTTAACACAAAGTGCGATTTGATAACTTTACTAATTTTGTTTTCAAATAATTTGCAAGAACTTTATGAATAGTTCTGTGCAATGTTTTTAACACAAAGTAAAAATTCGATAACTTTATTAATTTTGTTTTCAGATAATTTGCAAGAACTTTATGAAGAGTTTTGTCCAATGTTTTTTTAACACAAAGTAAAATTCGATAACTTTATTATTTTTGTTTTAGATAATTTGCAAGCACTTTAGTTCTGTGCAATATTTTTTTAACACAAAGCACCATTGAATAACTTTATTATTTTGGTTTTAGATAATTTGCAAGAACTTTATGAATAGTTCTGTGCAATATTTTTTTAACACAAAGTACGATTTGATAACTTTATTTATTTTGTTTTAGATAATTTGCAAGAATTTTATGAATAGTTTTGTGCAATGTTTTTTTAACACAAAGTAAAATTGGATAACTTTATTAATTTTGTTTTAGATAATTTGCAAGATCTTTATGAATAGTTCTGTGCAATATTTTTAACACAAACTACGATTCGATAACTTTATTATTTTTGTTTTAGATAATTTGCAAGAACTTTATGAATAGTTCTGTGCAATGTTTTTTTAATACAAAGCAAAATTCGATAACATTATTATTTTTGTTTTAAATAATTAAGAAGAACTTTATTAATAGTTCTGTGCAATGTTTTTTTAACTCAAAGTAAAATTCGATAACTTTATTACTTTGTTTTAGATAATTTGCAAGAACTTTATGAATAGTTCTGTCCAATATTTTTAACACAAAGTACGATTCGATAACTTTATTATTTTTGGTTTAGATAATTTGCAAGAACTTTGTGAATAGTTCTGTGCAATATTTTTTTAAAACAAAGTACGATTTGATAACTTTATTAATTTTGTTTTAGATAATTTGCAAGAACTTTATGAATAGTTCTGTGCAATATTTTTTTAACACAAAGTACGATTTGATAACTTTATTAATTTTGTTTTAGATAATTTGCACGAATTTTATGAATGTTATGTGCAATATTTTTTTAACACAAAGTAAAATTCGATAACTTTATTAATTTTGTTTTCAGATAATTTGCAAGAACTTTATGAATATGTAGTTCTGTGCAATGTTTTTATAACACAATGTGAAATTCGATAACCTTATTATTTTTGTTTTAGATAATTTGCAAGAACTTTATGAATAGTTCTGTGCAATATTTTTTTAACACAAAGTACGATTTGATAACTTTACTAATTTTCTTTTCATATAATTTGCAAGAACTTTATGAATAGTTTTGTGCAATGTTTTTTTTAACACAAAGTAGAATTCAATAACATTATTATTTTTGTTTTAAATAATTTGGAAGAACTTTATGTATAGCTCTGTGCAATGTTTTTTTAACTCAAAGTAAAATTCGATAACTTTATTACTTTGTTTTAGATAATTTGCAAGAACTTTATGAATAGTTCTGTGCAATATTTTTAACACAAACTACGATTCGATAACTTTATTATTTTTGTTTTAGATAATTTGCAAGAACTTTATGAATAGTTCTGTGCAATATTTTTTTAACACAAAGTACGATTTGATAACTTTACTAATTTTATTTTCAAATAATTTGCAAGAACTTTATGAATAGTTCTGTGCAATCTTTTTAACACAAAGTAAAAATTCGATAACTTTATTAATTTTGTTTTCAGATAATTTGCAAGAACTTTATGAATAGTTTTGTGCAATGTTTTTTTAACACAAAGTAAAATTCGATAACTTTATTATTTTTGTTTTAGATAATTTGCAAGAACTTTATGAATAGTTCTGTGCAATATTTTTTTAACACAAAGCACCATTGAATAACTTTATTATTTTGGTTTTAGATAATTTGCAAGAACTTTACGAATAGTTATGTGCAATATTTTTAACACAAAGTAAAAATTCGATAACTTTATTATTTTTGTTTTAGATAATGTGCTAGAACTTTACGAATTATTTTTGTTTTAGATAATTTGCAAGAACACAAAATAAAAATTCGATAACTTTATTAATTTTGTTTTCAGATAATTTGCAAGAATTTTATGAATAGTTCTGTGCAATGTTTTTTTAACACAAAATAAAAATTCGATAACTTTATTAATTTTGTTTTCAGATAATTTGCAAGAATTTTATGAATAGTTCTGTGCAATGTTTTTTTAACACAAAGTAAAATTCGATAACTATATTATTTTTGTTTTAGATAATTTGCAAGAACTTTATGAATAGTTCTGCGCAATGTTTTTTTTAACACAAAGTAAAATCGATGACATTAATATTTTTCTTTTGGATAATTTGCAAGAACTTTATGAATAGTTCTGTGCAATATTTTTTTAACACAAAGTGCGATTTTATAACTTTACTAATTTTGATTTCAAATAATTTGCAAGAACTTTATGAATAGTTCTGTGCAATGTTTTTAACACAAAGTAAAAATTCGATAACTTTATTAATTTTGTTTTCAGATAATTTGCAAGAACTTTATGAAGAGTTTTGTCCAATGTTTTTTTAACACAAAGTAAAATTCGATAACTTTATTATTTTTGTTTTAGATAATTTGCAAGAACTTTAGTTCTGTGCAATATTTTTTTAACACAAAGCACCATTGAATAACTTTATTATTTTGGTTTTAGATAATTTGCAAGAACTTTATGAATAGTTCTGTGCAATATTTTTTTAACACAAAGTACGATTTGATAACTTTATTAATTTTGTTTTAGATAATTTGCAAGAATTTTATGAATAGTTTTGTGCAATGTTTTTTTAACACAAAGTAAAATTCGATAACTTTATTAATTTTGTTTTAGATAATGTGCTAGAACTTTACGAATTATTTTTGTTTTAGATAATTTGCAAGAACTTTGTGAATAGTTCTGTGCAATGTTTTTAACACAAAATAAAAATTCGATAACTTTATTAATTTTGTTTTCAGATAATTTGCAAGAATTTTATGAATAGTTCTGTGCAATGTTTTTTTAACACAAAGTAAAATTCGATAACTATATTATTTTTGTTTTAGATAATTTGCAAGAACTTTATGAATAGTTCTGCGCAATGTTTTTTTTAACACAAAGTAAAATCGATGACATTATTATTTTTCTTTTGGATAATTTGCAAGAACTTTATGAATAGTTCTGTGCAATATTTTTTTAACACAAAGTGCGATTTGATAACTTTACTAATTTTGTTTTCAAATAATTTGCAAGAACTTTATGAATAGTTCTGTGCAATGTTTTTAACACAAAGTAAAAATTCGATAACTTTATTAATTTTGTTTTCAGATAATTTGCAAGAACTTTATGAAGAGTTTTGTCCAATGTTTTTTTAACACAAAGTAAAATTCGATAACATTATTATTTTTGTTTTAGATAATTTGCAAGAACTTTAGTTCTGTGCAATATTTTTTTAACACAAAGCACCATTGAATAACTTTATTATTTTGGTTTTAGATAATTTGCAAGAACTTTATGAATAGTTCTGTGCAATATTTTTTTAACACAAAGTACGATTTGATAACTTTATTAATTTTGTTTTAGATAATTTGCAAGAATTTTATGAATAGTTTTGTGCAATGTTTTTTTAACACAAAGTAAAATTCGATAACTTTATTAATTTTGTTTTAGATAATTTGCAAGAACTTTATGAATAGTTCTGTGCAATATTTTTTTAACACAAAGTACGATTTGATAACTTTATTAATTTTGTTTTAGATAATTTGCACGAATTTTATGAATGTTATGTGCAATATTTTTTTAACACAAAGTAAAATTCGATAACTTTATTAATTTTGTTTTCAGATAATTTGCAAGAACTTTATGAATATGTAGTTCTGTGCAACGTTTTTATAGCACAAAGTGAAATTCGATAACTTTATTATTTTTGTTTTAGATAATTTGCAAGAACTTTATGAATAGTTCTGTGCAATGTTTTTTTTAACACAAAGTAGAATTCGATAACATTATTATTTTTGTTTTAAATAATTTGGAAGAACTTTATGTATAGCTCTGTGCAATGTTTTTTTAACTCAAAGTAAAATTCGATAACTTTATTACTTTGTTTTAGATAATTTGCAAGAACTTTATGAATAGTTCTGTGCAATATTTTTAACACAAACTACGATTCGATAACTTTATTATTTTTGTTTTAGATAATTTGCAAGAACTTTATGAATAGTTCTGTGCAATGTTTTTTTAATACAAAGCAAAATTCGATAACATTATTATTTTTGTTTTAAATAATTAAGAAGAACTTTATGAATAGTTCTGTGCAATGTTTTTTTAACTCAAAGTAAAATTCGATAACTTTATTACTTTGTTTTAGATAATTTGCAAGAACTTTATGAATAGTTCTGTCCAATATTTTTAACACAAAGTACGATTCGATAACTTTATTAATTTTGTTTTCAGAAAATTTGCAAGAACTTTATGAAGAGTTTTGTCCAATGTTTTTTTAACACAAAGTAAAATTCGATAACATTATTATTTTTGTTTTAGATAATTTGCAAGAACTTTAGTTCTGTGCAATATTTTTTTAACACAAAGCACCATTGAATAACTTTATTATTTTGGTTTTAGATAATTTGCAAGAACTTTATGAATAGTTCTGTGCAATATTTTTTTAACACAAAGTACGATTTGATAACTTTATTAATTTTGTTTTAGATAATTTGCAAGAATTTTATGAATAGTTTTGTGCAATGTTTTTTTAACACAAAGTAAAATTCGATAACTTTATTAATTTTGTTTTAGATAATTTGCAAGAACTTTATGAATAGTTCTGTGCAATATTTTTTTAACACAAAGTACGATTTGATAACTTTATTAATTTTGTTTTAGATAATTTGCACGAATTTTATGAATGTTATGTGCAATATTTTTTTATCAAAAAGTAAAAATTCTATAACTTTATTAATTTGGTTTTCAGATAATTTGCAAGAACTTTATGAATAGTTCTGTGCAATGTTTTTTTTAACACAAAGTAAAATTCGATAACATTATTATTTTTGTTTTAAATAATTTGGAAGAACTTTATGAATAGTTCTGTGCAATGTTTTTTTAACTCAAATTAAAATTCGATAACTTTATTACTTTGTTTTAGATAATTTGCAAGAACTTTATGAATAGTTCTGTGCAATATTTTTAACACAAAGTACGATTCGATAACTTTATTATCTTTGTTTTAGATAATTTGCAAGATCTTTATGAATAGTTCTGTGCAATATTTTTTTAACACAAAGTACGATTTGATAACTTTACTAATTTTGTTTTAAATAATTTGCAAGAATTTTATGAATAGTTCAGTGTAATATTTTTTTAACACAAAGTACGATTCGATAACTTTATTATTTTTGCTTTAGATAATTTGCCAGAACTTTATAAATAGTTCTGTGCAATACTTTTATAACACAACGAATGATTTGATAACTTTACTAATTTTGTTTTCAAATAATTTGCAAGAACTTTATGAATAGTTCTGTGCAATGTTTTTAACACAAAGTAAAAATTCGATAACTTTATTAATTTTGTTTCAGATAATTTGCAAGAACTTTATGAATAGTTTTGTGCAATGTTTTTTTAACACAAAGTAAAATTCGATAACTTTATTATTTTTGTTTTAGATAATTTGCAAGAACTTTATGAATAGTTCTGTGCAATATTTTTTTAACACAAAGTACAATTTGATAACTTTACTAATTTTGTTTTCATATAATTTGCAAGAACTTTATGAATAGTTTTGTGCAATGTTTTTTTAACACAAAGTAAAATTCGATAACTTTATTATTTTTGTTTTAAATAATTTGCAAGAACTTTATGAATAGTTCTGTGCAATATTTTTTTAACACAAAGTACGATTTGATAATTTTATTAATTTTGTTTTAGATAATTTGCACGAATTTTGTGAATAGTTCTGTGCAATATTTTTTTAACACAAAGTAAAAATTCGATAACTTTATTATTTTTGTTTTAGATAATGTGCTAGAACTTTACGAATAGTTCTGTCCAATGTTTTTTTTAACACAAAGTAAAATTCGATAACATTATTATTTTTATTTTAGATAATTTGCAAGAACTTTATGAATAGTTCTGTTCAATGTCTTTAACACAAAATAAAAATTCGATAACTTTATTAATTTTGTTTTCAGATAATTTGCAAGAATTTTATGAATAGTTCTGTGCAATGTTTTTTTAACACAAAGTAAAATTCGATAACTTTATTATTTTTGTTTTAGATAATTTGCAAGAACTTTATGAATAGTTCTGCGCAATGTTTTTTTTAACACAAAGTAAAATCGATAACATTATTATTTTTGTATTAGATAATTTGCAAGAACTTTATGAATAGTTCTGTGCAATATTTTTTTAACACAAAGCACCATTGAATAACTTTATTATTATGGTTTTAGATAATTTGCAAGAACTTTATGAATAGTTCTGTGCAATATTTTTTTAACACAAAGTACGATTTGATAACTTTACTAATTTGGTTTTCAAATAATTTGCAAGAACTTTATGAATAGTCCTGTGCAATGTTTTTAACACAAAGCAAAATTCGATAACTTTATAATTTTTGTTTTAGATAATTTGCAAGAACTTTATGAATAGTTCTGTGCAATATTTTTTTAACACAAAGCACCATTGAATAACTTTATTATTTTGGTTTTAGATAATTTGCAAGAACTTTATGATTAGTTATGTGCAATATTTTTTTAACACAAAGTACGATTTGATAACTTTATTAATTTTGTTTTAGATAATTTGCACGAATTTTATGAATGGTTATGTGCAATATTTTTTTAACACAAAGTAAAATTCGATAACTTTATTAATTTTGTTTTCAGATAATTTGCAAGATCTTTATGAATATGTAGTTCTGTGCAATGTTTTTTTAACACAAAGTGAAATTCGATAACTTTATTATTTTTGTTTTAGATAATTTGCAAGAACTTTATGAATAGTTCTGTGCAATATTTTTTTAACACAAAGTACAATTTGATAACTTTACTAATTTTGTTTTCATATAATTTGCAAGAACTTTACGAATAGTTCTGTGCAATGTTTTTTTTAACACAAAGTAAAATTCGATAACATTATTATTTTTGTTTTAAATAATTTGAAGAACTTTATGTATAGTTCTGTGCAATGTTTTTTTAACTCAAAGTAAAATTCGATAACTTTATTACTTTGTTTTAGATAATTTGCAAGCACTTTATGAATAGTTCTGTGCAATATTTTTAACACAAAGTACGATTCGATAACTTTATTATTTTTGTTTTAGATAATTTGCAAGAACTTTATGAATAGTTCTGTGCAATATTTTTTTAACACAAAATACCATTGAATAACTTTATTATTTTGGTTTTAGATAATTTGCAAGAACTTTATGATTAGTTATGTGCAATGTTTTTTTAACACAAAGTACGATTTGATAACTTTATTAATTTTGTTTTAGATAATTTGCACGAATTTTATGAATAGTTATGTGCAATATTTTTTTAACACAAAGTAAAATTCGATAACTTTATTAATTTTGTTTTCAGATAATTTGCAAGAACTTTATGAATATGTAGTTCTGTGCAATGTTTTTTTAACACAAAGTGAAATTCGATAACTTTATTACTTTGTTTTAGATAATTTGCAAGAACTTTATGAATAGTTCTGTGCAATATTTTTAACACAAAGTACGATTCGATAACTTTATTATTTTTGTTTTAGATAATTTGCAAGAACTTTATGAATAGTTCTGTGCAATGTTTTTATTAATACAAAGTAAAAATTCAATAACTTTATTATTTTTGTTTTAGATAATATGCAAGAACTTTATGAATAGTTCTGTGCAATGTTTTTTTCAACACAAAGTAAAATTCGATAACATTATTATTTTTGTTTTAGATAATTTGCAAGAACTTCATGAATAGTTCTGTGCAATGTTTTTTAACACAAAATAAAATTCGATAACTTTATTATTTTTGTTTTAGATAATTTGCAAGAACTTTATGAATAGTTCTGTGCAATATTTTTTTAACACAAAATACCATTGAATAACTTTATTATTTTGGTTTTAGATAATTTGCAAGAACTTTATGATTAGTTATGTGCAATGTTTTTTTAACACAAAGTACGATTTGATAACTTTATTAATTTTGTTTTAGATAATTTGCACGAATTTTATGAATAGTTATGTGCAATATTTTTTTAACACAAAGTAAAATTCGATAACTTTATTAATTTTGTTTTCAGATAATTTGCAAGAACTTTATGAATATGTAGTTCTGTGCAATGTTTTTTTAACACAAAGTGAAATTCGATAACTTTATTACTTTGTTTTAGATAATTTGCAAGAACTTTATGAATAGTTCTGTGTAATATTTTTAACACAAAGTACGATTCGATAACTTTATTATTTTTGTTTTAGATAATTTGCAAGAACTTTATGAATAGTTCTGTGCAATGTTTTTATTAATACAAAGTAAAAATTCAATAACTTTATTATTTTTGTTTTAGATAATATGCAAGAACTTTATGAATAGTTCTGTGCAATGTTTTTTTTAACACAAAGTAAAACTCGATAATTTTATTATTTTTGTTTTAGATAATTTGCAAGAAATTTATGAATAGTTCTGTGCAATGTTTTTTAACACAAACTAAAATGCGGTAACTTTTTTATTTTTGTTTTAGATAATTTGCAAGAACTTTATGAATAGTTCTGTGCAATATTTTTAACACAAAGTAAAAATTCGATAACTTTATTATTTTTGTTTTAGATAATGTGCAAGAACTTTATGAATAGTTCTGTGCAATGTTTTTTTTAACACAAAGTAAAATTCGATAACATTATTGTTTTTGTTTTAGATAATTTGCAAGAACTTTATGAATAGTTCTGTGCAATGTTTTTTTTAAGACAAAGTAAAATTCGATAACTTTATTATTTTTGTTTTAGATAATTTGCAAGAACTTTATGAATAGTTCTGTGCAATATTTTTTAACACAAAGTACGATTTGATAACTTTACTAATTTTGTTTTAAATAATTTGCAAGAATTTTATGAATAGTTCTGTGCAATATTTTTTTAACACAAAGTACGATCCGATAACTTTATTATTTTTGTTTTAGATAATTTGCAAGAACTTTATGAATAGTTCTGTGTAATATTTTTAACATAAAGTAAAAATTCTATAACTTTATTATTTTTGTTTTAGATAATGTGCTAGAACTTTACGAATAGTTCTGTCCAATGTTTCTTTTAACACAAAGTAAAATTCGATAACATTATTATTTTTGTTTTAGATAATTTGCAAGAAATTCATGAATAGTTCTGTGCAATGTTTTTTAACACAAAGTAAAATGCGATAACTTTATTATTTTTGATTTAGATAATTTGCAAGAACTTTATGAATATTTCTGTGCAATGTTTTTTTAACACAAAATAGAAATTCGATAACTTTATTAATTTTGTTTTCAGATAATTTGCAAGAACTTTATGAATAGTTTTGTGCAATGTTTTGTAACACAAAGTAAAATCGATAACATTATTATTTTTGTTTTAGATAATTTGCAAGAACTTTATGAATAGTTCTGTGCAATATTTTTTTAACACAATGTGCGATTTGATTACTTTACTAATTTTGTTTTAAATAATTTGCAAGAATTTTATGAATAGTTCTGTGCAATATTTTTTTAACACAAAGTACGATTCGATAACTTTATTACTTTTGTCTTAGATAATTTGCAAGAACTTTATGAATAGTTCTGTGCAATATTTTTAACACAAAGTATAAATTCGATAACTTTATTATTTTTGTTTTAGATAATGTGCAAGAACTTTATGAATAGTTCTGTGCAATGTTTTTTTTAGCACAAAGTAAAATTCGATAACATTATTATTTTTGTTTAGATAATTTGCAAGAACCTTATGAATAGTTTTGTGCTTTTGTTTTATATAATTTGCAAGAAATTTATGAATAGTTCTGTGCAATGTTTCTTAACACAAAGTAAAATTTGATAACTTTATTAATTTTGATTTAGATAATTTGCAAGAACTTTATGAATATTTCTGTGCAATGTTTTTTTAACACAAAATAAAAATTCGATAACTTTATTAATTTTGTTTTCAGATAATTTGCAAGAACTTTATGAATAGTTTTGTGCAATGTTTTGTAACACAAAGTAAAATCGATAACATTATTATTTTTGTTTTAGATAATTTGCAAGAACTTTATGAATAGTTCTGTGCAATGTTTTTAAAACAAAGTAAAATCGATAACATTATTAGTTTTGTTTTAGATAATTTGCAAGAACTTTATGAATAGTTCTGTGTAATATTTTTCTAACACAAAGTGCGATTTGATAACTTTACTAATTTTGTTTTCAAATAATTTGCAAGAACTTTATGAATAGTTCTGTGCAATGTTTTTTTAACACAAAGTAAAATTCGATAACTTTATTACTTTGTTTTAGATAATTTGCAAGAACTTTATGAATAGTTCTGTGCAATGTTTTTTAACACAAAGTAAAATTCGATAACTATATTATTTTTGTTTTACATAATTTGCAATAACTTTATGAATAGTTCTGTGTAATATTTTTGTTAACACAAAGTGCGATTTGATAACTTTATTAATTTTGTTTTAGATAATTTGCAAGAATTTTATGAATAGTTCTATCCAATATTTTTAACACAAAGTAAAAATTCGATAACTTTATTATTTTTGTTTTAGATAAATTGCAAGAACTTTATAAATAGTTCTGTGCAATGTTTTTTTTTAACACAAAGAACAATCGACAACATTATTATTTTTGTTTTAGATAATTTGCAAGAACTTTATGAATAGTTCTGTGCAATGTTTTTAACACAAAGTAAATATTCGATAACTATATTAATTTTGTTTTCAGATAATTTGCAAGAACTTTATGAATAGTTTTGTGCTTTTGTTTTAGATAATTTGCAAGAACTTTATGAATAGTTCTGTGCAATGTTTTTTAACACAAAGTAAAATTCGATAACTTTATTATTTTTGTTTTAGATAATGTGCAAGAACTTTATGAATAGTTCTGTGTAATATTTTTTTTAACACAAAGTGCGATTTGATAACTTTATTAATTTTGTTTTAGATAATTTGCAAGAATTTTATGAATAGTTCTATCCAATATTTTTTTAACACAAAAGTAAAAATTCGATAACTTTATTAATTTTGTTTTCAGATAATTTGTAAGAACTTTATGAATAGTTCTGTGCAATGTTTTTTTAATACAGAGTAAAATTCGATAACTTTATTATTTTTGTTTTAGATAATTTGCAAGAACTTTATGAATAGTTCTGTGCAATATTTTTTTAACACAAAGTACGATTTGATAACTTTACTAATTTTATTTTAAATAATTTGCAAGAATGTTATGAATAGTTCTGTGCAATACTTTTAACACAAAGTACGATTCGGTAACTTTATTATTTTTGTTTTAGATAATTTGCAAGAACTTTATGAATAGTTCTGTGCAATATTTTTTTAACACAAGGTACGATTTGATAACTCTATTAATTTTGTTTTAGATAATTTGCAAGAATTTTATGAATAGTTCTGTCCAATATTTTTTTAACACAAAATTAAAAATTCGATAACTTTATTAATTTTGTTTTCAGATAATTTGCAAGAACTTTATGAATAGTTCTGTGCAATGTTTTTTTAACACAGAGTAAAATTCGATAACTTTATTATTTTTGTTTTAGATAATTTGCAAGAACTTTATGAATAGTTCTGTGCAATATTTTTTTAACACAAATTACGATTTGATAACTTTACTAATTTTGTTTTAAATAATTTGCAAGAATTTTATGAATAGTTCTGTGCAATATTTTTTTAACACAAAGTACGATTCGATAACTTTATTACTTTTGTTTTAGATAATTTGCAAGAAATTTATGAATAGTTCTGTGCAATATTTTTAACACAAAGAAAAAATTCGATAACTTTATTATTTTTGTTTTCAGATAATTTGCAAGAACTTTATGAATAGTTCTGTGCAATGTTTTTTTAACACAAAGTAAAATTCGATAACTTTATTAATTTTGTTTTAGATAATTTGCACGAATTTTGTGAATAGTTATGTGCAATATTTTTTTAACACAAAGTAAAAATTCGATAACTTTATTAATTTTGTTTTAGATAATGTGCAAGGACTTTATGAATGGTTTTGTGCTTTTGTTTTAGATAATTTGCAAGAACTTTATGAATAGTTCGGTGCAATGTTTTTTAACACAAGGTAAAATTCGATAACTATATTATTTTTGTTTTAGATAATTTGCAAGAACTTTATGAATAGTTCTGTGCAATGTTTTTAACACAAAGAAAAAATTCGATAACTTTATTAATTTTGTTTTCAGATAATTTGCAAGAACTTTATGAATAGTTTTGTGCAATGTTTTTTTAACACAAATTAAAATTAAATAACTTTATTATTTTTGTTTTAGATAATGTGCTAGAACTTTACGAATAGTTCTGTGCAATATTTTTTAACACAAAGTACGATTTGATAACTTTACTAATTTTGTTTTAAATAATTTGCAAGAATTTTATGAATAGTTCTGTGCAATATTTTTTTAACACAAAGTACGATCCGATAACTTTATTATTTTTGTTTTAGATAATTTGCAAGAACTTTATGAATAGTTCTGTGTAATATTTTTAACATAAAGTAAAAATTCTATAACTTTATTATTTTTGTTTTAGATAATGTGCTAGAACTTTACGAATAGTTCTGTCCAATGTTTCTTTTAACACAAAGTAAAATTCGATAATATTATTATTTTTATTTTAGATAATTTGCAAGAACTTTATGAATAGTTCTGTGCAATGTCTTTAACACAAAATAAAAATTCGATAACTTTATTAATTTTGTTTTCAGATAATTTGCAAGAATTTTATGAATAGTTCTGTGCAATGTTTTTTTAACACAAAGTAAAATTCGATAACTTTATTATTTTTGTTTTAGATAATTTGCAAGAACTTTATGAATAGTTCTGCGCAATGTTTTTTTTAACACAAAGTAAAATCGATAACATTATTATTTTTGTATTAGATAATTTGCAAGAACTTTATGAATAGTTCTGTGCAATATTTTTTTAACACAAAGCACCATTGAATAACTTTATTATTATGGTTTTAGATAATTTGCAAGAACTTTATGAATAGTTCTGTGCAATATTTTTTTAACACAAAGTACGATTTGATAACTTTACTAATTTGGTTTTCAAATAATTTGCAAGAACTTTATGAATAGTCCTGTGCAATGTTTTTAACACAAAGCAAAATTCGATAACTTTATAATTTTTGTTTTAGATAATTTGCAAGAACTTTATGAATAGTTCTGTGCAATATTTTTTTAACACAAAGCACCATTGAATAACTTTATTATTTTGGTTTTAGATAATTTGCAAGAACTTTATGATTAGTTATGTGCAATATTTTTTTAACACAAAGTACGATTTGATAACTTTATTAATTTTGTTTTAGATAATTTGAACGAATTTTATGAATGGTTATGTGCAATATTTTTTTAACACAAAGAAAAATTCGATAACTTTATTAATTTTGTTTTCAGATAATTTGCAAGAACTTTATGAATATGTAGTTCTGTGCAATGTTTTTTTAACACAAAGTGAAATTCGATAACTTTATTATTTTTGTTTTAGATAATTTGCAAGAACTTTATGAATAGTTCTGTGCAATATTTTTTTAACACAAAGTACAATTTGATAACTTTACTAATTTTGTTTTCATATAATTTGCAAGAACTTTACGAATAGTTCTGTGCAATGTTTTTTTTAACACAAAGTAGAATTCGATAACATTATTATTTTTGTTTTAAATAATTTGAAGAACTTTATGTATAGTTCTGTGCAATGTTTTTTTTAACTCAAAGTAAAATTCGATAACTTTATAACTTTGTTTTAGATAATTTGCAAGCACTTTATGAATAGTTCTGTGCAATATTTTTAACACAAAGTACGATTCGATAACTTTATTATTTTTGTTTTAGATAATTTGCAAGAACTTTATGAATAGTTCTGTGCAATATTTTTTTAACACAAAATACCATTGAATAACTTTATTATTTTGGTTTTAGATAATTTGCAAGAACTTTATGATTAGTTATGTGCAATGTTTTTTTAACACAAAGTACGATTTGATAACTTTATTAATTTTGTTTTAGATAATTTGCACGAATTTTATGAATAGTTATGTGCAATATTTTTTTAACACAAAGTAAAATTCGATAACTTTATTAATTTTGTTTTCAGATAATTTGCAAGAACTTTATGAATATGTAGTTCTGTGCAATGTTTTTTTAACACAAAGTGAAATTCGATAACCTTATTACTTTGTTTTAGATAATTTGCAAGAACTTTATGAATAGTTCTGTGCAATATTTTTAACACAAAGTACGATTCGATAACTTTATTATTTTTGTTTTAGATAATTTGCAAGAACTTTATGAATAGTTCTGTGCAATGTTTTTATTAATACAAAGTAAAAATTCAATAACTTTATTATTTTTGTTTTAGATAATATGCAAGAACTTTATGAATAGTTCTGTGCAATGTTTTTTTCAACACAAAGTAAAATTCGTTAACATTATTATTTTTGTTTTAGATAATTTGCAAGAACTTCATGAATAGTTCTGTGCAATGTTTTTTAACACAAAGTAAAATTCGATAACTTTATTATTTTTGTTTTAGATAATTTGCAAGAACTTTATGAATAGTTCTGTGCAATATTTTTTTAACACAAAATACCATTGAATAACTTTATTATTTTGGTTTTAGATAATTTGCAAGAACTTTATGATTAGTTATGTGCAATGTTTTTTTAACACAAAATACGATTTGATAACTTTATTAATTTTGTTTTAGATAATTTGCACGAATTTTATGAATAGTTATGTGCAATATTTTTTTAACACAAAGTAAAATTCGATAACTTTATTAATTTTGTTTTCAGATAATTTGCAAGAACTTTATGAATATGTAGTTCTGTGCAATGTTTTTTTAACACAAAGTGAAATTCGATAACTTTATTACTTTGTTTTAGATAATTTGCAAGAACTTTATGAATAGTTCTGTGCAATATTTTTAACACAAAGTACGATTCGATAACTTTATTATTTTTGTTTTAGATAATTTGCAAGAACTTTATGAATAGTTCTGTGCAATGTTTTTATTAATACAAAGTAAAAATTCAATAACTTTATTATTTTTGTTTTAGATAATATGCAAGAACTTTATGAATAGTTCTGTGCAATGTTTTTTTTAACACAAAGTAAAACTCGATAACTTTATTATTTTTGTTTTAGATAATTTGCAAGAAATTTATGAATAGTTCTGTGCAATGTTTTTTAACACAAACTAAAATGCGGTAACTTTTTTATTTTTGTTTTAGATAATTTGCAAGAACTTTATGAATAGTTCTGTGCAATATTTTTAACACAAAGTAAAAATTCGATAACTTTATTATTTTTGTTTTAGATAATGTGCAAGAACTTTATGAATAGTTCTGTGCAATGTTTTTTTTAACACAAAGTAAAATTCGATAACATTATTGTTTTTGTTTTAGATAATTTGCAAGAACTTTATGAATGGTTCTGTGCAATGTTTTTTTTAAGACAAAGTAAAATTCGATAACTTTATTATTTTTGTTTTAGATAATTTGCAAGAACTTTATGAATAGTTCTGTGCAATATTTTTTAACACAAAGTACGATTTGATAACTTTACTAATTTTGTTTTAAATAATTTGCAAGAATTTTATGAATAGTTCTGTGCAATATTTTTTTAACACAAAGTACGATCCGCTAACTTTATTATTTTTGTTTTAGATAATTTGCAAGAACTTTATGAATAGTTCTGCGCAATGTTTTTTTAACACAAAGTAAAATTCGATAACGTTATTATTTGTGTTTTAGATAATTTGCAAGAACTTTATGAATAGTTCTGTGCAATATTTTTTTAACACAATGTACGATTTGATTACTTTACTAATTTTGTTTTAAATAATTTGCAAGAACTTTATGAATAGTTCTGTGCAATATTTTTAACACAAAGTATAAATTCGATAACTTTATTATTTTTGTTTTAGATAATGTGCAAGAACTTTATGAATAGTTCTGTGCAATGTTTTTTTTAGCACAAAGTAAAATTCGATAACATTATTATTTTTGTTTAGATAATTTGCAAGAACCTTATGAATAGTTTTGTGCTTTTGTTTTATATAATTTGCAAGAATTTTATGAATAGTTCTGTGCAATGTTTCTTAACACAAAGTAAAATTTGATAACTTTATTAATTTTGATTTAGATAATTTGCAAGAACTTTATGAATATTTCTGTGCAATGTTTTTTTAACACAAAATAAAAATTCGATAACTTTATTAATTTTGTTTTCAGATAATTTGCAAGAACTTTATGAATAGTTTTGTGCAATGTTTTGTAACACAAAGTAAAATCGATAACATTATTATTTTTGTTTTAGATAATTTGCAAGAACTTTATGAATAGTTCTGTGCAATGTTTTTAAAACAAAGTAAAATCGATAACATTATTAGTTTTGTTTTAGATAATTTGCAAGAACTTTATGAATAGTTCTGTGTAATATTTTTCTAACACAAAGTGCGATTTGATAACTTTACTAATTTTGTTTTCAAATAATTTGCAAGAACTTTATGAATAGTTCTGTGCAATGTTTTTTTAACACAAAGTAAAATTCGATAACTTTATTACTTTGTTTTAGATAATTTGCAAGAACTTTATGAATAGTTCTGTGCAATGTTTTTTAACACAAAGTAAAATTCGATAACTTTATTATTTTTGTTTTACATAATTTGCAATAACTTTATGAATAGTTCTGTGTAATATTTTTGTTAACACAAAGTGCGATTTGATAACTTTATTAATTTTGTTTTAGATAATTTGCAAGAATTTTATGAATAGTTCTATCCAATATTTTTAACACAAAGTAAAAATTCGATAACTTTATTATTTTTGTTTTAGATAAATTGCAAGAACTTTATAAATAGTTCTGTGCAATGTTTTTTTTTAACACAAAGAACAATCGATAACATTATTATTTTTGTTTTAGATAATTTGCAAGAACTTTATGAATAGTTCTGTGCAATGTTTTTAACACAAAGTAAATATTCGATAACTATATTAATTTTGTTTTCAGATAATTTGCAAGAAATTTATGAATAGTTTTGTGCTTTTTTTTTAGATAATTTGCAAGAACTTTATGAATAGTTCTGTGCAATGTTTTTTAACACAAAGTAAAATTCGATAACTTTATTATTTTTGTTTTAGATAATGTGCAAGAACTTTATGAATAGTTCTGTGTAATATTTTTTTTAACACAAAGTGCGATTTGATAACTTTATTAATTTTGTTTTAGATAATTTGCAAGAATTTTATGAATAGTTCTATCCAATATTTTTTTAACACAAAAGTAAAAATTCGATAACTTTATTAATTTTGTTTTCAGATAATTTGTAAGAACTTTATGAATAGTTCTGTGCAATGTTTTTTTAATACAGAGTAAAATTCGATAACTTTATTATTTTTGTTTTAGATAATTTGCAAGAACTTTATGAATGGTTCTGTGCAATGTTTTTTTTAAGACAAAGTAAAATTCGATAACTTTATTATTTTTGTTTTAGATAATTTGCAAGAACTTTATGAATAGTTCTGTGCAATATTTTTTAACACAAAGTACGATTTGATAACTTTACTAATTTTGTTTTAAATAATTTGCAAGAATTTTATGAATAGTTCTGTGCAATATTTTTAACACAAAGTAAAAATTCGATAACTTTATTATTTTTGTTTTAGATAATGTGCAAGAACTTTATGAATAGTTCTGTGCAATGTTTTTTTTAACACAAAGTAAAATTCGATAACATTATTGTTTTTGTTTTAGATAATTTGCAAGAACTTTATGAATGGTTCTGTGCAATGTTTTTTTTAAGACAAAGTAAAATTCGATAACTTTATTATTTTTGTTTTAGATAATTTGCAAGAACTTTATGAATAGTTCTGTGCAATATTTTTTAACACAAAGTACGATTTGATAACTTTACTAATTTTGTTTTAAATAATTTGCAAGAATTTTATGAATAGTTCTGTGCAATATTTTTTTAACACAAAGTACGATCCGCTAACTTTATTATTTTTGTTTTAGATAATTTGCAAGAACTTTATGAATAGTTCTGCGCAATGTTTTTTTAACACAAAGTAAAATTCGATAACGTTATTATTTGTGTTTTAGATAATTTGCAAGAACTTTATGAATAGTTCTGTGCAATATTTTTTTAACACAATGTACGATTTGATTACTTTACTAATTTTGTTTTAAATAATTTGCAAGAACTTTATGAATAGTTCTGTGCAATATTTTTAACACAAAGTATAAATTCGATAACTTTATTATTTTTGTTTTAGATAATGTGCAAGAACTTTATGAATAGTTCTGTGCAATGTTTTTTTTAGCACAAAGTAAAATTCGATAACATTATTATTTTTGTTTAGATAATTTGCAAGAACCTTATGAATAGTTTTGTGCTTTTGTTTTATATAATTTGCAAGAATTTTATGAATAGTTCTGTGCAATGTTTCTTAACACAAAGTAAAATTTGATAACTTTATTAATTTTGATTTAGATAATTTGCAAGAACTTTATGAATATTTCTGTGCAATGTTTTTTTAACACAAAATAAAAATTCGATAACTTTATTAATTTTGTTTTCAGATAATTTGCAAGAACTTTATGAATAGTTTTGTGCAATGTTTTGTAACACAAAGTAAAATCGATAACATTATTATTTTTGTTTTAGATAATTTGCAAGAACTTTATGAATAGTTCTGTGCAATGTTTTTAAAACAAAGTAAAATCGATAACATTATTAGTTTTGTTTTAGATAATTTGCAAGAACTTTATGAATAGTTCTGTGTAATATTTTTCTAACACAAAGTGCGATTTGATAACTTTACTAATTTTGTTTTCAAATAATTTGCAAGAACTTTATGAATAGTTCTGTGCAATGTTTTTTTAACACAAAGTAAAATTCGATAACTTTATTACTTTGTTTTAGATAATTTGCAAGAACTTTATGAATAGTTCTGTGCAATGTTTTTTAACACAAAGTAAAATTCGATAACTTTATTATTTTTGTTTTACATAATTTGCAATAACTTTATGAATAGTTCTGTGTAATATTTTTGTTAACACAAAGTGCGATTTGATAACTTTATTAATTTTGTTTTAGATAATTTGCAAGAATTTTATGAATAGTTCTATCCAATATTTTTAACACAAAGTAAAAATTCGATAACTTTATTATTTTTGTTTTAGATAAATTGCAAGAACTTTA
Source organism: Dioctria linearis (assembly GCA_963930735.1). Lineage (NCBI taxonomy): Eukaryota > Metazoa > Arthropoda > Insecta > Diptera > Asilidae > Dioctria > Dioctria linearis. The sequence goes on along the minus strand of OZ005742.1, from coordinate 117,325,886 downwards.
TAAATAGTTCTGTGCAATGTTTTTTTTTAACACAAAGAACAATCGATAACATTATTATTTTTGTTTTAGATAATTTGCAAGAACTTTATGAATAGTTCTGTGCAATGTTTTTAACACAAAGTAAGTATTCGATAACTATATTAATTTTGTTTTCAGATAATTTGCAAGAACTTTATGAATAGTTTTGTGCTTTTTTTTTAGATAATTTGCAAGAACTTTATGAATAGTTCTGTGCAATGTTTTTTAACACAAAGTAAAATTCGATAACTTTATTATTTTTGTTTTAGATAATGTGCAAGAACTTTATGAATAGTTCTGTGTAATATTTTTTTTAACACAAAGTGCGATTTGATAACTTTATTAATTTTGTTTTAGATAATTTGCAAGAATTTTATGAATAGTTCTATCCAATATTTTTTTAACACAAAAGTAAAAATTCGATAACTTTATTAATTTTGTTTTCAGATAATTTGTAAGAACTTTATGAATAGTTCTGTGCAATGTTTTTTTAATACAGAGTAAAATTCGATAACTTTATTATTTTTGTTTTAGATAATTTGCAAGAACTTTATGAATAGTTCTGTGCAATATTTTTTTAACACAAAGTACGATTTGATAACTTTACTAATTTTATTTTAAATAATTTGCAAGAATGTTATGAATAGTTCTGTGCAATACTTTTAACACAAAGTACGATTCGGTAACTTTATTATTTTTGTTTTAGATAATTTGCAAGAACTTTATGAATAGTTCTGTGCAATATTTTTTTAACACAAGGTACGATTTGATAACTCTATTAATTTTGTTTTAGATAATTTGCAAGAATTTTATGAATAGTTCTGTCCAATATTTTTTTAACACAAAATTAAAAATTCGATAACTTTATTAATTTTGTTTTCAGATAATTTGCAAGAACTTTATGAATAGTTCTGTGCAATGTTTTTTTAACACAGAGTAAAATTCGATAACTTTATTATTTTTGTTTTAGATAATTTGCAAGAACTTTATGAATAGTTCTGTGCAATATTTTTTTAACACAAAGTACGATTTGATAACTTTACTAATTTTGTTTTAAATAATTTGCAAGAATTTTATGAATAGTTCTGTGCAATATTTTTTTAACACAAAGTACGATTCGATAACTTTATTACTTTTGTTTTAGATAATTTGCAAGAACTTTATGAATAGTTCTGTGCAATATTTTTAACACAAAGAAAAAATTCGATAACTTTATTATTTTTGTTTTCAGATAATTTGCAAGAACTTTATGAATAGTTCTGTGCAATGTTTTTTTAACACAAAGTAAAATTCGATAACTTTATTAATTTTGTTTTAGATAATTTGCACGAATTTTGTGAATAGTTATGTGCAATATTTTTTTAACACAAAGTAAAAATTCGATAACTTTATTAATTTTGTTTTAGATAATGTGCAAGGACTTTATGAATGGTTTTGTGCTTTTGTTTTAGATAATTTGCAAGAACTTTATGAATAGTTCGGTGCAATGTTTTTTAACACAAGGTAAAATTCGATAACTTTATTATTTTTGTTTTAGATAATTTGCAAGAACTTTATGAATAGTTCTGTGCAATGTTTTTAACACAAAGAAAAAATTCGATAACTTTATTAATTTTGTTTTCAGATAATTTGCAAGAACTTTATGAATAGTTTTGTGCAATGTTTTTTTAACACAAATTAAAATTCGATAACTTTATTATTTTTGTTTTAAATAATCTGCAAGAACTTTATGAATAGTTCTGTGCAATATTTTTTTAACACAAAGTACGATTTGATAACTTTATTAATTTTGTTTTAGATAATTTGCACGAATTTTGTGAATAGTTATGTGCAATATTTTTTTAACACAAAGTAAAAATTCGATAACTTTATTAATTTTGTTTTCAGATAATTTGCAAGAACTTTATGAATAGTTCTGTGCAATGTTTTTTTAACACAAAGTAAAATTCGATAACTTTATTATTTTTGTTTTAGATAATTTGCAAGAACTTTATGAATAGTTCTGTGCAATATTTTTTTTTGACAAAGTAAAATTCGATAACTTTATTATTTTTGTTTTAGATAATTTCCAAGAACTTTATGAATAGTTCTGTGCAATATTTTTTTAACACAAAGTAAAATTCGATAACATTATTATTTTTGTTTTAGATAATTTGCAAGAACTTTATGAATAGTTCTGGGCAATGTTTTTTAACACAAAGTAAAATGCGATAACTTTATTATTTTTGTTTTTGATAATTTCCAAGAACTTTATGAATAGTTCTGTGCGATGCTTTTTTAACACAAAATAAAAATTCGATAACTTTATTAATTTTGTTTTCAGATAATTTGCAAGAACTTTATGAATAGTTTTGTGCAATGTTTTGTAACACAAAGTAAAATCGATAACATTATTATTTTTGTTTTAGATAATTTGCAAGAACTTTATGAATAGTTCTGTGCAATGTTTTTTTAACACAAAGTTAAATTCGATAACTATATTATTTATGTTTTAGATAATTTGCAAGAACTTTAGGAATAGTTCTGTACAATATTTTTTTAACACAATGTACGATTTGATAACTTTACTAATTTTGTTTTAAATAATTTGCAAGAATTTTATGAATAGTTCTGTGCAATATTTTTTTAACACAAAGTACGATTCGATAACTTTATTACTTTTGCCTTAGATAATTTGAAAGAACTTTATGAATAGTTCTGTGCAATATTTTTAACACAAAGTATAAATTCGATAACTTTATTATTTTTGTTTTAGATAATGTGCAAGAACTTTATGAATAGTTCTGTGCAATGTTTTTTTTAGCACAAAGTAAAATTCGATAACATTATTATTTTTGTTTTAGATAATTTGCAAGAACTTTATGAATAATTCTGTGCAATGTTTTTTAACACAAAATAAAATTCGATAACTTTATTAATTTTGTTTTCAGATAATTTGCAAGAACTTTATGAATAGTTCTGTGCTTTTGTTTTAGATAATTTGCAAGAACTTTATGAATAGTTCTGTGCAATGTGTCTTAACACAAAGTAAAATTCGATACCCTTATTATTTTTGTTTTAGATAATTTGCAAGAACTTTATGAATAGTTCTCTGCAATGTTTTTAACACAAAGTAAAATCGATAACATTATTATTTTTGTTGTAGATAATTTGCAAGAACTTTATGAATAGTTCTGTGTAATATTTTTTAACACAAAGTGCGATTTGATAGCTTTACTAATTTTGTTTTCAAATAATTTGCAAGAACTTTATGAATAGTTCTGTGCAATGTTTTTTTAACACAAAGTAAAATTCGATAACTTTATTACTTTGTTTTAGATAATTTGCAAGAGCTTTATGAATAATTCTGTGCAATGTTTTTTAACACAAAGTATAATTCGATAACTTTATTATTTTTGTTTTAGATAATTTGCAATAACGTTATGAATAGTTCTGTGCAATATTTTTAACACAAAGTAAAAATTCGATAACTTTATTATTTTTGTTTTAGATAATGTGCAAGAACTTTATAAATAGTTCTGTGGAATGTTTTTTTTTAACACATAGAACAATCGATAACATTATTATTTTTGTTTTATATAATTTGCAAGAACTTTATGAATCGTTCTGTGCAATGGTTTTTAACACAAAGTAAAATTCGATAACTTTATTATTTTTGTTTTAGATAATTTGCAAGAACTTTATGAATAGTTCTGTGCAATGTTTTGAACACAAAGTAAAAATTCGATAACGATATTAATTTTGTTTTCAGATAATTTGCAAGAACTTTATGAAAAGTTTTGTGCTTTTGTTTTAGATAGTTTGCAAGAACTTTATGAATAGTTCTGTGCAATGTTTTTTAACACAAAAAATAAAATTCGATAACTTTATTATTTTTGTTTAGGTAATGTGCAAGAACTTTATGAATAGTTCTGTGTAATATTTTTTTTAACACAAAGTGCGATTTGATAACATTATTATTTTTGTTTTAAATAATTTGGAAGAACTTTATGAATAGTCCCGTGCCATGTTTTTTTAACTCAAAGTAAAATTCCATAACTTTATTACTTTGTTTTAGATAATTTGCAAGAACTTTATGAATAGTTCTGTGCAATATTTTTAACACAAAGTACGATTCGATAACTTTATTATTTTTGTTTTAGATAATTTGCAAGAACTTTATGAATAGTTCTGTGCAATATTTTTTTAACACAAAGTACGATTTGATAACTTTATTAATTTTGTTTTAGATAATTTGCAAGAATTTTATGAATAGTTCTTTCCAATATTTTTTTAACACAAAAGTAAATATTCGATAACTTTATTATTTTTGTTTTCAGATAATTTGCAAGAACTTTATGAATAGTTCTGTGCAATGTTTTTTAACACAGAGTAAAATTCGATAACTTTATTATTTTTGTTTTAGATAATTTGCAAGAACTTTATGAATAGTTCTGTGCAATATTTTTTTAACACAAAGTACGATTTGATAACTTTACTAATTTTGTTTTAAATAATTTGCAAGAAATTTATGAATAGTTCTGTGCAATATTTTTTTAACACAAAGTACGATTCGATAACTTTATTACTTTTGTTTTAGATAATTTGCAAGTATTTTATGAATAGTTCTGTGCAATATTTTTAACACAAAGTATAAATTCGATAACTTTATTATTTTTGTTTTAGATAATGTGCAAGAACTTTATGAATAGTTCTGTGCAATGTTTTTTTCAACACAAAGTAAAATTCGATAACATTATTATTTTTGTTTTAGATAATTTGCAAAAACTTCATGAATAGTTCTGTGCAATGTTTTTTAACACAAAGTAAAATTCGATAACTTTATTATTTTTGTTTTAGATAATTTGCAAGAACTTTATGAATAGTTCTGTGCAATATTTTTTATACAAAGTAAAAATTCAATAACTTTATTATTTTTGTTTTAGATAATGTGCAAGGACTTTATGAATAGTTTTGTGCTTTTGTTTTAGATAATTTGCAAGAACTTTATGAATAGTTCTGTGCAATATTTTTAACACAAAGTATAAATTCGATAACTTTATTATTTTTGTTTTAGATAATGTGCAAGATCTTTATTAATAGTTCTGTGCAATGTTTTTTTCAACACAAAGTAAAATTCGATAACATTATTATTTTTGTTTTAGATAATTTGCAAGAACTTCATGAATAGTTCTGTGCAATGTTTTTTAACACAAAGTACGATTTGATAACTTTACTAATTTTGTTTTAAATAATTTGCAAGAACTTTATGAATATTTCTGTGCAATGTTTTTTTAACACAAAATAAAAATTCGATAACTTTATTATTTTTGTTTTCAGATAATTTGCAAGAACTTTATGAATAGTTCTGTGCAATGTTTTTTAACACAGAGTAAAATCGATAACATTATTATTTTTGTTTTAGATAATTTGCAAGAACTTTATGAATAGTTCTGTGCAATGTTTTTTTTAGCACAAAGTAAAATTCGATAACATTATTATTTATGTTTAGATAATTTGCAAGAACCTTATGAATAGTTTTGTGCTTTTGTTTTATATAATTTGCAAGAATTTTATGAATAGTTCTGTGCAATGTTTCTTAACACAAAGTAAAATTTGATAACTTTATTAATTTTGATTTAGATAATTTGCAAGAACTTTATGAATATTTCTGTGCAATGTTTTTTAACACAAAATAAAAATTCGATAACTTTATTAATTTTGTTTTCAGATAATTTGCAAGAACTTTATGAATAGTTTTGTGCAATGTTTTGTAACACAAAGTAAAATCGATAACATTATTATTTTTGTTTTAGATAATTTGCAAGAACTTTATGAATAGCTCTGTGCAATGTTTTTAAAACAAAGTAAAATCGATAACATTATTAGTTTTGTTTTAGATAATTTGCAAGAACTTTATGAATAGTTCTGTGTAATATTTTTCTAACACAAAGTGCGATTTGATAACTTTACTAATTTTCTTTTCAAATAATTTGCAAGAACTTTATGAATAGTTCTGTGCAATGTTTTTTTAACACAAAGTAAAATTCGATAACTTTATTACTTTGTTTTAGATAATTTGCAAGAACTTTATGAATAGTTCTGTGCAATGTTTTTTAACACAAAGTAAAATTCGATAACTTTATTATTTTTGTTTTAGATAATGTGCAAGAACTTTATGAATAGTTCTGTGCAATGTTTTTTTTAGCACAAAGTAAAATTCGATAACATTATTATTTTTGTTTAGATAATTTGCAAGAACCTTATGAATAGTTTTGTGCTTTTGTTTTATATAATTTGCAAGAATTTTATGAATAGTTCTGTGCAATGTTTCTTAACACAAAGTAAAATTTGATAACTTTATTAATTTTGATTTAGATAATTTGCAAGAACTTTATGAATATTTCTGTGCAATGTTTTTTTAACACAAAATAAAAATTCGATAACTTTATTAATTTTGTTTTCAGATAATTTGCAAGAACTTTATGAATAGTTTTGTGCAATGTTTTGTAACACAAAGTAAAATCGATAACATTATTATTTTTGTTTTAGATAATTTGCAAGAACTTTATGAATAGTTCTGTGCAATGTTTTTAAAACAAAGTAAAATCGATAACATTATTAGTTTTGTTTTAGATAATTTGCAAGAACTTTATGAATAGTTCTGTGTAATATTTTTCTAACACAAAGTGCGATTTGATAACTTTACTAATTTTGTTTTCAAATAATTTGCAAGAACTTTATGAATAGTTCTGTGCAATGTTTTTTTAACACAAAGTAAAATTCGATAACTTTATTACTTTGTTTTAGATAATTTGCAAGAACTTTATGAATAGTTCTGTGCAATGTTTTTTAACACAAAGTAAAATTCGATAACTTTATTATTTTTGTTTTACATAATTTGCAATAACTTTATGAATAGTTCTGTGTAATATTTTTGTTAACACAAAGTGCGATTTGATAACTTTATTAATTTTGTTTTAGATAATTTGCAAGAATTTTATGAATAGTTCTATCCAATATTTTTAACACAAAGTAAAAATTCGATAACTTTATTATTTTTGTTTTAGATAAATTGCAAGAACTTTATAAATAGTTCTGTGCAATGTTTTTTTTTAACACAAAGAACAATCGATAACATTATTATTTTTGTTTTAGATAATTTGCAAGAACTTTATGAATAGTTCTGTGCAATGTTTTTAACACAAAGTAAATATTCGATAACTATATTAATTTTGTTTTCAGATAATTTGCAAGAACTTTATGAATAGTTTTGTGCTTTTGTTTTAGATAATTTGCAAGAACTTTATGAATAGTTCTGTGCAATGTTTTTTAACACAAAGTAAAATTCGATAACTTTATTATTTTTGTTTTAGATAATGTGCAAGAACTTTATGAATAGTTCTGTGTAATATTTTTTTTAACACAAAGTGCGATTTGATAACTTTATTAATTTTGTTTTAGATAATTTGCAAGAATTTTATGAATAGTTCTATCCAATATTTTTTTAACACAAAAGTAAAAATTCGATAACTTTATTAATTTTGTTTTCAGATAATTTGTAAGAACTTTATGAATAGTTCTGTGCAATGTTTTTTTAATACAGAGTAAAATTCGATAACTTTATTATTTTTGTTTTAGATAATTTGCAAGAACTTTATGAATAGTTCTGTGCAATATTTTTTTAACACAAAGTACGATTTGATAACTTTACTAATTTTATTTTAAATAATTTGCAAGAATGTTATGAATAGTTCTGTGCAATACTTTTAACACAAAGTACGATTCGGTAACTTTATTATTTTTGTTTTAGATAATTTGCAAGAACTTTATGAATAGTTCTGTGCAATATTTTTTTAACACAAGGTACGATTTGATAACTCTATTAATTTTGTTTTAGATAATTTGCAAGAATTTTATGAATAGTTCTGTCCAATATTTTTTTAACACAAAATTAAAAATTCGATAACTTTATTAATTTTGTTTTCAGATAATTTGCAAGAACTTTATGAATAGTTCTGTGCAATGTTTTTTTAACACAGAGTAAAATTCGATAACTTTATTATTTTTGTTTTAGATAATTTGCAAGAACTTTATGAATAGTTCTGTGCAATATTTTTTTAACACAAAGTACGATTTGATAACTTTACTAATTTTGTTTTAAATAATTTGCAAGAATTTTATGAATAGTTCTGTGCAATATTTTTTTAACACAAAGTACGATTCGATAACTTTATTACTTTTGTTTTAGATAATTTGCAAGAACTTTATGAATAGTTCTGTGCAATATTTTTAACACAAAGAAAAAATTCGATAACTTTATTATTTTTGTTTTCAGATAATTTGCAAGAACTTTATGAATAGTTCTGTGCAATGTTTTTTTAACACAAAGTAAAATTCGATAACTTTATTAATTTTGTTTTAGATAATTTGCACGAATTTTGTGAATAGTTATGTGCAATATTTTTTTAACACAAAGTAAAAATTCGATAACTTTATTAATTTTGTTTTAGATAATGTGCAAGGACTTTATGAATGGTTTTGTGCTTTTGTTTTAGATAATTTGCAAGAACTTTATGAATAGTTCGGTGCAATGTTTTTTAACACAAGGTAAAATTCGATAACTTTATTATTTTTGTTTTAGATAATTTGCAAGAACTTTATGAATAGTTCTGTGCAATGTTTTTAACACAAAGAAAAAATTCGATAACTTTATTAATTTTGTTTTCAGATAATTTGCAAGAACTTTATGAATAGTTTTGTGCAATGTTTTTTTAACACAAATTAAAATTCGATAACTTTATTATTTTTGTTTTAAATAATCTGCAAGAACTTTATGAATAGTTCTGTGCAATATTTTTTTAACACAAAGTACGATTTGATAACTTTATTAATTTTGTTTTAGATAATTTGCACGAATTTTGTGAATAGTTATGTGCAATATTTTTTTAACACAAAGTAAAAATTCGATAACTTTATTAATTTTGTTTTCAGATAATTTGCAAGAACTTTATGAATAGTTCTGTGCAATGTTTTTTTAACACAAAGTAAAATTCGATAACTTTATTATTTTTGTTTTAGATAATTTGCAAGAACTTTATGAATAGTTCTGTGCAATATTTTTTTAAGACAAAGTAAAATTCGATAACTTTATTATTTTTGTTTTAGATAATTTCCAAGAACTTTATGAATAGTTCTGTGCAATATTTTTTTAACACAAAGTAAAATTCGATAACATTATTATTTTTGTTTTAGATAATTTGCAAGAACTTTATGAATAGTTCTGGGCAATGTTTTTTAACACAAAGTAAAATGCGATAACTTTATTATTTTTGTTTTTGATAATTTCCAAGAACTTTATGAATAGTTCTGTGCGATGCTTTTTTAACACAAAATAAAAATTCGATAACTTTATTAATTTTGTTTTCAGATAATTTGCAAGAACTTTATGAATAGTTTTGTGCAATGTTTTGTAACACAAAGTAAAATCGATAACATTATTATTTTTGTTTTAGATAATTTGCAAGAACTTTATGAATAGTTCTGTGCAATGTTTTTTTAACACAAAGTTAAATTCGATAACTATATTATTTATGTTTTAGATAATTTGCAAGAACTTTAGGAATAGTTCTGTACAATATTTTTTTAACACAATGTACGATTTGATAACTTTACTAATTTTGTTTTAAATAATTTGCAAGAATTTTATGAATAGTTCTGTGCAATATTTTTTTAACACAAAGTACGATTCGATAACTTTATTACTTTTGCCTTAGATAATTTGAAAGAACTTTATGAATAGTTCTGTGCAATATTTTTAACACAAAGTATAAATTCGATAACTTTATTATTTTTGTTTTAGATAATGTGCAAGAACTTTATGAATAGTTCTGTGCAATGTTTTTTTTAGCACAAAGTAAAATTCGATAACATTATTATTTTTGTTTTAGATAATTTGCAAGAACTTTATGAATAATTCTGTGCAATGTTTTTTAACACAAAATAAAATTCGATAACTTTATTAATTTTGTTTTCAGATAATTTGCAAGAACTTTATGAATAGTTCTGTGCTTTTGTTTTATTTAATTTGCAAGAACTTTATGAATAGTTCTGTGCAATGTTTCTTAACACAAAGTAAAATTCGATACCCTTATTATTTTTGTTTTAGATAATTTGCAAGAACTTTATGAATAGTTCTCTGCAATGTTTTTAACACAAAGTAAAATCGATAACATTATTATTTTTGTTGTAGATAATTTGCAAGAACTTTATGAATAGTTCTGTGTAATATCTTTTAACACAAAGTGCGATTTGATAGCTTTACTAATTTTGTTTTCAAATAATTTGCAAGAACTTTATGAATAGTTCTGTGCAATGTTTTTTTAACACAAAGTAAAATTCGATAACTTTATTACTTTGTTTTAGATAATTTGCAAGAGCTTTATGAATAATTCTGTGCAATGTTTTTTAACACAAAGTATAATTCGATAACTTTACTATTTTTGTTTTAGATAATTTGCAATAACGTTATGTGCAATATTTTTAACACAAAGTAAAAATTCGATAACTTTATTATTTTTGTTTTAGATAATGTGCAAGAACTTTATAAATAGTTCTGTGGAATGTTTTTTTTTAACACATAGAACAATCGATAACATTATTATTTTTGTTTTATATAATTTGCAAGAACTTTATGAATCGTTCTGTGCAATGGTTTTTAACACAAAGTAAAATTCGATAACTTTATTATTTTTGTTTTAGATAATTTGCAAGAACTTTATGAATAGTTCTGTGCAATGTTTTGAACACAAAGTAAAAATTCGATAACGATATTAATTTTGTTTTCAGATAATTTGCAAGAACTTTATGAAAAGTTTTGTGCTTTTGTTTTAGATAGTTTGCAAGAACTTTATGAATAGTTCTGTGCAATGTTTTTTAACACAAAAAATAAAATTCGATAACTTTATTATTTTTGTTTAGGTAATGTGCAAGAACTTTATGAATAGTTCTGTGTAATATTTTTTTTAACACAAAGTGCGATTTGATAACATTATTATTTTTGTTTTAAATAATTTGGAAGAACTTTATGAATAGTCCCGTGCAATGTTTTTTTAACTCAAAGTAAAATTCGATAACTTTATTACTTTGTTTTAGATAATTTGCAAGAACTTTATGAATAGTTCTGTGCAATATTTTTAACAAAAAGTACGATTCGATAACTTTATTATTTTTGTTTTAGATAATTTGCAAGAACTTTATGAATAGTTCTGTGCAATATTTTTTTAACACAAAGTACGATTTGATAACTTTATTAATTTTGTTTTAGATAATTTGCAAGAATTTTATGAATAGTTCTGTCCAATATTTTTTTAACACAAAAGTAAATATTCGATAACTTTATTATTTTTGTTTTCAGATAATTTGCAAGAACTTTATGAATAGTTCTGTGCAATGTTTTTTAACACAGAGTAAAATTCGATAACTTTATTATTTTTGTTTTAGATAATTTGCAAGAACTTTATGAATAGTTCTGTGCAATATTTTTTTAACACAAAGTACGATTTGATAACTTTACTAATTTTGTTTTAAATAATTTGCAAGAAATTTATGAATAGTTCTGTGCAATATTTTTTTAACACAAAGTACGATTCGATAACTTTATTACTTTTGTTTTAGATAATTTGCAAGTATTTTATGAATAGTTCTGTGCAATATTTTTAACACAAAGTATAAATTCGATAACTTTATTATTTTTGTTTTAGATAATGTGCAAGAACTTTATGAATAGTTCTGTGCAATGTTTTTTTCAACACAAAGTAAAATTCGATAACATTATTATTTTTGTTTTAGATAATTTGCAAGAACTTCATGAATAGTTCTGTGCAATGTTTTTTAACACAAAGTAAAATTCGATAACTTTATTATTTTTGTTTTAGATAATTTGCAAGCACTTTATGAATAGTTCTGTGCAATATTTTTTATACAAAGTAAAAATTCAATAACTTTATTATTTTTGTTTTAGATAATGTGCAAGGACTTTATGAATAGTTTTGTGCTTTTGTTTTAGATAATTTGCAAGAACTTTATGAATAGTTCTGTGCAATATTTTTAACACAAAGTATAAATTCGATAACTTTATTATTTTTGTTTTAGATAATGTGCAAGATCTTTATTAATAGTTCTGTGCAATGTTTTTTTCAACACAAAGTAAAATTCGATAACATTATTATTTTTGTTTTAGATAATTTGCAAGAACTTCATGAATAGTTCTGTGCAATGTTTTTTAACACAAAGTAAAATTCGATAACTTTATTATTTTTGTTTTAGATAATTTGCAAGAACTTTATGAATAGTTCTGTGCAATATTTTTAATACAAAGTAAAAATTCAATAACTTTATTATTTTTGTTTCAGATAATGTGCAAGAACTTTATGAATAGTTTTGTGCAATTTTTTTTTAACACAAAGTAAAATTCGATAACTTTATTATTTCTGTTTTAAATAATTTGCAAGAACTTTATGAATAGTTAGTTCTGTGCAATATTTTTTTAACACAAAGTACGATTTGATAACTTTACTAATTTTGTTTTAAATAATTTGCAAGAATTTTATGAATAGTTCTGTGCAATATTATTTTAACACAAAGTACGATTCGATAACTTTATTACTTTTGTTTTAGATAATTTGCAAGTATTTTATGAATAGTTCTGTGCAATATTTTTAACACAAAGTATAAATTCGATAACTTTATTATTTTTGTTTTAGATAATGTGCAAGAACTTTATGAATAGTTCTGTGCAATGTTTTTTTCAACACAAAGTAAAATTCGATAACATTATTATTTTTGTTTTAGATAATTTGCAAGAACTTCATGAATAGTTCTGTGCAATGTTTTTTAACACAAAGTAAAATTCGATAACTTTATTATTTTTGTTTTAGATAATTTGCAAGAACTTTATGAATAGTTCTGTGCAATATTTTTTATACAAAGTAAAAATTCAATAACTTTATTATTTTTGTTTTAGATAATGTGCAAGGACTTTATGAATAGTTTTGTGCTTTTGTTTTAGATAATTTGCAAGAACTTTATGAATAGTTCTGTGCAATATTTTTAACACAAAGTATAAATTCGATAACTCTATTACTTTTGTTTTAGATAATGTGCAAGAACTTTATTAATAGTTCTGTGCAATGTTTTTTTCAACACAAAGTAAAATTCGATAACATTATTATTTTTGTTTTAGATAATTTGCAAGAACTTCATGAATAGTTCTGTGCAATATTTTTTTAACACAAAGTAAAAATTCGATAACTTTATTAATTTTGTTTTCAGATAATTTGCAAGAACTTTATGAATAGTTCTGTGCAATGTTTTTTTAACACAAAGTAAAATTCGATAACTTATTTATTTTTGTTTTAGATAATTTGCAAGAACTTTATGAATAGTTCTGTGCAAGATTTTTTTAACACAAAGTACGATTCGATAACTTTATTACTTTTGTTTTACATAATTTGCAAGAACTTTATGAATAGTTCTGTGCAATATTTTTAACACAAAGCATAAATTCGATAACTTTATTATTTTTGTTTTAGATAATGTGGAAGAACTTTATGAATAGTTCTGTGCAATGTTTTTTTTAACACAAAGTAAAATTCGAAAACATTATTATTTTTGTTTTAGATAATTTGCAAGATCTTTATGAATAGTTCTGTGCAGTATTCTTTAACACAAAGTACGATCCGATAACTTTATTATTTTTGTTTTAGATAATTTGCAAGAACTTTATGAATAGTTCTGTGTAATATTTTTAACACAAAGTAAAAATTCGATAACTTTATTATTTTTGTTTTAGATAATGAGATAGAACTTTACGAATAGTTCTGTCCAATTTTTTTTTTAACACAAAGTAAAATTCGATAACATTATTATTTTTGTTTTAGATAATTTGCAAGAACTTTATGAATAGTTCTGTGCAATGTTTTTTAACACAAAGTAAAATCAGATAACTTTATCATTTTTGTTTTAGATAATTTGCAAGAACTTTATGAATAGTTCTGTGCAATGTTTTTTTAACACAAAATAAAAATTCGTTAACTTTATTAATTTTGTTTTCAGATAATTTGCAAGAACTTTATGAATAGTTTTGTGCAATGTTTTGTAACACAAAGTAAAATCGATAACATTACTATTTTTGTTTTAGATAATTTGCAAGAACTTTATCAATAGTTCTGTCCAATATTTTTTTAATACAAAGTACGATTTGATAACTTTACTAATTTTGTTTTCAAATAATTTGCAAGAACTTTATGAATAGTTCTGTGCAATGTTTTTAACACAAAGTAAAAATTCGATAACTTTATTAATTTTGTTTTCAGATAATGTGCAAGAACTTTATGAATAGTTTTGTGCTTTTGTTTTAGATAATTTGCAAGAACTTTATGAATAGTTCTGTGCAATGTCTTTTAACACAAAATAAAATTCGATAACTTTATTATTTTTGTTTTAGATAATGTGCAAGAACTTTATGAATAGTTCTGTGCAATGTTTTTTTTTAACACAAAGTAAAATTCGATAACATTATAATTTTTGTTTTAAATAATTTGGAAGAACTTTATGAATAGTTCCGTGCAATGTTTTTTTAACACAAAGTAAACTTCGATAACTTTATTACTTTGTTTTAGTTAATTTGCAAGAACTTTATGAATAGTTCTGAGCAATATTTTTAACACAAAGTATGATTCGATAACTTTATTATTTTTGTTTCAGATAATTTGCAAGAACTTTATGAATAGTTCTGTGCAATATTTTTTTAACACAAAGTAAGATTTGATAACTTTATTAATTTTGTTTTAGATAATTTGCAAGAATTTTATGAATAGTTCTGTTCAATATTTTTTTAACACAAAAGTAAAAATTCGATAACTTTATTAATTTTGTTTTCAGATAATTTGCAAGAACTTTATGAATAGTTCTGTGCAATGTTTTTTTAGCACAGAGTAAAATTCGATAACTTTATTATTTTTCTTTTAGATGATTTGCAAGAACTTTATGAATAGTTCTGTGTAATATTTTTTTAACACAAAGTACGATTTGATAACTTTTCTAATTTTGTTTTAAATAGTTTTCAAGATTTTTATGAATAGTTCTGTGCAAGATTTTTTTAACACAAAGTACGATTCGATAACTTTATTACTTTTGTTTTACATAATTTGCAAGAACTTTATGAATAGTTCTGTGCAATATTTTTAACACAAAGCATAAATTCGATAACTTTATTATTTTTGTTTTAGATAATGGTGAAGAACTTTATGAATAGTTCTGTGCAATGTTTTTTTTAACACAAAGTAAAATTCGATTACACTATTATTTTTGTTTTAGATAATTCGCAAGAACTTCATGAATAGTTCTCTGCAATGTTTTTCAACACAAAGTAATATTCGATTACTTTATTATTTTTGTTTTAGATAATTTGCAAGTACTTTATGAATAGTTTTATGCAATATTTTTAACACAAAGTAAAAATTCGATAACTTTATTATTTTTGTTTTAGATAATGTGCAAGAACTTTATGAATAGTTTTGTGCTTTTGTTTTAGATAATTTACAAGAACTTTATGAATAGATCTGTGCAATGTTTTTTAACAAAAGGTAAAATTCGATAACTTTATTATTTTTGTTTTAGATAATTTGAAGAACTTTATGAATAGTTCTGTGCAATGTTTTTAACACAAAGTAGAAATTCGATAACTTTATTAATTTTGTTTTCAAATAATTTGCAAGAACTTTATGATTAGTTTTGTGCAATGTTTTTTTAACACAAAGTAAAATTCGATAACTTTATTATTTTTGTTTTAAATAATTTGCAAGAACTGTATGAATAGTTCTGTGTAATATTTTTTTAACACAAAGTACGATTTGATAACTTTATTAATTTTGTTTTAGATAATTTGCACGAACTTTATGAATAGTTATGTGCAATATTTTTTTAACACAAAGTAAAAATTCGATAACTTTATTAATTCTGTTTTCAGATAATTTGCAAGAACTTTATGAGTAGTTCTGTGCAATGTTTTTTTAACACAAAGTAAAATTCGATAACTTTATTAGTTTTTATTTTAGATAATTTGCAGGAACCTTATGGAAAGTTCTGTGCAATGTTTTTTAACACAAACTAAAATGCGATAACTTTATTATTTTTCTTTTTGATAATTTGCAAGAACTTTATGAATAGTTCTGTGCAATATTTTTAACACAAAATAAAAATTCGATAACTTTATTATTTTTGTTTTAGATAATGTGCAAGAACTTTATGAATAGTTCTGTGCAATGCTTTTTTTTAACACAAAGTAAAATTCGATAACATTATTATTTTTGTTTTAGATAATTTGCAAGAACTTTATGAATAGTTCTGTGCAATGTTTTTTTTAACACAAAGTAAAATTCGATAACTTTATTATTTTTGTTTTAGATAATTTGCAAGAATTTTATGAATAGTTCTGTGCAATATTTTTTTAACACAAAGTACAATTTGATAACTTTTCTAATTTTGTTTTAAATAATTTGCAAGAATTTTATGAATAGTTCTGTGCAATATTTTTTTAACACAAAGTACGATTCGATAACTTTATTACTTTTGTTTTACATAATTTGCAAGAACTTTATGAATAGTTCTGTGCAATATTTTTAACACAAAGCATAAATTCGATAACTTTATTATTTTTGATTTAGATAAGGTGCAAGAACTTTATGAATAGTTCTGTGCAATGTTTTTTTTAACACAAAGTAAAATTCGATAACACTATTATTTTTGTTTTAGATAATTTGCAAGAACTTCATGAATAGTTCTGTGCAATGTTTTTTAACACAAAGAAATATTCGATTACTTTATTATTTTTGTTTTAGATAACTTGCAAGTACTTTGTGAATAGTTTTATGCAATATTTTTAACACAAAGTAAAAATTCGATAACTTTATTATTTTTTGTTTTAGATAATGTGCAAGAACTTTGTGAATAGTTTTGTGCTTTTGTTTTAGATAATTTACAAGAACTTTATGAATAGATCTGTGCAATGTTTTTTAACAAAAGGTAAAATTCGATAACTTTATTATTTTTGTTTTAGATAATTTGAAGAACTTTATGAATAGTTCTGTGCAATGTTTTTAACACAAAGTAGAAATTCGATAACTTTATTAATTTTGTTTTCAGATAATTTGGAAGAACTTTATGAATAGTTCTGTGCAATATTTTTAACACAAAGTAAAAATTCGATAACCTTATTATTTTTGTTTTAGATAATGTGCTAGAACTTTACGAATAGTTCTGTCCAATGTTTTTTTAGCACAAAGTAAAATTCGATAACATTATTATATTTGTTTTAGATAATTTGCAAGAACTTTATGAATAGTTCTGTGCAATGTTTTTTAACACAAAGTAAAATGCGATAACTTTATTATTTTTGTTTTAGATAATTTGCAAGAACTTTATGAATAGTTCTGTGCAATGTTTTTAACACAAAGCAAAAATTCGATAACTTTATTAATTTTGTTTTCAGATAATTTGCAAGAACTTTATGAATAGTTTTGTGCAATGTTTTGTAACACAAAGTAAAATTCGATAACTTTATTATTTTTGTCTTAGATAATTTGCAAGAACTTTATGAATAGTTCTGTGCAATATTTTTTTAACACAAAGTACGATTTGATAACTTTACTAATTTTGTTTTAGATAATTTGCAAGAATTTTATGAATAGTTCTGTGCAATGTTTTTCTAACACAAAGTAAAATTCGATATCTTTATTATTTTTGTTTTAGATAATTTGCAAGAACTTTATGAATAGTTCTGTGCAATGCTTTTTTAACACAAAGTAAAATTCGATAACTTTATTATTTTTGTTTTAGATAATTTGCAAGAACTTTATGAATAGTTCTGTGCAATATTTTTTTAACACAAAGTACGATTTGATAACTTTATTAATTTTGTTTTAAATAATTTGCAAGAATTTTATGAATAGTTCTGTGCAATATTTTTTTAACACAAAGTACGATCTGATAACTTTATTATTTTTGTTTTAGATAATTTGGAAGAACTTTATGAATAGTTCTGTGCAATATTTTTAACACAAAGTAAAAATTCGATAACCTTATTATTTTTGTTTTAGATATTGTGCTAGAACTTTACGAATAGTTCTGTCCAAAGTTTTTTTTAACACAAAGTAAAATTCGATAACATTATTATATTTGTTTTAGATAATTTGCAAGAACTTTATGAATAGTTCTGTGCAATGTTTTTTAACACAAAGTAAAATGCGATAACTTTATTATTTTTGTTTTAGATAATTTGCAATAACTTTATGGATAGTTCTGTGCAATGTTTTTAACACAAAACAAAAATTCGATAACTTTATTAATTTTGTTTTCAGATAATTTACAAGAACTTTATGAATAGTTTTGTGCAATGTTTTTTTAACACAAAGTAAAATTCGATAACTTTATTATTTTTGTTTTAGATAATTTGCAAGAACTTTATGAATAGTTCTGTGCAATATTTTTTTAACACAAAGCACCATTGAATAACTTTATTATTTTTGTTTTAGATAATTTGGAAGAACTTTATGAGTAGTTCTGTGCAATATTTTTAACACAAATTAAAAATTCGATAACCTTATTATTTTTGTTTTAGATAATGTGCTAGAACTTTACGAATAGTTCTGTCCAATGTTTTTTTTAGCACAAAGTAAAATTCGATAACATTATTATATTTGTTTTAGATAATTTGCAAGAACTTTATGAATAGTTCTGAGCAATGTTTTTTAACACAAAGTAAAATGCGATAACTTTATTATTTTTGTTTCAGATAATTTGCAAGAACTTTATGAATAGTTCTGTGCAATGTTTTGAACACAAAGCAAAAATTCCGATAACTTTATTAATTTTGTTTTCAGATAATTTGCAAGAACTCTATGAATTGTTTTGTGCAATGTTTTGTAACACAAAGTAAAATTCGATAACTTTATTATTTTTGCTTTAGATAATTTGGAAGAACTTTATGAATAGTTCTGTGCAATGTTTTTTTAACACATTTGATAACTTTAGTAATTTTGTTTTAGATAATTTGCAAGAATTTTATGAATAGTTCTGTGCAATGTTTTTTTAACACAAAATAAAATTCGATAACTTTATTATTTTTGTTTTAGATAATTTGCAAGAACTTTATGAATAGTTCTGTGCAATGTTTTTTTAACACAAAGTAAAATTCGATAACTTTATTATTTTTGCTTTAGATAATTTGCAAGAACTTTATGAATAGTTCTGTGCAATATTTTTTTAACACAAAGTACGATTTGATAACTTTACTAATTTTGTTTTAAATAATTTGCAAGAATTTTATGAATAGTTCTGTGCAATATTTTTTTAGCACAAAGTACGATCCGATAACTTTATTATTTTTGTTTTAAATAATTTGGAAGAACTTTATGAATAGTTCTGTGCAATATTTTTAACACAAAGTAAAAATTCGATAACCTTATTATTTTTGTTTTAGATAATGTGCTAGAACTTTACGAATAGTTCTGTCCAATGTTTTTTTTAACACAAAGTAAAATTCGATAACATTATCATATTTGTTTTAGATAATTTGCAAGAACTTTATGAATAGTTCTGTGCAATGTTTTTTAACACAAAGTAAAATGCGATAACTTTATTATTTTTGTTTTAGATAATTTGCAAGAACTTTATGAATAGTTCTGTGCAATGTTTTTAACACAAAACAAAAATTCGATAACTTTATTAATTTTGTTTTCAGATAATTTGCAAGAACTTTATGAATAGTTTTGTGCAATGTTTTTTTAACACAAAGTAAAATTCGATAACTTTATTATTTTTGTTTTAGATAATTTGCTAAAACTTTACGAATATATCTGTCCAATGTTTTTTTAACACAAACTAAAATTCGATAACTTTATTATTTTTGTTTTAGATAATTTGCAAGAACTTTATGAATAGTTCTGTGCAATATTTTTTTAACAAAAAGCACCATTGAATAACTTTATTATTTTGGTTTTAGATAATTTGCAAGAACTTTATGAATAGTTATGTGCAATATTTTTAACACAAAGTAAAAATTCGATAACTTTATTATTTTTGTTTTAGATAATGTGCTAAAACTTTACGAATATATCTGTCCAATGTTTTTTTAACACAAAGTAAAATTCGATAACTTTATTATTTTTGTTTTAGATAATTTGCAAGAACTTTATGAATAGTTCTGTGCAATATTTTTTTAACACAAAGCACGATTGAATAACATTATTATTTTGGTTTTAGATAATTTGCAAGAACTTTATGAATAGTTATGTGCAATATTTTTAACACAAAGTAAAAATTCGATAACTTTATTATTTTTGTTTTAGATAATGTGCTAGAACTTTACGAATGTTTCTGTCCAATGTTTTTATAACACAAAGTAAAATTCGATAACTTTATTATTTTTGTTTTAGTTAATTTGCAAGAACTTTATGAATAGTTCTGTGGATTATTTTTTTAACACAAAGCACCATTGAATAACTTTATTATTTTGGTTTTAGATAATTTGCACGAATTTTATGAATAGTTATGTACAATATTTTTTTTAACACAAAGTAAAAATTCGATAACTTTATTAATTTTGTTTTCAGATAATTTGCAAGAACTTTATGAATAGTTCTGTGCAATGTTTTTAACACAAAGTAAAATTCGATAACTTTATTAATTTTGTTTTCAGATAATTTGCTAGAATTTTATGAATAGTTCTGTGCAATGTTTTTTTAACACAAAGTAAAATTCGATAACTTTATTATTTTTGTTTTAGATAATTTGCAAGAACATTATGAATAGTTCTGTCCAATGTTTTTTTTAACACAAAGTAAAATTTATAACATTATTATTTTGGCTTTAGATAATTTGCAAGAACTTTATGAATAGTTCTGTGCAATATTTTTTTAACACAAAGTAAAATTCGATAACATTATTATTTTTGTTTTAGATAATTTGCAAGAACTTTATGAATAGTTCTGTGCAATGTTTTTAACACAAAATAAAAATTCGATAACTTCATTAATTTTGTTTTCAGATAATTTGCAAGAATTTTATGAATAGTTCTGTGCAATGTTTTTCTAACACAATGTAAAATTCGATAACTTTATTATTTTTGTTTTATATAATTTGCAAGAACTTTATGATTAGTTCTGCGCAATGTTTTTTTTAACACAAAGTAAAATCGCTAACATTATCATTTTTGTTTTAGATAATTTGCAAGAGCTTTATGAATAGTTCTGTGAAATATTTTTTTAACACAAAGTACGATTTGATAACTTTATTAATTTTGTTTTAGATAATTTGCACGAATTTTATGAATAGTTATGTGCAATATTTTTTTAACACAAAGTGAAAATTCGATAACTTTATTAATTTTGTTTTCAGATAATTTGCAAGAACTTTATGAATAGTTCTGTGCAATGTTTTTAACACAAAGTAAAAATTCGATAACTTTACTAATTTTGTTTTAAATAATTTGCAAGAATTTTATGAATAGTTCTGTGCAATATTTTTTTAGCACAAACTACGATACGATAACTTTATTATTTTTGTTTTAAATAATTTGGAAGAACTTTATGAATAGTTCTGTGCAATATTTTTAACACAAAGTAAAAATTCGATAACCTTATTATTTTTGTTTTAGATAATGTGCTAGAACTTTACGAATAGTTCTGTCCAATGTTTTTTTTAACACAAAGTAAAATTCGATAACATTATTATATTTGTTTTAGATAATTTGCAAGAACTTTATGAATAGTTCTGTGCAATGTTTTTTAACACAAAGTAAAATGCGATAACTTTATTATTTTTGTTTTAGATAATTTGCAAGAACTTTATGAATAGTTCTGTGCAATGTTTTTAACACAAAACAAAAATTCGATAACTTTATTAATTTTGTTTTCAGATAATTTGCAAGAACTTTATGAATAGTTTTGTGCAATGTTTTTTTAACACAAAGTAAAATTTGATAACTTTATTATTTTTGTTTTAGATAATTTGCAAGAACTTTATAAATAGTTCTGTGCAATATTTTTTTAACACAAAGCACCATTGAATAACTTTATTATTTTGGTTTTAGATAATTTGCAAGAACATTATGAATAGTTATGTGCAATATTTTTAACACAAAGTAAAAATTCGATAACTTTATTATTTTTGTTTTAGATAATGTGCTAAAACTTTACGAATATATCTGTCCAATGTTTTTTTAACACAAAGTAAAATTCGATAACTTTATTATTTTTGTTTTAGATAATTTGCAAGAACTTTATGAATAGTTCTGTGCAATATTATTTTAACACAAAGCACGATTGAATAACTTTATTATTTTGGTTTTAGATAATTTGCAAGAACTTTATGAATAGTTATGTGCAATATTTTTAACACAAAGTAAAAATTCGATAACTTTATTATTTTTGTTTTAGATAATGTGCTAGAACTTTACGAATGTTTCTGTCCAATGTTTTTTTAACACAAAGTAAAATTCGATAACTTTATTATTTTTGTTTTAGATAATTTGCAAGAACTTTATGAATAGTTCTGTGCAATATTTTTTTAACACAAAGCACCATTGAATAACTTTATTATTTTGGTTTTAGATAATTTGCACGAATTTTATGAATAGTTATGTACAATATTTTTTTAACACAAAGTAAAAATTCGATAACTTTATTAATTTTGTTTTCAGATAATTTGCAAGAACTTTATGAATAGTTCTGTGCAATGTTTTTAACACAAAGTAAAAATTCGATAACTTTATTAATTTTGTTTTCAGATAATTTGCTAGAATTTTATGATTAGTTCTGTGCAATGTTTTTTTAACACAAAGTAAAATTCGATAACTTTATTATTTTTGTTTTAGATAATTTGCAAGAACATTATGAATAGTTCTGTGCAATGTTTTTTTTAACACAAAGTAAAATCTATAACATTTATTATTTTTGCTTTAGATAATTTGCAAGAACTTTATGAATAGTTCTGTGCAATGTTTTTAACACAAAGGAAGAAATCGATAGCTTTATTAATTTTGTTTTCAGATAATTTGCAAGAATTTTATGAATAGTTCTGTGCAATGTTTTTTTAACACAAAGTAAAATTTGATAACTTTATTATTTTTGTTTTAGATAATTTGCAAGAACTTTATGAATAGTTCTGTGCAATGTTTTTTTTAAAACAAAGTAAAATCGATAACATTATTATTTTTGCTTTAGATAATTTGGAAGAACTTTATGAATAGTTCTGTGCAATGTTTTTTTAACACAAATTAAAATTCGATAACTTTATTATTTTTGTTTTAGATAATTTGCAAGAACTTTATGAATAGTTCTGTGCAATGTTTTTTTTTACACAAAGTAAAATCGATAACTTTATTATTTTTGTTTTAGATAATGTGCTAAAACTTTACGAATATATCTGTCCAATGTTTTTTTTAACACAAAGTAAAATTCGATAACTTTATTATTTTTGCTTTAGATAATTTGCAAGAACTTTATGAATAGTTCTGTGCAATATTTTTTTAACACAAAGTACGATTTGATAGCTTTATTAATTTTGTTTTAAATAATTTGCAAGAATTTTATGAATAGTTCTGTGCAATATTTTTAACACAAAGTAAAAATTCGATAACCTTATTATTTTTGTTTTAGATATTGTGCTAGAACTTTACGAATAGTTCTGTCCAATGTTTTTTTTAACACAAAGTAAAATTCGATAACATTATTATATTTGTTTTAGATAATTTGCAAGAACTTTATGAATAGTTCTGTGCAATGTTTTTTAACACAAAGTAAAATGCGATAACTTTATTATTTTTGTTTTAGATAATTTGCAAGAACTTTATGTATAGTTCTGTGCAATATTTTTAACACAACAAAAATTCGATAACTTTATTAATTTTGTTTTCAGATAATTTACAAGAACTTTATGAATAGTTTTGTGCAATGTTTTTTTAACACAAAGTAAAATTCGATAACTTTATTATTTTTGTTTTAGATAATTTGCAAGAACTTTATGAATAGTTCTGTGCAATATTTTTTTAACACAAAGCACCATTGAATAACTTTATTATTTTTGTTTTAGATAATTTGGAAGAACTTATGAGTAGTTCTGTGCAATATTTTTAACTCAAAGTAAAAATTCGATAACCTTATTATTTTTGTTTTAGATAATGTTCTAGAACTTTACGAATTGTTCTGTCCAATATTTTTTTTAGCACAAAGTAAAATTCGATAACATTATTATATTTGTTTTAGATAATTTGCAAGAACTTTATGAAAAGTACTGAGCAATGTTTTTTAACACAAAGTAAAATGCGATAACTTTATTATTTTTGTTTTAGATAATTTGCAAGAACTTTATGAATATTTCTGTGCAATGTTTTGAACACAAAGCAAAAATTCGATAACTTTATTAATTTTGTTTTCAGATAATTTGCAAGAACTCTATGAATAGTTTTGTGCAATGTTTTGTAACACAAAGTAAAATTCGATAACTTTATTATTTTTGTTTTAGATAATTTGCAAGAACTTTATGAATAGTTCTGTGCAATATTTTTTTAACACAAAGTACGATTTGATAACTTTACTAATTTTGTTTTAGATAATTTGCAAGAATTTTATGAATAGTGTTGTGCAATGTTTTTTTAACACAAAATAAAATTCGATAACTTTATTATTTTTGTTTTAGATAATTTGCAAGAATTTTATGAATAGTTCTGTGCAATATTTTTTTAACACAAAGTAAAATTCGATAACATTATTATATTTGTTTTAGATAATTTGCAAGAACTTTGTGAATAGTTCTGTGCAATGTTTTTTAACACAAAGTAAAATGCGATAACTTTATTATTTTTGTTTTAGATAATCTGCAAGAACTATATGAATAGTTCTGTGCAATGTTTTTAACACAAAACAAAAATTCGATAACTTTATTAATTTTGTTCTCAGATAATTTGCAAGAACTTTATGAATAATTTTGTGCAATGTTTTTTTAACACAAAGTAAAATTCGATAACTTTATTATTTTTGTTTTAGATAATTTGCAAGAACTTTATGAATAGTTCTGTGCAATATTTTTTTAACACAAAGCACCATTGAATAACTTTATTATTTTGGTTTTAGATAATTTGCAAGGACTTTATGAATAGTTATGTGCAATATTTTTAACACAAAGTAAAAATTCGATAACTTTATTATTTTTGTTTTGGATAATGTGCTAAAACTTTACGAATATATCTGTCCAATGTTTTTTTAACACAAAGTAAAATTCGATAACTTTATTATTTTTGTTTTAGATAATTTGCAAGAACTTTATGAATAGTTCTGTGCAATATTTTTTTAACACAAAGCACGATTGAATAACTATATTATTTTGGTTTTAGATAATTTGCAAGAACTTTATGAATAGTTATGTGCAATATTTTTAACACAAAGTAAAAATTCGATAACTTTATTATTTTTGTTTTAGATAATGTGCTAGAACTTTACGAATGGTTCTGTCCAATGTTTTTTTAACACAAAGTAAAATTCGATAACTTTATTATTTTTGTTTTAGATAATTTGCAAGAACTTTATGAATAGTTCTGTGCAATATTTTTTTAACACAAAGCACCATTGAATAACTTTATTATTTTGGTTTTAGATAATTTGCACGAATTTTATGAATAGTTATGTACAATATTTTTTTAACACAAAGTAAAAATTCGATAACTTTATTAATTTTGTTTTCAGATAATTTGCAAGAACTTTATGAATAGTTCTGTGCAATATTTTTTTAGCACAAACTACGATACGATAACTTTATTATTTTTGTTTTAAATAATTTGGAAGAACTTCATGAATAGTTCTGTGCAATATTTTTAACACAAAGTAAAAATTCGATAACCTTATTATTTTTGTTTTAGATAATGTGCTAGAACTTTACGAATAGTTCTGTCCAATGTTTTTTTTAACACAAAGTAAAATTCGATAACATTATTATATTTGTTTTAGATAATTTGCAAGAACTTTATGAATAGTTCTGTGCAATGTTTTTTAACACAAAGTAAAATGCGATAACTTTATTATTTTTGTTTTAGATAATTTGCAAGAACTTTATGAATAGTTCTGTGCAATGTTTTTAACACAAAACAAAAATTCGATAACTTTATTAATTTTGTTTTCAGATAATTTGCAAGAACTTTATGAATAGTTTTGTGCAATGTTTTTTTAACACAAAGTAAAATTCGATAACTTTATTATTTTTGTTTTAGATAATTTGCAAGAACTTTATGAATAGTTCTGTGCAATATTTTTTTAACACAAAGCACCATTGAATAACTTTATTATTTTGGTTTTAGATAATTTGCAAGAACTTTATGAATAGTTATGTGCAATATTTTTAACACAAAGTAAAAATTCGATAACTTTATTATTTTTGTTTTAGATAATGTGCTAAAACTTTACGAATATATCTGTCCAATGTTTTTTTAACACAAAGTAAAATTCGATAACTTTATTATTTTTGTTTTAGATAATTTGCAAGAACTTTATGAATAGTTCTGTGCAATATTTTTTTAACACAAAGCACGATTGAATAACATTATTATTTTGGTTTTAGATAATTTGCAAGAACTTTATGAATAGTTATGTGCAATATTTTTAACACAAAGTAAAAATTCGATAACTTTATTATTTTTGTTTTAGATAATGTGCTAGAACTTTACGAATGTTTCTGTCCAATGTTTTTTTAACACAAAGTAAAATTCGATAACTTTATTATTTTTGTTTTAGGTAATTTGCAAGAACTTTATGAATAGTTCTGTGCAATATTTTTTTAACACAAAGCACCATTGAATAACTTTATTATTTTGGTTTTAGATAATTTGCACGAATTTTATGAATAGTTATGTACAATATTTTTTTAACACAAAGTAAAAATTCGATAACTTTATTAATTTTGTTTTCAGATAATTTGCAAGAACTTTATGAATAGTTCTGTGCAATGTTTTTAACACAAAGTAAAAATTCGATAACTTTATTAATTTTGTTTTCAGATAATTTGCTAGAATTTTATGATTAGTTCTGTGCAATGTTTTTTTAACACAAAGTAAAATTCGATAACTTTATTATTTTTGTTTTAGATAATTTGCAAGAACATTATGAATAGTTCTGTGCAATGTTTTTTTTAACACAAAGTAAAATCTATAACATTTATTATTTTTGCTTTAGATAATTTGCAAGAACTTTATGAATAGTTCTGTGCAATGTTTTTAACTCAAAGGAAAAAATCGATAACTTTATTAATTTTGTTTTCAGATAATTTGCAAGAATTTTATGAATAGTTCTGTGCAATGTTTTTTTAACACAAAGTAAAATTTGATAACTTTATTATTTTTGTTTTAGATAATTTGCA
Organism: Dioctria linearis; assembly: GCA_963930735.1. NCBI lineage: Eukaryota > Metazoa > Arthropoda > Insecta > Diptera > Asilidae > Dioctria > Dioctria linearis. Next base: position 117,298,427 of record OZ005742.1, on the reverse strand, counting down.
AGAACTTTATGAATAGTTCTGTGCAATGTTTTTTTTAACACAAAGTAAAATCGATAACATTATTATTTTTGCTTTATATAATTTGGAAGAACTTTATGAATAGTTCTGTGCAATGTTTTTTTAACACAAATTAAAATTCGATAACTTTATTATTTTTGTTTTAGATAATTTGCAAGAACTTTATGAATAGTTCTGTGCAATGTTTTTTTTTACACAAAGTAAAATCGATAACTTTATTATTTTTGTTTTATATAATGTGCTAAAACTTTACGAATATATCTGTCCAATGTTTTTTTTAACACAAAGTATAATTCGATAAGTTTATTATTTTTGCTTTAGATAATTTGCAAGAACTTTATGAATAGTTCTGTGCAATATTTTTTTAACACAAAGTACGATTTGATAGCTTTATTAATTTTGTTTTAAATAATTTGCAAGAATTTTATGAATAGTTCTGTGCAATATTTTTAACACAAAGTAAAAATTCGATAACCTTATTATTTTTGTTTTAGATATTGTGCTAGAACTTTACGAATAGTTCTGTCCAATGTTTTTTTTAACACAAAGTAAAATTCGATAACATTATTATATTTGTTTTAGATAATTTGCAAGAACTTTATGAAAAGTACTGAGCAATGTTTTTTAACACAAAGTAAAATGCGATAACTTTATTATTTTTGTTTTAGATAATTTGCAAGAACTTTATGAATATTTCTGTGCAATGTTTTGAACACAAAGCAAAAATTCGATAACTTTATTAATTTTGTTTTCAGATAATTTGCAAGAACTCTATGAATAGTTTTGTGCAATGTTTTGTAAGACAAAGTAAAATTCGATAACTTTATTATTTTTGTTTTAGATAATTTGCAAGAACTTTATGAATAGTTCTGTGCAATATTTTTTTAACACAAAGTACGATTTGATAACTTTACTAATTTTGTTTTAGATAATTTGCAAGAATTTTATGAATAGTGCTGTGCAATGTTTTTTTAACACAAAATAAAATTCGATAACTTTATTATTTTTGTTTTAGATAATTTGCAAGAATTTTATGAATAGTTCTGTGCAATATTTTTTTAACACAAAGTAAAATTCGATAACATTATTATATTTGTTTTAGATAATTTGCAAGAACTTTGTGAATAGTTCTGTGCAATGTTTTTTAACACAAAGTAAAATGCGATAACTTTATTATTTTTGTTTTAGATAATTTGCAAGAACTTTATGAATAGTTCTGTGCAATGTTTTTAACACAAAACAAAAATTCGATAACTTTATTAATTTTGTTCTCAGATAATTTGCAAGAACTTTATGAATAATTTTGTGCAATGTTTTTTTAACACAAAGTAAAATTCGATAACTTTATTATTTTTGTTTTAGATAATTTGCAAGAACTTTATGAATAGTTCTGTGCAATATATTTTTAACACAAAGCACCATTGAATAACTTTATTATTTTGGTTTTAGATAATTTGCAAGGACTTTATGAATAGTTATGTGCAATATTTTTAACACAAAGTAAAAATTCGATAACTTTATTATTTTTGTTTTAGATAATGTGCTAAAACTTTACGAATATATCTGTCCAATGTTTTTTTAACACAAAGTAAAATTCGATAACTTTATTATTTTTGTTTTAGATAATTTGCAAGAACTTTATGAATAGTTCTGTGCAATATTTTTTTAACACAAAGCACGATTGAATAACTATATTATTTTGGTTTTAGATAATTTGCAAGAACTTTATGAATAGTTATGTGCAATATTTTTAACACAAAGTAAAAATTCGATAACTTTATTATTTTTGTTTTAGATAATGTGCTAGAACTTTACGAATGGTTCTGTCCAATGTTTTTTTAACACAAAGTAAAATTCGATAACTTTATTATTTTTGTTTTAGATAATTTGCAAGAACTTTATGAATAGTTCTGTGCAATATTTTTTTAACACAAAGCACCATTGAATAACTTTATTATTTTGGTTTTAGATAATTTGCACGAATTTTATGAATAGTTATGTACAATATTTTTTTAACACAAAGTAAAAATTCGATAACTTTATTAATTTTGTTTTCAGATAATTTGCAAGAACTTTATGAATAGTTCTGTGCAATACTTTTTTAGAACAAACTACGATACGATAACTTTATTATTTTTGTTTTAAATAATTTGGAAGAACTTCATGAATAGTTCTGTGCAATATTTTTAACACAAAGTAAAAATTCGATAACCTTATTATTTTTGTTTTAGATAATGTGCTAGAACTTTACGAATAGTTCTGTCCAATGTTTTTTTTAACACAAAGTAAAATTCGATAACATTATTATATTTGTTTTAGATAATTTGCAAGAACTTTATGAATAGTTCTGTGCAATGTTTTTTAACACAAAGTAAAATGCGATAACTTTATTATTTTTGTTTTAGATAATTTGCAAGAACTTTATGAATAGTTCTGTGCAATGTTTTTAACACAAAACAAAAATTCGATAACTTTATTAATTTTGTTTTCAGATAATTTGCAAGAACTTTATGAATAGTTTTGTGCAATGTTTTTTTAACACAAAGTAAAATTCGATAACTTTATTATTTTTGTTTTAGATAATTTGCAAGAACTTTATGAATAGTTCTGTGCAATATTTTTTTAACACAAAGCACCATTGAATAACTTTATTATTTTGGTTTTAGATAATTTGCAAGAACTTTATGAATAGTTATGTGCAATATTTTTAACACAAAGTAAAAATTCGATAACTTTATTATTTTTGTTTTAGATAATGTGCTAAAACTTTACGAATATATCTGTCCAATGTTTTTTTAACACAAAGTAAAATTCGATAACTTTATTATTTTTGTTTTAGATAATTTGCAAGAACTTTATGAATAGTTCTGTGCAATATTTTTTTAACACAAAGCACGATTGAATAACATTATTATTTTGGTTTTAGATAATTTGCAAGAACTTTATGAATAGTTATGTGCAATATTTTTAACACAAAGTAAAAATTCGATAACTTTATTATTTTTGTTTTAGATAATGTGCTAGAACTTTACGAATGTTTCTGTCCAATGTTTTTTTAACACAAAGTAAAATTCGATAACTTTATTATTTTTGTTTTAGATAATTTGCAAGAACTTTATGAATAGTTCTGTGCAATATTTTTTTAACACAAAGCACCATAGAATAACTTTATTATTTTGGTTTTAGATAATTTGCACGAATTTTATGAATAGTTATGTACAATATTTTTTTAACACAAAGTAAAAATTCGATAACTTTATTAATTTTGTTTTCAGATAATTTGCAAGAACTTTATGAATAGTTCTGTGCAATGTTTTTAACACAAAGTAAAAATTCGATAACTTTATTAATTTTGTTTTCAGATAATTTGCTAGAATTTTATGATTAGTTCTGTGCAATGTTTTTTTAACACAAAGTAAAATTCGATAACTTTATTATTTTTGTTTTAGATAATTTGCAAGAACATTATGAATAGTTCTGTGCAATGTTTTTTTTAACACAAAGTAAAATCTATAACATTTATTATTTTTGCTTTAGATAATTTGCAAGAACTTTATGAATAGTTCTGTGCAATGTTTTTAACTCAAAGGAAAAAATCGATAACTTTATTAATTTTGTTTTCAGATAATTTGCAAGAATTTTATGAATAGTTCTGTGCAATGTTTTTTTAACACAAAGTAAAATTTGATAACTTTATTATTTTTGTTTTAGATAATTTGCAAGAACTTTATGAATAGTTCTGTGCAATGTTTTTTTTAACACAAAGTAAAATCGATAACATTATTATTTTTGCTTTATATAATTTGGAAGAACTTTATGAATAGTTCTGTGCAATGTTTTTTTAACACAAATTAAAATTCGATAACTTTATTATTTTTGTTTTAGATAATTTGCAAGAACTTTATGAATAGTTCTGTGCAATGTTTTTTTTTACACAAAGTAAAATCGATAACTTTATTATTTTTGTTTTATATAATGTGCTAAAACTTTACGAATATATCTGTCCAATGTTTTTTTTAACACAAAGTATAATTCGATAACTTTATTATTTTTGCTTTAGATAATTTGCAAGAACTTTATGAATAGTTCTGTGCAATATTTTTTTAACACAAAGTACGATTTGATAGCTTTATTAATTTTGTTTTAAATAATTTGCAAGAATTTTATGAATAGTTCTGTGCAATATTTTTAACACAAAGTAAAAATTCGATAACCTTATTATTTTTGTTTTAGATATTGTGCTAGAACTTTACGAATAGTTCTGTCCAATGTTTTTTTTAACACAAAGTAAAATTCGATAACATTATTATATTTGTTTTAGATAATTTGCAAGAACTTTATGAATAGTTCTGTGCAATGTTTTTTAACACAAAGTAAAATGCGATAACTTTATTATTTTTGTTTTAGATAATTTGCAAGAACTTTATGTATAGTTCTGTGCAATATTTTTAACACAGAACAAAAATTCGATAATTTTATTAATTTTGTTTTCAGATAATTTACAAGAACTTTATGAATAGTTTTGTGCAATGTTTTGTAACACAAAGTAAAATTCGATAACTTTATTATTTTTGTTTTAGATAATTTGCAAGAACTTTATGAATAGTTCTGTGCAATATTTTTTTAACACAAAGTACGATTTGATAACTTTACTAATTTTGTTTTAGATAATTTGCAAGAATTTTATGAATAGTGCTGTGCAATGTTTTTTTAACACAAAATAAAATTCGATAACTTTATTATTTTTGTTTTAGATAATTTGCAAGAATTTTATGAATAGTTCTGTGCAATGTTTTTTTAACACAAAGTAAAATTCGATAACATTATTATATTTGTTTTAGATAATTTGCAAGAACTTTGTGAATAGTTCTGTGCAATGTTTTTTAACACAAAGTAAAATGCGATAACTTTATTATTTTTGTTTTAGATAATTTGCAAGAACTTTATGAATAGTTCTGTGCAATGTTTTGAACACAAAGCAAAAATTCGATAACTTTATTAATTTTGTTTTCAGATAATTTGCAAGAACTCTATGAATAGTTTTGTGCAATGTTTTGTAACACAAAGTAAAATTCGATAACTTTATTATTTTTGTTTTAGATAATTTGCAAGAACTTTATGAATAGTTCTGTGCAATATTTTTTTAACACAAAGCACCATTGAATAACTTTATTATTTTTGTTTTAGATAATTTGGAAGAACTTTATGAGTAGTTCTGTGCAATATTTTTAACTCAAAGTAAAAATTCGATAACCTTATTATTTTTGTTTTAGATAATGTTCTAGAACTTTACGAATTGTTCTGTCCAATATTTTTTTTAGCACAAAGTAAAATTCGATAACATTATTATATTTGTTTTAGATAATTTGCAAGAACTTTATGAAAAGTACTGAGCAATGTTTTTTAACACAAAGTAAAATGCGATAACTTTATTATTTTTGTTTTAGATAATTTGCAAGAACTTTATGAATAGTTCTGTGCAATGTTTTGAACACAAAGCAAAAATTCGATAACTTTATTAATTTTGTTTTCAGATAATTTGCAAGAACTCTATGAATAGTTTTGTGCAATGTTTTGTAACACAAAGTAAAATTCGATAACTTTATTATTTTTGTTTTAGATAATTTGCAAGAACTTTATGAATAGTTCTGTGCAATATTTTTTTAACACAAAGTACGATTTGATAACTTTACTAATTTTGTTTTAGATAATTTGCAAGAATTTTATGAATAGTGCTGTGCAATGTTTTTTTAACACAAAATAAAATTCGATAACTTTATTATTTTTGTTTTAGATAATTTGCAAGAATTTTATGAATAGTTCTGTGCAATGTTTTTTTAACACAAAGTAAAATTCGATAACATTATTATATTTGTTTTAGATAATTTGCAAGAACTTTGTGAATAGTTCTGTGCAATGTTTTTTAACACAAAGTAAAATGCGATAACTTTATTATTTTTGTTTTAGATAATTTGCAAGAACTTTATGAATAGTTCTGTGCAATGTTTTTAACACAAAACAAAAATTCGATAACTTTATTAATTTTGTTCTCAGATAATTTGCAAGAACTTTATGAATAATTTTGTGCAATGTTTTTTTAACACAAAGTAAAATTCGATAACTTTATTATTTTTGTTTTAGATAATTTGCAAGAACTTTATGAATAGTTCTGTGCAATATTTTTTTAACAAAAAGCACCATTGAATAACTTTATTATTTTGGTTTTAGATAATTTTCAAGGACTTTATGAATAGTTATGTGCAATATTTTTAACACAAAGTAAAAATTCGATAACTTTATTATTTTTGTTTTAGATAATGTGCTAAAACTTTACGAATATATCTGTCCAATGTTTTTTTAACACAAAGTAAAATTCGATAACTTTATTATTTTTGTTTTAGATAATTTGCAAGAACTTTATGAATAGTTCTGTGCAATATTTTTTTAACACAAAGCACGATTGAATAACTATATTATATTGGTTTTAGATAATTTGCAAGAACTTTATGAATAGTTATGTGCAATATTTTTAACACAAAGTAAAAATTCGATAACTTTATTATTTTTGTTTTAGATAATGTGCTAGAACTTTACGAATGGTTCTGTCCAATGTTTTTTTAACACAAAGTAAAATTCGATAACTTTATTATTTTTGTTTTAGATAATTTGCAAGAACTTTATGAATAGTTCTGTGCAATATTTTTTTAACACAAAGCACCATTGAATAACTTTATTATTTTGGTTTTAGATAATTTGCACGAATTTTATGAATAGTTATGTACAATATTTTTTTAAGACAAAGTAAAAATTCGATAACTTTATTAATTTTGTTTTCAGATAATTTGCAAGAACTTTATGAATAGTTCTGTGCAATGTTTTTAACACAAAGTAAAAATTCGATAACTTTATTAATTTTGTTTTCAGATAATTTGCTAGAATTTTATGAATAGTTCTGTGCAATGTTTTTTTAACACAAAGTAAAATTCGATAACTTTATTATTTTTGTTTTAGATAATTTGCAAGAACATTATGAATAGTTCTGTGCAATGTTTTTTTTAACACAAAGTAAAATCGATAACATTATTATTTTTGCTTTAGATAATTTGCAAGAACTTTATGAATAGTTCTGTGCAATATTTTTTTAACACAAAGTAAAATTCGATAACATTATTATTTTTGTTTTAGATAATTTGCAAGAACTTTATGAATAGTTCTGCGCAATGTTTTTTTTAACACAAAGTAAAATCGATAACATTATTATTTTTGTTTTAGATAATTTGCAAGAACTTTATGAATAGTTCTGTGCAATATTTTTTTAACACAAAGTACGATTTGATAACTTTATTAATTTTATTTTAGATAATTTGCACGAATTTTATGAATAGTTATGTGCAATATTTTTTTAACACAAAGTAAAATTCGATAACTTTATTATTTTTGTTTTAGATAATTTGCAAGAACTTTATGAATAGTTCTGTGCAATGTTTATTTTAACACAAAGTAAAATCGATAACATTATTATTTTTGCTTTAGATAATTTGCAAGAACTTTATGAATAGTTCTGTGCAATATTTTTTTAACAAAAAGCAAAATTCGATAACATTATTATTTTTGTTTTAGATAATTTGCAAGAACTTTATGAATAGTTCTTTGCAATGTTTTTTTTAACACAAAGCACGATTTGATAACTTTACTAATTTTGTTTTAGATAATTTGCAAGAACTTTATGAATAGTTATGTGCAATGTTTTTAACACAAAGGAAAAATTCGATAACTTTATTATTTTTGTTTTAGATAATGTGCTAGAACTTTACGAATGGTTCTGTCCAATGTTTTTTTAACACAAAGCACCATTGAATAACTTTATTATTTTGGTTTTAGATAATTTGCACGAATTTTATGAATAGTTATGTACAATATTTTTTTAACACAAAGTAAAAATTCGATAACTTTATTATTTTTGTTTTAGATAATTTGCAAGAACTTTATGAATAGTTCTGTGCAATATTTTTTTAACACAAAGCACGATTGAATAACTATATTATTTTGGTTTTAGATAATTTGCAAGAACTTTATGAATAGTTCTGTGCAATGTTTTTTTTTAACACAAAGCACGATTTGATAACTTTACTAATTTTGCTTTAGATAATTTGCAACAACTTTATGAATAGTTCTGTGCAATATTTTTTTAACACAAAGCACCATTGAATAACTTTATTATTTTGGTTTTAGATAATTTGCAAGAACTTTATGAATAGTTATGTGCAATATTTTTAACACAAAGTAAAAATTCGATAACTTTATTATTTTTGTTTTAGATAATGTGCTAGAACTTTACGAATGGTTCTGTGCAATTTTTTTTAACACAAAGTAAAATTCGATAACTTTATTGTTTTTGTTTTAGATAATTTGCAAGAACTTTATGAATAGTTCTGTGCAATATTTTTTTAAAACAAAGCACCATTGAATAAATTTATTATTTTGGTTTTAGATAATTTGCACGAATTTTATGAATAGTTATGTGCAAGATTTTTTTAACACAAAGTAAAAATTCGATAACTTTATTAATTTTGTTTTCAGATAATTTGCAAGAACTTTATGAATAGTTCTGTGCAATGTTTTTAACACAAAGAAAAAATTCGATAACTTTATTAATTTTGTTTTCAGAAAATTTGCTAGAATTTTATGAATAGTTCTGTGCAATGTTTTTTTTAACACAAAGTAAAATTCGATAACTTTATTATTTTTGTTTTAGATAATTTGCAAGAACATTATGAATAGTTCTGTGCAATGTTTTTTTTAACACAAAGTAAAATCGATAACATTATTAGTTTTGCTTTAGATAATTTGCAAGAACTTTATGAATAGTTCTGTGCAATATTTTTTTAACACAAAGTAAAATTCGATAACATTATTACTTTTGTTCTAGATAATTTGCAAGAACTTTATGAATAGTTCTGTGCAATGTTTTTAACACAAAATAAAAATTCGATAATTTTATTAATTTTGTTTCAGATAATTTGCAAGAATTTTGTGAATAGTTCTGTGCAATGTTTTTCTAACACAAGGTAAAATTCGATAACTTTATTATTTTTGTTTTAGATAATTTGCAAGAACTTTATGAATAGTTCTGTGCAATATTTTTTTAACACAAAGTACGATTTGATAACTTTATTTATTTTGTTTTAGATAATTTGCACGAATTTTATGAATAGTTATGTGCAATATTTTTTTAACACAAAGTAAAAATTCGATAACTTTATTAATTTTGTTTTCAGATAATTTGCAAGAAATTTATGAATAGTTCTGTGCAATGTTTTTAACACAAAGTAAAAATTCGATAACTTTGTTAATTTTGTTTTCAGATAATTTGCTAGAATTTTATGAATAGTTCTGTGCAATGTTTTTTTAACACAAAGTAAAATTCGATAACATTATTATTTTTGTTTTAGATAATTTGCAGGAACTTTATGATTAGTTCTGTGCAATGTTTTTTTTAACACAAAGTAAAATCGATAACATTATTATTTTTGCTTTAGATAATTTGCAAGAACTTTATGAATAGTTCTGTGCAATATTTTTTTAACAAAAAGTAAAATTCGATAACATTATTATTTTTGTTTTAGATAATTTGCAAGAACTTTATGAATAGTTCTGTGCAATGTTGTTTTTAACACAAAGCACGATTTGATAACTTTACTAATTTTGTTTTAGATAATTTGCAAGAACTTTATGAATAGTTCTGTGCAATGTTTTTAACACAAAGTAAAAATTCGATAACTTTATTAATTTTGTTTTCAGATAATTTGCTAGAATTTTATGATATTTTTTTAACACAAAGTAAAATTCGATAACTTTATTATTTTTGTTTTAGATAATTTGCAAGAACTTTATTGAAAGTTCTGTGCAATGTTTTTTTTAACACAAAGTAAAATCGATAACATTATTATTTTTGCTTTAGATAATTTGGAAGAACTTTATGAATAGTTCTGTGCAATGTTTTTTTAACACAAAATAAAATTCGATAACTTTATTATTTTTGTTTTAGATAATTTGCAAGAACTTTATGAATAGTTCTGTGCAATGTTTTTTTTAACACAAAGTAAAATCGATAACATTATTATTTTTGCTTTAGATAATTTGCAAGAACTTTATGAATAGTTCTGTGCAATATTTTTTTAACACAAAGTAAAATTCTATAACATTATTATTTTTGTTTTAGATAATTTGCAAGAACTTTATGAATTGTTCTGTGCAATGTTTTTTTTAACACAAAGCACGATTTGATAACTTTACTAATTTTGTTTCAGATAATTTGCAAGAACTTTATGAATAGTTCTGTGCAATGTTTTTAACACAAAGTAAAAATTCGATAACTTTATTAATTTTGTTTTCAGATAATTTGCTAGAATTTTATGAATAGTTCTGTGCAATGTTTTTAACACAAAGTAAAAATTCGATAACTTTATTAATTTTGTTTTCAGATAATTTGCTAGAATTTTATGAATAGTTCTGTGCAATGTTTTTTTAACACAAAGTAAAATTCGATAACTTTATTATTTTTGTTTTAGATAATTTGCAAGAACATTATGAATAGTTCTGTGCAATGTTTTTTTTAACACAAAGTAAAATCGATAAGATTATTATTTTTGCTTTAGATAATTTGCAAGAACTTTATGAATAGTTCTGTGCAATATTTTTTTAACACAAAGTAAAATTCGATAACATTATTATTTTTGTTTTAGATAATTTGCAAGAACTTTATGAATAGTTCTGTGCAATGTTTTTAACACAAAATAAAAATTCGATAACTTTATTAATTTTGCTTTCAGATAATTTGCAAGAATTTTATGAATAGTTCTGTGCAATGTTTTTCTAACACAAAGTAAAATTCGATAACTTTATTATTTTTGTTTTAGATAATTTGCAAGAACATTATGAATAGTTCTGTGCAATGTTTTTTTTAACACAAAGTAAAATCGATAACATTATTATTTTTGCTTTAGATAATTTGCAAGAACTTTATGAATAGTTCTGTGCAATATTTTTTTAACACAAAGTAAAATTCGATAACATTATTATTTTTGTTTTAGATAATTTGCAAGAACTTTATGAATAGTTCTGTGCAATGTTTTTAACACAAAATAAAAATTCGATAACTTTATTAATTTTGTTTTCAGATAATTTGCAAGAATTTTATGAATAGTTCTGTGCAATGTTTTTCTAACACAAAGTAAAATTCGATAACTTTATTATTTTTGTTTTAGATAATTTGCAAGAACTTTATGAATAGTTCCGCGCAATGTTTTTTTTAACACAAAGTAAAATCGATAACGTTATTATTTTTGTTTTAGATAATTTGCAAGAACTTTATGAATAGTTCTGTGCAATATTTTTTTAACACAAAGTACGATTTGATAACTTTATTAATTTTATTTTAGATAATTTGCACGAATTTTATGAATAGTTATGTGCAATATTTTTTTAACACAATGTAAAAATTCGATAACTTTATTAATTTTGTTTTCAGATAATTTGCAAGAACTTTATTAATAGTTCTGTGCAATGTTTTTTAACACAAAGTAAAATTCGATAACTTTATTATTTTTGTTTTAGATAATTTGCAAGAACTTTATGAATAGTTCTGTGCAATGTTTATTTTAACACAAAGTAAAATCGATAACATTATTATTTTTGCTTTAGATAATTTGCAAGAACTTTATGAATAGTTCTGTGCAATATTTTTTTAACAAAAAGTAAAATTCGATAACATTGTTATTTTTGTTTTAGATAATTTGCAAGAACTTTATGAATAGTTCTGTGCAATGTTTTTTTTAACACAAAGCACGATTTGATAACTTTACTAATTTTGTTTTAGATAATTTGCAAGAACTTTATGAATAGTTCTGTGCAATGTTTTTAACACAAAGGAAAAATTCGATAACTTTATTAATTTTGTTTTCAGATAATTTGCTAGAATTTTATGAATAGTTCTGTGCAATGTTTTTTTAACAAAAAGTAAAATTCGATAACATTATTATTTTTGTTTTAGATAATTTGCAAGAACTTTATGAATAGTTCTGTGCAATGTTTTTTTTAACACAAAGTAAAATCGATAACATTATTATTTTTGCTTTAGATAATTTGGAAGAACTTTATGAATAGTTCTGTGCAATGTTTTTTTAACACAAAGTAAAATTCGATAACTTTATTATTTTTGTTTTAGATAATTTGCAAGAACTTTATGAATAGTTCTGTGCAATGTTTTTTTTAACACAAAGTAAAATCGATAACATTACTATTTTTGCTTTAGATAATTTGCAAGAACTTTATGAATAGTTCAGTGCAATATTTTTTTAACACAAAGTAAAATTCGATAACATTATTATTTTTGTTTTAGATAATTTGCAAGAACTTTATGAATAGTTCTGTGCAATGTTTTTTTTTAACACAAAGCACGATTTGATAACTTTACTAATTTTGCTTTAGATAATTTGCAACAACTTTATGAATAGTTCTGTGCAATATTTTTTTTAACACAAAGCACCATTGAATAACTTTATTATTTTGGTTTTAGATAATTTGCAAGAACTTTATGAATAGTTATGTGCAATATTTTTAACACAAAGTAAAAATTCGATAACTTTATTATTTTTGTTTTAGATAATGTGCTAGAACTTTACGAATGGTTCTGTCCAATGTTTTTTTAACACAAAGTAAAATTCGATAACTTTATTGTTTTTGTTTTAGATAATTTGCAAGAACTTTATGAATAGTTCTGTGCAATATTTTTTTAACACAAAGCACCATTGAATAAATTTATTATTTTGGTTTTAGATAATTTGCACGAATTTTATGAATAGTTATGTGCAATATTTTTTTAACACAAAGTAAAAATTCGATAACTTTATTAATTTTGTTTTCAGATAATTTGCAAGAACTTTATGAATAGTTCTGTGCAATGTTTTTAACACAAAGTAAAAATTCGATAACTTTATTAATTTTGTTTTCAGAAAATTTGCTAGAATTTTATGAATAGTTCTGTGCAATGTTTTTTTTAACACAAAGTAAAATTCGATAACTTTATTATTTTTGTTTTAGATAATTTGCAAGAACATTATGAATAGTTCTGTGCAATGTTTTTTTTAACACAAAGTAAAATCGATAACATAATTAGTTTTGCTTTAGATAATTTGCAAGAACTTTATGAATAGTTCTGTGCAATATTTTTTTAACACAAAATAAAATTCGATAACATTATTATTTTTGTTCTAGATAATTTGCAAGAACATTATGAATAGTTCTGTGCAATGTTTTTTTTAACACAAAGTAAAATCGATAACATTATTAGTTTTGCTTTAGATAATTTGCAAGAACTTTATGAATAGTTCTGTGCAATATTTTTTTAACACAAAGTAAAATTCGATAACATTATTATTTTTGTTCTAGATAATTTGCAAGAACTTTATGAATAGTTCTGTGCAATGTTTTTAACACAAAATAAAAATTCGATAACTTTATTAATTTTGTTTTCAGATAATTTGCAAGAACTTTATGAATAGTTCTGTGCAATATTTTTTTAACACAAAGTACGATTTGATAACTTTATTTATTTTGTTTTAGATAATTTGCACGAATTTTATGAATAGTTATGTGCAATATTTTTTTAACACAAATTAAAAATTCGATAACTTTATTAATTTTGTTTTCAGATAATTTGCAAGAACTTTATGAATAGTTCTGTGCAATGTTTTTAACACAAAGTAAAAATTCGATAACTTTGTTAATTTTGTTTTCAGATAATTTGCTAGAATTTTATGAATAGTTCTGTGCAATGTTTTTTTAACACAAAGTAAAATTAGATAACATTATTATTTTTGTTTTAGATAATTTGCAAGAACTTTATGAATAGTTCTGTGCAATGTTTTTTTTAACACAAAGTAAAATCGATAACATTATTATTTTTGCTTTATATAATTTGCAAGAACTTTATGAATAGTTCTGTGCAATATTTTTTTAACAAAAAGTAAAATTCGATAACATTATTATTTTTGTTTTAGATAATTTGCAAGAACTTTATGAATAGTTCTGTGTAATGTTTTTTTTAACACAAAGCACGATCTGATAACTTTACTAATTTTGTTTTAGATAATTTGCAAGAACTTTATGAATAGTTCTGTGCAATGTTTTTAACACAAAGTGAAAATTCGATAACTTTATTAATTTTGTTTTCAGATAATTTGCTAGAATTTTATGATGTTTTTTTAACACAAAGTAAAGTTCGATAACTTTATTATTTTTGTTTTAGATAATTTGCAAGAACTTTATGAATAGTTCTGTGCAATGTTTTTTTTAACACAAAGTAAAATCGATAACATTATTATTTTTGCTTTAGATAATTTGGAAGAACTTTATGAATAGTTCTGTGCAATGTTTTTTTAACACAAAATAAAATTCGATAACTTTATTATTTTTGTTTTAGATAATTTGCAAGAACTTTATGAATAGTTCTGTGCAATTTTTTTTTAACACAAAGTAAAATCGATAACATTATTATTTTTGCTTTAGATAATTTGCAAGAACTTTATGAATAGTTCTGTGCAATATTTTTTTAACACAAAGTAAAATTCGATAACATTATTATTTTTGTTTTAGATAATTTGCAAGAACTTTATGAATAGTTCTGTGCAATGTTTTTTTTAACACAAAGCACGATTTGATAACTTTACTAATTTTGTTTCAGATAATTTGCAAGAACTTTATGAATAGTTCTGTGCAATATTTTTTTAACACAAAGTACCATTGAATAACTTTATTATTTTGGTTTTAGATAATTTGCAAGAACTTTATGAATAGTTATGTGCAATATTTTTAACACAAAGTAAAAATTCGATAACTTTTTTATTTTTGTTTTAGATAATGTGCTAGAACTTTACGAATGGTTCTGTCCAATGTTTTTTTAACACAAAGTAAAATTCGATAACTTCATTATTTTTGTTTTAGATAATTTGCAAGAACTTTATGAATAGTTCTGTGCAATATTTTTTTAACACAAAGCACCATTGAATAAATTTATTATTTTGGTTTTAGATAATTTGCACGAATTTTATGAATAGTTCTGTGCAATGTTTTTCTAACACAAAGTAAAATTCGATAACTTTATTATTTTTGTTTTAGATAATTTGCAAGAACATTATGAATAGTTCTGTGCAATGTTTTTTTTAACACAAAGTAAAATCGATAACATTATTATTTTTGCTTTAGATAATTTGGAAGAACTTTATGAATAGTTCTGTGCAATGTTTTTTTAACACAAAATAAAATTCGATAACTTTATTATTTTTGTTTTAGATAATTTGCAAGAACTTTATGAATAGTTCTGTGCAATTTTTTTTTAACACAAAGTAAAATCGATAACATTATTATTTTTGCTTTAGATAATTTGCAAGAACTTTATGAATAGTTCTGTGCAATATTTTTTTAACACAAAGTAAAATTCGATAACATTATTATTTTTGTTTTAGATAATTTGCAAGAACTTTATGAATAGTTCTGTGCAATGTTTTTTTTAACACAAAGCACGATTTGATAACTTTACTAATTTTGTTTCAGATAATTTGCAAGAACTTTATGAATAGTTCTGTGCAATATTTTTTTAACACAAAGTACCATTGAATAACTTTATTATTTTGGTTTTAGATAATTTGCAAGAACTTTATGAATAGTTATGTGCAATGTTTTTAACACAAAATAAAAATTCGATAACTTTATTAATTTTGTTTTCAGATAATTTGCAAGAATTTTATGAATAGTTCTGTGCAATGTTTTTCTAACACAAAGTAAAATTCGATAACTTTATTATTTTTGTTTTAGATAATTTGCAAGAACTTTATGAATAGTTCCGCGCAATGTTTTTTTTAACACAAAGTAAAATCGATAACATTATTATTTTTGTTTTAGATAATTTGCAAGAACTTTATGAATAGTTCTGTGCAATATTTTTTTAACACAAAGTACGATTTGATAACTTTATTAATTTTATTTTAGATAATTTGCACGAATTTTATGAATAGTTATGTGCAATATTTTTTTAACACAAAGTAAAAATTCGATAACTTTATTAATTTTGTTTTCAGATAATTTGCAAGAACTTTATTAATAGTTCTGTGCAATGTTTTTTAACACAAAGTAAAATTCGATAACTTTATTATTTTTGTTTTAGATAATTTGCAAGAACTTTATGAATAGTTCTGTGCAATGTTTATTTTAACACAAAGTAAAATCGATAACATTATTATTTTTGCTTTAGATAATTTGCAAGAACTTTATGAATAGTTCTGTGCAATATTTTTTTAACAAAAAGTAAAATTCGATAACATTGTTATTTTTGTTTTAGATAATTTGCAAGAACTTTATGAATAGTTCTGTGCAATGTTTTTTTTAACACAAAGCACGATTTGATAACTTTACTAATTTTGTTTTAGATAATTTGCAAGAACTTTATGAATAGTTCTGTGCAATGTTTTTAACACAAAGGAAAAATTCGATAACTTTATTAATTTTGTTTTCAGATAATTTGCTAGAATTTTATGAATAGTTCTGTGCAATATTTTTTTAACACAAAGTAAAATTCGATAACATTATTATTTTTGTTTTAGATAATTTGCAAGAACTTTATGAATAGTTCTGTGCAATGTTTTTTTTAACACAAAGTAAAATCGATAACATTATTATTTTTGCTTTAGATAATTTGGAAGAACTTTATGAATAGTTCTGTGCAATGTTTTTTTAACACAAAGTAAAATTCGATAACTTTATTATTTTTGTTTTAGATAATTTGCAAGAACTTTATGAATAGTTCTGTGCAATGTTTTTTTTAACACAAAGTAAAATCGATAACATTACTAATTTTGCTTTAGATAATTTGCAAGAACTTTATGAATAGTTCAGTGCAATATTTTTTTAACACAAAGTAAAATTCGATAACATTATTATTTTTGTTTTAGATAATTTGCAAGAACTTTATGAATAGTTCTGTGCAATGTTTTTTTTTAACACAAAGCACGATTTGATAACTTTACTAATTTTGCTTTAGATAATTTGCAACAACTTTATGAATAGTTCTGTGCAATATTTTTTTAACACAAAGCACCATTGAATAACTTTATTATTTTGGTTTTAGATAATTTGCAAGAACTTTATGAATAGTTATGTGCAATATTTTTAACACAAAGTAAAAATTCGATAACTTTATTATTTTTGTTTTAGATAATGTGCTAGAACTTTACGAATGGTTCTGTCCAATGTTTTTTTAACACAAAGTAAAATTCGATAACTTTATTGTTTTTGTTTTAGATAATTTGCAAGAACTTTATGAATAGTTCTGTGCAATATTTTTTTAACACAAAGCACCATTGAATAAATTTATTATTTTGGTTTTAGATAATTTGCACGAATTTTATGAATAGTTATGTGCAATATTTTTTTAACACAAAGTAAAAATTCGATAACTTTATTAATTTTGTTTTCAGATAATTTGCAAGAACTTTATGAATAGTTCTGTGCAATGTTTTTAACACAAAGTAAAAATTCGATAACTTTATTAATTTTGTTTTCAGAAAATTTGCTAGAATTTTATGAATAGTTCTGTGCAATGTTTTTTTTAACACAAAGTAAAATTCGATAACTTTATTATTTTTGTTTTAGATAATTTGCAAGAACATTATGAATAGTTCTGTGCAATGTTTTTTTTAACACAAAGTAAAATCGATAACATAATTAGTTTTGCTTTAGATAATTTGCAAGAACTTTATGAATAGTTCTGTGCAATATTTTTTTAACACAAAATAAAATTCGATAACATTATTATTTTTGTTCTAGATAATTTGCAAGAACATTATGAATAGTTCTGTGCAATGTTTTTTTTAACACAAAGTAAAATCGATAACATTATTAGTTTTGCTTTAGATAATTTGCAAGAACTTTATGAATAGTTCTGTGCAATATTTTTTTAACACAAAGTAAAATTCGATAACATTATTATTTTTGTTCTAGATAATTTGCAAGAACTTTATGAATAGTTCTGTGCAATGTTTTTAACACAAAATAAAAATTCGATAACTTTATTAATTTTGTTTTCAGATAATTTGCAAGAACTTTATGAATAGTTCTGTGCAATATTTTTTTAACACAAAGTACGATTTGATAACTTTATTTATTTTGTTTTAGATAATTTGCACGAATTTTATGAATAGTTATGTGCAATATTTTTTTAACACAAATTAAAAATTCGATAACTTTATTAATTTTGTTTTCAGATAATTTGCAAGAACTTTATGAATAGTTCTGTGCAATGTTTTTAACACAAAGTAAAAATTCGATAACTTTGTTAATTTTATTTTCAGATAATTTGCTAGAATTTTATGAATAGTTCTGTGCAATGTTTTTTTAACACAAAGTAAAATTAGATAACATTATTATTTTTGTTTTAGATAATTTGCAAGAACTTTATGAATAGTTCTGTGCAATGTATTTTTTAACACAAAGTAAAATCGATAACATTATTATTTTTGCTTTATATAATTTGCAAGAACTTTATGAATAGTTCTGTGCAATATTTTTTTAACAAAAAGTAAAATTCGATAACATTATTATTTTTGTTTTAGATAATTTGCAAGAACTTTATGAATAGTTCTGTGTAATGTTTTTTTTAACACAAAGCACGATCTGATAACTTTACTAATTTTGTTTTAGATAATTTGCAAGAACTTTATGAATAGTTCTGTGCAATGTTTTTAACACAAAGTGAAAATTCGATAACTTTATTAATTTTGTTTTCAGATAATTTGCTACAATTTTATGATGTTTTTTTAACACAAAGTAAAGTTCGATAACTTTATTATTTTTGTTTTAGATAATTTGCAAGAACTTTATGAATAGTTCTGTGCAATGTTTTTTTTAACACAAAGTAAAATCGATAACATTATTATTTTTGCTTTAGATAATTTGGAAGAACTTTATGAATAGTTCTGTGCAATGTTTTTTTAACACAAAATAAAATTCGATAACTTTATTATTTTTGTTTTAGATAATTTGCAAGAACTTTATGAATAGTTCTGTGCAATGTTTTTTTTAACACAAAGCACGATTTGATAACTTTACTAATTTTGTTTCAGATAATTTGCAAGAACTTTATGAATAGTTCTGTGCAATATTTTTTTAACACAAAGTACCATTGAATAACTTTATTATTTTGGTTTTAGATAATTTGCAAGAACTTTATGAATAGTTATGTGCAATATTTTTAACACAAAGTAAAAATTCGATAACTTTTTTATTTTTGTTTTAGATAATGTGCTAGAACTTTACGAATGGTTCTGTCCAATGTTTTTTTAACACAAAGTAAAATTCGATAACTTCATTATTTTTGTTTTAGATAATTTGCAAGAACTTTATGAATAGTTCTGTGCAATATTTTTTTAACACAAAGCACCATTGAATAAATTTATTATTTTGGTTTTAGATAATTTGCACGAATTTTATGAATAGTTATGTGCAATATTATTTTAACACAAAGTAAAAATTCGATAACTTTATTAATTTTGTTTTCAGATAATTTGCAAGAACTTTATGAGTAGTTCAGTGCAATGTTTTTAACACAAAGTAAAAATTCGATAACTTTATTAATTTTGTTTTCAGATAATTTGCTAGAATTTTATGAATAGTTCTGTGCAATGTTTTTTTAACACAAAGTAAAATTCGATAACTTTATTATTTTTATTTTAGATAATTTGCAAGAACTTTATGAATAGTTCTGTGCAATGTTTTTTTTAACACAAAGTAAAATCGATAACATTATTATTTTTGCTTTAGATAATTTGCAAGAACTTTATGAATAGTTATGTGCAATATTTTTTTAACAAAAAGTAAAATTCGATAACATTATTATTTTTGTTTTAGATAATTTGCAAGAACTTTATGAATAGTTCTGTGCAATGTTTTTTTTAACACAAAGCACGATTTGATAACTTTACTAATTTTGTTTTAGATAATTTGCAAGAACTTTATGAATAGTTCTGTGCAATGTTTTTAACACAAAGTAAAAATTCGATAACTTTATTAATTTTGTTTTCAGATAATTTGCTAGAATTTTATGAATAGTTCTGTGCAATGTTTTTTTAACACAAAGTAAAATTCGATAACTTTATTATTTTTGTTTTAGATAATTTGCAAGAACTTTATGAATAGTTCTGTGCAATGTTTTTTTTAACACAAAGTAAAATCGATAACATTATTATTTTTGCTTTAGATAATTTGGAAGAACTTTATGAATAGTTCTGTGCAATGTTTTTTTAACACAATATAAAATTCGATAACTTTATTATTTTTGTTTTAGATAATTTGCAAGAACTTTATGAATAGTTCTGTGCAATGTTTTTTTTAACACAAAGTAAAATCGTTAACATTATTATTTTTGCTTTAGATAATTTGCAAGAACTTTATGAATAGTTCTGTGCAATATTTTTTTAACACAAAGTAAAATTCGATAACATTATTATTTTTGTTTTAGATAATTTGCAAGAACTTTATGAATAGTTCTGTGCAATGTTTTTTTTAACACAAAGCACGATTTGATAACTTTACTAATTTTGTTTCAGATAATTTGCAAGAACTTTGTGAATAGTTCTGTGCAATATTTTTTTAACACAAAGTACCATTGAATAACTTTATTATTTTGGTTTTAGATAATTTGCAAGAACTTTATGAATAGTTATGTGCAATATTTTTAACACAAAGTAAAAATTCGATAACTTTATTATTTTTGTTTTAGATAATGTGCTAGAACTTTACGAATGGTTCTGTCCAATGTTTTTTTAACACAAAGTAAAATTCGATAACTTCATTATTTTTGTTTTAGATAATTTGCAAGAACTTTATGAATAGTTCTGTGCAATATTTTTTTAACACAAAGCACCATTGAATAACTTTATTATTTTGGTTTTAGATAATTTGCACGAATTTTATGAATAGTTATGTGCAATATTTTTTTAACACAAAGTAAAAATTCGATAACTTTATTAATTTTGATTTCAGATAATTTGCAAGAACTTTATGAATATTTCTGTGCAATGTTTTTAACACAAATTAAAAATTCGATAACTTTATTAATTTTGTTTTCAGATAATTTGCTAGAATTTTATGAATAGTTCTGTGCAATGTTTTTTTAACACAAAGTAAAATTCGATAACTTTATTATTTTTGTTTTAGATAATTTGCAAGAACATTATGAATAGTTCTGTGCAATGTTTTTTTTAACACAAAGTAAAATCGATAACATTATTATTTTTGCTTTAGATAATTTGCAAGAACTTTATGAATAGTTCTGTGCAATATTTTTTTAACACAAAGTAAAATTCGATAACATTATTATTTTTGTTTTAGATAATTTGCAAGAACTTTATGAATAGTTCTGTGCAATGTTTTTAGCACAAAATAAAAATTCGATAACTTTATTAATTTTGTTTTCAGATAATTTGCAAGAATTTTATGAATAGTTCTGTGCAATATTTTTTTAACACAAAGTAAAATTCGATAACTTTATTATTTTTGTTTTAGATAATTTGCAAGAACTTTATGAATAGTTCTGCGCAATGTTTTTTTTAACACAAAGTAAAATCGATAAGATTATTATTTTTATTTTAGATAATTTGCAAGAACTTTATGAATAGTTCTGTGCAATATTTTTTTAACACAAAGTACGATTTGATAACTTTATTAATTTTGTTTTAGATAATTTGCACGAATTTTATGAATAGTTATGTGCAATATTTTTTTAACACAAAGTAAAAATTCGATAACTTTATTAATTTTGTTTTCCAATAATTTGCAAGAACTTTATGAATAGTTCTGTGCAATGTTTTTAACACAAAGTAAAAATTCGATAACTTTATTAATTTTGTTTTCAGATAATTTACTAGAATTTTATGTATAGTTCTGTGCAATGTTTTTTAACACAAAGTAAAATTCGATAACTTTATTATTTTTGTTTTAGATAATTTGCAAGAACTTTATGAATAGTTCTGTGCAATGTTTTTTTAACACAAAGTAAAATCGATAACATTATTATTTTTGCTTTAGATAATTTGCAAGAACTTTATGAATAGTTCTGTGCAATATTTTTTTGACACAAAGTAAATTTCGATATCATTATTATTTTTGTTTTAGATAATTTGCAAGAACTTTATGAATAGTTCTGTGCAATGTTTTTGTAACACAAAGCATGATTTGATAACTTTACTAATTTTGTTTTAGATAATTTGCAAGATATTTATGAATAGTTCTGTGCAATATTTTTAACACAAAGTACGATTCGATAACTTTATTATTTTTGTTTTAGATAATTTGCAAGAACTTTATGAATAGTTCTGTCCAATGTTTTTTTTAACACAAAGCAAAATCTATAACATTATTATTTTTGCTTTAGATGATTTGCAAGAACTTTATGAATAGTTCTGTGCAATATTTTTTTAACACAAGGTACGATTTGATAACTTTACTAATTTTAATTTCAAATAATTTGCAAGAGCTTTATGAATAGTTCTGTGCAATGTTTTTAACACAAAGTAAAAATTCGTTAACTTTATTAATTTTGTTTTCAGATAATTTGCAAGAACTTTATGAATAGTTTTGTGCAATGTTTTTTTAACACAAAGTAAAATTCGATAACTTTATTATTTTTGTTTTAGATAATTTGCAAGAACTTTATGAATAGTTCTGTGCAATATTTTTTTAACACAAAGTACGATTTGATAACTTTATTAATTTTGTTTTAGATAATTTGCACGAATTTTATGAATAGTTATGTGCAATATTTTTTTAACACAAAGTAAAATTCGATAACTTTATTAATTTCGTTTTCAGATAATTTGCAAGAACTTTATGAATAGTTCTGTGCAATGTTTTTTTTAACACAAAGTGAAATTCGATAACTTTATTATTTTTGTTTTAGATAATTTACAAGAACTTTGTGAATAGTTCTGTGCAAATATTTTTTTAACACAAAGTACGATTTGATAACTTTACTAATTTTGTTTTCAAATAATTTGCAAGAACTGTATGAATAGTTCTGTGCAATGTTTTTTTAGCACAAAGTAAAATTCGATAACTTTATTATTTTTGCTTTAGATAATTTGCCAGAAATTTATGAATAGTTCTGGCAATATTTTTTTAACACAAAGAATGATTTGATAATTTTATTAATTTTGTTTTATATAGTTTGCAAGAACGTTATGAATTATTCTGTGCAGTATTTTTTTAAAACAAAGTAAAAATTCGATAACTTTATTAATTTGGTTTTCAGATAATTTGCAAGAACTTTATGAATAGTTCTGTGCAATGTTTTTTTTAACACAAAGTAAAATCGATAACATTATTATTTTTGCTTTAGATAATTTGGAAGAACTTTATGAATAGTTCTGTGCAATGTTTTTTTAACACAAAATAAAATTCGATAACTTTATTATTTTTGTTTTAGATAATTTGCAAGAACTTTATGAATAGTTCTGTGCAATTTTTTTTTAACACAAAGTAAAATCGATAACATTATTATTTTTGCTTTAGATAATTTGCAAGAACTTTATGAATAGTTCTGTGCAATATTTTTTTAACACAAAGTAAAATTCGATAACATTATTATTTTTGTTTTAGATAATTTGCAAGAACTTTATGAATAGTTCTGTGCAATGTTTTTTTTAACACAAAGCACGATTTGATAACTTTACTAATTTTGTTTCAGATAATTTGCAAGAACTTTATGAATAGTTCTGTGCAATATTTTTTTAACACAAAGTACCATTGAATAACTTTATTATTTTGGTTTTAGATAATTTGCAAGAACTTTATGAATAGTTATGTGCAATATTTTTAACACAAAGTAAAAATTCGATAACTTTATTAATTTTGTTTTCAGATAATTTGCAAGAACTTTATGAATAGTTCAGTGCAATGTTTTTAACACAAAGTAAAAATTCGATAACTTTATTAATTTTGTTTTCAGATAATTTGCTAGAATTTTATGAATAGTTCTGTGCAATGTTTTTTTAACACAAAGTAAAATTCGATAACTTTATTATTTTTGTTTTAGATAATTTGCAAGAACTTTATGAATAGTTCTGTGCAATGTTTTTTTTAACACAAAGTAAAATCGATAACATTATTATTTTTGCTTTAGATAATTTGCAAGAACTTTATGAATAGTTCTGTGCAATATTTTTTTAACAAAAAGTAAAATTCGATAACATTATTATTTTTGTTTAAGATAATTTGCAAGAACTTTATGAATAGTTCTGTGCAATGTTTTTTTTTAACACAAAGCACGATTTGATAACTTTACTAATTTTGTTTTAGATAATTTGCAAGAACTTTATGAATAGTTCTGTGCAATGTTTTTAACTCAAAGTAAAAATTCGATAACTTTATTAATTTTGTTTTCAGATAATTTGCTAGAATTTTATGAATAGTTCTGTGCAATGTTTTTTTAACACAAAGTAAAATTCGATAACTTTATTATTTTTGTTTTAGATAATTTGCAAGAACTTTATGAATAGTTCTGTGCAATGTTTTTTTTAACACAAAGTAAAATCGATAACATTATTATTTTTGCTTTAGATAATTTGGAAGAACTTTATGAATAGTTCTGTGCAATGTTTTTTTAACACAATATAAAATTCGATAACTTTATTATTTTTGTTTTAGATAATTTGCAAGAACTTTATGAATAGTTCTGTGCAATGTTTTTTTTAACACAAAGTAAAATCGTTAACATTATTATTTTTGCTTTAGATAATTTGCAAGAACTTTATGAATAGTTCTGTGCAATATTTTTTTAACACAAAGTAAAATTCGATAACATTATTATTTTTGTTTTAGATAATTTGCAAGAACTTTATGAATAGTTCTGTGCAATGTTTTTTTTAACACAAAGCACGATTTGATAACTTTACTAATTTTGTTTCAGATAATTTGCAAGAACTTTGTGAATAGTTCTGTGCAATATTTTTTTAACACAAAGTACCATTGAATAACTTTATTATTTTGGTTTTAGATAATTTGCAAGAACTTTATGAATAGTTATGTGCAATATTTTTAACACAAAGTAAAAATTCGATAACTTTATTATTTTTGTTTTAGATAATGTGCTAGAACTTTACGAATGGTTCTGTCCAATGTTTTTTTAACACAAAGTAAAATTCGATAACTTCATTATTTTTGTTTTAGATAATTTGCAAGAACTTTATGAATAGTTCTGTGCAATATTTTTTTAACACAAAGCACCCTTGAATAACTTTATTATTTTGGTTTTAGATAATTTGCACGAATTTTATGAATAGTTATGTGCAATATTTTTTTAACACAAAGTAAAAATTCGATAACTTTATTAATTTTGATTTCAGATAATTTGCAAGAACTTTATGAATATTTCTGTGCAATGTTTTTAACACAAATTAAAAATTCGATAACTTTATTAATTTTGTTTTCAGATAATTTGCTAGAATTTTATGAATAGTTCTGTGCAATGTTTTTTTTAACACAAAGTAAAATTCGATAACTTTATTATTTTTGTTTTAGATAATTTGCAAGAACATTATGAATAGTTCTGTGCAATGTTTTTTTTAACACAAAGTAAAATCGATAACATTATTATTTTTGCTTTAGATAATTTGCAAGAACTTTATGAATAGTTCTGTGCAATATTTTTTTAACACAAAGTAAAATTCGATAACATTATTATTTTTGTTTTAGATAATTTGCAAGAACTTTATGAATAGTTCTGTGCAATGTTTTTAGCACAAAATAAAAATTCGATAAATTTATTAATTTTGTTTTCAGATAATTTGCAAGAATTTTATGAATAGTTCTGTGCAATGTTTTTTTAACACAAAGTAAAATTCGATAACTTTATTATTTTTGTTTTAGATAATTTGCAAGAACTTTATGAATAGTTCTGCGCAATGTTTTTTTTAACACAAAGTAAAATCGATAAGATTATTATTTTTATTTTAGATAATTTGCAAGAACTTTATGAATAGTTCTGTGCAATAGTTTTTTAACACAAAGTACGATTTGATAACTTTATTAATTTTGTTTTAGATAATTTGCACGAATTTTATGAATAGTTATGTGCAATATTTTTTTAACACAAAGTAAAAATTCGATAACTTTATTAATTTTGTTTTCCAATAATTTGCAAGAACTTTATGAATAGTTCTGTGCAATGTTTTTAACACAAAGTAAAAATTCGATAACTTTATTAATTTTGTTTTCAGATAATTTACTAGAATTTTATGTATAGTTCTGTGCAATGTTTTTTAACACAAAGTAAAATTCGATAACTTTATTATTTTTGTTTTAGATAATTTGCAAGAACTTTATGAATAGTTCTGTGCAATGTTTTTTTTAACACAAAGTAAAATCGATAACATTATTATTTTTGCTTTAGATAATTTGCAAGAACTTTATGAATAGTTCTGTGCAATATTTTTTTAACACAAGGTACGATTTGATAACTTTACTAATTTTAATTTCAAATAATTTGCAAGAGCTTTATGAATAGTTCTGTGCAATGTTTTTAACACAAAGTAAAAATTCGTTAACTTTATTAATTTTGTTTTCAGATAATTTGCAAGAACTTTATGAATAGTTTTGTGCAATGTTTTTTTAACACAAAGTAAAATTCGATAACTTTATTATTTTTGTTTTAGATAATTTGCAAGAACTTTATGAATAGTTCTGTGCAATATTTTTTTAACACAAAGTACGATTTGATAACTTTATTAATTTTGTTTTAGATAATTTGCACGAATTTTATGAATAGTTATGTGCAATATTTTTTTAACACAAAGTAAAATTCGATAACTTTATTAATTTCGTTTTCAGATAATTTGCAAGAACTTTATGAATAGTTCTGTGCAATGTTTTTTTTAACACAAAGTGAAATTCGATAACTTTATTATTTTTATTTTAGATAATTTACAAGAACTTTGTGAATAGTTCTGTGCAAATATTTTTTTAACACAAAGTACGATTTGATAACTTTACTAATTTTGTTTTCAAATAATTTGCAAAAACTGTATGAATAGTTCTGTGCAATGTTTTTTAACACAAAGTAAAATTCGATAACTTTATTATTTTTGCTTTAGATAATTTGCCAGAAATTTATGAATAGTTCTGGCAATATTTTTTTAACACAAAGAATGATTTGATAATTTTATTAATTTTGTTTTATATAGTTTGCAAGAACGTTATGAATAATTCTGTGCAGTATTTTTTTAAAACAAAGTAAAAATTCGATAACTTTATTAATTTGGTTTTCAGATAATTTGCAAGAACTTTATGAATAGTTCTGTGCAATGTTTTTTTTAACACAAAGTAAAATTCGATAGCATTATTAGTTTTGTTTTAAATAATTTGCAAGAACTTTATGAATAGTTCTGTGCAATATTTTTTTAACACAAAGTAAAATTCGATAACTTTATTACTTTGTTTTAGATAATTTGCAAGAACTTTATGAATAGTTCTGTGCAATATTTTTAACACAAAGTACGATTCGATAACTTTATTATTTTTCTTTTAGATAATTTGCAAGAACTTTATGAATAGTTCTGTGCAATATTTTTTTAACACAAAGTACGATTTGATAACTTTATAAATTTTGTTTTAGATAATTTGCAAGAATTTTATGAATAGTTCTGTGAAATATTTTTTTAACACAAAAGTAAAAATTCGATAACTTTATTAATTTTGTTTTCAGATAATTTGCAAGAACATTATGAATAGTTCTGTGCAATGTTTTTTTAACACAAAGTAAAATTCGATAACTTTATTATTTTTGTTTTAGATAATTTGCAAGAACTTTATGAATAGTTCTGCTCAATATTTTTTTAACACAAAGTACGATTTGATAACTTTACTAATTTTGTTTTAAATAATTTGCAAGAATTTTATGAATAGTTCAGTGCAATGTTTTTAACACAAAGTAAAAATTCGATAACTTTATTAATTTTGTTTTTCAGATAATTTGCAAGAACTTTATGAATAGTTTTGTGCTTTTGTTTTAGATAATTTACAAGAACTTTATGAATAGTTCTGTGCAATCTTTTTTAACACAAAGTAAAATTAGATAACTTTATTATTTTTGTTTTAGATAATTTGCAAGAACTTTATGAATAATTCTGTGCAATGTTTTTAACACAAAGTAAAAATTCGATATCTTTATTAATTTTGTTTTAGATAATTTGCAAGAACTTTATGAATAGTTCTGTGCAATATTGTTTTAACACAAAGTATGATTTGATAACTTTATTAATTTTGTTTTAGATAATTTGCACGAATTTTATGAATAGTTATGTGCAATATTTTTTTAACACAAAGTAAAAATTCGATAACTTTATTAATTTTGTTTTCAGATAATTTGCAAGAACTTTATGAATAGTTCTGTGCAATGTTTTTTTAACACAAACTAAAATTCGATAACTTTATTATTTTTGTTTTAGATAATTTGCAAGAACTTTATGAATAGTTCTGTGCAATATTTTTTCAACACAAAGTACGATTTGATAACTTTACTAATTTTGTTTTAGATAATTTGGAAGAATTTTATGAATAGTTCTGTGCAATGTTTTTTTAACACAAAGTAAAATTCGATAACTTTATTATTTTTGTTTTAGATAATTTGCAAGAATTTTATGAATAGTTCTGTGCAGTATTTTTAACACAAAGTAAAATTCGATAACTTTATTATTTTTGTTTTCAGATAATTTGCAAGGACTTTATGAATAGTTCTGTGAAATATTTTTAACACAAAGTAAAACTTCGATAACTTTATTATTTTTGTTTTAGATAATTTCCAAGAACTTTATGAATAGTTCTGTGCAATGTTTTTTTAACACAAAGTAAGTTTTGTTTTCAGATAACTTGTCGCAAAACCAATCATTTCCTCCACACAACACTCAATGACTGTGTTATATACCTAGAAATGGGCATTAAAAGGGGCCAGAAATAAAAATTTGAAATATTAAAATATTTCACGAAAAAGTTGATATAAACTAATCATGCAACAACAAAAACATGATTATCTTATCTATGCAATCAGTGAAGAAATTTGCATCAGCAATTTTCTCCACATACCGCTCGTTTCTAAATTGCTTAAATTAAAACATATAAAACAAAAATTACAATATGTATGTACAAACGTACATACATATAAAAAAAAAGCTTTCACGATCAGAAATGCGCGCCCGAAAATACATTATATGTATATGCGCGCCGCAATTTCAATTCACGGGACGGTGGCTGATGTTTAAAGAAACATCAAATTTCAAGCCTCCGTCCAACGAAAAACAAGTCCAGAATAAATGAAAATTTTTCTCAGGGTAGAAATGCAAATATGCATTTTCTACCCTGACCGACGGCTCTTGATCGCGATAAAAATGATCAAGAGCGCACTCGAATTTTTTAAGCGAAACGAGTTGAATTTGAAATCCAAAAGAGCGAAGTTGAATTTTAAAGTTTGAAGAAATAGTTGAATAAAAAGTTTTATCTACGCGGCGGCGGTAGCACGGAAGTTGAATTTTAAAGTTTGTAGAAATAGTTGAATAAAAAGTTTCGTCTACGCAGCGGTAGCACGCAAGTTGAATTTTAAAGTTTGAAGAAATAGTTGAATAAAAAGTTTTTATACGCGGGTGGTTGGGAAGTGGTGGTCGGTTACGGCAGAAGTAAAAAAAAGGAACATTATAAAAGTTAAGAATATCCATTAGAATGTAGCATGGTGGTTGTAAAATTTCAATAAGTGTAAAATTTGAGAAAAAAATATAAATAAAGAAAAGGTCAGTGTAAGTTGTGTGTATTCAATCAGTGAATCGAACCCCAATTAAGGACTACCATCTCCAACAATAGGAGAAGAGTGGAGGCGGTGAGTACCAAATTAAAATATATATAACAATTGGCGCAGCCGGTAGGATAGTGGAAGCCAGTTTTTCAAAAGTCAAGAAAAACATAAGAGCTTGAAAAGCCGCTATCATACAATAAACAAAAGGGGTTGATCAGATTAGATCAGATTGATGTAATTGCCCCCAACGCTTGGGGTCGGACAGCTTTAACTGCCTCTGTTTGAAAAACACGCAGCCACCCCCTCATCAAAAGCACAAAGTGCCATCGTGGGACAATAGCGGGCTTCATCCCAGCCTAGGAAAAATAGACGTCCACATCAAGAGGAAAATTCCAACGCGATACCTTAAGGAAGATCAGATACACTCCAATTTGCGATCCGGAGCTGAAAGGGACTTCGAAGTAGACAACGTGCCCCCCTTTCAGTTTTTATCCAGGGGAATTTAAGAAGGCCACGGGCCCCCCCGGCAGCAAAAGAACTTCAAGCAACAAAATCAGCGATCCTGAATTGAAAGGGACCTCGAAGAAGGCAATAAGCCCTCCTCTCAATTTGAACCAAGGGAATTAAGACGTCAGAAGCCCCCCAGCTGCAAATTTTACACACGGTGGTCCATCAGCGAGGAAAGCTCCCACCAAGAGACGCCGCAGGAAATCTTAGCATTTCAACCAACTCCACAACAATCTTCCTCACCGGACAACGCACAGGAAGTTCCGAAGGAGGCAACGCGGGAGCAATAATTGCAACAGAGGGTACTAGCCAAACACCCCCAACAAATTCAACAACAAGAGGAGTCACGTTAAGAAGCGGGACAATCCTAACAGGTCCCACCAAGTAAGACCTTCCAATTTAAACTTAGAAAATATTTAAAATATTTAGAAGGGAAAGTGCGACACTCCTCCGAACTTTCGGTTATACAGTGCGATTTTATTGACAAACAGATTGCCAAGTCTCGGGAACGAAGGCTTGAGCAAATAGCAAAATTTAAAGAAAGCACTGAAAAGTTCAAAGAGAGCCTGAACTCCTTCAGGCTTTGGAGAACTCTCGCACTCGCTCGAAGTTACAAATAAAAATAATAGTGTAGATTTAAGTGAAAGTGCCAACGACAGTGTCAGTGATTCCACCGTGTGTGAAATCCTTTTGAACTGGCTGGGCGACTCCCTTCTGGAAACCAGCATAAAGGAAACTAGCTCCCCAAAAGTGTCAAACTCTAGTTTCAGAATCCCCAATTTAAACATGGCAGATTACGCTAAAATCGCCAAGCTAACTGCCCAGCTCGTTCCCCTTTTCTCGGGAGAGCAGCACCCAAAATTGAGCCTTGAGCTCCAAACAGTCCTAGGATGCTGCAGGCAGGCAATCTAGTGCATTTCGGTGGAGGAACTATCAGCATTTTTACAAATTTTTCCCACCAGACTTCGAGGAGAAGCTTACCAGGTTTTTGGCTCAAATATGCCCACTACTTTCAAAGAAGTAGAAGAACCGTTAAATCGCACATACCTGCCTAGGGAAACTTACCAGGAACTGGTAAATAAATTAATCACTACAACGCAATATCCCTTAGAAAACCTCACAGCCTTCACGGCACGAGTAAAACAAATGCTGGCACTCTACAATGAAGCAGCAGAATCCAAATACCGAGCCACAGAAGCCCCAGTTGATAAAACGCAGCTGGAAGATTTCGCAAAGAATGCACTAAAGACAGGCGTAAATAATCCATATATGAGCCAGTACCTTCTGACCATGACAGACGGCACGGTGGATGACCTCGTACAAGGAGCACTTGACATGGAACGTCTCCAGCAAAGTGCTCTATTCCTGCAACCTTCAGGGAAATTTCAACAAAATGTGACACAGAATACAATACCCCATTCAATAAGCGCAACAACCCCAAATACCGCACAATTTAGCCAAATTAATTCATCAGCAAAACACAGCGTATTTAATCCAGGCATAGTGCCATACGCTCAAGTTCCTCAGACCCTGTCAAACACAAATAGTCACGGTCAGCAGCCGCAGTTCACACAGGCAAACACATCACCAAACAGGAGCCAAGATCTCCTAATAAAAATTACTATTTAAATAAAATCACTTGTAGTTTTTGTAATTTAAGAGGCCACGCATACGCCGATTGTCTGAAAAGTAAAAATACGCCGTACTGTTTGAACTGCAAAATGTATAACCATGACGTGCGTGACTGCAGAATCCACCACTTTTGATTTACCCCGATTTTACAAAATCTTTTAATCTTACTACGGACGCAAGTAACGAGGCTCTAGGAGCTGATCTTTCTCAAAGAGAAGTCGGAAAGGACAAGCCCATTGCCTACGCAAACCGCACACTAAACAAAGCCGAAAGAAATTACTCTACTATAGAGAAAGAGTTATTGGCTATTGTCTGGGCTACCAAGAATTTCAGGTGCTATCTTCAAGGCCGGAAATTCACGGTCTATACTGACCATAAACCTCTCAAAGGTATCTTCAATGTGAAAGACCCTACTTCCCGTTTGGTGCGATTTCACCACAAATTATCTGAATTCGATGCACTAAGTCGCATCCCTAAGCATTAAAGGAAGACAGTTTAGGCAATACCTTAACGGTAAAAGCCCTAGTCCACCACACGATGAACTCAGATGTGGAGGAAGACAATTCCACAAATAATAAGAAAAAGAAGAAATCCGCTCATTGCTTCGTCGTGACTCGAGCTCAGAAGCAAAAGGCTCAAGAGACAATAAATAGCTCCAGTGTGGAGACAGAAGAGCACACGAAAGCGAACCAAAACGAAGTTCAACTCACGGAGGCGGAAACACTAAACCCAGCATCGCTTGATCAAAAAGTAAGTACTGGTAAGACACCCGAAGTTATTACGAGCCCCACGGAGATCCAAACAATCTTAAAAGATTATAACGATTCTCCATTTGGTGGCCATCAAGGTGCCATAAAAACGTACAAACGCATAAGACGCAAGTATTGGTGGAGACACATGCTTAGCGACATCAAGAAATACATTAAAAAATGCCCAAAGTGCCAGACGATGAAAGCATCTCCACAATATAAAATGCCAATGGTTATCACGGACATCGCAGAACAACCGTTCGACAAAGTTTACCTCGATATTGTAGGTCCATTAGAAGAGACTACATCAGGTAACAAATATATCTTGACCTTCCAAGATAATTTAACCAAATTTGTCGACTAGTATGCAATACCTAATGCAGAAGCAAAAGAATATGTAAGCTTCTAAAGCTAAAGAAGTTACAGACTTCAGCATACTACCCACAGTCTAATGGAGCCTTAATAGACCCTTAATAGAATACCTGCGAACAATCGTAGATGAAAATCACAAAACATGGGACCAATACCTACGAACCGCTGCATTCGTGTACAACAACAGTGTACACGAGGGTACTAAACTTACCCCAATGGACTGCCCATAAGGCTTCACAGCGGATGTCTCTTCAAACTTAAAGCGGGATCCCGAACCCGTTTACAATCATGAGAGCTACTATCTCATATTGAAGTATAAGCTCCAAAAATCATATGCCATGGCACGAAAGAACTTATTGACAAGTAAACAGCGCTCAAAGGGGTACTACGATAAGACAGTATGGCCCTTAACTTTCCATGTAGGAGACAAGGTCCTCATCAAGAATGAAAGCAGAAAGCATAAGCTTTCTCAAATCTGGGTAGGACCTTATCAGATAATCGCAATACCAAGTGATGTGAATACCACCATCAAAATTGGTAAACGTATCGTAACGGTACATAATAATCGTTTAAAACCATATTTCGAGTAAAGCATGTTGAACGAAAATGAACCAGGTTGACTTGGAACTCCTACTTCAGTGTCCATTAAACCTCATTTCAATACCTCCCTCAGGAACATTTGCGGTGGAGTCACTCCACTGCCCAGTTTAAAACGGCACAATAAAAGTACGACCATAATTAAAGGACTGTTTTCTTCCTCCGTTTTGCCCACAGAAATGGCGCTACAATTAATTATAATAGCCATCCTCATCCAGTACACAACAGGAGAAATCGTTGAAAAAACCTATGTAATAACCCAGCTAAATGGCTCGGGTATATTTTCCGAGGACCTAGGAAACCTCATGGTATATCATGACACCTGGAATGTCCTCACCGAGATAGATTTGGATGAGTTAGATACCCAGATAAAGCTAGCAGAATATGCAGAGCACTTAGTGCATAAACTGTGCATAAATATAATAAACACAGGAGATCTGTGTAACATACAACAGCATCACATACACGCTATTATAGACCGTGTCCAAAAACTAGGTCATTGTTCGACGGAATAGGCAGCGCAATGCACTACCTATTTGGGACCATGGACAATAACAACGAAAAAGAAATTTACAGCAGGTTAGAAGAACTTGAATCGAATACACAAGCCCTAGCCGAGCTAGAGAAACAACAAATTAGTGTTGTAAAAACTACCTTGGAAAAGATTCAAAAACCGCTGGCTATGTTAATAGACAGACAATAAAAAATAGCACACCAGATAAACGTTCTCCACCATGTGGCCGACGATTTAGCTAGGAGGCAACTAAGACAAGAGATTATATCAAGCTTATTACTCCAAATCATCGAAGTTGAATATCGACAACAAGCCCTTCTGGATATAACCAATCATATTCATCCACTCCTAATATCTCCCAAAAATCTACTGGAGAAATATCGCAAAACAACTTCGTATTGTCTTAACGATCAGAATTGTTTAGCCGTCCTCTACCAAACAGCAGGAGCCCAATCACTCCTTATGCAGAACAAATTAGTGGTGAGAATTACTCTCCCAATTCTTAATCTGCCAAAAATGAGGCTACAACAGATCCAATGCTATCCTGTACCCAAGTCAGCAACTTATTCAGTAATTCCAGACCCTGGTTATTCATACATAGCCAATAGCGCAAACACTCAGGAATTTCTCCTATTAAAAGGCGAGGACATGAAAATTTTCAAGAAAATAACAAGTAATTTGGAAGAAAACACGTATGTAGGCCGGCTGAACACGCCTATAATTAAAGCGACAACATCCAACGAATGTGCCATTAAATAACTATACAACCCTTTAAATGAAGTGCCCGAATGCAGGTCCAGAGTACAAATCCCCCAAAAGGACATGCTGATCAAACTAAGCAAGCCCAATACGTGGCTATTTTCATTTATTACCTCCAATGTGTTACATATCTCATGTCCAGATCACTTTGTGATCTCGAAACTGGAAGGACAAGGGATACTTGAGATAACGCAACCGTGTCAAGTGCAAATAAGTGACACAGTGCTCAAATATGAAGGTCAAAGTAAACGCCCGCTGAAAATAATTCAATCCAAACAATTTCCACAATTTAATCATTCCTTATTGAATTTGAGTCTGGCCGACATTTTACCAGAATCTCAAAACCAAACGCAAGTTTCAATGGTAATTTTAACGGGAGATGATATTCACAAATCAGTCTACCAGGACACGCATTCACTAGAGGAAATTAGAGGCAAAATTATTAAATACCAACAAAAGCTATCGAGTAAAAACTCCCATATCCTGTCAGTCCCCATCAGTCCAAATTGTTTAAAAAATGGAACACGGACACTGTCAATATGGACAACTAATCAATCTAATTAAGGACATAAACGGTGGGCCTGGTAAAACATGTACATTAAGTACGTAGGAAAATGGTAATTAAAAACAAAAAGAACAAAGAAATGTACAAGCCTGAGGAATAGTAAGAATAAATAAATAAATTAAAACTAGAATTACTTAAAATAAAACATGTAAAGAGATTTAAACTATAGAATTAAAGGAAAATGCCGTAGAATAAAAAATTAATAAAAAATCATACAGTATCTTCTTGAACAGTAACAGAAAGAAAAACAAATAATTTAACCTGAAGTACACGAAAAATGCATAAAATAGCAAATTAAAATGAAAACGCATCAGAAGTATATAAATAAAAAAAGAGTTAAATATAAAATTAAAGAAAGCTACCTTAAAAGTAGACATAAATTAATATGAAACTATATGTATATAAATAAAATACAAAAAAAAGGGGGTAGTATATAAACATAGAAATAGTAAAATGTAATTTAAAATTATACATAGGTAATAAGAAAAAAACTTTAAAGACAGAATAAGTTTCACCAGGCTCCTATCAAAACAAATAATTAGAAAATAAAAATTAAATTATTAGCAAAAAAATAAAAGAATAAATAATTAAGAGGATATATTAAACCAAAAACAAAAGTAAGAAACTTGGAAATAAAAGAACAAACAAAATTCTGTAAACACAACCGAAAATCGACCAATCGACCAACCGAGCTAGATCTAACAAACCTGAAACCAAAAAACAAAAGAGAAGGAAGCTGAAGCTATGTGTCCTTGTCTTCCTTTTAATCCTCCGGTAAAAAAAAACCAATGCAAAATAACAGAGGTGGATAAAAATCAAAACAAATTAACATAAGTTGAATTTTTTTTTATTATTATTATTTTTTTTATCATTTGTTATATTTTTTCTTACAAGTAAAAAGGAAACAGAAGAAAGATAGGACAGCTAGCAAGAACAAAACAAAAAGGGAAGTGCAGTAGAGGGGCGACAGGCCTACTCATTGTCGCTTTCATCGGCTGGTCCGGCTGATCCCTGAGAGGGCGGGGGGCATCATCCGGCGTATAATAGCGGTTATGGGGTCATTGAAGACCGGATGGCAGCATGCGCACAGTCCGTGCCGCCCAGTAATGTGAAATGTGGCACCTAAACACAAAATAAAAGGTTAAACTAAATGAGCTAGTGCAAAGGCATACGCAATACTTACCAACGCCAACCCAGGATTGGCCCTGGTAGGGGTACAACGGCAGGTCCACCCAACACCTTCTCCCAGCAACGGCCTCCACCCCCAGGATGGTAAAGAGCCGCTAGGCGGTTCTATGAAGAACTAGTCGAACGGGTCCATGCCAGTTGGGCATCACGTGGACCACGTAGATGACGTTGGCAACACTAGTAAGACCCGCGGGACATTTATACGGTATATTATTCACAGTCGCGGTGAACAGCATTCTGGTCGCTTCAAGATATCAGACTCGAATGATCCATTTGAGAGGACCACGCCAATCTCTAAAGCAACCGACACTAGTAAGACCCGCGGGGCACTTATAGGGTATATTATTCACAGTCACGGTGAACAGCATTCTGGTAGGTTCAAGATATCAGACTCGAATGATCCATTTGAGAGGACCACGCCAATCTCTAAAGAATCCGACTGCAACGAAGTACCCATTTGTCACGTCTTCAATACAAAATCAACACCAAAAAAGAAAAAAAGGGAGGTAATCGGATGCCTCAGATAAGAGCGCCCAAATATAATACAATAATAATATAATAATATAATAACAACTTCCCTGAGATGTTATATATATTTTACTTTGGTACTCACCGCTTCCACTCTTCTCCTATTGTTGGCGATGGTAGTCCTTAATTGGGGTTCGATTCACTGATTGAATACACACAACTTACATTAACCTTTTCTTTATTTATTTTTTTTTTTCTCAAATTTTTCACTTATTGAAATTTTACAACCACCATGCTACATTCTAATGGATATTCCTAACTTTTATAATGTTCCCTTTTTTTTTACTTCTGCCGTAACTGACCACCACTTCCCAACCACCGCGTATAAAAACCTTATATTCAACTATTTCTCCAAACTTTAAAATTCAACTTCCGTGCTACCGCCGCGTAGAAAAAATTTTTTATTCAACTATTTCTTCAAACTTTAAAATTCAACTTCGCTCTTTTTGATTTCAAATTCGACTGCGCTCTCGATCATTTTTATCCCGATCAAGAGCCGTCGGTTAGGGTGGAAAATGCATAATTGCATTTGTACCCTGAGAAAAAATTTCATTTATTCTGGACTTGTGTAAACAAGTCCAGAATATTTTTCGTTGGACGGAGGCTTGAAATTTGATGTTTTTATAAACGTCAGCCATCGTCCCGTGGATTGAAATTGCGGCGCGCGTGAAAGCTTTCTTTTTTTATATGGATGTACGATTATACATACATATTGTAATTTTTGTTTCATATGTTTTAATTTAAATATTTCTACTGACAAATTTTGCCTTCAGCAAAATTTGTCATGGGAATAATTTTGTAGAAACGAATGGTATGTGGAGAAAATTGCTGATGCAATTTTCTTCACTGATTGGATAGATAAGCTAATCATGTTTTTAAGCATGATTAGTTTATATGAACTTTTTCGTGAAATATTTTAATATTTCAAATTTTTATTTCTGGCCCCTTTTAATGCCCATTTCTAGGTATATAATATTCCTTCCCCCTTGAGACAACAGAA
Source organism: Dioctria linearis (assembly GCA_963930735.1). Classification (NCBI taxonomy): domain Eukaryota; kingdom Metazoa; phylum Arthropoda; class Insecta; order Diptera; family Asilidae; genus Dioctria; species Dioctria linearis. The sequence goes on along the minus strand of OZ005742.1, from coordinate 117,260,114 downwards.
TTATTTTTTGAAGAAGAAAATTCTTCAAAAAAAAAGACATCAGTTTACTCCTTCTCCTTCCCCTTCGAAACTCTCACCCTCCTCCATGACCAACACCCGCAATCAATCACCGCTAGCGTCTTCTTGTTTTCGACAATTCAAATTTGAATTCTTCTCACTTCACCCATTGGGATCAAAGAGTGCGGGACCTGACGTCATGGAAATTGTTCCAATGTTTTGAATAAGGTTGCCTTTTTAGGGCATGAATTTGAGCATTCAGAAATATGGGGGAGAGATCGACAGGCAAGAACTATGGCGCGTTTTAGTTTAGCTCAGAAGTGGAACTTCGAAACCAAGAAACCTATACCATGGACTATATTTACAATGGGCTGGTGTGAAAAAAAAAAACAACATCTAGATGAATTATGCGGAATTAAACATGTGAACGAAGTTGAAGTAGCGAAGGGGCAATTCGCTACAATTTGTCCCATTTTCGAACTCAAATTTACTTTTTTTTTTAAAGCCCGTGTGCAAATTCGTGCGGACGGACTCGCCGACGGCCGGACAGACGAACAGACGGAAGTCTCAAGTTGGGATAGTAATGGCTTTAAAGAAGAGAAATTTTTTCGTTCATAGGTGGCTGGTTATTTAACAAAAAAAAAATCACACTTTGTTGTGTTGTCCCTTACCACGTAAAATTTTTGCATAAATTTTTTGAAAGCTTTTTCACTTTCTTTCTAGCAATATATACATAAAAAAAACACAGGTACACAAGGTAAGTTACACAAGCAATTGGCATACTGCTAGCTTCGTTACTGAGCTAAGACTGGCTGGGACCAGAAAGGAGAAGGAGTGAGAGTCGAGTCGGTCTGACTGTAGGCATTATCAACTAAACTGTACATACACAAAAAATTAATTTTTTTTTTTTTTTTATATTATTAAGCCAAGCTCAGGGGATACCCTAAGAGGAAGGAGATAGGGAAAGGATGACGGGATATAATATAAAACCCCGCTCGGACTCTCCACAGACGCCCTCCAAACTAGGACAAATCCGGGGAAACACGGACGGATGGCAGCCCTACACTTGGTAGATCTTCACTGTAAGTAAAGAATGGCAGAGTTCGATAATTTAATTATGCAAACAAGTAAAATTGCTAGTATGTGCTGTAAAAGATTCAAAAAACTTTATTGTGACTTTTTTTGCTGCAATGCATACATCTGTTTTGGGCGTCTAATATATAAATATGGCCGACTTAAATTATGTCGGCTACACATATGTTATTAACGGTTAGGACTAGTCCTTTTACAAAAAGTTCGAGTTACGTAATCCTTTAAGATGGGCTCAAAAATATTCTTGGCATGTGTATGTTTGCTCGCTACATATAGTCTCATCGTTACCTCTTTGCGCGCACTTACCTAACAAAACAACTTACAAAATAAGTAAGCAAGTCCCCTAGATGAGGAATACATTTATTGTATCGAAAAGGTCCGCGCACTTACCTAACAAAACAACTCATAAACTAAGTAAGCAAGTCCCCTAGATGAGGAATACATTTATTGTATCGAAAAGGCTCGTGGCAATGTTGCCTTGCCACCTCGGATAGCTTATTATCTAACTTGTTTTTCACAACTTTTTTTGATGCAGTCATAAATGTTAGTGTCAAATGTGTCTAATTTTTATACCCTGGATGATAGGGTGTGTTCACTGACTCGATAGCATCCTCTAGCGTTGTGATAGAGTTGTGTTGTGAACAAATGTCAAAAGAATTACTTTGACAGTTAGTCACTACAATGGTGACTCTTGTGTAACCGAATTGCAGTGAACTCAAAAGAGAATAGCAAATCAAATATTTTTGATGTTTGCAAAAAATAATTTAATTAAAAGTAAACATGAACGTCAAATTGTAAATAGCGTTATAGTTGGGAGATGAACTTTTATCGACATTACAAGGAAATAAGGTAATAGTAATGCATTGAAATTGATTTATAATAAAAAAGCTTTTTGGCCCATCACACAGGTCATATTGTTCTCATCAACCAAAATTGATATATTTTCTGTTTCCATTTCCATATCAATGTCACTTTGACAACACACATTTATTATCGCACAACTTTACTATCCTAAATACGGGTAGTGAAATAATGCACGCTACCGCGTGCCATCTCAGTGAACGCCTGAGAAAGTAAAAGGTAGTGACTACCTGTCATTTGCTGTATACAGTGAACTCACGATAGCGTTGTGTAGTGACTGAGTAGTGACAATATGTCACTATTTTTCTGTCGGCGAACGCATCCATAGTTATTTTGATTTTTGCATATCCGTCTGTTCATCCTAACGATAATTCAAGAACGCGTTCACTTAGAGAGGTGAAATTTTACACACGGCCTTTTTACAAAAATTTTAGGTTAAAATTTCGAAAATGGGACCATTCGAGGGTAACTGCTTCGTAGAGTTACCGTACAAAAATTGTGTTTTTCACAATAAATTTGGGCACTGCCTGTGAACGCACAGAGGGCTGAAATTTTATACATGGCGTTTTCATAGCAATTGATGTTGCCATATAAAAATAAAGAAAACGAACAGTCCTAGACATTTTTATTGTACTGAAAAGTACTTCAGTACTGTCCGACGAATCGTTATAGAAATATATGCGAAAAACCACTTCAAAAAACAAACGTGCTTAGAGAGGTGACCATATGAAATTACATGCGGGCATTCCTCTAGGGTATCAGAATTGGTCTTCAAATTCTACCTTTTTTTACTTTTTCGTTTTAAGCTTTGTTTGAATTTTATCACAAACTATACCTATTTAATGTTTGTAAAATATGTGTTTAAGTAATTATGTATGCTTTGGTAATATTGATAGTAATGTAGTTTTATTTTTCTTGAACAAAACTTGATGCAGCCTTGATTTTTGAGTGGTGGGGGCTTATATTATCTAGGGCTTAGAGGAACTGCCAATATTGCAAATTTAAGAGATTGGTTCTAGAGTTTTGCTGTAGATGCAAAGTATTTGACAGAAAATTGTTTTTTGTTGAAAGGCTAATTTCTCAAAAACATTAAATTTTATGATAGCTGATGCCTGTCACTGACCTTATTGGATACTCTTTCGAATTTCCAATGAATTCAGTTCATTTAATGTCGATAGGTGGTGCTTTTACTGCAATTTCAGTAATATTGCATAAAATTTCCACCATTTAACATTGAACTGAAATGTTGCAAAAGGGTCGTTATGTGCGTCATTGTTTCATATACTGCACATTTAAATCTATTTAATTAAAAATCAAGTATTATATGAGCCATTTATATAAGTGGTGCAAGTCCATTTTTTTTATAATAAAATATTTAAATATTTTAGTTTAACACTTTAAGCGCCTCAACAGAAAAAAAAGGTTTCTTTGGGCCACCTAAATTTTAATATTTGTCCCAGAGCCACGAACTTGAGTTACACATGCTTTTATAACTGCTCTGTGTACCAATACGGACGATACGAGCTCGAAAATTTTACGTGTGTATTATCGTGTGTGTATCCGAGAGGGTGCACGCGTCCCTATTGCAAATCTCATACTGCATCCATACGGATGCTTATTAAATCATATTAATTAGCTGCTTAACACTCAACAACGCAAAGAATTATAATAAATCTTATAGATGTGTATCTATTGCACTTTAAAATAGCTGTCATTGCAATATTCTGAAGTCTATATAGTCTTTCAAAAGAGTTGCTATCTGATATAAACATAACTGTCGAACAATATTCAAAGTGGGGCTTAATAAGTACTTCATGCACATTAATTATTTTTTGTATGTATCTATATGTACATATGGTCTGAAATTTAAACAAAACTCATTGAAAAATTGGTTTGCACATATAACAGCAAGAAATGGTAATTAAACTAATCTCCCTGAATGAATTTAATGAGTTATTAGCGACAATTATAACAATTAGACTAGTTTTTACTTCGACTTTTCAAATTGAGAGGTTAACTGTGACGAATATTTTAGTTTGGACTGGGATGCAGATGAAGTCCTTCAAAAGGAAAGTAGCTTAACTCCAATTAATTCAGGAAACATTTTCCAGAACATTAGTGAAAACAATGAAGAGGACTTAGTGTAAATTTTCCTTAGTTCCTCCAGACCTGGGCATTTTCCAATCGATTAACAATCATAATTAATTCGATTAAAATATTAATTGGTTATATCCATTGATATTTCAATCGATTAAAATATTAATTGCTCCCTCGATTGAAATTTTAGTTGGCCAGACTATTAACGCGTTAATGTAGCTCCATACATTGATTCCATTTTCAGGGCATGTATCGCTTTTGGATATGTCCCTGAGGTGTGGAGGAAGGTGAGAGTTGCCTTTGTCCCGAAGCCTGGTAAGGCTTTTTACATGGACCCGAAGAGCTTGCGAATAATAAACCTCTCCATAATCCTTTTGAAATGCCTGTAGAGGATTGTGGATGAATATTTCAAAGTAGTGGCCCTACAGACTTCTCTCTTAAACACCTCACAGCACGCTTACTGGAGGGGCACATCTACGGAGACGGTTATCCATTCAAAGGTTACTGTCATTTAGTGGGGACTGGATCGTGAACTGTTTACTTTGGGAGCCTTTCTGGACATCGAGGGTGCTTTTGACAGGGCCACCTTAAGTCGCTTTGGCAGCTCGTCGACATGGTGTTGACCGTACTGTAGTGCGATGGATCGACCAAACTTTAAGACGACGATACTAACTGTGGAGGAGGGCGGCCGAACCACTCTCAGTGTGCTGGTGGAGAGAGGCTACGCGCAAGGCGGCGTGCTTTCTCCAGTACTCTGGTGTATGTTGGTTGACTCACTCATCACGGGGTTGCAAAACGTGGGATTCTCATGTGAAGCGCATGCGGATGACATCCCTCTGATCATTTCCAGGCACAGCATGACTGCTGCCTGTGCTTCATGCAAAGTGGCCTCAATATTGTTGAGGACTGGTGCACCCGTCATGAGATGACAGTAAGCCCAACAAAGACCAGCTTGGTGGTCTTCTCCAGGAGATGTATACTCACGTACTTTGTTCTTGCAAAACTTTTTGGACACACTCTGCAACTCTGCAGCTACGAGGGTCTTCGCTCAGTGCAGCAGAATCTTTGGCTGCAAATGGGGCATGAAACCGAGGGTCGTGCATTGGTTGTCGCTCCTCTGTGAGCTCTCTTGGGGGGGGGGGATCGTGGACTGAGGGAAGTGTCTTATGGAGCCTTCCCCGGTCCGCTCTAAAACTCTACACCAACGGTTCTCTCACTATTGAGGGAGCCAGGGCGGGTGTTTACTTTTTTGAGTCTGATATTGAGATGGAGTACTCACTTCGAAGACATACCACTCTCTTCCAGGCTGAAGTCTTCGCCATATCGATGGGAGCGAAGTTAGCCCTTGATATGCAAATCAAGCATTGCTATCCTTTCGGATATTCAGGCAGCCTTGATGTCTCTGAGTGGCCCTCATGATAACATCAAAGTTACTGGTGGACTGCAGGTCGTCTGGGGATAAGTTGTGTATCCTCAACATGATGTCCGTTCTGTGGGTTCCTGGTCACATGGGGATCATGGGGGAATGAAAGGGCTGATCTTTTAACTAGGGCTGGCTCTGATTCTCCCTTCCTCGGACCGGAACCCTCCGTAGGCGTTGCCACCTCGAGTATCGGGTCGCTAATCAAAGTGGATGTTCATAGAAGGCATCAGCAGAGATGGAAGAACCTGGGTCTTTGCAGCTGTACAAAACTGCTTCTTGATGGGCCCAATGGGAATATCTCCGACTTTCTCATGGGGCTCTGAAGGAAACGAATGTAGAACTATGGTTGTGATGATTCACAGGCCACAGTTCACTTCACGTGCATCTAACAAGGATAGGAGTTGTTGACAGCCCTGAGTGTCTGTCCTGTCTGGACAGAGAGCCCGAGACAACTGAACACTATCTGTTCTTGTCTGCCCTTCGTCCGGAGCAGCCTGGATACTCTAGTGTCTGCCCTTCTATCTGTGGATGAGCTGAAGAAACTGCCTCACCAAGAGCTGATGCGTTTCATTAAGAGGACAGTAAGGTTTTGGTGAATGTCCTTCTAGCAGGACAGCACAATGGGTCGCTATGGCCTTCGTGCTTGGGATAGGATATCCTGTCCCCCTACCTTTAAGATAAAAAAAACGGGTTAGTCGAATAAAATTTTAATCGATTAAAAGTCAATTCGCAGCCCCGTTTAAAAATGTAATCGATTAACTTTTCAATGCGATTGAAAATCGACAATATACGATTGAATAGATTGCTATTAAAGCAAAAGGATAAAGACACACATGGATAAAATGATATGATTTATTATTATTGTTATATCATTTTTCCAGATAATTTTCGTTTGCTTTGTGGATCACACGATGTTCAAAGAGGTCATCGGTAAGGCTACCATAACGTGCAATGTTTACCATTGTTGCAAATGAGACCATTAATAACCTAGACACACAGCACTCTTAATGAAGAAATAACTAACGACTCATTAGTCTTTAATGAGTCATTATAAACTGCAGACACACAGCAATTTCTTTAATTAAGTTGTGTGGTTTTGATGAACGTATCACATTAAAGAAGCAATATGGATCGAATTAACGAGTTAAGCTTTGTTTTCATTTATTTTATTTTAAATTTAACAATTTGCAAATGAGAAAAATACTATATTTAAAAAAAATAAAATTGATAATATAATTTGTGATTTGCATTTCTTCTTATTTTTCAAATCGGCAGATGCACAGCGGAGCTGCAAATGTACATTATATGCCAAATCTAGCACATTTTTCCTCATTATAGCTATAATGAAGGAGGAAAACACTTCATTAGTGTACTTCATTATCATATGATTTTCGAGCTATAATGACGTATATTAAGTGACACACCGCATTTTAAAGAATAGTTAGTACAAATGATTCATTAGTTCGTACTGTGTGTCTAGGGAATAAGATTATCTGTCTAATTAATGGATAATCTTCCAGCATTTAAAGATTCTTTCTCTTGTCACTTAAATATGTGTAATAAAAATTAAAATTAAATATAAAAGCTGGACAAACTTCATCATTTGTGGGTCATTTTTCTTTTATAGAAATGTATTCAATCGTGTATTGCCGATTTGTCAATCAATTACGTTTTCTATCGGATTGAAATGGTATTCGATTACATTTGTAATCGGGGCTACCGATTAACTTTTTAGTCTATTGAAATTTTATTCGACTAACCAGTTAATTGTCACTTGCGTAAAGCTAGCACTACAACTTCGCCTAATGTATTTCGGACCTATCTCATCATGTGTCGTTAATTTGTCGTAAAAACCATAAATTTGATATGTACTTTTTTCTAAAGGAAACTGGGTGGGCGCTAAGTTGGCGTGAAGGTAGCACCGCAACTCACTAGAACTCGGTCAAACCTTATCGGATTGGAAATTTCACATCTTGGAATTTGTCGTGACAACCATACATGTGGTGTGTCCTTTTTTCTAAATGAAACAGGATGTGGTGTTAAGTTTACGTCAACTCACTAGAACTCGGCCAAACCTTGTCGGATTGGAAAATTGTACATGTTGGAATTTGTCGTTAATTTCTCGCAAAAACCATAAATTTGTCGTATTTTTTAAGGAATCTGTGTGTGCTGCAAAGTTGACGTCAAGTGTGGTGGTGGAAACCTTGGGGAGGGGTCAAAGTTTGATCTAGTACATTTTGGAAAATCTAGTACAGAATCGAGTTACGCAGATCCTGAGAAGAATTTTAGATACCCACACTCCTATACTCGGAGGCTTAAATAGCGATCCCCATACTTAGTTTTTAAGTATTTCCCTTTTCTATTCGAACTGAGGTGGGGTGGGAGGGGTGGCTCTCTCTGTACGTTTTGCAGCCTGAAAATCCATTTTCATGCACTTGGGTCACATATACTTACTAAATTTCGTATATGTTTTTCCAGTTATTTCTTTCATGGCTATTAGTGCTCTGTTGCGAACATTTTTCTCATAAGAAGTCATTTTCAACGAAGCACTTATTCTGCACAATTATGAGCAGTAGAAAAGTCGCTCTTTCACCCAAAAAACTCACTCAAAATACATCCCATCACCAAAGTTTTCGTCCGCTTAATAGAAAAAAAATTTCTTAATAAAATATGTTCAGAGTATCATAATGTTCATGTAGGGCTTAATATTGTATGAAAAGTGGATATGCCCCTTTGCCCCGCTTGGATGATGGTTAAAGCTTTATACTATAAACTGATTTAGTTATCGCGGTCTTGTAATTTAGACAATTTTCATTATACATCGAAAATTGAGCCATAACTCATTTGGAAAGTAAAAGGACAATTCATATCAAATTAATTTAATTTGTCAATGTTCATTTCGCGACGACAAAGCTTTATAACGATTAATCTCGCTATATGAATTTGTAGGCTCATACTAGATAGTTTAGCTGATGAATTCAAAGTGACTAATAACATTCAAAGAGATTCAGCTACAAGAACGATACATTAGAGATTTTCGATGGAAGCTAGGCAATTGCTCTTTTTCTGCTGCAAACATCTGCAACGTATGCACAGAATGCTCTTATTTTAATATATTAAGATTGTTCTTAAATTTATTTCGTTATAATTGCATTATATCAAAATAAAATAATACTAATTTAATGATATAGTAAATAAATTAAGTGTGTAAGAGAAATGTTTCTTTGACAAGAGTATACTAAATATAACACAATTATTATGTAATATTAACAAACATTTTCATTTAATGGAAATTTTACTTTTTTCTTTTTACAATAAGTAACAAAGGTACTTTTTTATATATATATTTACATACCCAGCTGAAGCTGATAGTACATTATCTATCAAAAAGGAAAAAAAAAGATATCTGAGCCTTCCACATCGAAAATTGATACTGATGAATTGCAACCACACACAGCAGATGTAAAGGAGGAATCCGTTCCACAAATAAAATTTGAAAAAAAGAAAAAGAAGAAAAAGACGACAGATGAAACTTTGAACCCAGTAAAAAAGAAGATTAAAACAGAAAGCACTTCCGAAAGTAACTAGCGTGCTATTTTCATATATTATGTACATGCAACGCGAGAATTCAGTAACAACTACCATACCACTCGAGAGATTGTTTTGGGCTTAAATAAATAAATATATATATAATTGATTTTGTGTAAGTTTATTGTAAGTTTTGTAGTAAAAATATAAAGTATGCCCTAATCGGGAGGTGGGGGGGGGGGGGGGGGTGCTCACTGCCCCCAGGTACCGATCGTAAGCTTGAAAACTCTTTTTTATTCTTTTTATTATTTTCCCACGACGTGAAAAATCGTACAAATAATATTTGTACGCGATGAGAATAATTGTTTGTATGTATGTGCTTGCAAGTAGATTTGATAAATTTTAAGAAAAACTATGTATGTACATGGAGGTAATTGGCGGAAATGAGGTGATATATGTACGTACTTTGTACCTGCATGCAGGTAAGTATACATACCGTCAGAACGGAATGTATAACATAACGAAATGCAATTTACGCTAAATTGCATTTTGTTGCAGTATGGAAATACATTTGAAAATTTGAATGAATTTTTACGTTAAATAAATTTTACTTTTCTGGGTCAAATTTGTAGCACATCGATATATAGCATAGGGCGATATGGCGATGTGCTTTTATTATGGTTTTGATTCTGGTCATAGGCATCTGGGTAACAACATCTCTCCCCCCTAGGAAGAAGAAAGTTTTATCCTGTGGGAAGAAAACTTTCTTTGTTTTTCTTTATTGTCCTTTCTTTTTGTATTGTATAGCTTTAAATAAATGTAATTAATTGGAAAGATTTACATAATAGTCGGAGAGCTAGCAACGTCTGTGCTAATATTTTGTTGCAAAGCAAACAAACCGCATCTGGAGCCTCCTCGTCCACCAGTATTAGTAATTCCAAACGACAGGTAACTAGTATCATATTTACGTCTTTTTGTTGATACCACCTGTTCAAAATCGGAAGATGGCAGAGTTGGAAGATGAGGCTGTAGCTGAACGAAACTGGAAGTTGATGGCATTGCGGGTTCCAGAATGCCTGTATCTGTAGATTCAGCAATTTCTGCATTGCTACTAACAACGTCAGTTTTCTTTAACAACCCATATTTTAATCATCGATCTATTATAAGGGCAATTTTTTTTTATAGAAACTAAATTGTTAAAATTATTACAGAGTATAATAAATTATTTATAAAAACTATTTATAGTATTACCTGATTTATAAAATTACAAGAGGAATAGAAGCTGCGTTCTTTTGTGTACCTTGTTCTAGAACTCCCATATACTGGAGAGAACAAATCGTTCTATCGATTGATTTGTACTTATAAATCTTCTATGAAAATGTATGAGGCGTTCTTTTGTGTATCTTTTGTTGTGCTCTGTTCTGCGGACACAAAAGAACACAGCTAGAAAATACTTATTTTTGTTCACTTGTAAAAATAGTTATGTTAGATTTAAAGTAAGTAACATTATAGTTTGCATCCGTTTACAATTTAAAATATAGGTACTACCGATGATTAGAAACATATAACATACAGAATATGCATCAGAAGTAAGTTCTCCACTCCCAAAATTTCTCAAGCAATAGAGAGAGCTGACGGGCGAAATTTGTTTTGGCTTGCAAAAATACAGAAAACAGAGCAATGCGTCGCTCCAATATAAAATCAACGTTGCTTCGACCCGATGAAGGGAACGCCACAATTTTTTCTTAGAAATTTACAGAAAATTTTTCGGCAGAATTTATTCAGTTATTCCGAGGGTTCCACGGAACACACTTTGGGAACCAATACCCTAAAGGCCTAGACTAATAACAAAATCTCAATTCAAGGAAATGAAGACGAGACAAATTGTAGACGAAAATTACTTAATTTGAAATGTCGTTGACATTTATATGTCACTTGGCAGATCTTCACTGTAAGTAAAGATAATGGCAATGGCAAAGTGCGATAATTTAATTATGCAAACAAGAAAAATTGCTAGTATGTGCCTTAAAAGATTCAAAAAACTTTATTGTGACTTTTTGTGCTGCAATGTATACAACTGTGTTTGGCGTCTAATTTATAAATATGCCCGACTAATATTATGTCGGCTACACAGATGTTATTAAGGTTTAGGACTAGTCTTTTACAAAAAGTTCGAGTTAGGTAATCTTTTAAGATGGGCTTAAAAATGTTCTTGACATGTGTATATGCGAAAAACCACTTCAACAATCGAATGTGCTTAAGGAGACCATATGAAATTACTTGCGGGCATTCATCTAGGGTAACAGAATTGGTCTTAACAAATTCTAGCTTTTTTTTACTTTTTAGTTTTAAGCTTTGTTTGAATTTTATCACAAACTATACCTATTTTATGTTTATAAAATATATGTTTAAGTAATTATGCATGCTTTGGTAATATTGATAGTAATGTAGTTTTATCTTTCTTGAACAAAACTTGTCGCAGCCTTGATTTTTGAGGCTTATATTATCTAAGGCTTAGAAGAACTGCCAATATTGCAAATTTAAGAGATTGATTTTAGAGTATTTGCTGTAGTTGCAGAGTATTTGACAGAAGATTTTTTTTTGTTGAAAGGCTAATTTCTCAAAAACATTAATTTTTATGATAGCTGATGACTGTCACTGACCTTATTGGATAATCTTTCGACTTTCCAATGAATTCAGTTCATTTACTGCAATTTCAGTAATATTAAGTAAAATTTCCACCATTGAAAATTGAACTGAAATGTTGCAAAAGGGTCGTTATGTCCGTCATTGTTTCATATACTGCACATTTAAATCTATTTAATTAAGAATCAGGTATTATATGAGCCGTTTATATTCCCTGAATGAATTTAATGAGTTATTAGCGACAATTATAACAATTAGCCTAGTTTTTACTTCTACTTTTCAAATTGCGAGGATAACTGTGACGAATATTTTAGTTTGGACTGGGATGCAGATGCAGTCCTTCAAAAGGAAAGCAGCTTTACTCCAATTAATTCAGCAAACCTTTTCCAGAACATTAGTGAAAACAATGAAAAGGACTTAGTGTAAATTTTCCTAAGTTCCTCCAGACCTGGGCATTTTTCAAACGATTAACAATCATAATTAATTCGATTAAATTTTTAATCGATTAAAATATTAATTTGCTCTATAAATTGAGAATTCAATCGATTAAAATATTAATTGCTCCCTCGATTGAAATTTTAGTTGGCCAGACAATTAACGGTTTAATCTGGCTCCATACATCGACTCCATTTTCAGGGCATGTATCGCTTTTGGATACGTCCCTGAGGAGTGGGGGAAGGTGAGAGTTGCCTTTGTCCCGAAGCCTGATGAGGCTTCTTACATGGACCCGGAGAGCTTGCGAATAATAAACCACTCTTCATTCCTTTTGAAATGCCTGGAGAAGATTGTGGATGAATATTTCCAGGGAGTAACCCTAAAGACTTCTCTCTTAAACAGCTCAGAGTACGCTTACTCCATTCAAAGGTTACTGTCATTGAGTGGGGACTGGATCATGGACTCTTTACCTTAGGAGACTTTCTGGACATCGAGGGTGCTTTTGACAGGGCCACCCCAAGTCATTTTGTGAGGCAGCTCGTCGACATGGTGTTGACCGTACTGTAGTGCGATGGATCGACCAAATGTTAAGACGACGATACTTACTGTGGAGGAGGGCGGCCGAACCACTCTTAGTGTGCCGGTGGAGAGAGGCTACGCGCAAGGCGGCGTGCTTTCTCCAGTACTCTGGTGTATGTTGGTTGACTCACTCATCACGGAGTTGCAAAACGTGGTATTCTCATATGAAGCGTATGCGGATGACATCCCTCTGATCATTTCCAGGCACAGCATGACTGCTGCCTGTGCCTTCATGCAACGTGGCCTCAATACTGTTGAGGACTGGTGAGCCCGTCATGAGATGACAGTAACCCCAACAAAGACCAGCTTGGTGCTCTTCTCCAGAAGATGTAAGCTTACGTACTTTGTTCTTCCAAAGCTTTTTGGACACACTCTGCAACTCTCTCCTCATGTCAAGCACATTGCAGTCTTCTTCGATTCGAAGCTGACATGGGGATTGCACGTAGAGAAAAAAGTTAATGCAGCTACGAGGGTTTTCGCTCAGTGCAGGAGAATCTTTGTCTGCACATGGGGCATGAAACCGAGAGTCGTGCATTGGATGTACACCTCGATAATTAGACCCATGCTTACATATGCCTCCTGTGTATGGTGGCCGAAGACGCTTGTGCCGACTACGATCCGGAAGCTGGCGGGCCTGCAAAGGCTTGCCTGCTTGAGTATTACGGGCTCCATGCGATCTACGGCTACTGCTGCCCTTCAGGTCCTACTAAGTCTTCCACCCCTGGATGTAGTCATTCAGGCAGACGCCAAAAGGGCTGTGTGCAGGTTGCGCTTATGGGGATGTTGGGAGAAAGGCTCGACTTGGCTCTTCTCATTGCGGTCTGGCGTACGGGCTGGACTTGGAAAGCCCTCTGGCCAGTATATCACGTGATGCGATTGTACCTGAGCTTGGTTTGGGTGTCGCTTCTCTCTGAGCTTTCCTGGAAGGGAATCGTGGACTGAGGGAAGTTCCTTATGGAGCCTTCCCCGGTCCGCTCTAAAAATCTTCACCAACGCTTCTCTCACTATTGAGGGAGCTGAGACGGGTGTTTACATTTTTGAGCCTGATATTGAGATGGAATACTCACTTCGAAGACATACCACTGTCTTCCAGGCTGAAGGTTTTGCCATATCGATGGCAGCGAAGTTAGCCGTTGATATGCAAATTAAGCATTGCTAACCTTTCGGATATTCAGGCAGCCTTGATGACTCTGAGTGGCCCTCCTGATAACATCTAAGTTACTGATGGATTGCAGGTCGTCTTGGATTAAGTTGTGTATCCTCAACTAGATGCACGTTCTGTGGGTTCCTGGTCACATGGGGATCATGGGGAATGAAAGGGCTGATCTTTTAACTAGGGCTGGCTCTGATTCTCCCTTCCTCGGACCCGAACCCGCCGTAGGCGTTCCCACCTCGAGTATCGGGTCTCTCATCAAAGCGGATGTTCATAGAAAGCATCAGCAGAGATGAGCGCATCTGAGTACATATTTGCAGCTGTACAAAACTGCTTCTTGATGGGCCCAAAGGTAATATCTCCAATTTTCTCAAGGGGCTCGGAAGGAAACGAATGTAGAACTGTGGTTGGCATCATCACAGGCCACAGTTCACTTCACGCTCATCTAGCAAGGATGGGAGTTGTTGACAGCCCTGAGTGTCTGTCCTGCCTGGAGGGAGAGCCCGAGACAACTGAACACTTTCTGTTCGTGTCTGGCCTTGGCCCGGTGCAGGCTGGATACTCTAGTGTCTGCCCTTCTATCTGTGTTCATTAAGAGGACAGGAAGGTTCTACTGTCCCCCTACCTTTAAGCTAAAAAAAACAGGTTAGTCTAATAAAATTTTAATCGATTAAAAAGTCAATCCGCAGCCCCGATTAAAAATGTTATCGATTAACATTTCAATGCGATTGACAAATCGACAATATACGATTGAATAGATTTCTATTAAAGCAAAAGGATAAAGACACACATAGAAAAAATGATATGATTTATTATTATTGTTACATCATTTTTCGGGTTTATTTTCTAAATAATTTTGGTTTACTTTGAGAATCACACGATCATCTGTAAGGCTACCATAACGTGCAATGTTTACCATTGTTGCAACTGAGACCATTAATAACCTAGACACACAGCACTCTTAATGAAGAAATAACTAACGACTCATTAGTCTATAATGATTCATTATAAACTGCAGACACACAGCAATTTCTTTAATTAAGTTGTGCTGTCAAACTGGTTTTGATGAACTTATCACATTAAAGAAGCAATATGGATCGAATTAACGCGATAAACTTTGTTTTCATTTATTTTATTTTAAATTTAACAATTTGCAAATGAGAAAAATATTATATTTAAAAAAAAATTGATAATATAATTTGTGATTTGCATTTCTTCTTCTTATTTTTCAAATCGGCAGATGCACAGCGGAGCTTCAAATGTACATTATATGCCAAATCTAGCACATTTTTCCTCATTATAGCTATAATGAAGGAGGAAAACACTTCATTAGTGTACTTCATTATCATCTGATTTGCGAGCTATAGTGACATATACTATGTGACTCACGGCAATTTAATGAATAGTTAGTACAACTGATTCATTAGTTCGTGCTGTGTGTCTAGGGTATAAGATTATCTGCCTAATTAATGGATAACCTTCCAGCATTCAGAGATTCTTTCTTTTGCCACTTAAATATGTGTAATAAAAGTTAAAATTAAATATAATGTTATGAAACTATGTTGAGTGACTGGCTTGGACGTAAAGTCCAGACTGCCAGCATGAGCTGACAGATCACTCGACGGACAGCGTTGACTGCAGGGCGGAATGCTAGCTCGCCTCTGCTCATAATCAAAAAAAATTTCATCGTGTCTACCTATCAAACAAAAGCCGGCACACATTCAGTCCTGAAGGGACTATTACGGCACTTACCTATATCCATCGTCGAAGGCGCAGATGGTATACCTTCTGTGCATGCCCCAGCCACCCATCTGACTCTGAGGGCAAGATTTTTCAGAGTCCCTTTGTTGACCTGTAAAGAGATAATAAAGAGCGGACCTAGGAGACCTTCATGCGAGAGGGCTCCAGGATTGTGAAGGAGAAAATAAAAGCTCTTAGAACATCATTACATTATAATAGTTCATTATTGTTACTCAAAATTTCTATTCCTATTAAATTTTTCTCTTACAATTCACTTCTACATCATTATGAGGTACCCTGTACAATATTATTCTTCGCTTACCTATCGGGCACAGTACTACTTATTATATTAAAATATAAAAATCTACTTTAGACTTAGGATGAAAAAAAAAGACAGCCTGTTTTGCTGACATACAATTAATTGTGGGAATAATATATATATTGGCGATATCATATATGAGACGTTGAATCAAATCATAATAATTTCAATCATATTCAATTTCAATTTAAAATCCCAATACATAAAATTAACTTGTGGAATTTCATTTCCCTTGAATTCTAGGTTACTTTTAAAGTGGTTATCTTGCTCAGAATATTAAAAAGTTCAATACAAAGATTTTATCGAGGCTCTGATATTTCGGCTATAATTTAGTTAAAGAAGACGAAGTTATTGACGCGTTCTCTCAGAGTAACTTAGAATAAAACAGTTAATACTTTTACGAAAACATTATAAAATTGGAAAGTGTCATACAATTAGCAAGTATGAGCCATATAATTCCTTAATCAATCGTATCCTTTCAGGACAAACATTAATGTTCAATGGGTTGAAATAGATAGGAAACTTTGTACTGATGACGGTGAAACAAAAGAAACTATGAAATCGAAGATTCTGTTTTATGTTTGGAGCATCAAATTCATTTAAAAGTCTGGTGATCTATATTTAATCTTTCTGACTTAAGTTTTCAAATAGTAGTCCTTATTTAAAGCTGACTAAAATTTATAGACGAAAATAAATTTAGCGATTTTACATAAAAGAGATCCGAGATGATCAGCGAAAACTTCTAATGTTTTTGTCAATTACCAATTTGTCGTGAATTTTCGATTTAGTTTTCACGGGTTACTTAGATTATGAATGTCGAGTAGATTAATTTAACTCTAGTCTAGAAAGATCATCAGAATATTGTAACAATATTTCACAGAAAGGTACAAGTAAGAATCATCATAAGGTAAAAGCAAACCTATCATCATCGCGTGCTTGAAAGACTAGTAGGATTTAGACTAAACATAGTGTTAATCACCGCCATAAAATTAAAACTGATTCTACAACAACGATCGTTCCATTTATTATGAATTAGCTTGGTACCAACTATATACCGGACGAGAATGCCTAATTGGAATATGTCACAACCTGATCACGGACCTTTCGAAAAACTAGTGCTCCCTAAATACATATAAGCAAGTCGTACCATTTATTTCAAAATCCTTTAAGGTCTAAACAAAACAAAATGAAGTATCCAGTATGCACAAATGAAAACACAAACGCCTAAGGCACAATACTACACCCGTCTACGGGTCCTGGTTCATTGTCTGCCGCCTACTTACAATTCGCTGAGTAGATTTTTTCAAGTTTTATTTACTCGTCACTTAATGGTTTGAATCAACTACCATAGATCGCTATTAACTAAATTATTTCGTGGTATTTACTTGACAAATTGACAAGTCACATTGCAATGTTCATATGTTAAAAGTAAAATCGTACACTTTTGGTATTGCTCCTATACGACACATGCGATACTCAAAAACTTCAATCCAGGCACTGAATTATAGCAAACTTGAACTTGTCAGATCAGTGAATATGGATATTTATAGTCACAAAACAAATTATATAACGAATGGATTGAAAAGAAAATAATTAATTCCTTATTTCATATGATTTAATTGTCAGTCTAAGGAAGTTTTTTTTTCCTTGTTTTTTCTCACCAAAGAAAGCACACATTTTCAGTAAACAAAAATCACGGGAAAGCTACCCATTAACTAAAGGTTTTCTCCTTGTTTCTTAAATTAAATATTCTGAATATGTAAATGTATTTTTTTTTTAAGAGAAATGTGATTACCTAAACTATATCAGCTAATATGTACAGGGTCCTTATTCTAAAAAAAAATAGGATGATATATGCCATCAAATTTTATCTTCGATTATTATGTGACACTGAGAAGCTCCTACAAAAATATCTGAATGTGGCATCTACTTACATAATGGTTAAGTAGGAATCTTATGTAGATAACTCCATGACAAATTTACCTCTTTTGGTTGCTAGATGTCTATGGCATAATTCTTTGAATTATCAAGAGTGACCATTTTCTGGATGTGGATTTAGCATAGACGTACGTCTTGTCAATTTGACCGAAAGTCCTCGTTGGAGTTGAGCTCTCAATATCATCTGAGCTCACTTTGGGAGATTTCGCTATCCACTGCAGGATTTAGACTGGCACCATTTACAATGCTGAATTTATTATCAACATCAACTGTAGTCCCGCCATATAATGAATTTAATTTGCTGGAATTCTCTTCTTCTCAAGAAGTCACACAGCTAAATTTTGGATCGCACAAGCGTATTTTACCTGTACTGTGGGAATATTCCACCAATTAGTATGATATTTAGTTATCAGGTATATATTTTGTTCAAACTTACGTTAGGGTTTATTCTAATAATCTCGATGTCGTTGAAAAATTTGGATTTCTTCTGAGCTCCATCAGTACTCCACGATTGAAAAGTTGAAAAAGAATGACAGGACAGATGTCGACCGTGTTCTTCTTCTCTTTCCGATCAGCATGTCATACCGACAGAGTGTGCACTAATTCTATTACCTCAACAACTACTATGATTGCCAAAAGAATAATAATCTGCTTATTATCAATATTGACCGTATCTTCTATTATTAGGTTGTTTACGATCTCGCCGTTATTATCCGCGTGTTTTGAATTAGTTTTTCGCATTCTGGGTGCAATAAAAATATTCCAATTTTTTATTTTTAATTAGCAAAACACTTGTATGTAAATATTCCACAGATATATTTATTTAAGTTTTAACAAATTTAAAACTACGTTATAATCTACTAAATACAAAATCCCGACGCGTTTCGCCTTATTGGGGCATTATCAAGGGCTGGCTACTGACTGCAAATTATAAAAATAGGCCTGGTTTAAGTAGCGGACTTCTATCTGAAAAATCTATCTGGTCATTCACTAATACATTGCCATTAGCTAATTAGCTAGAGCTCGTCTAATTTCAAAAATTTCATATTTGTCAAGTATAGAACCATTGCTTAAATTATGTAAAAGAGTAAGGTTATTGATGTTTGTACTGTGATTTTCTATAGCAAGATGTTTTGAGAGACCCGATTTAGGCTTCATGTGTTTAGCTCCTGCGACATGTTCAGAAAATCTAGTTTTTATTTTTCGTTTTGTTTTGCCAATATATTCCGCGGAGCAGTCGTCACACTTAATTTTGTATATACCTGTTTTTTCTAAATTTGAAACTTTATTTTTTATTTTGTTGTTAACCAAAATTCTCTTTAAATTATTATTGTTAACAAAGGCTGGCTTAATGTTGTATTTCAGTAGAACATTTTTAAGGCTATTAGTTGTACCCTTAATATATGGGACTTTTCGCCATTGAAAATTATTTTTGCAATTGACAACCGGAAAAATTAAATTGAATGCAGCATTTCTATTTTTTTGGTATAAAAGTTTGTAAACTATTTTAATAGTTTCAGCATTCAATTTAATTTTTCCGGTTGTCAATTGCAAAAATAATTTTCAATGGCGAAAAGTCCCATATATTAAGGGTACAACTAATAGCCTTAAAAATGTTCTACTGAAATACAACATTAAGCCAGCCTTTGTTAACAATAATAATTTAAAGAGAATTTTGGTTAACAACAAAATAAAAAATAAAGTTTCAAATTTAGAAAAAACAGGTATATACAAAATTAAGTGTGACGACTGCTCCGCGGAATATATTGGCAAAACAAAACGAAAAATAAAAACTAGATTTTCTGAACATGTCGCAGGAGCTAAACACATGAAGCCTAAATCGGGTCTCTCAAAACATCTTGCTATAGAAAATCACAGTACAAACATCAATAACCTTAATCTTTTACATAATTTAAGCAATGGTTCTATACTTGACAAATATGAAATTTTTGAAATTAGACGAGCTCTAGCTAATTAGCTAATGGCAATGTATTAGTGAATGACCAGATAGATTTTTCAGATAGAAGTCCGCTACTTAAACCAGGCCTATTTTTATAATTTGCAGTCAGTAGCCAGCCCTTGATAATGCCCCAATAAGGCGAAACGCGTCGGGATTTTGTATTTAGTAGATTATAACGTAGTTTTAAATTTGTTAAAACTTAAATAAATATATCTGTGGAATATTTACATACAAGTGTTTTGCTAATTAAAAATAAAAAATTAAAATAATGTTCCACCAAGTGCCCAAATATTCCTCGATTGAATATATTAAAAATATTCCGTTTATGTTTATAGTAATGGAAAACAAAAAACAAACAAGAAATTACAAAAACATTTTTTTTGTACACCGTACAATATTCTTTTACTGTAAATTTACTTTACTCTTTATAACAAAAAAATTACCATTACATTACGTTAATTAATACTTATTGCATATAGAAAAAAGATATTATGATTTTTTTTTTTTTTTTTTACTTAAGCTGGATGCTCTAACGTTATTTATTCGAAGGGAGATACTTTTATATTGATAAATTTCATTTGAATGCGACAAAAATAAAATTGAAATGTACTTTAACTGCATTTCTATCATCGTGAAATGAATAGTAAACAGTAGTGACGTTATGACGTGTTATGATCCCATAAGAATTCAGCAAGGTGTAGTTTTTTTTTTTTTTTTTTATATCTTGAAAAATGTCTTGATTAATTGATTTATTCGATGGCACTGAAGTATTGGTTGAACTGGTAAATTCGCTGTTACTAGTTATCTGAGGTACTGAATATTTCCTTTTTAACGCCTCTGTCTGATGTTTTCTTTACCTAGGTTCTTATCGTCACGGTCCGAAGATTGCTTTCTTCTTTATCACGGTCAAAACATTGTTCGTTATTTTCCTTATTACGGTCCGAAGATTACAGGTTAATTATCACGGTCGCCATGTAGTAATACTATAGAGGTTGTATATATCTATATGTACGGTCGCCATGTAGTAATTAGAGATGTAATTTGTATGTATCCATATATGTCGCCATGTGGTAGCAACTGATGCTGAACTCTAAATGATGAGGCAGGAGAAGCTTTGTGAAAAGCAGACCTCCGCTACTACGACGGGCGCAGCTGGAAACTGCAGATGCCCGGAGTAGTCTCGAAATGAATGATAGTACGTTGGCGCAGCTGTAAACAGCAGATGCCAAGTGAATAGAAGACTACTTATTCTGTCTATAACTAGTGAAAACCAATTGTGTTTTATTCGGGTATTGCTACTTAATTTATACAATCATCAATTTGCTAAGCTAAACTAAATTACTAAATTAATATTAATGTACATTAAACACGTTAAAACTAACCGCTTATTTGCACTTATGTTCTTAACTCCGGCAGAAAGATGTGAGCAATATAATTGACCCGTATTACGCTGGTTGCAAATATATAAAAAAACGCATGTAAACAATTACAGTGACTTCTTAAGGTTATGACATACATATATTTTGTTTAGCGTATGTTTTGCTTAATTGCAATTAATCAATCGATCGCATTTATTGTGATTGATTAATTGAGCGATGGGTTTTGGGTCAATTGAATAATGCAAGAATGCAGAATGTGCATTCTTGTATTTTTAATTGATTAGGAAACTGTTGTGCAAATTCACATCACAAGCCCTCCTATTGCCCCGTCAATGATGGGTGATATAACTGTTGGAATCCAATCCTGTATACGGCTGTTAGCAAGTTAGGAAATGAAATCGACAACATCACCACTTCGACGACGCCTTGGGGACATACCCTTGAACAATCGCCGGTCGGAGATCGGAGCGAGATGTTGTGCCAGGAAAGCTTAGCGATCAGTTTAGGTTACTGATCGCGAGGCTTCCTCAGCATCTCGGTGAAGGACGGCAAAGAGACATCGATCGGCTGGATTTTTTAGGTTACCAGCTTGTCGATGTAACTTTGGATTCCAACACGGAGAAGGATGTCGAGGTCTGATCAAAGACTGACGAGATTTCAGGGATGTGTTCTCGATGCGTCATCGGTCAAGTAGGGCGACAGTCGTAGTTGAATACGAGTGTTGAGGAATGCTCATTGGGTCGTGGGTCGAGACACACATTGGGCGCCCGCAGCGATGGGGCCTATGTTTAAGACCGGCTAGCTCAGTCGACCATTTTTCAGCGTTGTCTGAACCATGGGTGACCCAGACCACTCTGCCCTGTTATGGTCGTAGCGTATTGCATACAGCAATATGCTACATGAAATACTGCAGCGTGTGTGCCGGCGGCTGTCAAATAGAATATTCGAATGCACCCGGACCGAGAGAAGTGCGTTTCCTCAAGATCGGTATGACATGCTGATGGGAAAGAGAAGAAGAACACGGTCGACATCTGTCCTGTCATTCTTTTTCAACTTTTCAATCGTGGAGTACTGATGGAGCTCAGAAGAAATCCAAATTTTTCAACGACATCGAGATTATTAGAATAAACCCTAACGTAAGTTTGAACAAAATATATACCTGATAACTAAATATCATACTAATTGGTGGAATATTCCCACAGTACGGGTAAAATACGCTTGTGCGATCCAAAATTTAGCTGTGTGACTTCTTGAGAAGAAGAGAATTCCAGGAAATTTAAATCATTATATGGCGGGACTACAGTTGATGTTGATAATAAATTCAGCATTGTAAATGGTGCCAGTCTAAATCCTGCAGTGGATAGCGAAATCTCCCAAAGTGAGCTCAGATGATATTGAGAGCTCAACTCCAACGAGGACTTTCAGTCAAATTGATAAGACGTACGTCTATGCTAAATCCACATCCAGAAAATGGTCACTCTTGATAATTCAAAGAATTATGCCATAGACATCTAGCAACCAAAAGAGGTAAATTTGTCATGGAGTTATCTACATAAGATTCCTACTTAACCATTTTGTAAGTAGATGCCACATTCAGATATTTTTGTAGGAGCTTCTCAGTGTCACATAATAATCGAAGATAAAATTTGATGGCATATATCATCCTATTTTTTTTTAGAATAAGGACCCTGTACATATTAGCTGATATAGTTTAGGTAATCACAATTCTCTTAAAAAAAAATACATTTTTATATTCAGAATATTTAATTTAAGAAACAAGGAGAAAACCTTTAGTTAATGGGTAGCTTAGATTCGCTTTTCCTTAGTAGCAATTCGGAAATAATTCTTTTGGAAGTTATAAAATCAATTTTCAGATTCTTACATTTCCCGTGATTTTTGTTTACTGAAAATGTGTGCTTTCTTTGGTGAGAAAAAACAAGGAAAAAAACTTCCTTAGACTGACAATTAAATCATATGAAATAAGGAATTAATTATTTTCTTTTCAATCCATTCGTTATATAATTTGTTTTGTGACTATAAATATCCATATTCACTGATCTGACAAGTTCAAGTCTGCTATAATTCAGTGTCTCGATTGAAGTTTTTGAATATCGCATGTGTCGTATAAGAGCAATACCAAAAGTGTACGATTTTACTTTTAACATATGAACATTGCAATGTGACTTGTCAATTTGTCAAGTAAATACCACGAAATAATTTAGTTAATAGCGATCTATGGTAGTTGATTCAAACCATTAAGTGACGAGTAAATAAAAACTTGTAAAAATCTACTCAGCGAATTGTAAGTAGGCGGCATACAATGAGCCAGTACCCGTAGACGGGTATAGTATTGTGCCTTAGGCGTTTGTGTTTTCATTTGTGCATACTGGACACTTCATTTTGTTTTGTTTAGACCTTAAAGGATTTTGAAATAAATGGTACGACTTGCTTATATGTATTTAGGGAGCACTAGTTTTTCGAAAGGTCCGTGATCAGGTTGTGACATATTCCAATTAGGCATTCTCGTCCGGTATATAGTTGGTACAAAGCTAATTCATAATAAATGGAACGATCGTTGTTGTAGAATCAGTTTTAATTTTATGGCGGCGATTAACACTATGTTTAGTCTAAATCGTACTAGTCTTTCATGCACGCGATGATGATAGGTTTGCTTTTACCTTATGATGATTCTTACTTGTACCTTTCTAGACTAGAGTTAAATTAATCTACTCGACATTCATAATCTAAGTAACCCGTGAAAACTAAAACGAAAATTCACGACAAATTGGTAATTGACAAAAACATTAGAAGTTTTCGCTGAGCATCTCGGTTCTCTTTTATGTAAAATCGCTAAATTTATTTTCGTCTATAAATTCTAGTCAGTTTTAAATAAGGACTACTATTTGAAAACTTGAATCAGAAAGATTAAATACAGATTACCAGACTTTTAAATGAATTTGATGCTCCAAACATAAAACAGAATCTTCGATTTCATAGTTTCTTTTGTTTCACCGTCATCAGTACAAAGTTTCCTATCTATTTCGGCCCATTGAACTTTATTGTTTGTCCTGAAAGGATACGATTGATTAAGGAATCATATGGCTCATACTTGCTAATTGTATGACACTTTCCAATTTTATAATGTTTTCGTAAAAGTATTAACTGTTTTATTCTAAGTTACTCTGAGAGAACGCGTCAATAACTTTCTCTTCTTTAACTAAATTATAGCCGAAATATCAGAGCCTCGATAAAATCTTTGTATTGAACTTTTTAATATTCTGAGCAAGATAACCACTTTAAAAGTAACCTAGAATTCAAGGGAAATGAAATTCCACAAGTTAATTTTATGTATTGGGATTTTAAATTGAAATTGAATTTGATTGAAATTATTATGATTTGATTCAACGTCTCATATATGATATCGCCAATATATATATTATTCCCACAATTAATTGTATGTCAGCAAAACAGGATGACTTTTTTTTCATCCTAAGTCTAAAGTAGATTTTTATATTTTAATATAATAAGTAGTACTGTGCCCGATAGGTAAGCGAAGAATAATATTGTACAGGGTACCTCATAATGATGTAGAAGTGAATTGTAAGAGAAAAATTTAATAGGAATAGAAATTTCGAGTAACAATAATGAACTATTATAACGTAATGATGTTCTAAGAGCTTTTATTTTCTCCTTCACAATCCTGGAGCCCTCTCGCATGAAGGTCTCCTAGGTCCGCTCTTTATTCTCTCTTTACAGGTCAACAAAGGGACTATGAAAAATCTTGCCCTCAGAGTCAGATGGGTGGCTGGGGCATGCACAGAAGGTATACCATCTGCGCCTTCGACGATGGATATAGGTAAGTGACGTAACAGTCCGTTCAGGACTGATTGTGTGCCGGCTTTTGTTTGATAGGTAGGCACGATCAAATTTTTTTTGATTATGAGCCAAGGCGAGCTAGCGTGCCGCCCTGCAGTCAACGCTGTCCGTCGAGTGATATGTCAGCTCATGCTGGCAGTCTGGACTTTACGTCCAAGCCAGTCACTCAACATAGTTTCATAACATTATATTTAATTTTAACTTTTATTACACATATTTAGGTGGCAAGAGAAAGAATCTCTAAATGCTGGAAGGTTATCCATTAATTAGACAGATAATCTTATACCCTAGACACACAGCACGAATGAATGAATCAGTTGTACTAACTATTCATTAAAATGCCGTGAGTCACATAGTATACGTCATTATAGCTCGAAAATCAGATGATAATGAAGTACACTAATGAAGTGTTTTCCTCCTTCATTATAGCTATAATGAGGAAAAATGTGCTAGATTTGGCATATAATGTACATTTGAAGCTCCGCTGTGCATCCGCCGATTTGAAAAATAAGAAGAAGAAATGCAAAACACCACTTATATTATCAATTTTTTTTTAAATATAATATTTTTCTCATTTGCAAATTGTTAAATTTAAAATAAAATAAATGAAAACAAAGTTTATCGCGTTAATTCGATCCATATTGCTTCTTTAATGTGATAAGTTCATCAAAACCAGTTTGACAGCACAACTTAATTAAAGAAATTGCTGTGTGTCTGCAGTTTATAATGAATCATTATAGACTAATGAGTCGTTAGTTATTTCTTCATTAAGAGTGCTGTGTGTTTAGGTTATTAATGGTCTCAGTTGCAACAATGGTAAACATTGCACGTTATGGTAGCCTTACCGATGACCTCTTTGAAGATCGTGTAATCCTCAAAGCAAACCAAAATTATCTGGAAAAAAGATGTAACAATAATAATAAATCATATCATTTTTTCTATTTGTGTCTTTATCCGTTTGCTTTAATAGAAATCTATTCAATCGTATATTGTCGATTTGTCAATCGCAATGAAATGTTGATCGATTACATTTTTAATCGGGGCTGCGGATTGACTTTTTAATCGATTAGAATTTTATTAGACTAACATGTTTTTTTATCTTAAAGGTAGGGGGACAAGAGTACCCTCCTGTCCTCTTAATGAACACAGATCGAAGGGCAGACACTAGAGTATCCAGCCTGCACCGGGCGAAGGCCAGAAACGAACAGAAAGTGTTCAGTTATGTCGGGCTCTCCCTCCAGGCAGGACAGACACTCAGGGCTGTCAACAACTCCCATCCTTGCTAGATGAGCCTGAAGTGAACTGTGGCCTGTGATGATGCCAACCACAGTTCTACATTCGTTTCCTTCCGGGCCCCATGAGAAAATTGGAGATATTCCCATTGGGCCCATCAAGAAGCAGTTTTGTACAGCTGCAAATATGTACTCAGATGCGCTGATCTCTGCTGATGCTTTCTATGAACATCCGCTTTGATGAGAGACCCGATACTCGAGGTGGGAACGCCTACGGCGGGTTCCGGTCCGAGGAAGGGAGAATCAGAGCCAGCCCTAGTCAAAAGATCAGCCCTTTCATTTCCCATGATCCCCATGTGACCAGGAACCCACAGAACGTGCATCTTGTTGAGGATACACAACTTAATCCAAGACGACCTGCAATCCACCAGTAACTTAGATGTTATGAGGAGGGCCACTCAGAGTCATCAAGGCTACCTGAATATCCGAAAGGATAGCAATGCTTAATTTGCATATCAAGGGCTAACTTCGCTGCCATCGATATGGCAAAACCTTCAGCCTGGAAGACAGTGGTATGTCTTCAAAGTGAGTACACCATCTCAATATCAGGCAAAAAAAAGTAAACACCCGCCCCAGCTCCCTCAATAGTGAGAGAACCGTTGGTGAAGATTTTTAGAGCGGACCGGGGAAGGCTCCATAAGGCACTTCCCTCAGTCCACGATTCCCTTCTAGGAAAGCTCGCAAATAAGCGACATCCAAACCGGAGCTCAGGTACCATCGCATCACGTGGTAAACTGGCCAGAGGGTGTTCCAAGTCCAGCCCGTACGCCAGACAGCAATGAAAAGAGCCAAGTCTAGCCTTGCTCCCAACATCCCCATAAGCGCAACCTGCTCACAGCCCTCTTGGCGTCTGCCTGAATGACTAGATCCAGGGGTGGCAGATTAAGTAGGATCTCAAGGGCAGCAGTAGCCGTAGATCGCATGGATCCCGTAAAACTCAAGCAGGCAAGCCTTTGCAGCAGCTTCCGGATCGTAGTCGGCATACGCGTCTTCGGCCACCATACACAGGAGGCATATGTAAGCATGGGTCTAATGATCGAGGTGTACATCCAATGCACGACCCTCGGGTTCATGCCGCATCTGCAGCCAAAGATTCTCCTGCTCTGAACGAAGACCCTCGTAGCTGCATTAACTTTTTTCTCTACGTGCAATCCCCATGTCAGCTTCCAGTGGAAGAACACTCCAAGGTGCTTGACATGAGGAGAGAGTTGCGGAGTGTGTCCAAAAAGCTTTGGAAGAATAAAGTACGTAAGCTTACATCTTCTGGAGAAGAGCATCAAGCTGGTCTCTGTTGGGTTTACTGTCATCTCATGACGGGCGCACCAGTCCTCAACAGTATTGAGGCCACGTTGCATGAAGGCACAGGCAGCAGTCATGCTGTGCCTGGAAATGATCAGAGGGATGTCATCCGCATACGCTTCACATGAGAATCCCATGTTTTGCAACTCCGTGATGAGTGAGTCAACCAACATACACCAGAGTACTGGAGAAAGCACGCCGCCTTGCGCGCAGCCTTTCTCCACCAGCACACTGAGAGTGGTTCGGCCGCCCTCCTCCGCAGTAAGTATCGTTGTCTTAACATTTGGTCGATCCATCGCACTAGAGTACGGTCAACACCATGTCGACGAGCTGCATCACAAGTCAACTTGGGGTGGCCATGTCAAAAGCACCCTCGATGTCCAGAAAGGCTCCTAAGGTAAACAGTCTACGATCCAGTCCCGACTCAATGACAGTAACTTTTGAATGGAGAGCCGACTCCATAGATGTGCCGCTCCAGTAAGCGTACTGTGAGGTGTATAAGAGAGAAGTCTTTAGGGCTACACCCTTGAAATATTCATCCACAATTTTCTCCAGGCATTTCAAAAGGAATGAGGGGAGGTTTATGATTCGCAAGCTCTTCGGGTCCATGTAAGAAGCCTTACCAGGCTTCGGGACAAAGGCAACTCTCACCTTCTTCCACTCCTCAGGGACATATCCAAAATCGATAGATGCCCTGAAAATGGAGTCGATGTATGGAGCCAGATTAACCCGTTAATTGTCTGGCCAACTAAAATTTCAATCGAGGGAGCAATTAATATTTTAATCGATTGATTTTTCAATCGATAGAGCCAATTAATATTTTAATCGATTAAAAATTTAATCGAATTAATTATGATTGTTAATCGTTTGAAAAATGCCCAGGTCTGGAGGAACTTAGGAAAATTTACACTAAGTCCTCTTCATTGTTTTCACTAATGTTCTGGAAAATGTTTGCTGAATTAATTGGAGTTAAGCTACTTTCCTTTTGAAGGACTGCATCTGCATCCCAGTCCAAACTAAAATATTCGTCACAGTTATCCTCGCAATTTGAAAAGTCGAAGTAAAAACTAGGCTAATTGTTATAATTGTCGCTAATAACTCATTAAATTCATTCAGGGAGATTAGTTTAATTACCATTTCTTGCTCTTACATGTGCAAACCAATTTTTCAATGAATTTTGTTTAAATTTCCAACCATATGTACATATAGATACATACAAAAAGTAATTAATGTGCATGAAGTACTTATTAAGCCCCACTTTGAGTATTGTTCGACATTTATGTTTATATCAGATAGCAATTCTTTTGAAAGACTATAGAGACTTCAAAATAGGGCAATGAGAGCTATTTTAAAGTGCAATAGATACACACCTATAAGATTTATTATAATTCTTTGTGCTGGTTGAGTGTTAAGCAGCGAATTAACATGAATTTTTAATTTTAATATTTAGTATTAAGTCAGGTGATATGCTGTGTAAAATAATCAACTATGTTGGAGACTTACAATATTACTGATAAGTGATTTCAGGCTGCCAATGTACAGAAATAGTTCATCACCGAGTAGTTTAGTGCATATAAGAGCTTTCAAATATTTAATAAGTTACCATTAGATGTAAAACTTGAAAATAGTTTTAGGATACATATTTGAATTTGTTATAATTACCTACTAGGATTAAAATACCTATAAAGACTCTGGACTGTGTAATTTTTTTTTTTGTAAAGAAGTAAAAGGGAACAAGGCTAAATATATTCACTTACATACTTACTTACGAGTACATCAGTTTTTGAACCTATACCATAGACAGACTATCTCCATAATACTTAATATAAGCCGTTTATTTTGAAAGTGCTGCAGTTCGTTTGGGTATAGTATTTGTATTTTCTACACTATATTTTACTTCAAAATACACAAAAGCTCATAGCTAGATCCTATGAATATTTTTAAATTTATTTAAGACTTTAAGCGCAATAAGCATCCGTATGGATGCACAATGAGATTTGCAATAGGGGCGCGTGCACCCTCTCGGATACACACACGATAATACACACGAAATATTTACGAGCTCGTATCGTCCGTATTGATGCACAGAGCAGTTATAAAAGCATAGGTAACTCAAGTTCGGGGCCCGCTGGGACAAATATTAAAATGGAGGTGGCCCAAAGAAAAAAATGTTTTTTGTTGTTGCCGCGGTTAACGTGTTAAACTAAAATATTTAAATATTTTATCATAACAAAAAATGGACTTGCACCACTTATATAAATATATATTTATATATTTTCTTTTGACATTTGTTCACAACACAACGCTAGCGTGTCAGTGAACACAAGCTATAATTTCATCATCCAGGGTATAAAAATTAGACACATTTGACATTAACATTTTTGACTGCATCAAAGAAAGTTGTGAAAAACAAGTTAGATAATAAGCTATCCGAGATGGCAAGCAACATTGCCACGAGCCTTTTCGATACAATAAATGTATTCCTCATCTAGGGGACCTGCTTAGTTAGTTTGTAAGATGTTTTGTTAGGTAAGTGCGTGCAAAGAGGTAACGATGAGACTATATGTCGGGAGCAAACATACACATCCCAAGAACATTTTTAAGCCCATCTTAAAAGATTACCTAACTCGAACTTTTTGTAAAAGGACTAGTCCTAACCCTTAATAACATCTGTGTAGCCGACATAATTTTAGTCGGGCATATTTATATATTAGACGCCAAACACAGATGTATACATAGCAGCACAAAAAGTCACAATAAAGTTTTCTGAATCTTTTATAGCACATACTAGCAATTTTTCTTGTTTGCATAACTAAATTATCGAGCTCGGCCATTGCCATTATCTTTACTTACAGTGAAGATCTGCCAAGTGACATATAAATGTCAACGACATTTCAAATTAAGTAATTTTCGTCTACAATTTGTCTCGTCTTCCTTTCCTTGAATTGAGATTATTTCATTAGTCTAGGCCTCTAGGGTATTGGTTCCCAAAGTGTGTTCCGTGGAACCCTGGGAATAACTGAATAAATTCTGCCGAAAAATTTTCTGTTAATTTCTAAGAAAAAATTGTGGCGTTCCCTTCATCGGGTCGAAGCAACGTTGTTTTTATATTGGAACGACGCATTGCTCTGTTTTCTGTATTTTTGCAAGCCAAAACAAATTTTCCCCGTCAGCTCTCTCTATTGCTTGAGAAATTTTGGGAGTGGAGAACTTACTTCTGATGCATATTCTGTATGTTATATGTTTCTAATCATCGGTTATTTCAAATTGTAAACGGATGCAAACTATAATGTTATTTACTTTAAATCTAACATAACTATTTTTACAAGTGAACCAAAATAAGTATTTTCTAGCTGTGTTCTTTTGTGTCCGCAGAACAGAGCAGAACAAAAGATACACAAAAGAACGCCTTATACATTTTCATAGAAGATTTATAAGTACAAATCAATCGATAGAACAATTTGTTCTCTCCAGTATATGGGAGTTCTAGAACAAGGTACACAAAAGAACACAGCTTCTATTCTTCTTGTAATTTTATAAATCAGGTAAGACTATAAATAGTTTTTATAAATAATTTATTATACTCTGTAATAATTTTAACAATTTTATTTCTATAAAAAAAAAATTGCCCTTATAATAGATCGATGATTAAAATATAGGTCGTTAAAGAAAACTGACGTTGTTAGTAGTAATGCAGAAATTGCTGAATCTACAGATACAGGCATTCTGGAACCCGCAATGCCATCAACTTCCAGTTTCGTTCAGCTACAGCCTCATCTTCCAACTCTGCCATCTTCCGATTTTGAACAGGTGGTATCAACAAAAAGACGTAAATATGATACTAGTTAGCTGTCGTTTGGATTTACTAATACTGGTCGACGAGGAGGCTCCAGATGCGGTTTCTTTGCTTTGCAACAAAATATTAGCACAGACGTTGCTACCTCTCCGACTATTATGTAAATCTTTCCAATTAATTACATTTATTTAAAGCTATACAATACAAAAAGAAAGGACAATAAAGAAAAACAAAGAAAGTTTTCTTCCCACAGGATAAAACTTTCTTCTCCCTAGGGGGGAGAGATGTTGTTACCCAGATGCCTATGACCAGAATCAAAACCATAATAAAATCACATCGATATATCGCCCTATGACCCAGAAAAGTAAAATTTATTTAACGTAAAAATTCATTCAAATATTCAAATGTATTTCCATACTGCAACAAAATGCAATTTAGCGTAAATTGCATTTCGTTATTTCTTACGTTCCGTTCTGACGGTATGTATACTTACCTGCATGCAGTACAAAGCACATACATATATCACCTTAATTCCGCCAATTACCTCCATGTACAACCATAGTTTTTCTTAAAATTTATCAAATCTATTTGAAAATACATACATACAAACAATTATTCTCATCGCCTACAAATATTGTTTTTACAAGACACAAGTACATCATATCAGATTTCATGCATATGCACTGCGTGTAAACTTCTTGTACTTTCCGACGTACGGTTTTTCACATCGTGGGAAAGTAATAAAAAGAATAAAAAAACGTTTTCAAGCTTACGATCGGTTCCTAGGGGCAGTGAGCCCCCCCTCCGATTAGGACATACTTTATATTTTTACTACAAAATTACAATAAACTTACACAACATCAATCATATATATATTTATTTATTTAAGCCCAAAACAATCACAAGAGTGGTATGGTAGTTGTTTCTGAATTCTCGCGTTGCATATACATAATATATGAAAATAGCTCGCTAGTTACTTTCGGAAGTGCTTTCTGTTTTAATCTTCTTTTTTACTGGGCTCAAAGTTTCATCTGTCGTCTTTTTCTTCTTTTTCCTCTTTCAGATTTTATTTGTGCAACGGATTCCTCCTTTACATCTGCTGTGTGTGGTTGCAATTCATCAGTAACACTTTTCGATGTGGAAGGCTCAGATATCTTTCTTATTTTTTCCTTTTTGATAGATAATGTACTATCAGCTTCAGCTGGGCATGTAAATACATCACTGTAAATATATATAAAAAAAAGTACCTTTGTTACTTATAGTAAAAAGAAAAATGTAAAATTTCCATTAAATGAAAAATTTTGTTAATATTAAATAATAATTGTGTTATAATTAGTATAACACTTGTCAAAGAAACATTTCTCTTACACACTTAATTTATTTACTATATCATTAAATTAGTATTATTTTATTTTGATATAATGCAATTATAACAAAATAAATTTAAGAACAATCTTAATATAATAAAATAAGAGCATTCTGTGCATACGTTGCAGATGTTTGCAGCAGAAAAATAGCAATTGCCTAGCCTCCATCGAAAATCTCTAATGTATCGTTCTTGTAGCTGAATCTCTTTGAATGTTATTAGTCACTTTGAATTCATCAGCTAAACTATCTAGTATGAGCCTACAAATTCATATAGCGAGATTAATCGTTATAAAGCTTTGTCGACGCGAAATGAACATTGACAAATTAAATTAATTTGATATGATTTGTCCTTTTACTTTCCAAATGAGTTATGGCTCAATTTTCGATGTATAATGAAAATTGTTTAAATTACAAGATCGCGATAACTAAATCAGTTTATAGTATAAAGCTTTAACCATCATCCAAGCGGGGCAAAGGGGCATATCCACTTTTCATACAATATTAAGCCCTACATGAACATTATGATACTCTGAACATATTTTATTAAGAAATTTTTTTTCTATTAAGCGGGCGAAAACTTTGGTGATGGGATGTATTTTGAGTGAGATTTTTGGGTGAAAGAGCGAGTTTTCTACTGCTCATAATTGTGCAGAATAACTGCTTCGTTGAAAATGACTTCTTATGAGAAAAATGTTCACAACAGAGCACTAATAGCCATGAAAGAAAGAACTGGAAAAACATATACGAAATGTAGTAAGGGGTATATGTGACCCAAGTGCATGAAAATGGATTTTCAGGCTGCAAAAACGTTCCGAGAGAACCACCCCTCCCACCCCATCTCAGTTAGAATAGAAAAGGGAAATACTAAAAAACTAAGTATGGGGATCGCTATTTAAGCCTCCGAGTATAGGAGCGTGGGTACTCAAATTTCTTCTCAGGATCAGCGTAACTCGATTTTGTACTAGTTTTTCCAAAATGTACTAGATCAAACTTTGACCCCTCCCCAAGGTTTCCACCAGTTAATAGAAAAAATTCTCTTAATAAAATATATTCAGAGTATCATCCAGCAAGTTGCGGTGTTAACTTGACGTCAACTTTGCAGCACACACAGTTTCCTTAAAAAATACGACAAATTTATGGTTTTTGCGAGAAATTAACGACAAATTCCAAGATGTACAATTTTCCAATCCGACAAGGTTTGGCCGAGTTCTAGTGAGTTGACGTAAACTTAACATCACATCCTGTTTCATTTAGAAAAAAGGACACACCACATGTATGGTTGTCACGACAAATTCCAAGATGTGAAATTTCCAATCCGATAAGGTTTGACCGAGTTCTAGGGAGTTGCGGTGCTACCTTCACGCCAACTTAGCGCCCACCCAGTTTCCATTAGAAAAAAGAAAACATCAACTATATGGTTTTTAAGACAAATTAACGACACATGATGAGATAGGTAAGAGATATATTAGGCGAAGTTGTGGTGCTAGCTTTACGCACGTGACAATTAACTGGTTAGTCGAATAAAATTTCAATAGACTAAAAAGTTAATCGGTAGCCCCGATTACAAATGTAATCGAATACCATTTCAATCCGATTGAAAATGTAATTGATTGACAAATCGGCAATACACGATTGAATACATTTCTATAAAAGAAAAAAGACGCACAAATGATGATTTTTGTCCAGCATTTATATTTAAATTTAATTTTTATTACACATATTTAAGTGACAAGAGAAAGAATCTTTAAATGCTGGAAGATTATCCATTAATTAGGCAGATAATCTTATACCCTAGATACACAGCACGAACTAATGAATCATTTGTACTAGCTATTCATTAAAATGCCGTGTGTCACATAGTATACGTCATAATAGCTCGAAAATCAGATGATAATGAAGTACACTAATGAAGCGTTTTCCTCCTTCATTATAGCTATAATGAGGAAAAATGTGCTAGATTTGGCATATAATGTACATTTGGAGATCCGCTATGCATCTGCCGATTTGAAAAATAAGAAGAAATGCAAATCACAAATTATATTATCAATTTTTTTTTTTTTAAATATAATATTTTTCTCATTTGCAAATTGTTAAATTTAAAATAAAATAAATGAAAACAAAGTTTAACTCGTTAATTCGATCCATATTGCTTCTTTAATGTGATAAGATCATCAAAACCAGTTTGACAGCACAACTTAATTATGGAAAATGCTGTGTGTCTGCAGATTATAATGAATCATTATAGACTAATGAGTCGTTAGTTATTTCTTCATTAAGAGTGCTGTGGGTCTAGGTTATTAATGGTCCCAGTTGCAACAATAGTAAACATTGCACGTTATGGTAGCCTTACCGATCACCTCTTTGAAGATCGTGTGATCCTCAAAGCAAACTAAAATTATCTGGAAAATAAACCCGAAAAAGATGTAACAATAATAATAAATCATATCATTTTTTCTATGTGTGTCTTTATCCTTTTGCTTTAATAAAAATCTATTCAATCGTATATTGTCGATTTTTCAATCGCATTGAAAAGTTAATCGATTACATTTTTACTCGGGGCTGCGAATTGACTTTCAATCGATTAAAATTTTATTCGACTAACCCGTTTTTTTTATCTTAAAGGTAGGGGGACAGGATATCCTATCCCAAGCACTAAGGCCATAGCGACCCATTGTGCTGTCCTGGTAGAAGGCCATTCATCAAAACCTTACTGTCCTCTTAATGAAACGCATCAGGTCTTGGCAGTTTTTTCAGCTCATCCACAGATAGAAAGGCAGACACTTGAGTATCCAGCCTGCACCGGACGAACGCCAGACACGAACAGATTATGTTCAGTTGTCTTGGGCTCTCCCTCCAGGCAGGACAGACACTCAGGGCTATCAACAACTCCTATTCTTGTTAGACGAGCGTAAAGTGAACTTTGGCCTGTGAATCATCACAACCACAGTTCTACATTCGTTTCCTTTCGAGCCCCATGAGAAAAACGGAGATATTCCCATTGGGCCCATCAAGAAGCAGTTTTGCACAGCTGCAAATACTCAGATTCTCTCATCTCTGCTGATGCTTTCTATGAACATCCGCTTTCATGAGCGACCCGATACTCGAGGTGGCAATGCCTACGGAGGGTTCCGGTCCGAGGAACGGAGAATCAGAGCCAGCCCTAGTTAAAAGATCAGCCCTTTCATTCTCCATGATCCCCATGTGACCAGGAAACCACAGAGCGGACATCTTGTTGAGGATACACAACTTATCCCCAGATGACCTGCAATCCACCAGTAACTTAGATGTTATCAGGAGGGCCACTCAGAGACATCAAGGCTGCCTGAATATCCGAAAAGATAGCAATGCTTGATTTGCATATCACGGTCTAAATTCGCTGCCATTGATATGGCGAAGACTTCAGCCTGGAAGACAGTGGTATGTCTGCGAAGTAACTACTCCATCTCAATATCAGGCTCAGAAAAGTAAACACCCGCCCCAGCTCCCTCAATAGTGAGAGATCCGTTGGGGAAGAGTTTTAGAGCGGACCGGTGAAGGCTCCATAAGGCACTTCCCTCAGTCCACGATTCCCTTCAAGGAAAGCTCACAGAGAAGCGACACCCAATGCACTACCTTCGGTTTCATGCCCCATGTGCAGCCAAAGATTCTCCTGCACTGAGCGAAGACCCTCGTAGCTGCATTAACTTTTTTCGCTACGTGCAATCCTGATGTCAGCTTCGAGTCGAAGAAGACTCCAAGCAGTTTGACATGAGGAGAGAGTTGCAGAGAGTGTCCAAAAAGCTTTGCAAGAACAAAGTACGTGAGTTTACATCTTCTGGAGAAGACCACCAAGCTGGTCTTTGTTGGGTTTACTGTCATCTCATGACGGGTGCACCAGTCCTCAACAATATTGAGGCCACGTTGCATGAAGCACAGGCAGAATCCCACGTTTTGCAACTCCGTGATGAGTGAATCAACCAACATACACCAGAGTACTGGAGAAAGCACGCCGCCTTGCGCGTAGCCTCTCTCCACCAGCACACTGAGAGTGGTTCGGCCGCCCTCCTCCACAGTAAGTATCTTCGTCCTAATATTTGGTCGATCCATCGCACTACAGTACGGTCAACACCATGTCGACGAGCTGCCTCACAAAGCGACTTGGGGTGGCCATGTCAAAAGCACCTTCGATGTCCAGAAAGTCTCCCATGGTAAACGGTCCACGATCCAGTCCGCACTCAATGACAGTAACCTTTGAGTAGAGAACTGTCGCCGTAAATGTGCCCCTGCAGTAAGCACTCTTCAGGGACATATCCAAAAGCGATACATGCCCTGAAAATGGAGTCGATGTATGGCGCCAGATTAACGCGTTAATTGTCAGGCCAACTAAAATTTCAATCGCGGGAGCAATTAATATTTTAATCAATTGAAATTTCAATGGATAGAGCCAATTAATATTTTTAATCGATTAAAAATTTAATCGAATTAATTATGATTGTTAAACGATTGAAAAATGCCCAAGTCTGGAGGAACTTAGGAAAATTTACACTAAGTCCTCTTCATTGTTTTCACAAATGCTCTGGAAATTGATTGCTGAATTAATTGGAGTTAAGCTACTTTCCTTTTGAAAGACTGCATCTGCATCCCAGTCCAAACTAAAATATTCGTCACAGTTAACCTCGCAATTTTAAAAGTCGAAGCAAAAACTATTCTAATTGTTATAATTGTCTCTAATAACTGATTAAATTCATTCAGGGAGATTAGTTTAATTACCATTTCTTGCTCTTATATGTGCAAACCAATTTTTCAATGAATTTTGGTTAAATTACAAAAAATAATTTATGTGCATGAAGTACTTATTAAGCCCCACTTTGAATATTGTTCGACAGTTATGTTTATATCAGATAGCAATTCTTTTGAAAGACTATAGAGACTTCAAAATAGGGCAATGAGAGCTATTTTAAAGTGCAATAGATACACATCTATAAGATTTATTATAATTCTTTGTGTTGGTTGAGTGTTAAGCAGCGAATTAATATGAATTAATAAGCATCCGTATGGATGCAGAATGAGATTTGCAATAGGGATGCGTGCACCCTCTCGGATACACGCACGATAATACACACGTAATATTTACGAGCTCGTATCGACCGTATTGATGCACAGAGCAGTTATAAAAGCATGGGTAACTCAAGTTCGTGGCTCGAGAAGAAATATTAAAATGGAGGTGGCCCAAAAAAAAACATTTTTTTTTGTTTTTGAGACGCTTAACGTGTTAAACTAAAATATTTAAATATTTTATCATAAAAAAATAGACTAGCACCACTTATATAAACGGCTCAGATAATACTTGATTTTGAAATAAATAGATTTAAATGTGCAGTATATGAAACAATGACGCACATAACGACCCTTTTGCAACATTTCAGTTCAATTTTAAATGGTGGAAATTTTACTCAATATTACTGAAATTGCAGTAAAAGCACCACCTATCGACATTAAATGAACTGAATTCATTGGAAAGTCGAAAGATTATCCAATAAGTTCAGTGACAGGCATCAGCTATCATAAAATTTAAATACTTTGCAACTACAGCAAAACTCTAGAATCAATCTCTGAATTTTGCAATATTGGCAGTTCCTCTAAGCCCTAGATAATATACGCCTCCCACCAGTCAAAAATCAAGACTGCAACAAGTTTTGTTCAAGAAATATAAAACTACATTACTATCAATATTACCAAAGCATACATAATTACTTAAACACATATTTTATAAACATAAAATAGGTATAGTTTGTGATAAAATTCAAACAAAGCTTAAAAAGAAAAAGTAAAAAAAGGTAGAATTTGAAGACCAATTCTGATACCCTAGAGGAATGCCCGCATTTCATATGGTCACCTCTCTAAGCACGTTTGTTTTTTGAAGTGGTTTTTCGCATATATTTCTATAACGATTCGTCGGACAGTACTGAAGTACTTTTCAGTACAATAAAAATGTCTAGGACTGTTCGTTTTCTTAATTTTTATATGGCAACATCAATTGCTATGAAAACGCCATGTATAAAATTTCAGCTCTCTGTGCGTTCACAGGCAGT
The DNA here is from genome assembly GCA_963930735.1 of Dioctria linearis. Classification (NCBI taxonomy): domain Eukaryota; kingdom Metazoa; phylum Arthropoda; class Insecta; order Diptera; family Asilidae; genus Dioctria; species Dioctria linearis. Next base: position 117,221,265 of record OZ005742.1, on the reverse strand, counting down.
GCCCAAATTTATTGTGAAAAACACAATTTTTGTACGGTAACTCTACGAAGCAGTTATCCCCGATTGGTCCCATTTTCGAAATTTTAACCTAAAATTTTGTAAAAAGGCCGTGTCTAAAATTTCACCTCTCTAAGTGAACGCGTTCTCGAATTATCGTTAGGATGAACAGACGGATAAGCAAAAATCAAAATAACTATGGATGCGTTCACTGACAGAAAAAGAGTGACATAATGTCACTACCCACCCAGTCAGTACACAACGCTATCGTGAGTTCACTGTACACAGCAAATGACAGGTAGTCACTACCTTTTACTTTCTCAGGCGTTCACTGAGATGGCACGCAGTAGCGTGCATTATTTCACTACCCGTATTTAGGATAGCAAAGTTGTGCGATAATAAATTTGTGTTGTCAAAGTGACATTGATATGGAAATGGAAACAGAAAATATATCAATTTTGGTTGATGAGAACAATATGACCTGTGTGATGGGCCAAAAAGCTTTTTTATTATAAATCAATTTCAATGCATTACTATTACTTTATTTCCTTGTAATGTCGATAAAAGTTCATCTCCCAACTATAACGCTTTTTACAATTTGACGTTCATGTTTACTTTTAATTAACTTATTTTTTGCAAACGTCAAAAATATTTGATTTGCTATTCTCTTTTGAGTTCACTGCAATTCGGTTACACAAGAGTCACCATTGTAGTGACTAACTGTCAAAGTAATTCTTTTGACATTTGTTCACAACACAGCGCTAGCACATCGCTAGAGGACGCTATCGTGTCAGTGAACACACCCTATGATTTCATCATCCGGGGTATAAAAATTAGACACATTTGACACTAAAATTTATGACTGCATCAAAGAAAGTTGTGAAAAACAAGTTTGATAATAAGCTATCCGAGGTGGCAAGGCCACATTGCGACGAGCCTTTTCGATACAATAAATGTATTCCTCATCTAGGGGACTTGCTTACTTAGTTTGTAAGTTGTTGTGTTAGGTAAGTGCGAGCAAATAGGTAACGATGAGACTATATGTCGCGAGCAAACATACACATGCCAAGAATATTTTTAAGCCCATCTTAAAAGATTACGTAACTCGAACTCTTTGAAAAATGACTAGTCCTAACCCTTAATAACATCTGTGTAGCCGAGATAATTTTAGTCGGGCATATGTATATATTAGACGCCAAAAACAGATGTATACATTGCAGCAAAAAAAGTCACAATAAAGTTTTTTGAATCGTTTACGGCACATACTAGCAATTTTTCTTGTTTGCATAATTAAATTATCGAACTCTGCCATTGCCATTATCTTTACTTACAGTGAAGATCTGCTAAATGTAGGGCTGCCATCCGTTCGGGTTTCCCCGGATTTGTCCTAGTTTGGGGGACGTCCGGGGAGAATCCGGGCGGGGTTTTCTATGCTGTCCGGGTTTTAAGATTTTGGAAACCAATTAAATAAAAATTTAATAATACCTACAGTCAGACCGACTCGACTCTCACTCGTTCTCCTTTCTGGTCCCACCCAGTCTTAGCTCAGTAACGAAGCTAGCAGTACGACAGTGCTTGTGTAATTTGCCTTGTGTACCTGTGTTTGTTTTATATATATATTGCTAGAAAGAAAGTGAAAAAGCTTTCAAAAAATTTATGCAAAAATTTTACGTGATAAGGGACAACACAACAAAGTGTGATTTTTTTTTTGTTAACTAACCAGCCACCTATGGACGAAAAAATTTCTCTTCTTTAAAGACATTACTCTCCCAACTTGAGACTTCCGTCTGTTCGTCTGTCCGGCTGTCCGCGAGTCCGTCCGCACGAATTTGCACATGGGCTTTAAAAAAAAAAGTAAATTTAAGTTCGAAAATGTGACAAATTGTAGCGAATTGCCCCTTCGCTACTTCAACTTCGATCACATGTTTAATTCCGCATAATTCATATAGATGTTTTTTTTTTTCACACCAGCCCATTGTAAATAGAGTCCATGGTAGGTTTTTGGTTTCGAAGTTCCACTTCTGAGCAAAATTAAACGCGCCATAGTTCTTGCCTGTCGATCTCTCCCCCATATTTCTGAATGCTCAATTTCATGCCCTAAAAGGCAACTTTATTCAAAACATTGGAAAAATTTCCATGACGTCAGGTCCCGCACTCTGCAATCCCAGTGGATGAAGTGAGAAGAATTCAAGTTTGAATTGTCGAAAACAAGAAGACGCTAGCGGTGATTGATTGCGGGTGTTGTTCATGGAGGAGGGTGAGAGTTTCGAATGGGAAGGAGAAGGAGGAAACTGATGTCTTTTTTTTTAAGATTTTTCTTCTTCAAAGCATAATTCTGTTGTCTCAAGGGGGAAGGAATGTTATATACCTAGAAATGGGCATTAAAAATGGCCAGAAATAAAAATTTGAAACATTAAAATATTTCACGAAAAAGTTCATTATAAACTAATCATGCTTAAAAACATGATTAGCTTATCTATCCAATCAGTGAAGAAAATTGCATCAGCAATTTTCTCCACATAAAATTCGTTTCTACAAAATTGTCAGTAGAAATTTTTAAATTAAAACATATAAAACAAAAATTACAATATGTATGTACAAACGTACATACATATAAAAAAAAAGCTTTCACGATCAGAAATGCGCGCCGCTAAAATACATTATATGCATACGCGCGCCGCAATTTCAATCCATGGGACGATGGCTGATGTTTATAAAAACATCTAACTTCAATCCTCTGTCCAGGGTAGAAATGCAATTATGCATTTTCTACCCTGACCGACGGCTCTTGATCGCGATAAAAATGATCAAGAACGCAGTCGAATTTTTTAAGCGAAACGAGTTGAATTTGAAATCAAAAAGAGCGAAGTTGAATTTTCAAGTTTGAAGAAATAGTTGCAGCACGCAAGTTCCATTTTAAAGTTTGGAGAAATAGTTGAATAAAAAGTTTTTATACGCGGTGGTTGGGAAGTGGTGGTCAGTTACGGCAGAATTAAAAAAAAGGGAACATTATAAAAGTTAGGAATATCCATTAGAATGTAGTATGGTGGTTGTAAAATTTCAATAAGTGAAAAATTTGAGAAAAAAAATAAATAAAGAAAATGTCAATGTACGTTGTGTGTATTCAATCAGTGAATCGCACCCCAATTAAGGACTACCATCGCCAACAATAGGAGAAGAGTAGAGGCGGTGAGTACCAAAGTAAAATATATATATAACATCTCAGGGAAGTTGCTATTATTTCTATTTGGGCGCTCTTATCTGAGGCATCCGATTACCTCCCTTTTCTTTTCTTTTTTGGTGTTGATTTTGTATTGAAGACGTGACAAATGGGTACTTTGTTGCAGTCGGATGCTTTAGAGATTGACGTGGTCCTCTCAAATGGATCATTCGAGTCTGATATCTTGAAGCTGCCAGAATGCTGGTCACCGCGACTGTGAATAATATACCCTATAAGTGTTCCGCGGGTCTTACTAGTGTCGGATGCTTTAGAGATTGGCGTGGTCCTCTCAAATGGATCATTCGAGTCTGATATCTTGAAGCGACCAGAACGCTCTTCACCGCAACTGTGAATAATATACCGTATAAGTGCCCCGCGGGTCTTACTAGTGTTGCCAACGTCATCTACGTGGTCCACGTGATGCCCAACTGGCATGGACCCGTTCGACTAGTTTTTCATAGAACCGGCCAGCGGCTCTTTACCATCCTGGGGGTGGAGGCCGTTGCTGGGAGAATGTGTGGGGTGAACCTGCCGTTGTACCCCTACCAGGGCCAATCCTGGGTTGGCGTTGGTAAGTTTTGCGTATGCCTTTGCACTAGCTCATTTATTTTAACCTTTTGTTTTGTGTTTAGGTGCCACATTTCATATTACTGGGCGGCACGGACTGTGCGCATGCTGCCATCTGGTCTTCAATGACCCCATAAACGCTATTATATGCCGCGTCATGCCCCCCCCCCCCTATCAGGGATCAGCCGGACCAGCCGAAGATAGAGACAATGAGTAGGCCTGTCGCCCCTCTACTGCACTTCCCTTTTTGTTTTGTTTTTGCTAGCTGTCCTATCTTTCTTCTGTTTCCTTTTTACTTGTAAAATACTGTACTCTTGATTTCGCTTACTCCTTTGACACTCTTGCGGAATCCAGGGAGAATGCCGCATGTGTTAAACGAGATTGCATGACTAGATCATTGGATAACGATCTTAACAGTATCCTAGCTTGGGGCAAAGCAAATCGCGTCGAATTCAATGCATCTAAGACCCAGAGCTGTCTCAGCTCATTAAAACAAGATCATAACTTAACCACACCCGTTTCTTTTGATGGAGCATTAATTTCTGATTCACCGTCACTAAGCATTCTTGGCATTAATATTTCCAGTAACTTAAACTGGACAGATCACATCTTCTCTGTTGCCAAAGAAACATCGAAATGTCTTGGATTTCTGAAAAGGTGTAAGAAATATTTCAGCCCGTCAAATCTAGCGCTCCTCTACAAGTCCTACATTAGACCTAGAATGGAATACAACTCCCATATATGGGCCGGGGCTGGTCGCACAGCCTTAGCTTCATTGGATATTGTCCAAAAGAGAGCCTTCAAGCTCATTGGTGATTTGGCAATAACTTGTCATATCGACTCACTCGTGCACCGCCGCAATGTGGGATGCCTTTCGCTCCTTTATCGCTAAATGCATCGTCAATGTTCTGATGAAATATCTAGTCTAATCCCTTGTAGAATGATTCCTGCACGCAATACTCGCGCTGCAAACCGAGCACATCCTTTAACCCTTCAAATTACTTTCGGCCGTACAGTAAAATTCCGTGATGCTTTTTTATCCCGAACAGTGCGAATGTGGTACAGCTTACCATCTTCTGTTTTTCCTCCGGCATACAATCTGCGGAAGTTTAAGGGCGACATACATCGGCACCTCCGCCACTCTCCTCATATCCCCTAATCCTTTCCCTATCTCCTTCCTGCCATGTTGTGCTTTGCATCCTAGGGTATCCCCTGAGCTTGGTTTAATAATATAAAAAAAAATATATATATATAACAAATGATAAAAAAAAATAATAATAATAAAAAAAAATTCAACTTATGTTAATTTGTTTTGATTTTTATCCACCTCTGTTATTTTTCAGGGTTTTTTTTTACCGGAAGATTAAAAGGAAGACAAGGACACATAGCTTCAGCTTCCTTCTCTTTTGTTTTTGGTTTCAGGTTTGTTAGGTCTAGCTCGGTTGGTCGGTTGGTCGGTTTCCGGTTGAGTTTACAGAATTTAGTTTGTTCTTTTATTTCCAAGTTTCTTACTTTTGTTTTTGGTTTAATATACAATTTATTTATTCTTTTATTTTTTTGCTAATAATTTAATTTTTATTTTCTAATTATTTGTTTTGATAGGAGCCTGGTGAAACTTATTCTGTCTTTAAAGTTTTTTTTTCTTATTAACTATGTATTATTTTAAATTACATTTTACTATTTCTATGTTTATATACTACCCCCTTTTTTTTGTATTTTATTTATATACATATAGTTTCATATTTATTTATGTCTACTTTTAAGGTAGTTTTTCTTTAATTTTATATTTAACTCTTTTTATATATATATATACTTCTGATGGGTTTTCATTTTAATTTGCTATTTTATGCATTTTTCGTGTACTTGAGGTTTAATTATTTGTTTTTCTTTCTGTTACCTCTACTGTTCAAGAAGGTACTGTATGATTTTTTACTAATTTTTTATTCTACGGCATTTTCCTTTAATTCTATAGTTTAAATTTATTTTAAGTATTTAATTCTAGTTTTAATTTATTTATTTATTTTTACTATTCCTCAAGCTTGTACATTTGTTTGTTCTCTTTGTTTTTAATTACCATTTTTCTACGTACTTAATGTACATGTTTTACCAGGGCTACCGTTTATGTCCTTAATTAGATTGATTAGTTGTCCATATTGGCAATGTCCGTGTTCCATTTTTTATACAATTTGTACTGATTTTGTTTTAGCGAGGCTTCTAGTTCGCCTTAAACTGGGTTGGGGAGCAGGAGTTCGTTCTTCTGAAGGAATTCCCTCTGATGAAATTTCGGGGTTACCTTGTGGTTGATTTCTCTGTTGTCTCATCTTGATGACAAAAGGGTGTAGATATTTTACTGCCACAACAATCATTATGGCCAGAACTATTAGGCTCGTGAATGATAAAGAAGTTGTGGACAGGATATGGGAGTTTTTACTCGATACCTTTTCTTGGTATTTAATAATTTTGCCTCTAATTTCCTCTAGTGAATGAGTGTCCTGGTAGACTAATTTCTGAATATCGTCCCCCGTTAAAATTTCCATTGAAACTTGCGTTTGGTTTTGAGTTTCTGGTAAAATGTCGGCCAGACTCAAATTCAATAAGGAATGATTAAATTGTGGAAATTGTTTGGGTTGAATTATTTTCAGCGGGCGTTTACTTTGACCTTCAAATTTGAGGACTTTGTCACTTATTTGCACTTGACACGGTTGCGTTATCTGAAGTATCCCTTGTCCTTCCAGTTTCGAGATCACAAAGTGGTCTGGACATGTGATATGCAACACAGTGGAGGTAATAAATGAAAATAGCCACGTATAGGGCTTGCTTAGTTTGATCAGCATGTCCTTTTGGGGATTTTTACTCTGGACCTGCATTCGGGCACTTCATTTAAAGGGTTGTATAGTAATTTAATGGCACATTCGTTGGATGTTGTCGCTTTAATTATAGGCGTGTTCAGCCGGCCTACATACGTGTTTTCTTCCAAATTACTTGTTATTTTCTGGAAAAATTTCATGTCCTCGCCTTTTAATAGGAGAAATTCCTGAGTTTTTGCGCTATTGGCTATGTATGAATAACCAGGATCTGGAATTAATGAATAATTTGCTGACTTGGGTACAGGATAGCATTGGATCTATTGTAGCCTTATTTTTGGCAGATTAAGAATTGGGAGAGTAAATCTCACCACCAATTTGTTCTGCATAAGGAGTGATTGGGCTCCTGCTGTTTGGTAGAGGACGGCTAAACAATTCTGATCGTTAGGACAATACGAAGTTGTTTTGCGATATTTCTCCAGTAGATTTTTGGGAGATATTAGGAGTGGATGAATATGATTGGTTCTACTAGCCATTATTATATCCAGAAGGGCTTGTTGTCGATATTCAACTTCGATGATTTGGAGTAATAAGCTTGATATAATCTCTTGCCTTAGTTGCCTCCTAGCCAAATCGTCGCCCACATGGTGGAGATCGTTTATCTGGTGTGCTATTTTTCGTTGTCTGTCTATTAACATAGCCAGCGGTTTTTGAATCTTTTCCAAGGTAGATTTTACAACACTAATTTGTTGTTTCTCTAGCTCGGCTAGGGCTTGTGTATTCGATTCAAGTTCTTCTAACTTGCTGTAAATTTCTTTTTCGTTGTTATTGTCCATGGTCCCAAATAGGTAGTGCATTGCGCTGCCTATTCCGTCGAACAATGACCTAGTTTTACGTTTTCCTGGAACCAGTTGTTTAATGGTTTTCGTTCGTTTTTGGACACTGTCTATAATAGCGTGTATGTGATGCTGTTGTATGTTGCACTGATCTCCTGACTTTGTTATATTTATGCACAGTTTATGCACTAAGTGCTCTGCATATTCTGCTAGCTTTATCTGGGTATCTAGCTCATCCAAATCTATCTCGGTGAGGACATTCCAGGTGTCATGATATACCATTAGGTTTCCTAGGTCCTCGGAAGATATACACGAGCCATTTAGCTGGGTTATTACATAGGTTTTTTCAGCGATTTCTCCTGTTGTGTACTGGATGAGAATGGCTATTATAATTAATTGTAGCACCATTTCTGTGGGCAAAACGGTGGAAGAAAATAGTCCTTTAAGTATGGTCGTACTTTTATTGTGCCGTTTTAAACTGGGCAGTGGAGTGACTCCACCGCAAATGTTCCTGAGGGAGGTATTGAAATGAGGTTTAATGGACACTGAAGCAGGAATTCCAAGTCAACCTGTTTCATTTTCGTTCAACATGCTTTTACTCAAAATATGGTTTTAAACGATTATTATGTACCGTTACGATACGTTTTACCAATTTTGATGGCGGTATTCACATCACTTGGTATTGCGATTACCTGATAAGGTCCTACCCAGATTTGAGAAAGCTTATGTTTTCTGCTTTCATTCTTGATGAGGACCTTGTCTCCTACATGGAAAGTTAAGGGCCGTACTGTCTTATTGTAGTACCCCTTTGAGCGCTGTTTACGTGCCAATAAGTTCTTTCGTGCCATGGAATATGATTTTTGGAGCTTATACTTCAATATGTGATAGTAGCTCTCATGATTGTAAACGGGTTCGGGATCCCGTTTTAAATTTGATGAGACATCCGCTGTGAAGCCGTATAGGTAGTCCATTGGGGTAAGTTTAGTACCCTCGTGTACACTGTTGTTGTACACGAATGCAGCGGTTCGTAGGAATTGGTCCCATGTTTTGGGATTTTCATCTACGATTGTTCGGAGGTATTCTATTAAGGGTCTATTAAGGCTCCATTAGACTGTGGGTAGTATGCTGAAGTCTGTAACTTCTTTACTTTTAGAAGCTTACATATTCTTTTGAATAGCTCACTCAGACAGAAAATTTGTTCCCTGATCGGTGAGTATTCTTTTGGGTATGCGATAGCGCGTAACGATTTCATCAAAGAAAACTTGCGCTACTGTGACTGCTTCTGCATTAGGTATTGCATACCAGTCGACAAATTTGGTTAAATTATCTTGGAAGGTCAAGATATATTTGTTACCTGATGTAGTCTCTTCTAATGGACCTACAATATGGAGGTAAACTTTGTCGAACGGTTGTTCTGCGATGTCCGTGATAACCATTCACATTTTATATTGTGGAGATGCTTTCATCGTCTGGCACTTTGGGCATTTTTTAATGTATTTCTTGATGTCGCTAAGCATGTGTCTCCACCAATACTTGCGTCTTATGCGTTTGTACGTTTTTATGGCACCTTGATGGCCACCAAATGGAGAATCGTTATAATCTTTTAAGATTGTTTGGATCTCCGTGGGGCTCGTAATAACTTCGGGTGTCTTACCAGTACTTACTTTTTAATCAAGCGATGCTGGGTTTAGTGTTTCCGCCTCCGTGAGTTGAACTTCGTTTTGGTCCGCTTTCGTGTGCTCTTCTGTCTCCACACTGGAGCTATTTATTGTCTCTTGAGCCTTTTGCTTCTGAGCTCGAGTCACGACGAAGCAATGAGCGGATTTCTTCTTTTTCTTATTATTTGTGGAATTGTCTTCCTCCACATCTGAGTCCATCATGTGGTGGACTAGGGCTTTTACCGTTGAGGTATTGCCTAAACTGTCTTCCTTTAATACTTGAAGGATGCGACTTAGTGCATCGGCATTAGTGTTGTACTTCCCTGGTTTATATTCGATGTTGTAATCGAATTCAGATAATTTGATT